>OY986050.1:874739-1494834 GCA_963920205.1 Stenodema calcarata | reverse complement strand
AATTGCTCTTCTTGAAGGTCCATTCGAACTCAAATAAACACCTCGAGTCGATATGAAGTCTACTTTTTTTCGTTTTCACGATGTATTTGAGTTGACAATTCCTCTTCTTGAAGGTCCATTCGAACTCAAATAAACACCTCGAGTCGATATGAAGTCTACTTTTTTTCGTTTTCTCGATGAAATTGAGTCGACAAATGCTCTTCTTGACCATTCGAACTCAAATAAACACCTCGAGTCGATATGAAGTCGACTTTTTTTCGTTTTCACGATGTATTTGAGTCGACAATTGCTCTTCTTGAAGGTCCATTCGAACCCAAATAAACACCTCGAGTCGATATGAAGTCGACTTTTTTTCGTTTTCACGATGCATTTGAGTCGACAATTGCTCTTCTTGAAGGTCCATTCGAACTCACATAAACACGTCGAGTCGATATGAAGTCTACTTATTTCGTTTTCACGATGTATTTGAGTCGACAATTGCTCTTCTTGAAGGTCCATTCGAACCCAAATAAACACCTCGAGTCGATATGAAGTCGACTTTCTTTCGTTTTCACGATTCATTTGAGTCGACAATTGCTCTTCTTGAAGGTCCATTCGAACTCACATAAACAGGTCGAGTCGATATGAAGTCTACTTTTTTTCGTTTTCACGATGTATTTGAGTCGACAAATGCTTTTCTTGAAGGTCCACTCGAACTCAAATAAACACCTCGAGTCGATATGAAGTCGACATTTTTTCGTTTGCACGATCTATTTAAGTCGACAATTGCTCTTCTTGAAGGTCCATTCGAAGTCAAATAAACACCTCGGGTTGATATGAAGTCTACTTTTTTTCGTTTTCTCGATGAATTTGAGTCGACAATTGCTCTTCTTGAAGGTCCATTCGAACTCAAATAAACACCTCGAGTCGATATGAAGTCTACTTTTTTTCGTTTTCACGATGTATTTGAGTCGACAATTGCTCTTCTTAAAGGTCCATTCGAACTCAAATGAACACCTCGAGTCGATATGAAGTCGACTTTTTTTCGTTTTCACGATGTATTTGAGTCGACAATTGCTCATCTTGAAGGTCCATTCGAACTCAAATAAACACCTCGAGTCGATATGAAGTCTACTTTTTTTCGTTTGCACGATCTATTTAAGTCGACAATTGCTTTTCTTGAAGGTCCATTCGAACTCAAATATACACGTCGAGTCGATATGAAGTCTACTTTTTTTCGTTTTCACGATGTATTTGAGTCGACAATTGCTCTTCTTGAAGGTCCATTCGAACTCAAATAAACACCTCGAGTCGATATGAAGTCTACTTTTTTTCGTTTTCACGATGTATTTGAGTCGATAATTGCTCTTCTTGAAGGTCCATTCGAACTCAAATAAACACGTCGAGTCGATATGAAGTCTACTTTTTTTCGTTTTCACGATGAATTTGAGTCGACAATTGCTCTTCTAGAAGGTCCATTCGAACTCAAATAAACACCTCGAGTCGATATGAAGTCTACTTTTTTTCGTTTTCACGATGTATTTGAGTCGACAATTGCCCTTCTTGAAGGTCCATTCGAACTCAAATAAACACCTCGAGTCGATATGAAGTCTACTTTTTTTCGTTTTCTCGATGACATTGAGTCGACAATTGCTCTTCTTGAAGGTCCATTCGAACTCAAATAAACACCTCGAGTCGATATGAAGTCTACTTTTTTTCGTTTTCTCGATGACATTGAGTCGACAAATGCTCTTCTTGAAGGTCCATTCGAACTCAAATAAACACCTCGAGTCGATATGAAGTCGACTTTTTCTCGTTTTCAAGATGAATTTGGGTCGACAATTGCTCTCCTTGAATGTCCATTCGAACTCAAATAAACACCTCGATTCGATATGAAGTCTACTTTTTTACGTTTTCTCGATGAATTTGGGTCGACAATTGCTCTTCTTGAAGGTCCATTCGAACTCAAATAAACACCTCGGGTCGATATGAAGTCTACTTTTTTTCGTTTTCTCGATGAATTTGAGTCGACAATTGCTATTCTTAAGGTCCATTCGAACTCAAATAAACACGTCGAGTCGATATGAAGTCTACTTTTTTTCGTTTTCACGATGTATTTGAGTCGACAATTGCTCTTCTTGAAGATCCATTCGAACTCAAATAAACACGTCGAGTCGATATGAAGTCGACATTTTTCGTTTTCACTATGTATTTGAGTCGACATTTGCTCTTCTTGAAGGTCCATTCGAACTCAAATAATCACCTCGAGTCGATATGAAGTCTAGTTTTTTTCGTTTTCACGATGTATTTGAGTCGATAATTGCTCTTCTTGAAGGTCCATTCGAACTCAAATAAACACGTCGAGTCGATATGAAGTCTACTTTTTTTCGTTTTCACGATGAATTTGAGTCGACAATTGCTCTTCTTGAAGGTCCATTCGAACTCAAATAAACGCCTCGAGTCGATATGAAGTCTACTTTTTTTCGTTTTCACGATGTATTTGAGTCGACAATTGCCCTTCTTGAAGGTCCATTCGAACTCAAATAAACACCTCGAGTCGATATGAAGTCTACTTTTTTTCGTTTTCTCGATGACATTGAGTCGACAATTGCTGTTCTTGAAGGTCCATTCGAACTCAAATAAACACGTCGAGTCGATATGAAGTCGACATTTTTCGTTTTCACTATGTATTTGAGTCGACAATTGCTCTTCTTGAAGGTCCATTCGAACTCAAATAATCACCTCGAGTCGATATGAAGTCTAGTTTTTTTCGTTTTCACGATGTATTTGAGTCGACAATTGCTCTTCTTGAAGGTCCATTCGAACTCAAATAAACACCTCGAGGCGATATGAAGTCGACTTTTTTTCGTTTTCACTATGTATTTGAGTCGACAAATGCTCTTCTTAAAGGTCCATTCGAACTCAAATAAACACCTCGAGTCGATATGAAGTCGACTTTTTTTCGTTTTCAGGATGTATTTGAGTCGACAATTGCTCTTCTTGAAGGTCCATTCGAACCCAAATAAACACCTCGAGTCGATATGAAGTCGCCTTTTTTTCGTTTTCACGATGCATTTGAGTCGACAATTGCTCTCCTTGAAGGTCCATTCGAACTCACATAAACACGTCGAGTCGATATGAAGTCTACTTTTTTTCGTTTTCACGATGTATTTGAGTCGACAATTGCTCTTCTTGAAGGTCCATTCGAACTCAAATAAACACGTCGAGTCGATATGAAGTCTACTTTTTTTCGTTTTCACGATGAATTTGAGTCGACAATTGCTCTTCTTGAAGGTCCATTCGAACTCAAATAAACACCTCGAGTCGATATGAAGTCTACTTTTTTTCGTTTTCACGATGTATTTGAGTCGACAATTGCCCTTCTTGAAGGTCCATTCGAACTCAAATAAACACCTCGAGTCGATATGAAGTCTACTTTTTTTCGTTTTCTCGATGACATTGAGTCGACAATTGCTCTTCTTGAAGGTCCATTCGAACTCAAATAAACACCTCGAGTCGATATGAAGTCTACTTTTTTTCGTTTTCTCGATGACATTGAGTCGACAAATGCTCTTCTTGAAGGTCCATTCGAACTCAAATAAACACCTCGAGTCGATATGAAGTCGACTTTTTCTCGTTTTCAAGATGTATTTGAGTCGACAATTGCTCTTCTTGAAGGTCCATTCGAACTCACATAAACACGTCGAGTCGATATGAAGTCTACTTTTTTTCGTTTTCTCGATGACATTGAGTCGACAATTGCTCTTCTTGAAGGTCCATTCGAACTCAAATAAACACCTCGAGTCGATATGAAGTCTACTTTTTTTCGTTTTCTCGATGACATTGAGTCGACAAATGCTCTTCTTGAAGGTCCATTCGAACTCAAATAAACACCTCGAGTCGATATGAAGTCGACTTTTTCTCGTTTTCAAGATGTATTTGAGTCGACAATTGCTCCTCTTGAAGGTCCATTCGAACTCAAATAATCACCTCGAGTCGATATGAAGTCGACATTTTTTCGTTTGCACGATCTATTTAAGTCGACAATTGCTCTTCTTGAAGGTCCATTCGAAGTCAAATAAACACCTCGGGTTGATATGAAGTCTACTTTTTTTCGTTTTCTCGATGAATTTGAGTCGACAATTGCTCTTCTTGAAGGTCCATTCGAACTCAAATAAACACCTCGAGTCGATATGAAGTCTACTTTTTTTCGTTTTCACGATTTATTTGAGTCGATAATTGCTCTTCTTGAAGGTCCATTCGAACTCAAATAAACACGTCGAGTCGATATGAAGTCTACTTTTTTTCGTTTTCACGATGAATTTGAGTCGACAATTGCTCTTCTTGAAGGTCCATTCGAACTCAAATAAACACCTCGAGTCGATATGAAGTCTACTTTTTTTCGTTTTCACGATGTATTTGAGTCGACAATTGCCCTTCTTGAAGGTCCATTCGAACTCAAATAAACACCTCGAGTCGATATGAAGTCTACTTTTTTTCGTTTTCTCGATGACATTGAGTCGACAATTGCTCTTCTTGAAGGTCCATTCGAACTCAAATAAACACCTCGAGTCGATATGAAGTCTACTTTTTTTCGTTTTCTCGATGACATTGAGTCGACAAATGCTCTTCTTGAAGGTCCATTCGAACTCAAATAAACACCTCGAGTCGATATGAAGTCGACTTTTTCTCGTTTTCAAGATGTATTTGAGTCGACAATTGCTCTTCTTGAAGGTCCATTCGAACTCACATAAACACGTCGAGTCGATATGAAGTCTACTTTTTTTCGTTTTCTCGATGACATTGAGTCGACAATTGCTCTTCTTGAAGGTCCATTCGAACTCAAATAAACACCTCGAGTCGATATGAAGTCTACTTTTTTTCGTTTTCACGATGTATTTGAGTCGACAATTGCTCTTCTTGAAGGTCCATTCGAACTCAAATAAACACCTCGAGTCGATATGAAGTCTACTTTTTTTCGTTTTCACGATGTATTTGAGTCGACAATTGCTCTTCTTGAAGGTCCATTCGAACTCAAATAAACACGTCGAGTCGATATGAAGTCTACTTTTTTTCGTTTTAACGATGAATTTGAGTCGACAATTGCTCTTCTTGAAGGTCCATTCGAACTCAAATAAACACCTCGAGTCGATATGAAGTCTACTTTTTTTCGTTTTCTCGATGACATTGAGTCGACAATTGCTCTTCTTGAAGGTCCATTCGAACTCAAATGAACACCTCGAGTCGATATGAAGTCTACTTTTTTTCGTTTTCTCGATGACATTGAGTCGACAAATGCTCTTCTTGAAGGTCCATTCGAACTCAAATAAACACCTCGAGTCGATATGAAGTCGACTTTTTCTCGTTTTCAAGATGTATTTGAGTCGACAATTGCTCTTCTTGAAGGTCCATTCGAACTCACATAAACACGTCGAGTCGATATGAAGTCTAATTTTTTTCGTTTGCACGATGTATTTGAGTCGACAATTGCTCTTCTTGAAGGTCCATTCGAACTCAAATAATCACCTCGAGTCGATATGAAGTCTAGTTTTTTTCGTTTTCATGATGTATTTGAGTCGACAATTGCCCTTCTTGAAGGTCCATTCGAACCCAAATAAACACCTCGAGTCGATATGAAGTCGCCTTTTTTTCGTTTTCACGATGCATTTGAGTCGACAATTGCTCTCCTTGAAGGTCCATTCGAACTCACATAAACACGTCGAGTCGATATGAAGTCTACTTTTTTTCGTTTTCACGATGTATTTGAGTCGACAATTGCTCTTCTTGAAGGTCCATTCGAACTCAAATAAACACGTCGAGTCGATATGAAGTCTACTTTTTTTCGTTTTCACGATGTATTTGAGTCGACAATTGCCCTTCTTGAAGGTCCATTCGAACTCAAATAAACACCTCGAGTCGATATGAAGTCTACTTTTTTTCGTTTTCTCGATGACATTGAGTCGACAATTGCTCTTCTTGAAGGTCCATTCGAACTCAAATAAACACCTCGAGTCGATATGAAGTCTACTTTTTTTCGTTTTCTCGATGACATTGAGTCGACAAATGCTCTTCTTGAAGGTCCATTCGAACTCAAATAAACACCTCGAGTCGATATGAAGTCGACTTTTTCTCGTTTTCAAGATGTATTTGAGTCGACAATTGCTCTTCTTGAAGGTCCATTCGAACTCACATAAACACGTCGAGTCGATATGAAGTCTACTTTTTTTCGTTTTCTCGATGACATTGAGTCGACAATTGCTCTTCTTGAAGGTCCATTCGAACTCAAATAAACACCTCGAGTCGATATGAAGTCTACTTTTTTTCGTTTTC
Source organism: Stenodema calcarata (assembly GCA_963920205.1). Classification (NCBI taxonomy): domain Eukaryota; kingdom Metazoa; phylum Arthropoda; class Insecta; order Hemiptera; family Miridae; genus Stenodema; species Stenodema calcarata. The sequence continues at coordinate 1,488,525 of OY986050.1, read as the reverse complement.
TCGATGACATTGAGTCGACAAATGCTCTTCTTGAAGGTCCATTCGAACTCAAATAAACACCTCGAGTCGATATGAAGTCGACTTTTTCTCGTTTTCAAGATGTATTTGAGTCGACAATTGCTCTTCTTGAAGGTCCATTCGAACTCAAATAATCACCTCGAGTCGATATGAAGTCGACATTTTTTCGTTTGCACGATCTATTTAAGTCGACAATTGCTCTTCTTGAAGGTCCATTCGAAGTCAAATAAACACCTCGGGTTGATATGAAGTCTACTTTTTTTCGTTTTCTCGATGAATTTGAGTCGACAATTGCTCTTCTTGAAGGTCCATTCGAACTCAAATAAACACCTCGAGTCGATATGAAGTCTACTTTTTTTCGTTTTCACGATGTATTTGAGTCGACAATTGCTCTTCTTAAAGGTCCATTCGAACTCAAATGAACACCTCGAGTCGATATGAAGTCGACTTTTTTTCGTTTTCACGATGTATTTGAGTCGACAATTGCTCTTCTTGAAGGTCCATTCGAACTCAAATAAACACCTCGAGTCGATATGAAGTCTACTTTTTTTCGTTTGCACGATCTATTTAAGTCGACAATTGCTTTTCTTGAAGGTCCATTCGAACTCAAATAAACACGTCGAGTCGATATGAAGTCTACTTTTTTTCGTTTTCACGATGTATTTGAGTCGACAATTGCTCTTCTTGAAGGTCCATTCTAACTCAAATAAACACCTCGAGTCGATATGAAGTCTACTTTTTTTCGTTTTCACGATGTATTTGAGTCGATAATTGCTCTTCTTGAAGGTCCATTCGAACTCAAATAAACACGTCGAGTCGATATGAAGTCTACTTTTTTTCGTTTTCACGATGAATTTGAGTCGACAATTGCTCTTCTTGAAGGTCCATTCGAACTCAAATAAACACCTCGAGTCGATATGAAGTCTACTTTTTTTCGTTTTCACGATGTATTTGAGTCGACAATTGCCCTTCTTGAAGGTCCATTCGAACTCAAATAAACACCTCGAGTCGATATGAAGTCTACTTTTTTTCGTTTTCTCGATGACATTGAGTCGACAATTGCTCTTCTTGAAGGTCCATTCGAACTCAAATAAACACCTCGAGTCGATATGAAGTCTACTTTTTTTCGTTTTCTCGATGACATTGAGTCGACAAATGCTCTTCTTGAAGGTCCATTCGAACTCAAATAAACACCTCGAGTCGATATGAAGTCGACTTTTTCTCGTTTTCAAGATGTATTTGAGTCGACAATTGCTCTTCTTGAAGGTCCATTCGAACTCACATAAACACGTCGAGTCGATATGAAGTCTACTTTTTTTCGTTTTCTCGATGACATTGAGTCGACAATTGCTCTTCTTGAAGGTCCATTCGAACTCAAATAAACACCTCGAGTCGATATGAAGTCTACTTTTTTTCGTTTTCACGATGTATTTGAGTCGACAATTGCTCTTCTTGAAGGTCCATTCGAACTCAAATAAACACCTCGAGTCGATATGAAGTCTACTTTTTTTCGTTTTCACGATGTATTTGAGTCGACAATTGCTCTTCTTGAAGGTCCATTCGAACTCAAATAAACACGTCGAGTCGATATGAAGTCTACTTTTTTTCGTTTTAACGATGAATTTGAGTCGACAATTGCTCTTCTTGAAGGTCCATTCGAACTCAAATAAACACCTCGAGTCGATATGAAGTCTACTTTTTTTCGTTTTCACGATGTATTTGAGTCGACAATTGCCCTTCTTGAAGGTCCATTCGAACTCAAATAAACACCTCGAGTCGATATGAAGTCTACTTTTTTTCGTTTTCTCGATGACATTGAGTCGACAATTGCTCTTCTTGAAGGTCCATTCGAACTCAAATAAACACCTCGAGTCGATATGAAGTCTACTTTTTTTCGTTTTCTCGATGACATTGAGTCGACAAATGCTCTTCTTGAAGGTCCATTCGAACTCAAATAAACACCTCGAGTCGATATGAAGTCGACTTTTTCTCGTTTTCAAGATGTATTTGAGTCGACAATTGCTCTTCTTGAAGGTCCATTCGAACTCACATAAACACGTCGAGTCGATATGAAGTCTACTTTTTTTCGTTTTCTCGATGACATTGAGTCGACAATTGCTCTTCTTGAAGGTCCATTCGAACTCAAATAAACACCTCGAGTCGATATGAAGTCTACTTTTTTTCGTTTTCTCGATGACATTGAGTCGACAAATGCTCTTCTTGAAGGTCCATTCGAACTCAAATAAACACCTCGAGTCGATATGAAGTCGACTTTTTCTCGTTTTCAAGATGTATTTGAGTCGACAATTGCTCTTCTTGAAGGTCCATTCGAACTCACATAAACACGTCGAGTCGATATGAAGTCTAATTTTTTTCGTTTGCACGATGTATTTGAGTCGACAATTGCTCTTCTTGAAGGTCCATTCGAACTCAAATAAACACGTCGAGTCGATATGAAGTCTACTTTTTTTCGTTTTCACGATGTATTTGAGTCGACAATTGCTCTTCTTGAAGGTCCATTCGAACTCAAATAAACACCTCGAGTCGATATGAAGTCTACTTTTTTCGTTTTCACGATGTATTTGAGTCGACAATTGCTCTTCTTGAAGGTCCATTCGAACTCAAATAAACACCTCGAGTCGATATGAAGTCTACTTTTTTTCGTTTTCACGATGTATTTGAGTTGACAATTGCTCTTCTTGAAGGTCCATTCGAACCCAAGTAAACACCTCGAGTCGATATGAAGTCGACTTTTTTTCGTTTTCACGATGTATTTGAGTCGACAATTGCTCTTCTTGAAGGTCCATTCGAACTCGAATAATAACAATAATTGTCGACTCAAATACATCGTGAGAACGAAAAAAATTAGACTTCATATCGACTCGACGTGTTTATGTGAGTTCGAATGGACCTTCAAGAAGAGCAATTGTCGACTCAAATACATCTTGAAAACGAGAAAAAGTCGACTTCATATCGACTCGAGGTGTTTATTTGAGTTCGAATGGACCTTCAAGAAGTGCATTTGTCGACTCAATGCAATTATTGCTCTTCTTGAAGGTCCATTCGAACTCAAATAAACACCTCGAGTCGTAATAATATTAAAATATAATATACTAACATAGGTAATATAATTAGAACCAAAATTCTATGTTACCTTATTGCAAAGTGAAACGTGCAGCGTTTTTGAAACGAAATCTTATTGCTTATGCTTAGAGCATTTGTCGACTCGAGCAATTATTGCTCTTCTTGAAGGTCCATTCGAACTCAAATAAACACCTCGAGTCGTAATAATATTAAAATATAATATACTAACATAGGTAATATAATTAGAACCAAAATTCTATGTTACCTTATTGCAAAGTGAAACGTGCAGCGTTTTTGAAACGAATTTATTGATTTTGAAGAATAAAGGGTTAATCATTTATTCAAGTAACGTGTTTTTCATATCTTCCTCCTAGCAGGGACTAAATACGTGATGGTTTCCAATATAATATAACGGAAACCATCAAGTATTTAGCCCCTGCTAGGAGGAAGGTATGAAAACACGTTACTTGAATATATGATTAACCCTTTAATATATTATAAAGTGTGCGTTATGGGGAAACTAGTGATATTTTAACATTATTCGAAAATGCATAAGGAAACTTGTTATACTTGTATAACATCTGTACCTATATTGAAATGTGAGTTATTGAAAAGTTTCGCTAGACAATAACTAGTTACAAACATTCAGTGTTCTGCAGTCGTATGATACTAAAACGATGAAATTCGACCTCCTGATCTTCTAGGAAAACTGATTTCCCCCAAGCTCGGCACGATTCTTGACAGTCAACGCTGAAAGTAAGTTTAGGGCCCTCTTTTTGCCGAATTGAACTGAAGCAAAACGTTGTTCTTTCCAGGGCCTTTAATAACCACAGGTTGCCCCGTTTCATGAAATGTTTACTCCGTCTGAATACCCGTGGCCACTCAAGCCGTTTTCTGCGAAGTGCTCAATGATGGAACGTTTTCCTCGTTTCGGTTTCGGACCGTGAAAGATCTATCACTACGTGAAGCGGAAGTCGCTGTGCAATTGTTTACAAACAGCGAATTTCGCACTATTGCTATTGGTTTATTATCTTCGATAATGAACCATTGGAATCGCCCAAAGAAAAAAATTTTTTAACCCCCCCTCAAAATTTGTTGGTTTACGTTTCAAGATACGTAGATTCAGAAAATCGAATAAAAAAGAATCCGTCCGTCCGCCGTACGCCGTCCGCCGTACGCCGTCCGCCGTACGCCGTCTGCGCCACTTTGCCCAGTTAGCGTTGAGTTAAAATTACGAAATTTTTTTTTTATGGGTTTCGACCAACCCCACAATGGTCCTCGAAACTTTTCATAACCCTAGGTCAAGGGGAAGGGGTTCAAAACGAATTTTGAAAATTAGAAAATCTCATATCTCGAAAAATTCATATAGAACGGTATGTTTTTTATTTCATATTTAGATAGAGTTTGTTCCGTAGAATTTTTTAAGACCATCCGCAGCTTTGTACGACCAGCCGTTCGTTCACAATGACGGCTCAAAGATCGTGCCTCACAACCCGATCGTGAATCAAACTGTTGAAATACAGGTCCATTTTCATACTAACGAGCTCTTTTGAACATCATATGGCTTAAGTGATGTCGAGTTTGTTGTTCTGAGGTGCGTTTCGTGCTACGGAAATGAAGGTAACATTTCGAATGATTGTTGGTAGGTACTTCTTTTATAGAAAAATTATTACCGACGTAGTATTAAAAACCCCAGAATTATATCGTATTAATTAATCATAATCAATAATTATTATTAGTAATAATAAATACGAATTATTAATACCTAACAATAAATTATAATAATTCTCACTAGGTACTTGATAAAATTGTTAATAATTAGTGATAATTGATAATAATAATTAATCTAACATTTAGGATCTAGACATTTAGACCTAGTGATCTAGACAGAAGGGTGATCTGTACAAAGAAGATAATGAACCGTTGTGTCAAGAATTTGCAGAGTTTTTTTAATTCTGTTTGCAATTTGTGAATTTTGTTTATACATAAATTTTGTTTCTACATGTAGAGAAGACATGAACTTAATAGCGCCTTGTTAGTGTTTGAGTAGAAAACGTCTTCGCTAGTGAGTGCCTGGCATCAAATTCTTCAACAATTTGGACTTTAAGCTCTTTGGGGGTTGGAACTTGGTCGAAACTCTGAGATAAACTGTAAAGCATTATAATATTAAGCAGTTTTTCCTAATTCATATATCTTCCCTACTTATCCAAAAGTGATGGACTGAGTAGTAGTCTACTCATCGTCTCACTTGAAGAATATTTCACGATGATCTGTGTATTTCAGTCTTAATGTTATCAAAACGATGCCAAACGGACAAATATGCGCGGGTAGTGGGCGTTGACGTCAAGAGCCAGATGGTTTCTCAACGTTTACTTCATTCTCGATGTGGAAATATTTTGGCATTGACGAGATTTCCCTTCACGTGCGATTTGGCAGTAGATGCCGCGCTACCCTGGCTTTCCCTAACCATCTCCCGACATCCTCAGGGGACAGAAAACATCTTCGACGTTTGATACCGTTACAATCCACTTGGTCCTCGAATCCGACCGAGCCTGAGTCAGAGGATGAATCCCCCCCGACTTTCTGTCTCCGAGGTGCGTTTCGTCAGTACAGACGGGTCCATATCGAGGTCATGTTCCTCCACTCCTTGTAGTTCATTTGGCGTATTCGTGCTCTTACGGTTCGCCCCTCCAACCAGTCATTCACTCGCCATTGATCAGACGCACGTCCCACTAAACGGAGGCCTTTCCTGAGTTGACCTGCCCCCAACTTCACCTAATCAACCAGTTTTTGAAGAATTCTTACTTGAGGCTGTGAATAAACCTCATGAAGTCCGTCTGAGATTTCAATAGCCGGAATTTCCGTGGGTTCAAATCGCAGGGAATGAACGGGCCAACAATATCGCCAACTCTTCTCCTGAATCTAATCAAAATGGGAATCCCTGCTAATGAAGGAAGAACTACCTTTAAAACTGAAATGATCCACACATGGCAAAGTACACATGAAAATAATTGGGAAAGCTTAGGTGAATTTCATATCAGAGGCTGCGATCAAATTAAATTGACTCGTTGGTCCAATAACTGGAGAATGACCATGGAAATGTTTATCAGAATGAGGACGGGGTGTGATCAAAAACATACTGAACTTGTATCCGACCGCTGTGATGTCCTAAAGATGCCGAACATCAATTTTCTGATGGCCGGAAGTGCGCGGGGAAGCGAAAATTGTACCCACTGCTGCTGAACACGTCTCTAACAGCCATTCAGAAGAGCCACGTTCGGCGATCCTATACACACCTATTACAATACTGCCCTGTTAAGGAAAAACGCCTCAACTCTAAATAATTGATTTTTCAGGAATCAGCTTCAAAGTTTACCAGTGAAAACAACCCCCCTTTTGTTCATTGCTAAACATTCCCGCAACCCCATTTCTGCCCAGCGTTACATTTATGTAACGCAAATCAGCTTCCGTCTTGGGGCCTCCTACGGCATGTTCGTACATGATACCGTTTGTCTTGGCATTGGATCTCGTAGGGGAGGCCCCTCCAGTCAGTTTTCCAGCGTTACCGTGATAGTTCGTGTCTTTTTGAGTTTTCAGTTTTCAATCAAAAACTGCTCTTTCTCCGTTTTTTCCAAGACTTCAGACGCAATGGATGAAAAGTAAGTGTTTGATTTTGTAAATGTTTTTATATTATTCAATTCAACTAAATTCTGTTCTCAGGGACCTGCCCTAGTAGTATAATACGTATTTTCAATAATTTATCGATGTGTATGTTCCTCAGCTCCGCCTGAATGGTTGCGTTACATATTTGTAACGCTGGGCAGTTACCCATCCAAACTTCTACAGCATGGTTTTTTCTATTATTGCAGAGCTCTTGCTGATATTTTGCTGATCCACACCAACAAAAATATTTTTTAATTACAGGAAATTCAAAACAAAATATCGCTAGAAAGAGGAAAACATTGAGCAGTAAAAATCATAACAACGATGAAGCAGAAGCGACTCGTCCGACTTGGATAAATGGGGATTTTTGTTATAATCCCCCAAATTTTCCCGGTAAAGAGCGTGAATATGATTCTTATAATAAATTGAATCCTGTCGAACTTTTTGAAGTATACATTGGTTCGGATATGATTGAATTGATGGCAACCGAGTCAAACAGATATGCTGCTCAGAAAAATTTGCCTATAAACCCCATCACTTCTCAGGAAATAAGGTGTGTAAAGTAGCATCGTTTTTATGCTTTTGTATGTTCACTAGGGAAAGTAACGGGAGGTCGTTCATTATCTTTTACAGAATGGTGAAATGTAACTCGGTTTTTCCTCGGGAAAGTGATAAATTTTGTTCTGGTAAATTTGGGAGAATCGTCAAATACGATCGGGTCTATGTTAAAGGAAATATCGTCCAAAATTGCACCACTGAATATGATATCAATTTTGTGACGCCTGTTAAAATTGGGATCTGCCAACGGAAGTTTGGAAACTTCTGGCCAGTGGGTAATCGGGAAGGAATACGTCGGTGATGGGGAACTCGGGTTTTCTAACACTATAAAGGTGACAAATTTAGGGGAAAATGTTTGAAATTTTGGAAGGGCGGAATTTTTTGGAAAGCTGTAAAGTATTTTTTGGAAGTATTGGAATTTTTTGGAATTTTTGGATTGGAAATTTTTGGAATTTTTGGAATGGCGGAATTTTTGGAAAGTATTTAAGTAAACCATGTAAAGTATTTTTTGGAATTTTTGGATTGGAAATGTTTGGAATGGCGGATTTGTTTGGAAAGTATTTAAGTAAACCATGTAAAGTATTTTTGGAATTTTTTTGAAGTTTTTGGAAGTATTGGAATTTTTGGATTGGAAGAATTTTTTGGAAGTACATATTGGAATTTTTTGGAATTGTTGGAATTTGGTGTCTGTACAATGAAAATTGTAGTGTCGCGGGAATAAGTTTACATGTCGGTCTGGTAGGGGTAACATGGTTTGAGAAATAACAATAGGGCTTACGTGACCGCATGAGGTAGATGTGTCGGGTTCTTCGGTGACGATGGTTGTCGTTCTTGGAATCGTTGAGGGCACCTTGGAGGCGTTTTGGCTTGACATCCACAAAGTTCATCTGGTCGGTGTAGCGTAACTGGAGAAACTCCGGACAGCGAAACAAAAAATGCCTGCAGTCACAGTAAGGGCAATTTCGGGTTGGACCACGGATGTTTGGTTTTGGTACTGACCTCGGAAATCGGTTTTGGAGGGGCTTCAGGGCCGGATCGGGTGAAGAAGTTCGTAGGTTGGTCTCGATTCGATGATCGTACATTCCGAGGTAGTAAGTGATTGCGTTGTTCACGGGAACGAAGGAAGTCAAGAAGACGTTGGGTTGTCGGGAGATTCTGATTTTGGGAGAACATAATATGATATTGTCATCGAGTCGGGCAATTGTGGGTTGGACGACGGATGTTTGGTTTCGGTACTGACCTCGGAGATCGGTTTTGGAGGGGCCCCAGGGCTGGATCGGGTGAATAAGTTCGTAGGTTGGTCGGGTTGGCGTCGGGCTGGTTGGGTTCAAAAAACTGGTTTCATGAAGGCAATCGCAGAAACTCACACGCGCGATTACCGTTTAATGGGTTTCGGCACCATGTAAAGTAGTCTCGGGATTAGTCAACGAAACAATTGCGTCGTTAAATCGGTGGTTTATTTGGAAATATAACTGGAAAATATAGGAAATTGGGGAGCCCGAAGTAACACTGGTAAGGCGATTAGACTGACTAAAGAAACAGGTGTTCGGGGGGGAGAAACATGGCGTCACATCACGACATTGATATTTGGAAATATAATTGGTATATTCAAGTGTTGCCCTTTTTCTCAGCATGTTACCCCAACTGGCATTATAATTTAGGAAATAATAATCTGGAAATATTATGTGTCGGGTGAATAGTATTAGTGTTGTCATTCGGTGTGAATGGTCGGGGCGCTAGTGGGCTACGGAACTAATGGCAACTGGGTCATGGAATAAGGGAGAGCTAAGGCGCATGGAGGAAGGAAACTGAGGCCTCACAAGTTTTGGGGGCCGAACAAGGTGCTTTCTAGGCATTATGATACTAAGTGGGTACAACCAGGTTCCAAATAAAAGAATGTATTGGGAGTCGTGTGAAGACGGCCATAATAGCCTTGTATCAGGTGCGATGCGAAGAAATCGTTTTGAGCAAATTCTACGTGTTTTTCATCTCTGCGATAATGAAAGTCGAACCGTGCTTACTGATAAGCTTAGTAAAATTAGGCCGACGGTGGAAAACCTGCGAGAAAAGTGCCTTCTTCATTATGTACCCGAGCGTAACTTATACGATGAAAGCATGATAGAATGGAATATCCATAGAATGAGTACAAACAAAAACATGCCGCAATTGGAATTCCGAACAATGATTGTTTTGAGTTATCCATCGATCGTCATTGGAATTCCGAAGAATGATTGTTTTGAGTTATCCAAGATCATCATCCATCGACCGGTGTTCAAAATACGTGAAACTCGACCGCATTGATCACTGGATAGAAAAGTTCCTGACAATAAGAGAAGGAGATGTGCCGGCCAGTTTTGCAAATCTTCTGTCAAAACTCAAAATTGCAAATGTGATGTCGGGCTTTGCGTGGAGCGTTTCCGTCCATTTCACATTCAACCATGAATTTTGTCCAGTTCCTATTATCAATTCAGTGTTTGTATTTTGAGTTCACAGCTTTTATTTGTTCTGCAAATGTGATATTATTTACCTAGTGCGATGTACCAAGAAGCATAAAGTTTTTCCTATTCATACCCCTAGCTATTTTTTTTTTCTCTTTGTTCCTTTCTTTTGTTGCTTTCATTTTGATTTAATATTGTGATTCAGATTGTGGTTTTAGACTTCATTATCTTATACTTTGTAATGAAAATTAGGTTTTATTCAGCCAATAAAAACTCTTCTTGGTGAAATTTGGTTGAGAGTAAATTAGACCCACAACTGCCCAGCGTTACATTTATGTAACAGGCCTTCCTGATGCCTCTGGTACATGGAATAACATAATAATGTCATTTCTCATATCTAGGAAGGGAAGAAATTTTGAAGAAATTCTCAAAAAATCGATTTCTGTACCAGTACAGTTCTAGGTAAATCTCCGTGGGGGTTAATTCTCAAATTGTGTTTTCCATTCATTTTGGTTTATCATCTTCGATAACAAACCATTGGAATCGATCAAGGAAAATGCCGTACGCCATCCGCGTATTTCAAATAGGTATAGTTTTTAGATTACATTTGAATACAATTTGATTAAAAAATTATGGTTTAAAAACAATGGTTTAAAAACAACTTTACAGATCACCCTTCTGTCTAGATCACTGTTCTGTTTTATTTTATATAGGTAGGTTTAGTTTTAGTTTAGTTTTATAAATGATAAAATAATTATTTATATTGATGACTAAACTACTCAGAATTAACTTTTATTAATTTAGTTAATTCTGAGTAGTTCACCATGTGAAGGTGTATTTCTGGTAGATGGGCAATTTGGGTGGAGGAATTTAGGGGCTGGACACTAATGAAAGAGAACATTTACCTAACTGGAAATTAAATTGAATGAATTTCGGAACTTTTTAGACGACACCTTGGGACTCTTTAATTTTGAAAACATTTGATCTTGAACCAATTTTGAGAAAATAATTTGACGGTGTCATCACATAATATGTTCCTAATATATTACATTAAGTCTTAACATATTATGTTATTATCGTCAGTGTATTGTCAATTGTCAATTGATGTCCCAAAGGTGTCAATATGAGTGAAATTATTTCCCGACGTCTCAAGATAAGACGCAAATGAAGAGCCACGATGAATACAGCTGCTGATGACAATCTACTCGCTATGAGTCTTCGGTTCTTCGTCAAGCACCATTCGACACGACGAAGTTCCGTTACGGAAACGATTTAAATTTCCTACTTAGAAGTAGCGGGAATGCGCTAGAAACCCATAGAAACTCGTAGAAACCCATCATCCATTACGCCTAATCGTAAAAGTAGTGATCAAAGATGTTATTGGCACGGGTAATAAATCGGGTTGAGACAATGAGTCACTAATATTCGAAGGGAGAATTGACGACCTGCCAAAAGTTTGCGGTTCAGCGCAACCTGCGTCACCTAAATACCACAGCCCACGGCAAGCTTGGATTGGACTTGGATTGAGATTACGTATAAGAAGAATTAGGAAGCATTCCAGGTCACAAACGTAACATCTCGGCGAATAAAAGCTATCATTCGGCCCAAATTTTCGTTATCCAAGAAAAACTGAGAGAGAGCAGTAAAAGTTGGCAAATAGTATCTAATAATTCTTACACAATTTTTATTTCCTTCGTTTCTTTCAATTTGGTCCCACTAGACGAATATGAAAGTTTCATTTAGCACTAGGGAGATAGGGAATTCAACGCTCTTTACAACGGTATAATCACATTTGAATTTTGACTGAAAAATGAGGGACTTTAGACCATTATAAATCTTAAAAATAGAAAAAAGTCGGATTTCAACCGGTATAAAAAAAGGTTATAGGGCACTTTTCATCAGAAATTAGTTGTAGAATCGATCCCTGGCCGGTGGTATTTCAACCCTCTGATACCTCATACAGGATTATCAAACGGTTACCCGTATATCCCCAGTTCCATGGAACTGTGATGTCGTATTCAAGATTATTTGATTCAAATACCACAATAAATCTCATTTTTTCCTCAAAAAAGTACCTACCTAATAAAGGGTGGTGCAGATATTATGACGAAATTTGAAATGGTTGCCATGTGCTCAATATTGGAATCTTTGGATTCCTTCAATTTGGCAAGAGAACGTGGTTTGACGACGTGAACTTTGGTTTTTAGATAACCCCCACACGAAGAAATCGCTTGGTGAGAGGTTTTAGTTTGGTTTAGTTTTCAGTTGGTTTCGTTAATTTTGTTATAATTCCTCGCAACGAACTATTATGACATATAAATAATGACAAATAAATAATGACAAGTAATTACAACGCTCTGATCCCTCATACTATACATTTTATAGTTATTACGAGTACAGTATACATATTGTAGTTATCCACTCATGAACTTCCCTGTAATTTTCTTCAGTTTTACGCCTTTTTAAAAGGGGCGCCCCGAGTAATCCACGAATTACCTGGTTGGTTCAATGATATGAGTTAACACGAGTTTTATGGGTGTAGATGCGTGTCAGTATTACCCGTTATCTGACGAAATGGAAAACATGTTATAACTAACAAGTATGTTATTCTATGGGGTTGGATCGATATCTGCACCGGACAGCCCCGTCTTCCGGTCCACTCATTTGGATGTAGGAATCCCTCCTTATCAATCAGACCTTCGATCAATATGGCAATATCCTGTTAGTTCAATTAGCACTGGGTAATTAGGTGGTAATATCCGCGTGAAATTCTACCTGCATACTGCCGTAGGAAACGCCCTCTCTCTCAACGCGTAGACAACGTTTTCTCTCTTAGAACTGTAAGGGTTTTCTTTGGTTCAGTGTAATAACAACAGATTTATCTCTTTGGTTCAGTGTAATAACAACAGATTTATCTTTTATAAAAGCGATGTTGAGGAAAAAATTCGAATGGCCATTAAAATGCCTTCAAAACATTTTAAGACGAGATTCGTTTCGATACAGTAGTGATTAGTACTGATCCATCCCTAGATTCTACCCCCTAGATTGCAATTGTTTTGTGAGTGGATATTTTGAATCTTGTGTATACAGATGGCGGTTTTGTCAGAGATGTAACACGTAAACGCTATTCGACAGAAGATTGAAATTTGGAACTTCCACAGTCAAAGCTGTTTCCTTGGTTTCTCAAGCAATATCTGATGCTAACTCAGTGTGGTCATTCAAGAATATTCATGAATCACTTTCATTTAGCCTCTTTCAAACAGATTTGAAATGATGGAGCTTCAAATGTAAACAGTTGATAACTTGTCTCGTGTTTCCACGCAATCTGCATTCAGATTCCTCATAAACTTTGCGGCTTTTCACAAAGTCTTTCAAGAAGCCGATGGTTTTGTGGGGCGACTCCTGCGAAAAGGTCAGATCGTCCTGCGTTCAGCTCTCGTATAAACCTCATCGCACCATCTGTGACTGATAGCCCACAGTATCAATACGTTATTCACAATAATAAGATGAAAAACATGTTATTTTCTACTAGTAAATTGATGAATTATTATTGTATTAATTCTCCAGTCATAGGTACTTTTGGCAAATCCTTTCAACATCCCCTAATATCATCTCTTTGTTTGCAGGTAAGAATGGACTATTGTAATCGGTGGTTAAAGCAGCTGTTCCTTACTTCGTAAGTTTTTCGCAGCTGTTATTAGCGGTTATATTTGTACTCGTATTAATGCTAAGTACACCCATTTACAGACAATGTTTCAAAATCATGATTTGTGAGTAGTCTTCTCAGTTTATTATATAGCTATATGGTACCTACATAAATTAATCAAATTCTGCTCGAAGTTTCCCTAGGATCCGACTCAATACAGAAGGACCAATAAATCCTATTAAAAATAAAAAGAGGGCGATGAAAAATGATTCAAGATCCCTCGTGGGTAACGGTTATCGCTGGTTTCGGTTATTACAAACGGGCGCACACTTCACAAAGTACCTACAAAACCAACGCAAACTCACCCACTTCGAAAAGGAGAATGGGCGCTTATTTCCGATAGCCAAATTACCTATACCCACGGCTATATTAATATTTAAATAATGGATCTCCTTCTCTCTGAACGAGCAGTCGAATAATACAAATTGAAGATTTGGTTCGTTATTGATCCACACACATGTTACTTGCTTTACCCTTCTACACGACTCGAACCTTCCCCAAATGTTGAGAAATCAATCTCAAGAGGTTTCGGAAGGTTGATTGATTCGGAACCGTTAACTTGTATTCCCTGAGCTGTAATCCCGTTGAAAGCATCTCTTTTTTGCCTCAAATCTCTTATATCTCCTAAGAGCCAGTCGGAGCCAGGCAGACCATTGGTAATCCTGTCAGGGGTGAGAGGTAATCCGTATTGTTGTACACCGAGTTTTATTGCCTCTAAGATGTGAGAAACCTTGTGTTTCGGCTCAGCGAAAAATCCTCAAGAAACGTCAATACAACTTGAAATCTTTAACCCTACAAGCAATTTAATATTAATTTTTTTAACCATATTACGGTAGTAAAAAGAGGAAGTAGCCCAGAATATTTTTGTTTGATTAACGTTCTATAGAAAATATGAATTTTGAATATACTTGATGAAGTTTGAGGAGAAATTTAGATATTCAGAGTTATTTTCAAAATTAATTCTTATCAACGTCCATGTTTTCACTTCGATGGATTTCATAGCCGTACAAGCGTTGATGTGAGTTGAATATGGCGGAAATGGGATCCTATTATTGAAAATACTGACGGATTCAACAGATTGAAAATTGCTATGTCAAAGAAACCGGCTATCAATGGATTATGATTCAGACTTTGAAACACGAGATGAGTGTTAATCGAGAGTCAAAAGCAAAGCGAGCGGGTTTAATATAATTTTTAATATGAAACGTTTAATATAATAATTATTTTACTTACTCAATTTTTTTTTAAATATAAATATTACTGTTCGAATGGCTGACGTCTATGCTGCCGTGCTAAGCCAAAAAGCAGTCATTTAGGCAAAATGGCTGATCTCAAATTTCGAGAAAATAAGCTTCGATTAACACTGGGATTTTTCTATATTGAAGTCGTTTCATTGATGAATTTACGCCTTTATTCCTCTGTGGGGAGTAGGGATGTTCCGATATTATCGATATCAATGAATATCGCTACGTTTTGAGCAGTTTGGCCCCCCTATACGGCGTACGGACGGCTTTTTTTTCTTCGATTTTCTGAATCTACGTGGCTATTTTGAAACGTAAACCAACAAATTTTGAGGGGGATTAAAATTTTGGTTTGTTATCTTCGATAATGAACCATTGGAATCGCCCAAAGAAAAAAATTTTTTAACCCCCCCTCAAAATTTGTTGGTTTACGTTTCAAGACACGTAGATTCAGAAAATCGAATAAAAAAACTCTGCAAATTCTTGACACAACGGTTCATTATCTTCTTTGTACAGATCACCCTTCTGTCTAGATCACTAGGTCTAAATGTCTAGATCCTAAATGTTAGATTAATTATTATTATCAATTATCACTAATTATTAACAATTTTATCAAGTAGGTACCTAGTGAAAATTATTATAATTTATTGTTAGGTATTAATAATTCGTATTTATTATTAATAATAATTATTATTAATTATGATTAATTAATACGATATAACCTGGGGTTTTTAATACTACGTCGGTAATAATTTTTCTATAAAAGAAGTACCTACCAACAAACATTCGAAATTACCTTCATTTCCGTAGCACGAAACGCACCTCAGAACAACAAACTCGACATCACTTAAGCCATATGATGTTCCAAAGAGCTTGTTAGTATGAAAATGGACCTGTATTTCAACAGTTTGATACACGATCGTGTTGTGAGGCACAATCTTTGAGCCCTCATTGTGAACGAACGGCTGGTCCCACGAAGCTGCGGATGGTCTTAAAAAATTCTACGGAACAAACTCTATCTAAATATGAAATAAAAAACTCTGCAAATTCTTGACACAACGGTTTATTATCTTCCTTGTGCAGATCACCCTTCTGTCTATACCAGACTGTATTGCAAATCGGCACCATACCATATTCTCAACGTACTCATACCATACCATACGAATTTCTTTCCTATCATACCATACTGTATTATACCAAATCATACATACAATAATATACCATACCATACTCATACCATGTCATACAAACCGAGTGAATATTGAAATGTCATCCATTTCTGACCTATATTTAAAATTTTAAGTATCTAGCTCATCGTCAACATTTAATTTGTTTAAACAAATAGGTATTATTTAAACAATTTTACAGACAAGAAACCGAGTGAATATTGCATTGTGATCCAGTTCTGACCTATTTTTAAAATTTCAAGTCCATAGCTCATCATCAAAATTTAATTTGTATTATTACAAAAAGGTATTATTTAAACAATTTTACAGATGAGAAACCGAGTGAATATTGCAATGTGGTCTATCCCCGACTCACGGTTAAAATTTCTAGACTGTAGTTTACCGGGAAGATGTAAAAAGGTAGTTTTATTCTGGGCGTCTGGTGGTTGGGTCACATAACGGCCGTTTTCGACGCGAAAGTTTAGTGTTTTTCCTAAAACTTTGCGCGGTCACTGTGAACGAACGGCTGGTCGCACAAAAATCCAATTGGTCTTAAAAGATTCGTAATTTTTCAGGTCATTCGAAGGTGAACTAAAATTTACACGGTTCAGTTAAATATTTGGAGATAAGACATCGTCGAAATTTTAAATTTCGTTTTGAATCCCTTCCCCTTGACCTAGGGTTATGAAAAGTTTCGAGGATCATTGTGGGGCTGGTCCAAACCCAGAAACCAAATTTTGTAATTTTAGCTCAACGCTAACTGGGCAAAACGGCGTGGACGGCGGACGGCGGACGGCGTACGGGGGACGGCGTACGGCGTACGGCGTACGGCGTACGGCGGACGGACGGATTTTTTTTTATTCGATTTTCTGAATCTACGTATCTTGAAACGTAAACCAACAAATTTTGAGGGGGGGTTAAAAAAATTTTTTCTTTGGGCGATTCCAATGGTTCATTATCGAAGATAATAAACCAAAACATACCGTTCTATATGAATTTTTCGAGATATGAGATTTTCAAATTTTCAAAATTCGTTTTGAACCCCTTCCCCTTGACCTAGGGTTATGAAAAGTTTCGAGGACCATTGTGGGGTTGGTCGAAACCCATAAAAAAAATTTCGTAATTTTAACTCAACGCTAACTGGGCAAAGTGGCGCGGACGGCGGACGGCGTACGGCGGACGGCGTACGGCGGACGGACGGATTTTTTTTTATTCGATTTTCTGAATCTACGTATCTTGAAACGTAAACCAACAAATTTTGAGGGGGGGTTAAAATTTTTTTTTCTTTGGGCGATTCCAATGGTTCATTATCGAAGATAATAAACCAAAAATCCGTCCGTACGCCGTCCGTGGCACTTTGCCCAGTTAGCGTTGAGCTAAAATTACGAAATTTGGTTTCTGGGTTTGGACCAGCCCCACAATGATCCTCGAAACTTTTCATAACCCTAGGTCAAGGGGAAGGGGTTCAAAACGAAATTTAAAATTTCGACGATGTCATATCTCAAAATAATCAACTGAACCGTGTAATGTTTAGTTCATTTTTGAATGACCTGAAAAATTACCAATCATTTAAGACCAATTGGATTTTTGTGCGACCAGCCGTTCGTTCACAGTGAGCGCGCAAAGGTTTAGGAAAAACACTAAACTTTCGCGTCGAAAACGGCCGTTATGTGACCCAACCTCCAGACGCCCAGAATAAAACTACGTTTTTCATCTTCCCGGTAAACTACAGTCTAGAAATTTTAACCGTGAGTCGGGGATAGACCACATTGCAATATTCACTCGGTTTCTCATCTGAAAAATTGTTTAAATAATACCTTTTTGTAATAATACAAATTAAATTTTGATGATGAGCTGTTGTCTTGAAATTTTAAAAATAGTTCAGAACTGGATCACAATGCAATATTCACTCGTTTTCTTGTCTGTAAAATTGTTTAAATAATACCTATTTGTTTAAACAAATTAAATTTTGATGATGAGCTAGATACTTGAAATTTTAAATATAGGTCAGAAATGGATGACATTTCAATATTCACTCGGTTTGTATGACATGGTATGAGTATGGTATGGTATATTGTTGTATGTATGATTTGGTATAGTACAGTATGGTATGATAGGAAAGAAATTCGTATGGTATGTTATGAGTACGGTGAGAATATGGTATGGTGCCGATTTGCAACACTGTCTGGTATAGACAGAAGGGTGATCTGCACAAGGAAGATAATAAACCGTTGTGTCAAGAATTTGCAGAGTTTTTTTTAAATCGATTCCTCTGCTTCATAATTGAAGATAATAAACCAAAATCAGCGGGAAATGAAAAATAAAACGATAACGAACTTCATTTTCGCCCTTCACTATGCTATACACACCCATTCAAACCTTCACCGACCACTCAGATACCATAAATAATTTCCGCCACGTTTTGACCACTTTGGCCCCACTGTTCGTCGTTTGACTCATGATGCCTTGTCCATGGCGCCTGGGCAGTCCTTCCTGGCCTGACCCTCTGAATATCACTGTTGTAATTTTCCCACCGTTTTGGTTTATTATCTTCGATAATGAACCATTGGAATCGCCCAAAGAAAAAATTTTTTTAACCCCCTCAAAATTTGTTGGTTTACGTTTCAAGATACGTAGATTCAGAAAATCGAATAAAAAAAAATCCGTCCGTCCGCCGTACGCCGTCCGCGCCACTTTGCCCAGTTAACGTTGAGCTAAAATTACGAAATTTGGTTTCTGGGTTTAAACCAGCCTCACAATGATCCTCGAAACCTTTCATAACCCTAGGTCAAGGGGAAGGGGTTCAAAACGAATTTTTGAAATTTTGCAAATCTCATATCTCGAAAAATTCATATAGAACGGTATGTTTTTTATTTCATATTTAGATAGAGTTTGTTCCGTAGAATTTTTTAAGACCATCCGCAGCTTTGTACGACCAGCCGTTCGTTCACAATGACGGCTCAAAGATTGTGCCTCACAACACGATCTTGACTCAAACTGTTGAAATACAGGTCCATTTTCATACTAACAAGCTCTTTGGAACATCATATGATGTCGAGTTTGTTGTTCTGAGGTGCGTTTCGTGCTACGGAAATGAAGGTAATTTCGAATGTTTGTTGGTAGGTACTTCTTTTATAGAAAAATTATTACCGACGTAGTATTAAAACCCCCAGAATTATATCGTATTAAATTAATCATAATTATTAATAATAAATACGAATTATTAATACCTAACAATAAATTATAATAATTTTCACTAGGTACTTGATAAAATTGTTAATAATTAGTGATAATTTATAATAATAATTACTCTAACATTTAGACCAGAGTGATCTAGACAGAAGGGTGATCTGTACAAAGAAGATAATGAACCGTTGTTTTTCATTCGATTTTCTGAATCTACGTATCTTGAAACGTAAACCAACAATTTTGAGGGAGGGTTAAAATTTTTTTTTCTTTGGGCGAATCCAATGTTTATTATCGAAGATAATAAACCAAAACATACCGTTTGATGGGAATTTTTCGATTATTAACATTTATATCAAGTACCTAGTGAAAATTATTATAATTTATTGTTAGGTATTAATAATTCGTATTTATTATTATAATAATAATTATTAATTAATACGATATAATTCTGGGGTTTTAATTACTACGTCGGTAATAATTTTTCTATAAAAGAAGTACCTACCAACAAACATTCGAAATTACTTTCATTTCCGTAGCACGAAACGCACCTCAGAACAACAAACTCGACATCACTTAAGCCATAATATCATATTATGATGTTCCAAAGAGCTTGTTAGTATGAAAAGGGACCTGTATTTCAACAGTTTGATTCACGATCGTGTTGTGAGGCACAATCTTTGAGCCGTCATTGTGAACGAACGGCTGGTCGTACAAAGCTGCGGATGGTCTTAAAAAATTCTTAGGAATAAACTCTATCTAAATATGAAATAAAAAACTCTGCAAATTCTTGACACAACGGTTCATTATCTTCTTTGTACAGATCACCCTTCTGTCTAGATCACTAGGTCTAAATGTCTAGATCCTAAATGTTAGATTAATTATTATTATCAATTATCACTAATTATTAACAATTTTATCAAGTACCTAGTGAAAATTATTATAATTTATTGTTAGGTATTAATAATTCGTATTTATTATTAATAATAGTTATTATTAATTATGATTAATTAATACGATATAATTCTGGGGTTTTTAATACTACGTCGGTAATAATTTTCTATAAAAGAAGTACCTACCAACAAACATTCGAAATTACCTTCATTTCCGTAGCACGAAACGCACCTCAGAACAACAAACTCGACATCACTTAAGCCATATGATGTTTCAAAGAGCTTGTTAGAATGAAAATGGACCTGTATTTCAACAGTTTGATTCACGATCGTGTTGTGAGGCACAATCTTTGAGCCGTCATTGTGAACGAACGGCTGGTCGTAGCAAAGCTGCGGATGGTCTTAAAAAATTCTACGGAACAAACTCTATCTAAATATGAAATAAAAAACATACCGTTTGATGGGAATTTTTCGAGATATGAAATTTTCAAAATTTCAAAATTCGTTTTGAACCCCTTCCCCTTGACCTAGGGTTATGAAAAGTTTCGTGGATCATTGTGGGGCTGGTCCAAACCCAGAAACCAAATTTCGTAATTTTAACTCAACGCTAACTGGGCAAAGTGCCGCGGACGGCGTACGGCGGACGGACGGTTTTTGGTTTATTATCTTCGATAATGAACCATTGGAATCGCCCAAAGAAAAAAATTTTTTAACCCCCCCTCAAAATTTGTTGGTTTACGTTTCAAGATACGTAGATTCAGAAAATCGATTAAAAAAAAATCCGTCCGTCCGCCGTACGCCGTACGCCGTCCGCCGTACGCCGTCCGCCGTCCGAGGCACTTTGCCCAGTTAGCGTTGAGTTAAAATTACGAAATTTGGTTTCTGGGTTTGGACCAGCCCCACAATGATCCACGAAACTTTTCATAACCCTAGGTCAAGGGGAAGGGGTTCAAAACGAATTTTGAAATTTTGAAAATTCCAAAACTCGAAAAATTCATATAGAACGTGTCAAGATTATCAATCCGTCCTCTCTCGTGATACATACTCCGTGGATACCGATGGCCGTGGACCTAGTTCCTAAAACCACCGCAACCGTCGTTGGCGCTATGTACGCTGCCACCTCCGGCTCAACTTCACTTCTGCTCTGCCATCGACTGCGATCAGTTTCCCTAAAGTTCACTTCTGCTACTTAAGTTCATTACGATTATATTTCAATTAACTTCAGTGTATTCTGATACTATCAAGAACCCGGAGGTATGTAGAATAAATCTCATACATGTATATTTCGATATCCGTTTATTTCTTTGTCCTGAAATGTTAACATAGGTGGGCCGGCGAACGGGTGAGCCGTCCCATGCAGAGAAATAGTGCTCGTGATTTTTCTCGAGAATCCGGTGCGAATCAGGAAATAACAACTGGAAGCTCGTTGTTATAGTTTTTATGGAATAGTTAGAGAAGTATACTAGTTTTCTTCTCTGTAATCCGGACGGGAAGCACAACGGAGAAAATGCAGGTGAGAGCTTCATAAATCAGGAGGAAAATGGCGGCGGACATTTTGCTTCAAAAAAAGGATGATGCAATATTTAACTGAGTGTGCTTCCCGAGTCAAGTCGATGGTCCGTAAGTCTAGCAGGATATAACGATGAAAAACTCAGTTTTATCGATGAAAATCGCTCTTAAATTTCGGAGAGTGCGGGTGATAACTATTCCATCTCGAGAAAAATTAGTAAGGAGGCGCATAAAAAGAAATGCGTTAGAGCGTCGGTAGAAAGAGAAGATCGATGTATGTAAATCGATATTAAGGTAGGTTACAGTTATCGAAGTGGGGAATACGGATAAAACGGCTCATGATAAAACCCGGATTCGAATATTCAACGAAGAATCGATTAATCGATCGAAATTATAGTATCAAAGTAACATTCTATCAGCATTATCGATTGTTGTTCGTTATCACAACAAATTGATTTTCCACTGATAGCTAGAATTATTATTGAACCTTTTCTTTGCAATAAGGTGGAACTACTGACTTTTCCTTTTAATATGTGGTGTATTTCGTGCATGTAAGAAAATTATACCGGTAGTAACAAGGATGTCATGAAGACAAAACAGATGATCACGGTTGATTCCTGTTCAAAATAGTGAGTTCGGTGAATGTTTTGTTTACATTGTTGGCTGAATACGGCGGGAGTGTTACCTTGATACATTTAAATTAACTAAGGTGCTAAGTTACGGTATTTATAAGTTGAAAAAAAGAAAACCCACTCGATAAATATCTAGCTTGGTATTAACCCGGAGTGCTGACATTAGTTCGGAATTAATGCGGTGTGCCTCTTTCTACTGGTAAACCGGTCGCAAACACGAGACACTATTCTGCATGAAAGCCTAGGGACCTAACGAGGTCGGAATTTGCTCACGTCCCCAGTGTGGTGTGTGAATTTAGAGAAGTAAAGTATTTAAATTAATAACAGTATGATGTTGCAGAATCAGGAAAGTTAAAGTATCGCAGATGGCAAGCAGAAGTAACCCGGCTGAATGCAGAAGCTAATAAATAATGAGATTTAAGAAACTAAAATCCGATTTATTTAAATTTAACAAACCCGGAGTTTTCGAATAAAGTTTGAAATAAGATATAGGTTGGAATTAGTCTCTGAGATGAAACATGTAATGAATCGTGCATTTTTCACATTGGGTTTTACCAGCGGGATAGTCATAGCATAATTTATTTATGTGTGTGCGTGTCGCTGAGGTGTAAGCTAGTTGTTCAGGCCCTGTTACCGACGCACAGCGCGTCTATGTCTGGTAAGGTATCTCTATGAGAACGGATACAGACATGGATAGCGGGGCGGATCGAACATCCCCGTAACTGCAACCTCACTCAGTGTTTTATACACTAAAAACCCGAAAAATCACGATTCGGGACGCAAGGTGAGCGAATTCCAGACCTGGGGACAAAAATAGTATTTCGGAGAGAATAAGGCGTGCGCGGTGCTCAAGTAAGAATGTAATTTAACGATATGTCAACGAGTATTAAACTCACGGAGTCATTTTAGTTCGGTGTCTTTTAAGATTCGTTTATTACGGATTAAGGTAGAACTATATTTAACAAGGAGCAAAATATAGATTTAATCTGGTGCTGTAACATTATCTGTTCCGGAGAGAAAAATGAACTCTGACGAAATAAGGAGAATCGTGGAGGAGGAGATCCAAAAGAGGAGTGAAGTGGTTAGGCGGGAGGTTGAAAAGGAATACGCAAGCAAATTTGATAAAATCAAGGATCAAATACGGCAGGTTTCTGAGGAGTCCATTTTAAGGATTAACGCTTTGGCGTCCACGCTAACCAACCCGGTGCGTCGTACTCACGGCGATGAAATAATGGTCACTGACGAGGTCTCAAATACGGAATCCGGTGTTAATCCTAACCTCTAAAGCTCGCTCTAGGACTCCAGCACAGAACAGATTGAGGAGTGTTGTTTCAAAAACCCGGAGTAAAACAACCTCAGACGGAGCTCATTATGCAGCACAAGAATCCGATGATGATAATGACGATGACGAAAATACGATGGCTGCCATTGCTGTACCCAGGCCTAATTCCGAGGAAACGCCCTCAGCAATGCATTCTTGGGGCTCGGAGATGTCATTGTTGGATGGTAAATTACCTCAATTAAGGTTTATAGCTGATAGTGGTGCTACTGAACACATAGTTAAGGATAAGAAGGTATTTTCTAATTTAGTAAATTTGCATAATGAAATCAGGATATCGTGTGCAAATAGTAGTAAGGAATCGGACTTAATCATTAGACAATCAGGTGATATAATATATTATAACGATGAACTAAAGAAATTTGGGATTTTAAGAGGTGTGCTGTATGCACCTGAACTAGTAGAAAATCTATTTTCTATTAGGAAACAAATGCAAAAAGGATTAAGTGCGAAATTTGATAAAAATAAATTAGAAATTATAGATCCGAGTTCAGGGGACATTCTAAAAACCGGTAGTTTTGATGGACGTTTTTGGTGGTTGTCCTTTTCGCTTCCTATGATAAATGCAAATCAGGATGAAAAATTAAGGATACTCAGTCTGGTGCAAGGAAATTCGTTGATGACCAAGTCAGAAAGCGATGAAAATCCGGCGAAAACAAATACGGTAGATAAAATCACTAAAGATGTAAACAAAACCGGAATTAAAAGAAAAATTCAGAAACCGGGGCTCAGTTTAGAGGGGAGTTCTGACCCAAAGAAGTTTAAAAAGGATGAAACTTTGCAATTTAGAAACGATGTAGGTCTAGGATGGCATTACAGACTAAATCATGCTTCTCTAAAATATTTAAAGATAGCGGGTAAACAAATTCCGGAGTTGGAAGGAGTCAAATTTGATACTAATATCTTAGACTGTCCTGATTGCAAAATGGCTAAAGCCAAACGCAAGCCATTCACTAGTAAAAGACATAGATCAGATATTGTATTTCATCGTTTGCATAGCGATCTTTTGGGACCATTAAAACCGGTGGCATATAGGTCTCAAGCTAAATATATTGTTACATTTACGGATGATGCCTCTAGGTATGTATTTGCTTACGAAATAGGCAACAAAACTAGAGTAAACTTAGCTTTGCTTTCTTGTCTAGAAGAAATCAGGAGATTAAAAGGCCCCCAAACTAAGGTTTCAGAAATTAGAACGGATGGGGGTTTAGAATATAAAACTAGTGAAATGAATGCTTTGCTTAAACGAGAAAATATAAAATTAACTGCTTGCGAGCCTTACACCCCTCAATTAAACGGCGTGTCTGAAAGGCAAAATTTAGAATTGGAAGAGAAAATCCGGGTCAATCTCATCTCTTCAGGTATTCCGACTCACTACTGGCCTTATGCCATGAGACATGTAATCTATATTCATAATAGAACTCCAAATGGGTCGATAAACTTTAAAAACCCCTATGAGCTTGTATTAAATCATGCCCCTACGGTAAAATATATCAGACGATTTGGATGTGAAGCTTATATCTTGGATACTCAATCCACTTCTAAATTTGCACCCAAAGCAAACTTAGGATTCTTGTTAGAATGTGGTGAAACCGGATACCATCTATTGCACTACAAAAATAAAACGGTGGTTAGGTCAAAACATGTAGATTTTATAGAAAACCGAACCTATGGTGATTATACTAAAAATGAAAATAAGGCTCTTGAACCCGGTAGTCAAACGGAATTTACAGTAGAGGTTAATAGTGATGTTGGTGCCAGTAACAAGGATTCTGAGCTAACTACCAATATTAATCAGGAGGATAATTCCATTTCAATTCAAATACCAACTAGGATAGAAGATTCCATACAGGGCATCGAAAACAAACAAAATCCGGTGCTTATTCATGAAAATGATGAATGTGAATTCTTTGAAGACTTAGGCGATATAGGAGATAAAACATTTTTCCTTCAAGATTCTGGTGAAGAACCTTTAACCTATGCTCAAGCATTAAGAGCACCTGATGCTGATCTTTGGTTAGATGCAATTAATACAGAATTTCAGGCCCTGGAAAAGTGCAACACCTGGAAAATCATTTCTAGAAAGGATGTGCCCAAAGGAATGAAAGTAATGAAAACCCGGTGGGTACATAAGAGGAAATCTGAAGCTGACGGATCGGTAAGGTATCGTAGTAGACTGGTAGTCAAAGGATTTGCTGATAATAATAACTATGAGTTATCAGAAATTTATGCTCCTGTTGCAAGGTTACCAGATGTAAAATTCCTATTAATTTTAGCAGCGAAATATGACCTGGATTTGGTTCAATATGACGTAAAAACTGCCTTTTTAAATGGTTCGCTTGATAAATTGGTATATATGGAAATTCCGGATGGTTATGACAATTATTTACAACTGGATGAAAAATTTAAGACTAAACATGTGTGTGAAGTACACAGAGCGCTGTATGGTCTAAAGGTATCACCAAGAAGGTGGTATATCAGGTTTCAAGAAGCTGTGAACGAGATGGACTTCCAACCATACCCATTTCAACCATGTTTGTTTATGTGGAAATCAGGAGACAAAATAGCTATTCTTTTACTCTATGTTGATGATATACTTCTGGCTACTAATAGTAATCAAAAACTTAAACAGGTTAAATGCGTTTTAGAAAAGGAATTTTCTATAGTTGATCTCGGGGAACCTAGAAAATACCTGGGTTTAGAAATTATTAGAAACCGGAGTGAAGGAACGATAGGGATACTTCAGAAATCTCATATTGACAACATGTTGATGAAATTTGATCCTGATAGTGATAAAATTGTCTCTACTCCTATGATATTCGATAAATCGATTGAAAAGGAGGGGAAAAATCAAATTTGTGATCTTAGTTCCATTCCGTTTAGACAAGCAATAGGCTCTCTACTTTACTTGCAAGGTGGTGCTAGACCGGATATCTCATATGCCACAAATATGTTAAGTAGACGTCAGTCAAATTTCACTTTGAAGGATTGGAAAGCTGTAATCCGGATCATGCGTTATCTTAGAGGAACTAGAAATTATGGACTCTTGTTTTCTGATAAAGGGAATAATAACATTGAATGTTATGTAGATGCTTCTCTTGGATTATCTGCGGAAAGAGGCTTTTCCACAACGGGATATATTATCTACTTATTTGGTAATCCGGTAGTATGGCGCACAAAACGTCAAAATCATGTTGCTCTTTCTTCAGCTGAAAGTGAGTTTGTAGCTATGAGTACTGCGTGTCGAGACTTAGCTTCAATCAGGACCATGTGTTCAACAATGATTGGATTAAATTTAATTCCAATTATCTATGAAGACTCTAAACCGGCGATTAGACTAGTAGAAGTAGATGACTCTTCTACATTAAAACATATGGTTAGACTGTCGTATTTATATGTGCGTCAAGAACATAGAGATGGAAATATTCAAATTAAATGGATTTCAACGGATGATCAAATAGCTGATACTCTAACTAAGCCATTAAATCATGCTAAGTTTGTCAAATTCAGAGATTTAATGCTGTATAAACACTGATCAGATTCTATTTTGATATTAACAGCTAGAATCGACTAAGTCGGAAGATTTGGTCGATTCCATCACCACCATGCTCAACCCGGAGACTGATATGTAGAACCAGGAGAATGCTGCGACCAATACGGAGAACGCTATGCTGAATACGGAGTGTCATGAATGGAAGCTTGTTGCCTTGCTCGGGATACTGGACATCGAGATGACGACTTGGAGGGGAGTGTCAAGATTATCAATCCGTCCTCTCTCGTGATACATACTCCGTGGATACCGATGGCCGTGGACCTAGTTCCTAAAACCACCGCAACCGTCGTTGGCGCTATGTACGCTGCCACCTCCGGCTCAACTTCACTTCTGCTCTGCCATCGACTGCGATCAGTTTCCCTAAAGTTCACTTCTGCTACTTAAGTTCATTACGATTATATTTCAATTAACTTCAGTGTATTCTGATACTATCAAGAACCCGGAGGTATGTAGAATAAATCTCATACATGTATATTTCGATATCCGTTTATTTCTTTGTCCTGAAAGAACGGTATGTGTTTTATTACATATTAAGATAGAGTTTGTTCCGTAGCATTTTTTAAGACCATCCGCAGCTTTGTACCACCAGCCGTTCGTTCACAATGACGGCTCAAAGATTGTGCCTCACAACACGACCGTGGATCAAACTGTTGAAATACAGGTCCATTTTCATACTAACAAGCTCTTAGGATCATCATATTGCTTAAGTGATGTCGAGTTTGTTGTTCTGAGGTGCGTTTCGTGCTACGGAAATGAAGGTAATTTCGAATGTTTGTTGGTAGGTACTTCTTTTATAGAAAAATTATTACCGACGTAGTATTAAAAACCCCAGAATTATATCGTATTAATTAATCATAATTAATAATAATTATTATTAATAATAAATACGAATTATTAATACCTAACAATAAATTATAATAATTTTCAGTAGGTACTTGATAAAATTGTTAGTAATTAGTGATAATTGATAATAATAATTAATCTAACATTTAGGATCTAGACATTTAGACCTAGTGATCTAGACAGAAGGGTGATCTGTACAAAGAAGATAATGAACCGTTGTGTCAAGAATTTGCAGAGTTTTTGGTTTATTATCTTCGATAATGAACCATTGGAATCGCCCAAAGAAAAAATTTTTTTAACCCCCCCTCAAAATTTGTTGGTTTACGTTTAAGACACGTAGATTCAGAAAATCGAATAAAAAAAAATCCGTCCGTACGCCGTACGCCGTACGCCGTCCCCCGTACGCCGTCCGCCGTCCGCGCCACTTTGCCCAGTTAGCGTTGAGCTAAAATTACGAAATTTGGTTTCTGGGTTTGGACCAGCCCCACAATGATCCTCGAAACTTTTCATAACCCTAGGTCAAGGGGAAGGGGTTCAAAACGAAATTTAAAATTTCGACAATGTCATATCTCCAAATATTGAACTGAACCGTGTAATTTTTAGTTCACTTTTGAATGACCCAAAAAATTACGAATCTTTTAAGACCAATTGGATTTTTGTGCGAGCAGCCGTTCGTTCACAGTGACCGCGCAAAGGTCTAGGAAAAACACTAAACTTTCGCGTCGAAAACGGCCGTTATGTGACCCAACCCCCAGACGTCCAGAATAAAACTACGTTTTTTCATCTTCCCGGTAAACTACAGTCTAGAAATTTTAACCGTGAGTCGGGGATAGACCGCATTGCAATATTCACTCGGTTTCTCATCTGTACAATTGTTTAAATAATACCTTTTTGTAATACCTAATACAAATTAAATTTTCATGATGAGGTATTGACTTGAAATTTTAAAAATAGGTCAGAACTGGATCAAAATGCAATATTCACCCGGTTTCTTGTCTGTAAAATTGTTTAAAATAATACCTATTTGTTTAAACAAATTAAATTTTGATGATGAGCTAGATACTTGAAATTTTAAATATAGGTCAGAAATGGATGACATTTCTATATTCACTCGGTTTGTATGACATGGTATGAGTAAGGTATGGTATAATATTGTATGTATGATTTGGTATAGTACAGTATGGTATGATAGGAAAGAAATTCGTATGGTATGGTATGAGTACGGTGAGAATATGGTATGGTGCCGATTTGCAACACAGTCTGGTATAGACAGAAGGGTGATCTGCACAAGGAAGATAATAAACCGTTGTGTCAAGAATTTGCAGAGTTTTTCTAAATAATTCACTGAATCCTTTGTAAAACAGAAAAGTATGTTTGAGACCCACAAAAAATTCCTGTGCACATCGCACGTTGAAAACTTTTCTGTTATTAATGGCTACAGACATATACGGTTTACATATGTTCGACCTATCGGATCAGCCCACCTCACACAAAATCCCCATGGAAGATGAGTTGGAGCGAAGATAATTCGGATGATACAGTGGAATGATGTTGGGGTCCGTCTAATTTCGGGATGCCGATATGGAATGTGGGTGTTCCGACCTTGGTCCTACATTCTGCAGTGAGACGTCAAGTCCGAGCCAAGAAATCCTCTTCGAAACTGACTCGCCTCTTCCGATATTTGGATGAGCGTCAAAATAAACTCAAAAGGATCATTTTGAGGATTCCGTTTCTACTTGTGACTTGATTGTGCCGATAAATTTACTAAATGAAAATCCGAAAATAGAATCATAAATTATACTCCAACACCGTTGTTAGTAAATCGTGCTGAACGGGATCCCTTAATGACAACTGAAACACTGTGTCGGAGCGCCATGAATTATGAATAAAGTCAGGTAACTGACATTTGAGGTTTCCTGGCAGGTAGAGGACCAGACAAGTTATTCAGACCGTAACCCAGTGACAGTCGCGATTCTCATGACGTCAGCTTGTTTCAATACCAACTTCCCATAGTCGTATTTTTAGATTAAATTCTTGATTATATCGCACCTCAAGAATAGTAGTGTGACAAGTCGAAAATCCTAAATGTTGGAAAAACGCATTTGAAGCTTTGGGTCCCAAATTCTGGATAATTTTGTTGGATAAATTGAGAAAAAGTTTTGAGTTGTTACATTACTGTCTTGGATTTTTTATATTGATTTCCAATGATTTTCCCTGATTGTTCACTTTTTGCACGTTTCAACTCCCAAACATTATTCCAGCATCAACAACAGCAATTCAGGCAAGTATTATATAATATATATAATACGTATATAAATAAATATTATTTATGTACGTACCTATGTGTCACTCTGGACGATAACTCTCGATGAATTGAATTCGAATTTGCACAGAAAATCCGTCTTGGCAATCAAAAGACTAATTTCGTGATCCCTCATTTTAAAGGTTTTATTTATGCTGAACACGATGGTGAATATATTATATTCTTGTAGGGCTCGTCAAGATCTGTCTGTACAACTCAAAAAACGGATTTTTCGACTTGTCACACTCCTATTCTTTAGGTGCGATATTCTTCCTTCATGATTTCACTCTTTGTAATACATTTGAGTTCCACCGATGTGAGGATAGATTCTTTAAGAACTTTGTCTATTTGGTTAGAGACAACAATTTGTGGAAAATTAACTTATTATTGTAGGATATTGTAGCCGGTTTCAAAAATCATGAGATTTATCATCCTCCAATCATAAGATAAATCATAAAATATTTGGTCATTCAAAGAACGGTCCTAAATCTTCCACAATGACCTATTATTTCTTGTATAGAACATCCTTTTGTCTTGCCTCCTTTTTTGTGGTTATTTTTCAAAGTACCTATTCACAGTTGAAGTTGACGTACCCAAATCAGCTTACCCACAATTTTTGGTATCTCTCGCAAGTTCACACAAAAAATCGTTTGTCGCCATTAATAAGCGAACCAATCACATACTTCAGTGGGTACGCCAACTTCACAACCCAAAATATCTAGCACTAGAATCAAAATCTATGATATCAAACGGTCCGCCCTCGAGTGTGTCCAACCAAACGGCACAATGTTTCTGTTGTATTCCCACCACGTATCCTAGTTTTATTTTATCACCAAAAATTGTTATTTCTTCATCCACAATTTATAATTAATGTATATTTAATATAATTATATCAATCTTTATCCACCTGCTCAAAACCGCAATCAGTCTCAACACCGTATCAGTGCTTGTGAGTGTATTTATAGTGAACATTTGTGCTACAGCAACTCGGACATCACTGTTTTTGAGGCAGCCACTCCTCTTTAGTCAGCCTTCTTGGGAGTTCCTCATTTTTCAACGTATTTCCAGTATCGTATTACATCCGAGCTGCTGTAAAGTTGTTGCAGCAGATTTAGTATCACGCCCGTCTGCATTGCATCAAACATCCCACGAAATAGAAAAAACCGCCGGTTCGTTTGTCTTTGACTGTTTGCACCTGCATAGACCATCTACCATAGCCATTGGCCACCTGTTGCTCATCTATCCCCAGCTCGGTTTAGAGGAATTGAGGTGAGATCATACCAATTAGTCTGTTCACTGCATCCATCTTGAGGAATATTCTGGCTCTACTTATCCTTCTAATTTGAGTTGGGCCTTCCACATCATCAGTACCTTTCTTCATCTTCAGGACTGAACTAATATTACCAGTTTTATATTACCAGTTTATATTACGATTGTTTCCTACCAGTTCTTTCCTGTGACATATGTGTCTTTATTCTTTAATGTTATTTTAGTGTACACTCTAGGTAGGTGACACCACAGTCTAGTCATGAACAAAATACCAAAAGGTATCTTACTGTTCAATAAACTGGTTGAAAGCTTGTCATCTTTTTCAATTTATTACTTAACCTAGTCGTATCACAAAGAAGGTTATTTATATCAGAGTGAAAGTCCTAGCCATTGAAATACAGTTCACTTATACAGGCCACGTTACGGTCTTCTTATTTGCATAAATTATTCATTAAGAGGTGAAGAACTATACCCTTCCATTTGAGATTTTTGAGCTGTGTCGTTTTGAAAATTTCAACGCCCTTACCTCCACATTTTACACCCTTCCCGAATTACTTAGGTCATGAGTTGTTAGTTTAATCATCCTCTGGATCCTGCCACTATTGGATATATAAGAAGGAAATGGTTCTAAGGTGTGATAAAGCACTTTTGGAATCAGAAGGATGTGAGATGTGGAACAGAAAGAGGAGGACATGGTATATGCGAGTACATGTAAATGGAATGAGCGCATGAGGTTGAGGGAGTGGCATGGGAATCCAGGTGGGTTTCAAATGAAGGTTATCCTCTGCCATCCGGAGAGAAGGAAGTTGGAGGTGCAGGTGATCAAGGACGCATGAACTTGACCATCGATGCTGACATGAATTCGAAATATATCTAGGAACGAAGCAAACAAGTTGAGAAGAACGAACGGTACCGAGTGTATGTTTACGGGACGTCATGAAACTCGTTTTCAGTTCTCAATATCTCAGCTCCTATTTGACCGATCAACTTGAAAGTCGGTGTGCATCTTCTTGATTTGAATAATAGAAAGCCCTGATAGTTTCAAGTCGCTAGGTCTAAAGGGAATTATATAACTTCTAACACCCGGTTTTTCGCCCTTACAAAGTACTCCTCCTTCCCCTTTTTCAGACAGGCAAGGCTACAGCCTCTCCATCTTCACCGATTGAAATTTTGCACAGACCTTCGTTTCGTCTTGAGGCAGAGCCTTTTAAAACCTTCTTAGAACCTTCTTTACAACATGAACCATTGTCATTCGAAAGATTTAACCCATTATCTCAACCCAAGAAAATGTTAGGAACAAAAAACTGACATTTAGGCTAATTTTGGCCACTTTGACGGGTCCACAGTCGATTGAACACGCCAATTCACAACGTTAATAATTTAATTATTAACTGCATGAGAGTCGCTTACATAATTCATCAATTTTCGTCCTCTGCCGCTCCACATCGTTCAATTCATGAATGAAGACTCATACAAACTTATTAACGAGGTTATACTCACTTGGTGTTAGTTAAAGATATGATCTTCATGAATTGAACGATGTGGAGCGACAGAGGATGGAAATCGCTGAATGCCAAACTCAACGGAGCGTGAATCACGAATGAAGCCGGCAGCCTCGACCATTGAGTGACAGACATCAGATAATCGGGAGGACGCGACCGAAGAAAACCAATGCAGTGTCGCTATCTTCAGTTACTTTCTACAGCTTTCTCGTCCAACCGTCGTTACAACGTTCTGTGCAGATGTTCCAATTCAATCTTACTGATTATGTAGGATATTTGTATCCAACATGACTAATCCAGCCCTCCACAACCGTAAACCACACCTATAAACACAAACTTGTTGAAATTTGAATTTAAGGGGACAAAAATCGAAAAATACTGCAAATTTTTCCACTCTGGTTCATCATCTTTTGTATTGATCCCCCTTCTGTCTAGATCTAGGTAACTGTTCTGTTTACAATACTCTGAATCCTACAACTATAATAATAATGTGGCTGGAATAAGTGACCAGGTGGCCATATCCGAATGGAGGGGGAAAAGAGGATAAATACTTTATATTGATAATAAAGTAGTTAGAATTATTAAATATTTTTGTTATATTAAACAAATTTTGTTTTTAATATAATTCTTAGTTGATTCCAGTGGTTCATTATCAAAGGTAACAATCTAGAAAATCGTACAAATACCTGTGGATTAGTGAGTCATTATCTTAGTAACTACAAGTTTGACTAATTTTTTAGCATGATACAAACTCGTAGCCTTTTCTCAATGTTGGGTTTAAGAATCTTCATGAATTGGGCTGAAGTTAGCCCGTAAAATTGCAAAAAAGGTACAATCAGATCCATCTTGAACTGTCAACATCAGCTAAGGAACATAACGATACGTTAATTCACAGGGGTCATGTCCAAATAACGCCATTTCAAAATAAATCCAAATGAAGTTTTGAAACTAGTTTCAAGTAGATAAGAAATCGTCAAACCGACCTGGACCTTCGTAGTCCTGACAACTCAACTCCTTAAAAAGGCTTTCCAATTAAAAATTATTTGTCTTTTTGGTCCGGTAAAATATAAATAAGCTAAACACTAATAATTAGACGGTCATATCCCCATTGAGCACGCAATAGAATGGACATATTTGAGAAAACCGGATCATGGACATGGGTCTAGTGGGCAAATGAAGGTTTTCATAGATTTTTGAATTACGAAAGAACTATTAAATAATTCTTAAATAATTCTTAAATAATCTAAATTTTACGTTATTTGTTTTGGTAACGGTGTAAGGGTTTCAGTATAATAATCACAGCGTACGTCTCATCAGTCTATATTGACTTAATCAAAATTGAAAGTGCAATCACAGAGCCGTGAAAATCATTTTGGTGAACCTACAGCTACAAGTAGGTACTTAGGTACCTAAATTGAAAATAGAGTGATGAGAATTAGGTATTACAGGTTCATCACCATGTTGATTATAATACTCATACTTCTCATACTTGAGAAACCTTGGAAACATACATAGAAGAAGGCGAACTGTTAGGAAGAAAATTTCTTCCTAACAGTTCGCCTTCTTCTATGTATGTTTCCAAGGTTTCTCAAGTATGAGAAGTATGAGTATTATAATCAACATGGTGATGAACCTGTAATACCTATTTAATACCTAATAATAATAAGGTTTATCTTATTTTGTTACAACTGATAGGGTAACTAATTAATTTTCCTCAAACTCATTGTCAGTTTCCAAACAAGGTATTGATCATGGATGTTGACCTATTGTAAAAATCGACTTCTCATCCAAAGTCAAACTGGGCTAAACTGGGTACGTTTTACCGGCCTGTGGACAACGAACCGATCGGGTACCAACCTGTTTGTCTGGACATAGCACTAGTGTGCACTATTTCCTGCGAATCCTGAACCTTCTGACTGGACATAAAAACAACTGTGCACTAAGCTGTTACACATAGCTCCAGAGTGCAATTGACATTTGATTGTATTGGTACATATCCCTCACCAGGTTTTCGCATTTTTAGTCCACTTCTCGATTAGATAGGGGAATGAGCTCTAACGGGTTCGGAAGGTCTCGACGAGACAATTCTATCCCCCCAAAAACAACTCCGTTGTAAAAACTGGCCCGCCAAAAAACCTCAGCCGCAAAAAGGAATGATATCCATTTTGCCCGCCAGCCACATATATAGGATGCTCGGTGCTTCGCACCTCGCTGTTGAGTATGCATATAGAAACCTGATCCTCCTACCCCTAACCTCCACCGTCAATATTTTCCTGTTCCCTGTCTCCTTCCCACAACCCCCTCTCACCCTTAGTCACCCTCGGTTTCACCTAATATGTTTCCTCTGTTACACCAGCAGGGAGCTTTACGCTTCTTTCAATGCTGTTGGCGGGAGCTTTTTGTCGCATAAACAAGCCTGAATTGAAGCATTACTATATTGTAAGTATTACTGGTGGTCACGAGTAATCAGCAGTGGTACACCTATAATGAAGTTTTATCCTAGTCAAAATTTAGTAAAAAATTAGTACGCCTACTAATTTGCCTTTTGGTTTATTATCTTCGATAATGAACCATTGGAATCGCCCAAAGAAAAAAATTTTTTAACCCCCCCTCAAAATTTGTTGGTTTACGTTTCAAGATACGTAGATTCAGAAAATCGAATAAAAAAAACTCTGCAAATTCTTGACACAACGGTTCATTATCTTCTTTGTACAGATCACCCTTCTGTCTAGATCACTAGGTCTAAATGTCTAGATCCTAAATGTTAGCTTAATTATTATTATCAATTATCACTAATTATTAACAATTTTATCAAGTACCTAGTGAAAATTATTATAATTTATGGTTAGGTATTAATAATTCGTATTTATTATTAATTATGATTAATTAATACGATATAATTCTGTGGTTTTTAATACTACGTCGGTAATAATTTTTCTATAAAAGAAGTACCTACCAACAAACATTCGAAATTGCCTTAATTTCCGTAGCACGAAACGCACCTCAGAACAACAAACTCGACATCACTTAAGCCATATGATGTTCCAAAGAGCTTGTTAGTATGAAAATGGACCTGTATTTCAACAGTTTGATTCACGATCGTGTTGTGAGGCACAATCTTTGAGCCATCATTGTGAACGAACGGCTGGTCGTACAAAGCTGCGGATGGTCTTAAAAAATTCTACGAAACAAACTCTATCTAAATATGAAATAAAAAACATACCGTTCTATATGAATTTTTCGAGATATGAAAATTTCAAAATTTCAAAATTCGTTTTGAACCCCTTCCCCTTGACCTAGGGTTATGAAAAGTTTCGAGGACCATTGTGGGGTTGGTCGAAACCCATAAAAAAAATTTCGTAATTTTAACTCAACGCTAACTGGGCAAAGTGGCGCGGACGGCGGACGGCGTACGGCGGACGGACGGATTTTGGTTTATCATCTTCGATAATGAACCATTGGAATCGCCCAAAGAAAAAAATCGAAGATAATAAACCAAAATTTTAACCCCCCCTCAAAATTTGTTGGTTTACGTTTCAAGACACGTAGATTCAGAATTTCGAATAAAAAAAATCCGTCCGTCCGCCGTACGCCGTCACTCGTACGCCGTCCGCGCCACTTTGCCCAGTTAGCGTTGAGTTAAAATTACGAAATTCGGTTTCTGGGTTTGGACCAGCCCCACAATGGTCCTCGAAACTTTTCATAACCCTAGGTCAAGGGGAAGGGGTTCAAAACGAATTTTGAAAATTTGAAAATCTCATATCTCGAAAAATTCATATAGAACGGTGTGTTTTTTATTTCATATTTAGATAGTTTGTTCCGTAGAATCTTTTAAGACCATCCGCAGCTTTATAGGACCAGCCGTTCGTTCACAATGACGGCTCAAAGATTGTGCCTCACAACACGATCGTGACTCCAACTGTTGAAATACAGGTCCATTTTCATACTAACAAGCTCTTTGGAACATCATAATATGATTATTATGGCTTATTATGGCTTAAGTGATGTCGAGTTTTTTGTTCTGAAATACGTTTCGTGCTACGGAAATGAAGGTAATTTCGAATGTTTGTTGGTAGGTACTTCTTTTACTGAAAAATTATTACCGACGTAGTATTAAAAACCTCAGAATTATATCGTATTAATTAATCATAATTAATAATAATAATAATTAATAATAAATACAAATGATTAATACCTAACAATAAATTATAATAATTTTCACTAGGTACGTGATAAAATTATTAATAATTAGTGGTAATTCATAATAATAATTAATCTAACATTTAGGATCTAGACATTTAGACCTAATGATCTGAACAGAAGGGTGATCTGTACAAAGAAGATAATGAACCGTTGTGTCAAGAATTTGCAGAGTTTTTTTTATTCGATTTTCTGAATCTACGTATCTTGAAACGTAAACCAACAAATTTTGAGGGGGGATTAAAAAAATTTTTTCTTTGGGCGATTCCAATGGTTCATTATCGAAGATAATAAACCAAAACTCTGCAAATTCTTGACACAACGGTTTATTATCTTCCCTGTGCAGATCACCCTTCTGTCTATACCAGACTGTATTGCAAATCGGCACCATACCATATTCTCACCGTACTCATACCATACCATACGAATTTCTTTCCTATCATACCATACTGTATTATACCAAATCATACATACAATAATATACCATACCATACTCATACCATTAATATAAAAATGAGAAATGAGACTACTTTGAGATCACAGGAAGAAAGAAGAATTTTATTCATAGACAACAAGTGTCATAGACAACTCATGGTTAACCAACATAATATTATTATATTATAATATTAATATTATGTTAAAATATCAATCACGGAAATTATGAAGTGATCAATTTCCAATACGTCCCCTCAATGAATAATTTCGGTGATTCCAGAAGATATCGAACAAAAACTGTGTTTCTGCCTATTCAATGGTTTCGTCATGAAATCAGCTGGCATCTTTTCAGTTTGCAGGTACTCGATCTTCACCAGACGTTCGTCAACCGCTTGTTTGATGAATTGGTTCCGAATATCTATATGTTTTGTACGTGAGTGGTATCCAGGGTTTGATATCAGCATCTGCGCCCCCTGGTTATCATTGTACAAGCATATTGGATGAGTTATTGGGAACCCCATGTCATTTAGAAGTCGCCTCAAGTACAGGCCTTCTTTCACTGCTTCTGATATGCTCAGGTACTCGGCTTCTACACTTGACAGCGCTACGGTCCTCTGCTTCTTCGACGTCCACGTTACTGCTGCCCCAGATAGCGTGAAGACAAACCCGCTGTACGATCTTCGATCACTGCTACAGTTTCCCCAGTCTGCATCCACGTATCCGGTCAAGTGATCCTGCGTCTTCGTATACGTCAACTTCATGTCCCGTGTACCTTGAAGATATCGCAATATCCTTTTTGCCGCCTTCCAATGCACCTCTGTGTAGTTTGCATTGAATTGGCTGAGAAAGTTCACAGCGTATGTTATGTCAACACGAGACCCCATAGTTAGGTACATCAGCGAACCTATAAGGTTTCTATAGGGTAGCTTGATGTCCTCACACGTCCTTGGTTGTTGCGGCTCCCCCAACTTGACATTTGGGTCCATCGGAGTACTCAGGGGATTGCAGTTTTCCATATTGAATTTTCTCAAAATTTCCTGGATGTATTTCTTCTGGGAAATATGCATCTTCCCCTGCTCTGGTTTATAATCGAATTCAAGACCGAGACAATAGTGAATTCGCCCCATATCCTTCATCTTGAACTCTTCCATGAGTCTCCTCTTCAAGTTATTTAATTTTTGTTTGTTCTTGGACGCCAGAATAATGTCATCTACATATACAGTCAAAATGACCATATCATCACGATCCTCTCTCAGGGTGTAGACACAGGGATCCGAGTTAGATGACTTTAAACCAAGTTTTTTCAACTTCTCGTCGAGCTTCAGGAATCACTGCCTACCAGACTGCTTCAAGCCGTACAATGACTTTTTCAATCTGCAGTATTTCTTACCGTTCCTTACGTCATCCAGCATTCTTCTCGCTGCTTCCCGGATGTCTTCTTTCTCCTTGTCTACCATTTCAGAAAGTATGCTCTCCAGGCATTCAGGTGGTTCCATATATATCTCCTCGTCAAGGTCTCCATTCAGATATGCAGTCTCCACGTCCATCTGAATGACTTCCATGTCGTTTTGCACTGCTAGGGCCATCAACACGCGAAGTGAACTGAGCCTTACAACAGGAGAATATGTGTCATGGTAATCCACCCCCGGCCTCTGAGTGTAACGTTTTGCGACAAGACGAGCTTTGCGTCGCTCAAGTTCACCAGTAGCTGCGTATTTGTTGGTTAGGATCAGTCTACAACCAACTGCGCTTCGGTTAACAGGCTTTTCCTCCATAGTCCATGTGTTGTTAAGGAGGAGTGAGGAAAATTCTTTACGGACCGCAGCTCGCCACTCATCAGCATCTGGGCTTGAAAACGCCTCCTTTGGCGAAATTTCAGCAGCACATGCATAATCCGCAGCTGAGGATTGTTCTTCCCCCTCTATATTTACGGGTTGATTTTCCTCATCTGGGAGTGATGATTGGGGCGCACTGGTTTCGAGGATAGAAGTAGGTTTGGGTAACATGTTGTAGACTTTATTTGGTCTTCCTCGACTTCCTGTCCTCACAAGCCTCGGCCTTCCCCTTCCTCTCACCAGTGTGCTACCTTCTCTTTCCTCACGACTCACTGCCGTTCTTTCTTCATCTTCCTGTCGTTGGGAAGATATGTGTGTCTCATTTCTACTAAATGTTTGCTGTTTTACGTTTCCCACATTTTTAGTGTTTGTTACTAATTTGATTCCAAATTTTCCAGGTTGTTGAGTTACTTGTTTCGAAACCCCTTCTTGGACATCAAACAGATCTAGGTCATTGACATTTGATGACAGTGGTTTCTTGAATTCCATCTCGTCAACAAATTTTAAATCCCTGGTCACGACAGTTCTTCTGCTATTGGGATCCCAGACCCGATATGCTTTGGAAGTGTCCGAATATCCCACGAAAATGCATTCTTTCGACCTAGGATACAACTTCCCCTTGACAGATTTATCCAGCATGTAAGCTCGACTCCCAAAAGTGCGGAAGTATGAAACTACTGGAGTTTTCCCATACCACAGTTCATATGGAATCTCTCCGTCAATTCCAGAAGATGGACATCTATTTCTTATATGTACTGCTGTCGCCACAGCCTCTGCCCAGAAACTATGTGGTAGCCTAGAATCTACAAGCATACACCGAACTATATTCAGAATAGTTCTATGTCCTCTCTCCGAAATTCCATTCTGCTGAGGAGTACCAGGAACTGTCAATCTCCTTCCGATCCCACAGCTAATAAGATAGTCGTTGAATTCTCTACTATCGTATTCCCCGCCGTTATCAGACTGAAGATTCTTGATTTTAGTCCCTAATTGGTTTTCAACTAATTGTTTGTACGCTTTAAAAGCATTAAATGTTTCATTTTTGGTTTTTAAAAATGTTACAACACAAAATCTTGTGGTTTCGTCAATGAACGTCACATAGTATCGAGACCCACCATTTGATTGTGTTCTTACTGGTCCCCAGACATCGGTATGTACAATTTCGAGTGGTGTGACCTTTTTCGTGGATTTCTTAGGAAAAGGTGATTGTGCCATTTTACCTTTCAGACACGTCTCGCAGGCTTGCAAACTTTCCTTCAAGTTGAAGTTTGCTCCTACTACTTTCCTCAATTTGACTATCCTTTTTAGATCGTTCTCGTTCAAATGCCCAAACCGTTGGTGCCAAACCATCAAATTAGACATTTTTTCTTGACTTACTTCGATTTTCTTCGCCACCTCGCCTGTTTCTCTCACATAGTATAGTCCGTTCACCCTCCTAGCAGCAAGGATTTCTCGTTCGTTCTTGTCGAACACAGATGCCTTATTCCTCGTAAACAAGACTTTGAATCCTTGATCTGTAATCTTAGATACAGATAATAAGCCCATTCTTAAATCTGGAACATATAATGTATCTTTTAGGTGAAATTCGCTCTGAATATTGTCCCTTCGAACACAGAAATTGACCGATCCCTTCGCTTTTATTTCCGTGCTTGATTGATTGGCTAGATTCAAAGTCATATTGTGGGTAGGTACCAGTTCCATGAACTTACTCCTATCACTACACATATGGCTACTACATCCACTATCAATGCACCATTCAGAAATATTACTATCTTGGGTTGCTCCCATTAATCCAAAATGATATGAGATTTCATCGGCAGCTGCAGCTTTCTCAGCTTTTTGAGGACAATCTGAGGCTTTATGACCCAATGCTTTACATTTATAGCATTTAATTTTAACTACATGAGCAGACTTATTCATTTTTGCCTTACCAAACTTTTTGTTCTTGGCTATCAAGGCGTCGAAGTCGTCATTTCCGAACTTGTTCTTCCGTGCGTCGAATTCTTCCAAAATTTTCGTCCTGAGAGCATCTGGCCTCGGAAGGTCGTCTCTTGACTCAATTGCACATCGAAAATTCTCGAACTCATCGGGCAGGCTATACAAAAGCATAATAGACAAGAGATCATTATTGATGGAAATACCCATGTCACCCAATTTATCGACTGTTTCGAAAAATTTTGACACGTGATCCCTAACGTCTTCCCCGATTTTCATCCGCTGTAGAATCAACCGTTTCAACAGTGTCGCCTTTCTTGCTGGCCCTTTAGATTGATACACCTCATGAAGTTTCGTCCACACTTCGTTCGAGGTCTGGCATCCCTTTATCAATTTCAACTCGGATGGACTAATGGCTAAAATTAAGTCTGACCTGGCTTTGCGATCCTCCACTGACCAATGTTTGGCTGCTTCTGCTAACTCATCAGCGTCTCCTCCGGCGATACCGGCAGCCGCTTCAGCCATCGGCGGTCTCATAATTTCTCCATTCACATAGTCCCATCCTCCAGACTTGATGAGAAGTGCCTCCATGTGAATCCTCCATGTATCAAAATTATCTCGCCCTAAAGGTTCTATTTTCACAGAGCTATTCATGGTAATGAATTTTGATAACTGGTATCAAAATATATACAGTAGTGCTGGGCTGAATAACCAAATATAAAAATGAGAAATGAGACTACTTTGAGATCACAGGAAGAAAGAAGAATTTTATTCATAGACAACAAGTGTCGTCAAGTTAACTCATGGTTAACCAACATATGTTAAAATATCAATCACGGAAATTATGAAGTGATCAATTTCCAATAACCATGTCATACAAACCGAGTGAATATTGAAATGTCATCCATTTCTGACCTATATTTAAAATGTCAAGTATCTAGCTCATCATCAAAATTTAATTTGTTTAAACAAATAGGTATTATTTAAACAATTTTACAGACAAGAAACCGAGTAAATATTGCAATGTGGTCTATCCCCGACTCACGGTTAAAATTTCTAGACTGTAGTTTACCGGGAAGATGAAAAAAGGTAGTTTTATTCTGGGCGTCTGGGGGTTGGGTCACATAACGGCCGTTTTCGACGCGTACGCCGTCCGCCGTCCTACGACAATTTTTCTGACCACCGTTCAACTTTGATATTTTCGGAAATTAGCCAAATCAGTAGATGTGGACTTATTCACGTATTTTTGGCTGTGGATTAGTCAAATCGATTGAGATTTAGTTCAAAATTATTGAGCATACTCTAGACAACCTAGCGGACATTTTAAGAC
This sequence comes from Stenodema calcarata, assembly GCA_963920205.1. Classification (NCBI taxonomy): domain Eukaryota; kingdom Metazoa; phylum Arthropoda; class Insecta; order Hemiptera; family Miridae; genus Stenodema; species Stenodema calcarata. Next base: position 1,445,888 of record OY986050.1, on the reverse strand, counting down.
CAACCGCACCAATTTTCATCAATATTTGCGGCAGTTATTGTTGAAAATAGAAAATCACCATAACTCCTTTATTTTCCTCCTTAGGAAGCATTTTTTGATCTCAAATTAAACAGTTTTGAAAGCTGGATAAAACTAAAAAAGAAAATCTGAAAAAGCTTCAATTTTGAAGGAGTTATGACCATTTGAAATTCCTAAAAATTACTATTTCCCCCCTAATTGGGGGGGAAATGGGGGGAGGTAGAAAAAATGTTCAAAAGGCACACCCTTGGAGCATATCAAACGTGTGTGCAACATTTCAGCTCGATCCGATTTGTCTGCTGGGCTGTAGCCCCGTCAATGAACAACAACAACAACAACGAGAAGAAGAAGAAGAAGAAGAACACGAAAAACGTGAAAAATAGCGGTTTTAAAACTGTTATACTCCCGACACCTGATGTTCCCGAGAGCTGAATTTTGGTTTACGTCCTCACGTGCCCCTAGAGAGTTGGTGTACAAAAAATCAACTCTCGAGGCACTCAGGGGCCAGAGCTACGAGAGGGTGAAAACCCCAACTTGTTCCGTCGCGTAATCAGTGTCTCAGTCGCTTCCGTTTTCAGGGCTTCGGTTTTCTTGGCGGGCGGGACGCTCCCGCGTCCCTAGATCGATATAAAAACCTCAAAAACGATTTTTTGGACATGTTCCCTTTGTGAATTAGTGTAGTTTGATTGTAAATGAGATATTTATTGGAAATTGCCTGATAGATCCGAAGGGGGCTTTTTTCCGTGAGATTACGAGTTTGAAACGTATTATGCGGGTTCCTACGTCTAAGTTCAAATTAATCTATCAGAACAATGAAACCAGAAATTTTGATACACTTCGGCTGACTATTTTAGGGTATTTTCTTCGTCGCCCTAACTAAAATTTGAGCAGTCAGGTCGGTCCAAACCTGCTTCAACGGCGATCTCTCTCGACTAGTCAAGTCCTTGCGCGTCCTTGCTCTCCGACGGCCCCTGATGATGACGGAAGGTGAAACGAAACACAACCGGTTAGTCAGGTCCAGGGCCGGTCCCTCTTCCTAGCGCTAGTGTATTGTCTACGTGATGGCGAAGAGAGGGGAGTCTTGTCTTGCAAGCCCCACCTAAAGCTCCCACCGGCTCCTGAAGATCGGGGTTGGCTTCCGTCAGGTTTTCAACGTGACTCAGCTGAGGCTTGGAGCTTCAATGTGGCAATAATATCGGATTCTCGAATGTAACAAATCGGCCAGTGATGACCTTTAAAGGCCCCCTTTAGAAAACCAGCGTGTGCTCTTATCGTTCCTCTATTCGCTCTTACAGGTTGGTATTCCCTTGGCGATCATTAAACGAAGGCGCATCCAAAATTAGGATTTCTTTTACGGAATTTATATTTGGAGGGTTGTAGGAGGTTTGGTGTGAAAGAAAGAACGTTTTCCAAGCTTTCGGCTTTATTTATTAAGCCATCTTCAGTGGTTGGTAGGTATTTCCTCCTCGTCCCAGTCTTTACCTCTTTCAGTCCACTCGTCAGGTTTATTTTCCTGATGAACCTGACGAGTGGACTGAAAGCGGTAAAGACTGGGACGAAGAGGAAATACCTACCAACCACTGAAGATGGCTTAATAAAGCCGAAAGCTTGGAAAACGTTCTTTCTTTCACACCAAACCTCCTACAACCCTCCAAATAAAAAAAACGGTCAATAAACCGAGGAGGAAAGGCACAAAACAATAATAAATTTTACGGAATTTACAAAATAACTGTGATTTACTCTTCATTATTTTGTACATCATTTTTTTAAATTCAAATTCTTTATTGGCATGGTTGACAACATACAGCCACAGTTAAAACATAATTAATCATAACCACAATCGTAGGGTATCAATGAAAAATATTTACAAACGCATCTTATCACCTAAACTTTAACATTATCAGGGTTTTATCCATGAAAAAAGAGGGAAAACTTATCCTAAACTCATATTCTAATACCATTTTCTTCTATGAATTCCCATAATAATTGAAAAACATTCTCTTAATATACATTGATAATTAAAAGGCATGTCCAAGTTTTATACAATTTCTTAAACAAGTTGTCCCTAGAGACAGCATATTGAACGCACTGCATCAAAATAATTACAATTATAACAATATAATAATTGTAATTGTAATTATTACAATCATAAATAATTCGAAATAATTACATTCGGCCATTCGACTTAGCAGGTAATCGTGAGTACACGACTGTTGATTTACACGTCGGTGTTTCATCTTATTATGTCATTTTTGTCATAATAATTCATAATAGTTCGTCTTGTTTGTCATCGGTGTTTCATATTATGTCAGTTTTGACCTTTTAGCAAATGCTCTATTCGATCATGTGTGCACTATTGGACATTCTTTTTCTCTCGAAAATAAATTAGAAGGCCAAACGTATGACGGAGCAGTGGTGATGTCAGGCCATTTGACAGGATTACAGTCAAGAGTTGTAATAAAGTATCCTGAGTATCCTTTGTTCACTGTTACTTCTCTCTAAACTTATGGTAACAACAAACTACTGTTGTATTAAAGAGAGTCGAGTTTTTTCCAAACTTTAAATGGATCGATTTCTGTTTTCTTACATTCCACAGCAAGGTAAAACCTTTTACGTCATTTTATCGAGAAAAAAAAAATTACTTCTCAGCTTCAGATTCACCAGCTCAGACTAGGTAGATTTAGCCTCAAGGTTGATTTTCATGGTAGAAGAGAACCGTGGATTGTTTGTTGATTTTTTCAATCATATTGATGAAAACTCCAATCAATGGAAAATCGATAACAGAGTGATAGATAAAAGGATAACTTTAGAAAATAAGTAATATCATGCAATTCCTTTGAATAAACAGCTTGCTTAGAACTGCTTCATTTTTTTTTCATTTTTAGCGCGAGGGGTTCAGGAAATGTGCGGGGGGGGGGGGGGGGGGCGATTGAGTGCGGTACCCCTATGTCCAGAGCCACGCTACGACGGTCCTGGGTGAAATATTATGTAGGTGTAGCATTATCATGCGTTAGAGTTCGGTGTTGTTTCTCTCCATATGATTCGCAGCCGTTGATGAGAGTCGGTCGAGACACGAGCTCTCGAGAATCGTCAAGGTCGGTCACCGCGTCAACATGCCCTTTCCCAGAATCGCTTTACCGCTTCCGAGAAAACGCTTGTTGCAGACCAGAGACCTGCCTTATCAATTCACCCCACATTCCGTCCTTCCATCACCCTCTCAATCCACTAAACGTCAACCCGGGCTCTTCCTCCTCCTTCAAAAGATATATTTGACGCTTCCCTCTCATTTATTTATGTACAGATCACCCTCTCACAGAAGGGTGATCTGTACAAAGAAGATAATGAACCGATGTGTCAAGAATTTGCAGAGTTTTTTATTATATTTTGCTGAACATGACCTTTATTGGACCGAATTATCCACCATAACTAAGTAAAGAAACGACCAAAAAAGGACATTGTACATGTCGAATTGGAAGGTTGCCGGCCGGCATCAATTTCTGCAAATCATAACGATATGTTTGAACGAGTAAACAGTGATAGGCATTTCTCGCTACGATTTCACTCAGTTTGCCATTGTAGTACAATGGCAAACTCCTATATGGTTCAATGATTGTACATCGTCCGCTTGACTTGTACGATGTCCTTTTTTTTTGTCGTTTTGGTTTATTATCTTCGATAATGAACCATTGGAATCGCCCAAACAAAAAAATTTTTTAACCCCCCCTCAAAATTTGTTGGTTTACGTTTCAAGACACGTAGATTCAGAAAATCGAATAAAAAAAAACTCTGCAAATTCTTGACACAACGGTTTATTATCTTCCTTGTGCAGATCACCCTTCTGTCTATACCAGACTGTGTTGCTAATCGGTATCATACCATATTCTCACCGTACTCATACCATACCATACGAATTTCTTTTCTATCTTACCATACTGTACTAAATCATACATACAATAATATACCTTACCATACTCATACCATGTCATACAAACCGAGTGAATATTGAAATGTCATCCATTTCTGACCTATATTTAAAATTTCAAGTATCTAGCTCATCATCAAAATTTAATTTGTTTAAACAAATAGGTATTATTTAAACCATTTTACAGACAAGAAACCGAGTGAATATTGCATTGTGATCCATTTCTGACCTATATTTAAAATTTCAAGTATCTAGCTCATCATCAAAATTTAATTTGTTTAAACAAATAGGTATTACTTAAACAATTTTACAGACAAGAAACCGAGTGAATATTGCATTGTGATCCATTTCTGACCTATATTTAAAATTTCAAGTATCTAGCTCATCATCAAAATTTAATTTGTTTAAACAAATAGGTATTATTTAAACAGTTTTACAGATGAGAAACCGGGTGAATATTGCAATGTGGTCTATCCCCGACTCACGGTTAAAATTTCTAGACAGTAGTTTACCGGGAAGATGAAAAAAGGTAGTTTTATTCTGGGCGTCTGGAGGTTGACCCGCGTAGCGGCCGTTTTCGACGCGAAAGTTTAGTGTTTTTCCTAAACCTTTGCGCGCTTACTGTGAACGAACGGCTGGTCGCACAAAAATCCAATTGGTCTTAAAAGATTCGTAATTTTTCAGGTCATTCAAAAGTGAACTATACATTGCACGGTTCAGTTAAATATTCTGAGATATGACATTGTCGAAATTTTGAATTTCATTTTGAACCCCTTCCCCTTGACCTAGGGTTATGAAAAGTTTCGAGGACCATTGTGGGGCTGGTCCAAACCCAGAAACCGAATTTCGTAATTTTATCTCAACGCTAACTAGGCAAAGTGCCGCGGACGGTTAATAATAAATACGAATGATTAATACCTAACAATAAATTATGATAATTTTCACTAGGTACTTGATAAAATTGTTAATAATTAGTGATAATTGATAATAATAATTAATCTAACATTTAGGATCTAGACATTTAGACCTAGTGATCTAGACAGAAGGGTGATCTGTACAAAGAAGATAATGAACCGTTGTGTCAAGAATTTGCAGAGTTTTTTTTTATTCGATTTTCTGAATCTACGTATCTTGAAACGTAAACCAACAAATTTTGAGGGGGGGTTAAAATTTTTTTTCTTTGGGCGATTCCAATGGTTCATTATCGAAGATAATAAACCAAAAATCCGTCCGTCCGCCGTACGCCGCACAGTGGGGCAAAAAAGCATTATTTTGGAAACAAATATCGCTGATAAATGCTTCTTATAGGAAATTTTATGCTGAATAAAAAAGGTCTTATAAACATTGGGTCGCAAATCAAGCCTTCCCTGAGTTTTGGTCAATAAACGTAAGAAACCATCTAATGTAAACCACATTTTTCGTATAAGCTTGAGATAGTTTGTAATATATTTAGTCGAAAGGTTGAAACTCTTTTAATTATGCTTTTCTTGGAGTTATAGGGCGTCCAGCTCATGTTTCAAATTAGGTTTGTTATCAATTTGAAAAAAAAATCACATTTAATGCATGAAAAAATAAATAAAACCATAAATTACAAAAAGCAGACATTTTATTCATTATCACAATGATAAACGAATATATAAAGAAATGAAACGACCAAACTGCGAAAATCAAAGTATCCACTTGAAAAACACCGTCCAACCAGTAACTATACTTACTTCGGAAAAAGTCTTTTTTGTGGAATACCGCACGATATCGTGAATTAAACTGCGGCAAAAATGTCTTTTGGTAATTTCTGAGGATACAATGAACCTCATTTTCACTTAAATGAGGATACTGTTTCTCCAAAAATACGTCAAAACTTTCATTTCCTTCGAAAAGTAATTCAGTCAAAACAGAACGACCCACCGAAATAAGATACGACATTGCACTGTTCGCAATCAAGGGACTCCTCGAATCGCTGACATGATAATATATTATGACACTCTATTGTTGTCCTTTGAAACGAGGATTGAGAGAGCGAAGTAAAAACAGTTGCGTTTACACATGCGTCCAGTCAAAGGAAACTCTAGTCGATCACTTGGGTGTTTTTGAACTGTGGCCATCCCACTTGAAAAAGCTCTGGAAGCCGGATTCGGTCGGATTCGGACACGTTTCCACCGGGAAGTTGAACCTCGTACTGTGTACTGTTGACCGGCCCAACTTCGCCGAATGTAGCTCATATTTAAAACTTTAGCTGAATATCAATTACCGCCAAAATTGGATGTTTTATTCGTCGAAATAGTTCCGAAACCCATTCGTCCCCCTAATCAATGCATTTCCACTTCTTTTGGGTAAGATTTCATCACAAAAACATGGAAGGATCATTGAAAAAATTTCATCTGAGCGTCAGCGTATGGTTTAAAACAACTCATACATTTACGTATTTCCACTAAATTTCAACATTGGACGTAACCTACAGGTTTATAATTTTTTTAATAGGATAAACGGCTGTTATTTTGAGTTCTAAAACTAATTTACTGTGGGAAAAATAAGGTAAATTAGAAAAATAACACTTTTGGAAAATCGATTTTTTTCCACGTTTGCCCCACTGTGCGCCGTCCGCGCCACTTTGCCCAGTTAGCGTTGAGTTAAAATTACGAAATTTTTTTTATGGGTTTCGACCAACCCCACAATGGTCCTCGAAACTTTTCATAACCCTAGGTCAAGGGGAAGGGGTTCAAAACGAATTTTGAAAATTTGAAAATCTCATATCTCGAAAAATTCATATAGAACGGTATGTTTTTGGTTTATTATCTTCGATAATGAACCATTGGAATCGCCCAAAGAAAAAAAAATTTTAACCCCCCCTCAAAATTTGTTGGTTTACGTTTCAAGACACGTAGATTCAGAAAATTGAATAAAAAAACTCTGCAAGTTCTTGACACAACGGTTCATTATCTTCTTTGTACAGATCACCCTTCTGTCTAGATCACTAGGTCTAAATGTCTAGATCCTGGGCGATTCCAATGGTTCATTATCGAAGATAATAAACCAAAAATTAGCCCCGAAATACCGTGGACCGTTTGAAATAGTTAGGATTCTGTCGAATGTCTCATACCTCCTCCAGGACATAAACGACCCAAACGTAACTAAAATAGCCCATATTTCACAGTTAAAACTATTTCGTGACCAGAGGTCACATTAATAAGTACATTATTTATATTCTAAAACAACAAGCTGGTGAAATTTAGTTACAACAAAGTGAAAAGGACACTTATTTCTCTAAACAAAAAAAATAAGTAAAAATAAAAAAATAAAAAAAAAATAAAAATTGACTAAAAAAAAAATAAAATAAATAAAAAATAAAAAAAAAAATAAATAAAAAAAAAATAAAAAAATAATTACAAAAAACATTAAAAAAAAAAAAACAAAAAAAATAGATAAATAAGTACTGATGGAATTCAAGACGAAGGAATGTCAAGGCAGCCAATGGCGAGGGCGACTTGCATTTTTGAGTGTTCTCGCAGGTACTTCCAGTGCGCGAGTGTCATGTGGTTAAGCTATAATCTTGATTTCATTTCTGTAACCTTCAACTAGCTCTTAAGTTTTCAGAGACCTGTCAAGTGCCTTGGCAGCCCTAGGACCAACTTGTTACGCGACACCAACAGCCCAAAGATTTAATTTTCAGTTAATATTACTCAAACATGTGACGTGTGGGAAGCATTTGCTTATCCGATAGGTTTCTCGCCTTGACCCAAAATTAAGTATGTTGTCACCCGTCAAGGTTTAAGGATCCCCTTACAGGTTTTATGCCTCAACGACAAGTACTTGAACAACAAATGTACGTAATTTCGAACCTGACATGGTTTTGACTGCAAAACTTGTCTTTTGGGCTTTCCTGTCAATAGAGGTTTCCCTTCAGAAAGGTTTACTCTATACACCCCTCTTTTTCCAGACCTCACTTTAGGGAACTTCCTTCACGTCACACCAATCTGCCACCACACATTCCGGTATCAACAGCATTCCCAAACTTAGCAGTGGTAGTTCTGTTCACGGGGGAGGACTGATGTTACGCCCGAAATTACATACAGGACGTTATGGGGATAACTCCCAGAGAGTTATCTAGCTTCCGCTAGATAGCGCCAATACCGCGTACTCCCCCCCCCCCCCCCCCCCCGAGCCCGAACGGAGAGAAGATCGGAAGTCGCTAAGAGAGTTTCCTTCAGAACTTCTGTTAATGGGTAAATTGTGAAACCATATTATTAAAACAAAAGAAGTGCGGTGTAAAAAACCCTCATCCCAGTAAAGTGGTGGTCCCTAGGTGTAAAAGTTTTGGTGCCGGATTTTTGAGGTGAGCAGAAGTACTTTTATTATTTTGAACATTCATTTATGCAAGTCTTTTTCTTTTGGTTTCTGTAGAGCATTACTAGGCGAACTGAATACACAGGCGGATGTCGGTAAAATCGGTACTTTATTAGGTAAAAGTGAAACAAAGATAAAGAAAACGGGGAGCGAATACAATACGGCTGAGGGCAATTAGACTGAATGGTCGTTCGGGGGGGAAACCAAAATGGCGTCACACGACGCAGTTTTGCAATGTAATTTATATGTAGGTACTTCATTGCCCGTTTTCTCAGCATGTTACCCCAACTGGCATTTATAATTCGGTAAATAATAATCTGGAAATATTATGTGTCGGGTGAATAGTATTAGTGTTGTTATTCGGTGGTAATGTATAGTATAGTGAATGGTCGGGGCGCTAGTGGGCTACGGAACTAACTGGGTCATGGAATAAGGGAGAGCCAAGGCGCATGGAGGAAGGAAACTGAGGCCTCACAAGGGCCGAACATCCTCCCCCCCCAGAGAATCACCCCGGGGGCGGAGGTATAGGCTGTGGCACGGTATAGAGGTGTAGGAGAGAGTTTGGGAACAGTTGAGGGTTTGGTTGAAGTTAGTGTTGGGAAGGTAAGGGGCAGAGTTTTGTGACAGGTCGTCGTTTTAGGCCACTGGTAGTGGCGACGTCAGCCACCCTGGGCGTACCATCAATACCTGGAAACACCTCGGTAATGCGCCCTAAGGACCATTGGAGAGGCGGAAGGTTGTCGTCGAGGAGGAGAACAATGTCTCCAACTGCGGCATGTCGTTGTGGGGTGTTCCATTTCTCGGCCTGCTGTAGGGTCAACAGGTATTCATTGGTCCAGCGCTTCCAAAATGTGTCGGTAACATGTTGGACTAACTTCCATTTGGGAGAGAACGACGCTGGGGAGTCATCGGGAGCGAGGGGAGGTGCTGTGATTGGTCGGTGTATCAGGAAATGCGCCGGAGTCAAAACGTCGGTATCCAATGGAGATGCAGATAGTGCCGTTAGAGGCCGTGAGTTCAATATTGCTTCGATTTTGGTCAAAATAGTCTGGAAGGTAAGGAGAGTCGGCAATTGATTGAGAAGTTGAAGTTTGAGGAGTCGCTTGGCAGATTTGACTGCGGCCTCCCATAGTCCTCCAAAATTTGGTGCAAGAGGTGGAATGAATTTCCACACTGTACCCTGTCGGGCAGTATGTCTGGACAGTTCATCGGAATGATGGGGGTCAGCGATGATAGCTTTCAGTTTCCTTAGGTAGTTGGAGGCACCAAGGAAATTTCGGCCGTTGTCCGACCATACAACAGCAGGATAGCCCCTACGGCTTACAAAGCGGTCATAAGCGTGGAGGAAGCCATCCGTACTGAGGTCTAACACAGACTCCAGGTGAACAGCTTTTGTACTGAGACAAACAAACAGGCAGATGTAAGCGTCGACCACGCGGGACCCCCGCGTGCCAGTAATGGAGACTTTTATTGGGCCTGCATAATCCAACCCTACCTGGTTGAATGGGTGAATTAAGGAAAGTCGGTCCGCTGGGAGCTGCCCCATTTCCGGCTTGAAAGGTTTGGGGGATATGGAAAAACATCGGGGGCACCCCGAGAGTCTTCTTTGGACAACATTTCGACCGTTTATTATCCAGTATCGGTGTAGAAGGTAAGCATATGTCGCCTTGGGTCCCACATGGAGGCAGTCCTCATGGGCCCTGTCAATGATAAGGTCAGTGAGGGGGTGTTTTTGAGGTAGTAGGGCCGGATGTTTGGTAAAAGCAGGGAAGTTTGAATGACGGAGTCGCCCACCAACTCGTAGAACCCCATCAGTATCAACAAACAAACCCAGAACTTTGGAGAGTCTGAGTTTTGGTCGGTCAAGGGAGGCATCGAGTAGTTCATTACTGAGTGCTGCACGCTGTGCTCTTCGTACCAAAGCAGTGCTGGCTAGGTTTAATTCGGTAGCGGTAAGGGGGCCTGATATTGGGGATTTTGTTTTATCGGAATTGTTTCGGAACCGGAGGCACCAAGCTACTACTGCTTGCAATGTCGAGAAGGAGGAAAATTTTGTTTCCAAAGTCGGTAATAAATTGGTAGGTTCAGTGGCTGTGGATGTGGCACGTACTTGTCCCGCACGTTTTTCCAAAAGCACTGTTGGGTCTGACAGGTCAGGGCGAACCCGTTTGAGAGTCCACGTGTTTGGATGTGAGGCTAGCCAGGAAGGACCTCCCCACCAAAATTGGCAATCTGGGAGCAGCTGAGGCGCCAGTCCCCTGGAAGCAATATCTGCTGGGTTTTGGGCGGAAGGAACATGGAACCATCTTGAAGAGGGTATGTGTTTGAGAGTTTGGGCCACCCTATTGCCCACAAACACCTTCCAAGTCGGTGCTGGGTCCGCTGTAAGCCAAGAAAGGGCGATGGTGGAGTCGGAAAAAGCAAAAATTCGGTCAATAGATAATTCTGGTAATTGAGGAGACAATTTTTGAAGGGATTTCGCTAAGAGTTCGGAAGCCAATAATTCTAGGCGAGGTAAGGATTCCACTTTCAGTGGAGCTATTCGGGCACGAGCCGTGAGCAGCCTTACAGTAAACTTGTCCCCTACTTGAGCCACAGCATAAATAACGGCAGCATATGCAAGTTCGGAAGCATCAGAGAACCCAGCAATCCAAAATCGGGAGTTAAGGATTGGAACATGTCTGGGAATCGAAACGTGTTGTAGTGATGGCAAGTTGGCTGCAAATTTGGCCCAACTCTCTCGAATCTCTTGGGACAGAAGTTGATCCCAACCAAGTTTGGATTGGACCACTGATCTCTGTAGAATTCGGGCTAGTACGGCCACAGGTAAAATCCATCCCAATGGATCATAAATTTGGCCAATTTGGGATGCCAGTTCGCGTTTTGTGCGAACGTTCGGGAGTGGGGTGACTTTATAGGAAAAAGAATCGGAAATGTTGTCCCAGCGTAGACCTAGGACTTTGAGAGTAGCATCATTGTCGGAACTGAATTCAAGAAATTGGGCACTTGGCAAAATGTGATCATTTGGGATCCCATGAAGGAGGGTTGGGTCATTTGCTGCCCATTTTCTTAGCTGGAACTGGGCTGAGTGAAGAAGCCTGATAAGTTGCTCACGTAGTTCGAGTGCTTGCTGCTTTGTGTCAGCGCCAAAAAACAAATCATCTACGTAAGTAGTAGTTTTGAGAATTCGGGCAGCATCCTCTAGATGAGGAGGGGCCAAATTGGCTAATTCCTGTAGCACACGACAGGCCAGGAAAGGTGCAGAGGCAGTTCCATAAGTTACTGTATTTAATTGGAAATCTTGTATTTGACAGTTGGGATTTGATCGCCAACAAACTCGTAACAGGTCTCTGGAGTGTTGGGAATGAAGAATCTGCCGGAACATTTGTTTGATATCAGCCGTAATGGCGTATTTATGAAAACGGAACCTGGTAAGAACATCATCCATCCCAAGTTGTAATCGGGGACCAACATGTAATATGTCATTTAATGAGAAACCACCGGGGGTTTTTTGGCTGGCATTGAAGACTACCCTGATTTTTTCTGGAGGGTCGTCCTTTTTGGTTACAGCGTGATGAGGAATGTAATAGCAAATTTGGTGATGGGCTGGCGGCGGAACCGGGGACATATGTCCTAGGGAAATATATTCCTCCATAAATGATTTATAGGCAGCTTTTAGTGTCGGGTTTTTGGAAAGTTTGGCTTCCAGTCCAAAAAATCGGGACATAGCCAATTTTCTGGAAGGCCCTAGAAGAGATGGGGCCAGTTTAAGTGGTAAATCGACGGAAAATCTTCCATCAGGAAGTCGAGAAATAGTGTTCTGAAAGATTTGTTCAGCCTCCAGCTCATCCGGAGTTTGCTTGGTCGGTTCGTCAAAATCTTCAATTCTATACATTCTTTCCAACAACTCTGCTAATTGGGAATTCGAAGTTCTGGAAGCCGCTTTTACATGAGAGTTGGAGAGTGGGTGTTGAGAAATATTGTCCCCAAATTGAGGGGTTTTTGGTAGTTGACAGTCGGAAGTTGGTTGTGTGGTAGTCTGAAGATGAAAGCGTAACGGAGTTGAAAACGCCTTACTATCAATAAGATGGTCGAGTGGAGAATCCTTTTTGAACAGGGTTGTAGGAGAAATGGTGTTGGGTTTTTCGGGATGGGACCTCAGCGTAAAATAGTTGGTAAACGCTTGGGAAGTAACTTTTCTACAGATAGCTGAATCGGGAGGTGTTCTATTAACCAATTTTCTAGGAAGTCGCTGAGGTTTAGGGGAGAGTGAAAGTGTCAAAGTTAACTGCTTGTCCGCCTCCGAAGGGGCGGTTAAGTCAGGGATTTTGGAAAGTTTATTTAGGGGAACATTGTTTCTACTCTTTTTATGTTCACTAGGGAAGTTAACGGGAAGTCGTTCATTATTTTTTACAGAATGGTGAAACGTAACTCGTTTCTTCCTTGGGAAACTGATAAAACCACTAGCTATCCATCCAAATTTTGTTCTGGTAAATTTAGGAGAATCGTCAAATACGATTGGGTCTACGTTAAAGGAAATATCGTCCAAAATTGCACCGCTGAATATAATATCAATTTTGTGACGGTTGTTAAAATTGGGATCAGCCAATGTAAGTTTGGAAACTTCTGGCCAGCGGGTAATCGGGAAGGAATACGTCGGTGATGGGGAACTTGGGTTGTCCAACACTATGAAGGAGGTATATTTTGGACAAAAGTGGTGTTTTCGGAATTTTGGAAAGTGTATCATACCGGAGGCCATACCATAAACTCTGTCCACAACAGAGCCCCCCACCCCATGGATGCGGAATGAGGATGGCCTTATCGTTAGTCCGGCCAATTTGGCGAATTCAAGAGATATTAAATTGGAATCACTCCCTGAATCCAAAATACTACTCCCAACTGCACCGGCATTTGCCCCATTTGAAGATATTCGTACAGAAGCCGTTGGAACAAGGGAAAAACCCCGAGGAGCTGAAAGACATGATTTTGGAATTTGTTTCAGTTGTGTAATATTCTTGGAATGGTTATGATTTAGTCGGGAGTTGAGGAATCGTCTTTTAGCAATTTGTGAAGGCAGTAGGGGCGGTGTAGCAGTTGGGAGTGGATACCGTCAATATTGTTGTTTGTTTTGGCCAATTGGGCATGTTGTACCTGAAAATTGGCCATTCGGGCGTGAACTATGGTTGTGATGTGTGTTGGTAGAATGAAAGCTGTGTTGTCGCGGCAAATTTTTAGGATGCATTTTAGGTAAGGGCAACATGGGCTCGGATGATGGTCGATTGTAATAAGAGTGACTGCGCGCATTAGCCATGGGGCGGAATAAGGGTGGTGTTACCGAACCTGAATGTGAAACTGGCAAATCCAGTTCTGAGGAAAATCGTTCATCATCCAAACTTCGAGAAGTAACAATAGGGCTTACGTGACCGCATGGGGCAGATGTCTTGGGTTGCTTCGCTGACGATGGTTTCCGTTCCTGGAATCGTTGAGGGTACCTTGGAGGCTTAATTGGGTAGTTTGGTTGAAGGACGGGTGAAACTTTTTGGGGACGGTGAACGGCTTTGGGTGGTGATTGGGAGAAACGAGGTAGATGGGATGTACTAGTAGGAGAGGAAGGAGGAGATCGGTATGAGACAGCTTTATCAATGACGCTGTCGGGGATCAGATCGTTTGGGTTGCCAAAATTATGTAAAAAGTAGTGATGACGTCGGGAGCACTTAGAACACACCCTCGGCGAGCTGCAGTTGGCGATTGGATGCGTTCCGTTGAGACAGTTCATGCATTCTCCGGTGATATTCACAAAGCTCACCCGGTCGGTGTAGCGTAACTGGAGAAACTCCGGACAACGATACAAAAAATGCCGGCAGTTACAGTAAGGGCAATTTCGGGATGGACCATGGATTTTTGGTTTTGGTACTGACCTCGGAAATCGGTTTTGGAGGGATTTTGGAAATGGTTTTGGAGCCGGATCGTGTGAATAATTTTGCTTGTGGACGGAAGAATGAGTTGTAGATTGGTCTCGATTTGATGATTGTACATTCCGAGTTAGTACTTGATTGCGTTGTTCACGGGAACGAAGGAAGTCAAGTAGGGCAGCTGTTGTCGGGAGGTTCTCATTCTGTGAGATATTTTCGTCAAAAAACGATTTGTGTAGCGAAAGCGGCATACACTTTACTGCTTGGTGGTAGATCATTAGGTCCACTATGTTGTCGGTCTTGATAGAGTGTACGGCCATTTCATATCCGCGTACGGCTTGAATAAAGCTATGCAGTATTTCGGGTCGGTCGTCGGTAAAGGGTTGTAAGAGATCCCTTTTGTCCAATTGGGCCATTGCAACCTTGTAGGGATTCGAATGGGCTGACACCAACTCATTCCAGACTTGGTCAAATGGAGTACCATTCGAAATGTGAGGGGCGATCCATTGTTGTAGCGATGAACTCAATTTTTGCTGCAACGAACGTAGTTTGTTGACGTCGGGCAAGTCGAGGGAAAGAATAGAGTCGTTAAATATTTGCGAAAATTGCGCAAACTCGAGTACATTACCTGTATAGGTTGGTACTGTGGGGAGTAGGAGGGCACAGGTTTTGAGTGAATCAAATCGGGATGAAGTACATGGCGTTTTTTGCGCTGATTTAATCGGTGGCTCCGGTTGAGCTTCCTCAAAGGCAGCTCTGGCACTTTCAAGTCGGTAAACGACATATTTACGTACCGCTCGGGAGAATACTTTATGTTTGAAGTGTTTGTCGAGCGTAAATGAGCGGAAATCCTCCATCATTTGGTCAATGCGGGCAAGTGACTTCGTAGTTTGTCGGGCGGATGTTGTAGGCACAGTGACGTCACTCATCGAATCGATTGTGACGAGGATCATATTTATCGATTCGAGTGCGGAGTGAGCAGATTTCGGTATTTTATCCGCCCCCAAATGATCAATCAACCATCGTGCATTGTCATCGAAGGCGTCGGTACTTACCTCCAGACATAATTTGAGGTTGATCAGCTGGTCCTCGTTGCGGGACACGTCGGTGTCGGGAATTAGGGAAACCGGTGGTTGTTCGGCCATATTGGCAATCGCGGAGAGGAACACTGACAAACGAAATACCGAACGAAATTAAAAACCGGAATAAACGCGCGATTACCGGTCAAACGAGTTTCGGCACCATGTAGAGCATTACTAGGCGAACTGAATACACAGGCGGATGTCGGTAAAATCGGTACTTTATTAGGTAAAAGTGAAACAAAGATAAAGAAAACGGGGAGCGAATACAATACGGCTGAGGGCAATTAGACTGAATGGTCGTTCGGGGGGGGAAACCAAAATGGCGTCACACGACGCAGTTTTGCAATGTAATTTATATGTAGGTACTTCATTGCCCGTTTTCTCAGCATGTTACCCCAACTGGCATTTATAATTCGGTAAATAATAATCTGGAAATATTATGTGTCGGGTGAATAGTATTAGTGTTGTTATTCGGTGGTAATGTATAGTATAGTGAATGGTCGGGGCGCTAGTGGGCTACGGAACTAACTGGGTCATGGAATAAGGGAGAGCCAAGGCGCATGGAGGAAGGAAACTGAGGCCTCACAAGGGCCGAACAGTTTCTTTTCTTCTCTTTGGGCTGAAGAGCATTGCTTGAGGTCGAAACCCGTTTTCCCTAAGTAGGTAGGGATAAAACAATATAATTTATTTTAAACCAGATAATTTTTCTTTTGTTATTTTGTTTTTCCCTGGTTTTGATGGTACCGGTTTAGTTTTTTTTAGACGTTCAAGTCACAAACAATTTTCTTCAAATTAAAGAAAATTTCCTTCTTATTAAGGTATCTACCTTATAATATTTAGATAGAGTTTGTTCCGTAGAATTTTTTAAGACCATCCGCAGCTTTGTACGACCAGCCGTTCGTTCACAATGATGGCTCAAAGATTGTGCCTCACAACACGATCGTGAATCAAACTGTTGAAATACAGGTCCATTTTCATACTAACAAGCTCTTTGGAACATCATATGGCTTAAGTGATGTCGAGTTTATTGTTCTGAGGTGCGTTTCGTGCTACGGAAATGAAGGTAATTTCGAATGTTTGTTGGTAGGTTTATAGAAAAACTATATCTTTTATAGAAAGATTATTACCGACGTAGTATTAAAAACCCCCAGAATTATATCGTATTAATTAATCATAATTAATAATAATTATTATTAATAATAAATACGAATTATTAATACCTAACAATAAATTATAATAATTTTCACTAGGTACTTGATAAAATTGTTAATAATTAGTGATAATTGATAATAATAATTAATCTAACATTTAGCATCTAGACATTTAGACCTAGTGATCTAGACAGAAGGGTGATCTGTACAAAGAAGATAATGAACCGTTGTGTCAAGAATTTGCAGAGTTTTTTTTAATTCGATTTTCTGAATCTACGTATCTTGAAACGTAAACCAACAAATTTTGAGGGGGGGTAACAATTTTCTATTCTTTGGGCGATTCCAATGGTTCATTATCGAAGATAATAAACCAAAATCCGTCCGTCCGCCGTACGCCGTCCGCGCCACTTTGCCCAGTTAGCGTTGAGTTAAAATTACGAAATTTGGTTTCTGGGTTTGGACCAGCCCCACAATGGTCCTCTAAACATTTCATAACCCTAGGTCAAGGGGAAGGGGTGCAAAACGAACTTTGAAATTTCGACAATGTCATATCTCTAAAAATTCTCATATAACGGTGTAATTTTTAGTTCGCTTTTGAATGACCTGAAAAATTACGAATCTTTTAAGACCAATTGGATTTTTGTGTGACCAGCCGTTCGTTCACAGTGAGCGCGCAAAGGTTTAGGAAAAATACTAAACTTCGCGTCGAAAACGGCCGTTAGGTGGGTCCCGGGTAGCCGCCCAGAATAAAACTGCCTTTTTTCATCTTCCAGGTAAACTACAGTCTAGAAATTCTAACCGTCAGTCGGGGGTAGACCACATTGCAATATTCACTCGGTTTCTCATCTGTAAAATTGTTTAAATAATACCTTTTTGTAATAATACAAAAATTAAATTTTGATGCTGAGCTATTGACTTGAAATTTTAAAAATAGTTCAGAACTGGATCACAATGCAATATTCACTCGGTTTCTTGTCTGTAAAATTGTTTAAATACCTAATACCTATTAGTTTAAACAAATTAAATTTTGATGATGAGCTAGATACTTGAAATTTTAAATATAGGTCAGAAATGGATGACCTTTCAATATTCACTCGGTTTGTATGACATGGTATGAGTATGGTATGGTATATTATTGTATGTATGATTTAGTATACCTTGTACAGTACGGTATGATAGGAAAGATATGGTATGGTATGAGTCGGTGAGAATATGGTATGGTGCGGATTTGCAACACAGTCTGGTATAGACAGAAGGGTGATCTGCACAAGGAAGATAATAAACCGTTGTGTCAAGAATTTGCAGAGTTTTTTCAGTTAGTTATGGTGGATAATTCGGTCAAGCAAACTCCTCGAGAGTTTTTATGTGAGTTTGTCGGAGCATATAGGAGTTTTCTTTGTTTGTGGAACGTTTAGAGTACCTACCTACTCGGACCAGAAAAAAAAAGATCTGGCGTACATTGAACTTGTTGAACAGTACGAGGAGTTTAATTCGTCGGCCGACAGAAACACTGTCGTGAAGAAACTTATGCTTTGCACACCGTTTATAAAAATGAAGTGGCAAAATCTATAAGATCGGAAAAATCTGGGACGGGTGCGGATTTCCGTATTTATCGTTTCGATTTATCGTAGAGTGTAAACAGCACTTAACGCTTGCGATTTGTATGAGCGATAAGTTGGAGCAATGATTATCGTAGCGTGTAAACCCGCCTTCACTAAATCAATCAATCCTCCTCGTCTTCACCTAACACCACCTCATCACAGCCCGCCCCCTTCTTCTCTCCTCCACCGCTTCATTGCCACATGGTTTGGTGACATCGCCCTCACCATCTCACGGTTCTGGGACCTCCTCCCCCTCACCTTCTCGCGGTTCTGTGACCTTCTCCCCTTCACACCCTCACAATTCTTCGACTCATCCTCCTCACTGATCTTGGACTCCTCGAGGATGTGAAGTGGAGGATCTTCGCCTTCACATCTTCACTGTTCTTACTTTTCCTCCCTTCCACCACATCACGCCTCCCCCTCCACCTCATCACGGTTCTTTGACATCTCCCCCCCCCCTCTCCACCTCATCTCAATTCTTTGACTTCTCCCCCCTCCAACTCATCACGGTTCTTTGACTTCTCCCCCTTCCACCTCATTACGGTTCTTTGACTCCTCCTCCCTTCCGTCTCCCCCCCCCCCTGAGACAGTGCAGTGGTGAGAGGGGAGGGGTCGATGAGGTGGAAGTAATTGAATAACCGTTGTGAGAAATCAAATTCTGCGTCTAATGAGCTCAAATGCAGTATTTGCACCAATTTTAATAAGTTTTAATCGATTAATTCGCACATAAAATGTGTTGTTTTACGTTAAAATTCTTTTTAAAACAAGGAAATCAGCGAACTACTTTTACTTCATTCGACGAAGAATTCAATTTGCCACAACGTTTATTCAGAGGTGTTTTTTTATTTGAGCGCTTGTTTGAAGGTTTCTAGTCCGGGAAACCTTGAAAAATTTTTTAAAACATTCAAATAATTTAATTTTTACAATATTCTAAGACCATCCGGAGCTTTGAAGGATCAGCCGTTCGCTCCCAATGAGGGCTCAAAGGTAGAGTCAATTAAAATTCGTCAACATGAACACAAGCTAGAAAAGGGACTAAGTAACTACGGACTAATATGATGAATCCAACTTTAAAAACTCTGCAAATTCTTGACACAACGGTTCATTATCTTCTTTGTACAGATCACCCTTCTGTCTAGATCACTAGGTCTGAATGTCTATATTCTAAATGTTAGATTAATTATTATTATCAATTATCACTAATTATTAACAATTTTATCGAGTACCTAGTGAAAATTATTATAATTTATTGTTAGGTATTAATAATTCGTATTTATTATTAATAATAATTATTATTAATTATGATTAATTAATACGATATAATTCTGGGGATTTTAATACTACGTCGGTAATAATTATTCTATAAAAGAAGTACCTACCAACAAACATTCGAAATTACCTTCATTTCCGTAGCACGAAACGCACCTCAGAACAACAAACTCGACATCACTTAAGCCATATGATGTTCCAAAGAGCTTGTTAGTATGAAAATGGACCTGTATTTCAACAGTTTGAGTCACGATCGTGTTGTGAGGCACAATCTTTGAGCCGTCATTGTGAACGAACGGCTGGTCCTACAAAGCTGCGGATGGTTTTAAAAAATTCTACGGAACAAACTCTATCTAAATATGAAATAAAAAACATACCGTTCTATATGAATTTTTCGAGATATGAGATTTTCAAATTTTCAAAATTTGTTTTGAACCCCTTCCCCTTGACCTAGGGTTCTGAAAAGTTTCGAGGACCATTGTGGGGTTGGTCGAAACCCATAAAAAAAATTTCGTAATTTTAACTCAACGCTAACTGGGCAAAGTGGCGCGGACGGCGTACGGCGGACGGCGGACGGCGTACGGCGGACGGACGGATTTTTTTTTATTCGATTTTCTGAATCTACGTATCTTGAAACGTAAACCAACAAATTTTGAGGGGGGGTTAAAAAAATTTTTTCTTTGGGCGATTCCAATGGTTCATTATCGAAGATAATAAACCAAAATAGCCGCGTGGAATGCAAATGGCTTATACAACCACGTCAAGGAAGTAGAACTATTCCTTCACACTAACAAAATAGACATTCTACTTGTCTCCGAAACTCACTTCACCCGATCTTCTTTTATCAAAATACCAGGCTTTACATGTTACCATACGGTACACCAAAGCAACAAAGCTAGAGGAGGCTCGGCATTCCTCA
This sequence comes from Stenodema calcarata, assembly GCA_963920205.1. Taxonomy (NCBI): domain Eukaryota; kingdom Metazoa; phylum Arthropoda; class Insecta; order Hemiptera; family Miridae; genus Stenodema; species Stenodema calcarata. The sequence continues at coordinate 1,425,673 of OY986050.1, read as the reverse complement.
TCAAAAACAATGTCGTACACCAGGAGGAACCGAAAATAGAAGTGGAAAAAATGCAGGTAACCACGATAGGAGTGCGACTCATAAATAAAGACTTCAAAATAGCTGCAATATATTGTCCCCCTAGGCATAACTTGAAAAAAGAAGACTACATTGGTCTTTTTAAATCCTTCGGAAATAACTTCATAGTGGGAGGAGACTACAATGCAAAGAACACCTATTGGGGCTCACGACCAAAGGCAAAGAATTGTATCAGGCAGCAAACACACTTAAGTGCGACTTCCTCTCAACGGGAAGGCCTACCTACTGGCCAACAGATGCAAATAAAATCCCCGACCTGATAGACTTTTATGTAAGCAGAGGAATATCAAGTGGCTACATCCACGTGGACGATAGTGATGACCTGCCCTCAGACCACTCGCCCGTTATTCTAACTATCAGCGACAAAGTTATTATAAAAGAAAGTCCTCCAAAATTATCGAATAAGAAAACTTGCTGGTCCTGCTTTCGGAAGGAGCTTGAAACAACAATTAATCTGAATGTCCCTCTGAAAACCTCACTACAACTAGAAGACGAACTTGATCTGTTCATAAATAACATACAACAGGCAGCCTGGCAAAGTACCCCAGTAAGCCAAAACAACAATTATTGTGATTTCAAATTAAAATCATACCCACTCCAAGTCAGAAATCTATTGAACGAAAAACGAAAAGCAAGGAGGAGATGGAAGAATGATCGAACTCCTGAAAACAAAACTATTCTCAACAGACATACTAACAACCTCAAACGTTTGTTAAAAACCGTGGAGAATGAATCAGTAGAACATTTCTTGAGCAACCTTACTGCAGAGAAAGATACGGAGTATTCTCTCTACAAGGTAACCAAAAATATGAAACAACCAATAGTCCACTCTCCCCCAATCAAAAAAGATGATGGATCATGGGCCCGAAGTAACCAAGAGAAAGCACTACTATTCGCAGACCATCTCTATAAAACCTTTCAACCATTACAAAAGCAGACCTCAGACGAAAATACGACAAGGACAGTAAAGTCGGATGAACTTGAAATTGTACCTGTTACACTGAAAGAACTTAAGAATGAAATAAAGAAGAACATCAATGCAAAAAAGACACCCGGATACGACCTCATAACAGGTCGAATAGTAAAAGAGCTCCCCGAAAAGGATATAATAAAATTACTCCACATTATCAATGCTACGTTCAGGTTGAAACACGTACCAACTCAGTGGAAAGTGGCTGAGGTCATAATGATTCCCAAGCCAGGAAAGTCACCAAACGAGAAGACAGGATATCGCCCTATATCCCTCCTCCCTGTCATGTCAAAGCTCTTTGAAAAGTTGCTGCTCAAACGGCTCAAACCGATAATAGAAGATAGAAATCTGATTCCAGATCATCAGTTTGGATTCAGACAACGCCATTCTACAATAGATCAAGTTCATCGCATCACTAACATCATAGAAAAAGCCCTGGAAGGCAAAAAAATTTGTGCCAGCATTTTCTTAGACGTGGCGCAGGCCTTTGACAAGGTTTGGCATGAGGGATTAGAGTACAAATTGCAGAGGGATCTCCCAAGCCAATATCATGTGCTCCTAAAATCCTACCTTGAAAACAGATATTTTAGGGTAAAGCAAGAGGACCAATACTCTCGCTTGAACCCTATAAAAGCAGGGGTCCCGCAAGGCAGTGTTCTGGGCCCTGTACTCTACCTACTGTACACACGGGACTTACCAAATCAAGAAGACACAACTATTGCTACATTTGCAGATGACACGGCTATCCTCTCTGTAGGAGATGACGTAGAAACAGCAACCCACAAACTCCAGACCTCAGCTGACAAGATTGTCAAGAGGACTAAAATGTGGAGAATGAATGAATCAAAGTCAGTACACATCAACTTCACAAACCGGAAAATCTCGACCTTAGAAGTCGAGGTCAATTCAAAAATAATACCGTACGCTAACTCTGTAAATTACTTAGGGATGAACCTTGACTCGAAACTAAACTGGAACAACCACATAGAAAAAAAGAAACAAGAACTAAATATAAAGTTTAGAAGGATATACTGGCTGATGGGAAGGAATTCTCATCTTTCTCTCCACAACAAGCTGCTCCTTTATAAGCAGGTACTTCGCCCCATCTGGACCTATGGGATACAGCTGTGGGGCTGCGCGAAAAAATCGAATGTCAAAAAAATTCAAACTTTTCAGAACAAACTACTGAGAAGTATAGTTGGAGCTCCCTGGTACATGCGAAATGATGATTTACATCGAGACCTGGGAATAGAGACTGTGAACGAAATCATCACCAAATACGCGAGGAAGCATGAACATCGCCTCCACAATCATGAGAACCTGGAGATGCTCAACGTTCTGAATAACGAGGGAGAACTTCGGCGACTCAATCGAAACAAACCACTGGACTTAATTGTGCTGTGCCATTAGTGAGTGCAAGTGTAACCCAGTGTCCCTGTCTTTGCTCCAAAAATAGGCTAGACTTTATTGGAATTCTGCCTAACAGTGAGCTTGAATTATATGAAAACAAATATTGCTAGATGAAATGTATATATTTTCAGTTGCAATAAATAAATATCACGAAAAAAAAGAAAAAAGAAAAAAAAAACATGAGCGTGAATCATTAGGCGGCAAGTTGGGTCAACATTCACACTTGGGAACTGCTCGAAATATCGAGTTGGTAATAGGTAGGTAGTTCCTGTTATAAATTATTGCCGACGTAATTACAAGAAAAATGCCAGTATTATGTTAATACAAATCAATGCTTAAGTGATCTGTACAGAAGACAATAAACCATTCTCCAGGAATTTGCAGAGTTTTCCAATTTAAACGCGTTCTACCAGAACTTGAAGTGGTGTGAACCCCGAGCTATCTCGTGGAATCTCCTAGCAACTCTGGCCTATTCTGAGATAGTTATGGAACGAAAAAATTATTGTTACTCTCCGTAACAATTTTTCTGCGTACGCATGTCATGTTCTAATAATACAGAACCGTCTTCTAGAATATTCGTTTTTAGAACAATAAGCTCATTATGTAGTAGCCAGTTTGGGGTTCGACGATGAAAACATCCGCAGTTTTGCATAGACTATTTGACTTGCCTGCAGCGGGCCCGTAGTAGCGTAGGAGTCAGGTTGGAGAGAAAGGCAGATCGTGACGCAAGCCCTTCTGAGTCAACACCAGCTTTTGAAGGTTCTTCGCTTGTCCAGTTCCTCAGGAGCTCAAGATACTCCAGCGATCACTTTTGCAGGCGCCGTTCTGAATACCACCGTTTTTACATTCTCATAGTCCAACCTGTTTGGTGGAGTCGTTCTAACAAGCTGAAAATAGACGGTCCTAATGATTGTTCAAACGACGATAAACGACGCTTGTTAACGAATTTTGAAGCTCTCGCAACTCGTATCAAAACTACGAACTTGAATTTGAGGTTTATCAACCTGTTCACGGCTGCGTGTGAAGCCGCCGTCAAACCAACTTACGTGATTTTGGCCCCTGTTGCTTTGGTAGCTAGAAGTAGGAATGACGGGGTTCGAGGGGGATGACGTCAGAGGATGTTGAGAGGCAGAAATCAGCATCGAGCTGAGAGGGGATCAGGAGGTTGACTGATGGTTAATGACGTCACTGGAGTAAGTGAGGGTGTGGTCAAAAGCCGATTGACGTAGGAACAGAGAGCTATTCAGTTTTCTATCTCTCTATTCCTCTACGTGAACGCTTAATAAAAAAATTACTATAAAGCTCACACTTCGACTTATTACTAAAAATATACAACTAAATACAAGAAATCATAGTCAAGAAGCAAGATGTAGGATATTCCAAGATGACTGTTTTTGGAGTTCGTCACATAAGTACGGTTGAAATTGGTCAGATTTTAAAATGTTGGAGTTCTTTGACTTGCCGTTAAATTATCTACAACTTCGATTCCACGAGTGTTTTGAAAGGACCAGTACTTTTGATGCTATAGACAACAGAAAGTCGTCAAAAGGTACATTTTAGCCATTATGGGAAAAATGTCGTTTTTCAACAGTCGACTACTGGGTCGATTACAACCCTATACATCAGTCCAATTTTAACGCTGCTCTCTAATCTGTCTGTCGGTAAGGTACAACTGAAGAAAGTCTGAAAATTTCGACGTTTACCAACCACCTCCGATTTTCAGTGGGTGAATGATATGATCATCTCGATCATATTCACTATTGCTCTAGCGATGAAACTGATTAGGGAATTCACTCTACTGAGTTTGAAACGGTCAAGTTGTTTAGTTGAACGAGTGACTCCCAACGCTACTCGTTCGTTCTCTCATGTACAATACCGATAACTGAGGTTTATCAGCAAATCGTTAAAACTCTTACGTACTTAAGGTAGAGCTACGATGCTAATAACTTTTTCTAAAATCACACAGTTTAAAAACATCGTAGGTTTCTCTTTTTATCTCCAAGACTATTTGTGAGCAGCAGCTGCTCATATCATTGATGGATATAAATTAGAAAAGAAAATCCTCGATAACAGAAATGTTGATTCAATTTTGTTGTGCAATGATGTTGATGTTTTCTTTTCTAATTCATATCCATCAATACTAGAGCTTTAATTACGATACTGAGGGGAGCTATTCGTTCATGTTCTCTGGTTGCTCATCGCTGCTGTTTAGAACTGCTAACAACTGAGGATTCATAGCGAATTGAAGTACGACAAAGAAAATAATATCACTTTCATAAAGACTTCTCTATATGGCCAATACATGAGTTGCCAATTATTACGTAACACTGCATATCATTACATTTTGAATAATTTACTTACAACACATAATATGTATTATTATATTCTGAAGCTGTTGAATTCTAGTACCTACTGGATGGAACCTATTCACATAAAAGTACTAGACGATACCAAACAACTGATGTTTCAAATAACTTGGTCTGCCTCAACTGAGATTTCAAACTACTAGGCTACTAGGCCTAATGATAAGTACTTTTATCAAAATCTTGGTCCTAGATGAAACTTGTAACTTTAAGTTAGTCATTACAGCAATCAAAGCGCTATAACACTTTTATTACATTTAAAATGGGATAAATCGGTATGTTTTTCTTCCGTGGTATCAGGGTCATATGCCATTTTACTCTCGATATATAGTTGTTAGGGGTGAAATTATACCGTTATTCCTTATGTTATGTCCTGTCGTGTAGTTCTCATGTCCTTATCCCGACATTTTAACACTCTCCGGATCTATTCGTCACGAGCAGTTTATTTACCTACCTACTCACCTGGATAATTGTATCACCATGATGTTTATAACAGGAATGTTAGTCCTCAACAGGCCCTCGCTTTGAATTATTTTCTCCGCGTCAAGACGAATCTCCTGTTCCATCCTAACGCACTTGACAAGTGTTGTCTCCTGTGCCAAAAGCCGCTGTGGGCGTTGAGGGTGCGCCACTCGTCTAGTCAACTTGGAATTGATACTCGCTCCGCCGCTTCAAGTGGGCTTTCATTGGCTTTAATTTAAGGCCGTGTCTGCCAGCCAAATCAATGCTAATGTCCGCTTTAGGGGTCCGCAGAATATAAATCTCGTCGCATCCTTCACTAAAACCCTTCCACCTTATATTTTCCTGATGGGGTGGAAATGGACAAAAAACTGTAACTCGTCTGTTTCATTTCAACCCCATTTCCGTTCCCCCCTCGTTCACAATCCATTTATCAGGAAAGTTCAAGCAACAGCCTGTGTAAGCTCCTTTTAAATGATGATGTTTAATGGGCGTACAATATGTGATATTTTACGCCTTATTGTATCCTGATTTTTGTTCCCCATCTCTTAAGATTTCATGAGACACATTAGAACAAGTTACAACCTCAGGCAGTATTCCGAGTATAAACCTGACAAGCAGGGTAGGTAATGATTTTTACACCGAGTAATTTCTCCAGTAAATCCCTATAAGACCATGAAATGTTAGTTTTGGGGGTAAATTCAGACCATAGGAAACCTCATCAACACTTGTGATGTGATGAGTCTCTGGCTGGCGTCCAGTGCGTCTACCTCAAATTGTTTACAGATCATAAGAGGCCGATGATTCTTTATGTCACCAGTAAAGCGATAATTACAGTCTTCGTCTCGTCAAGTTGAAGCAGTTGAAGGAAAATCTCGTCTGGGATCGGCCTCAGAGCCCATCACCAGCCTCTGAGCTTAGTCACGGACCGGACTGATCTGTGACGTATCGCTCCTTGTTTAGACTATTCCAGCTAAGAACCTCTCCGGCATTCCCCATTCTCGTCATTTATTAGGGCGGTTCCTGCCTCTAGACGGATTTTACCGCAGTTCTCTCCACTGTGAACGGTCCACAGCGTACATCTATCACGAATTCGTGATCGTATAAACTTTTACTGGGAAATTAGCAACGTACAGGTTTTTTCGACTCTTAAGATTCGGCGAATAGATTATAAAAGAATTGCATGTGGCATTCAAGGTAATTCACAGTACCTATGATGTTCCTGTTTCCAGAATCAAGGTAGAATACAAGTAGGCATATTTCAAAATATGTACTCGTGAATGCGTAACTAATCAAAACATTATTGAAGGTCAGATTGTAAGAAATGGTACATTCCACAACAAATAGGGTTAAACTACTTTTTCAAACGACAGAATATTAACGTACAGGTCCGCCTACCAGCAAATTCCATCACAGCCATTAATCAACTGGCCGTTAATTACAACAATCGGTATCGCAATCAAAATGTCAATCGAACGATCTCATCTCGTTTGGTAGAGTCTGACGACAACGTGGCCAAGTTGAATTACTGAGACGCCGATGGACCGTTATCAACAATCCGACCGCTGATTGATCTAGTAATTAATCTCGGGAATCGCGTCCTGATCGGAGAGGCTGTTTTGGTGTATTGAGAGCGGTTTCGTGTCGTGTGTGATAAATCCTGCGCCGCCCCTGTTCATTGAGGTATTTAGTTTCTTGACATTTGGGATATTAAAAAAATCTTGTAGAAGAAGAGCAATTAGAAGCAGTTATTCAACCGTCAGCCGGAAGTACCGGTCTTGGAATGGACAGGAAATTAAAAATAAAATATACAATTCTTCTACATAAGATAGAAATATATAAAAGCATTGGTGGTGGACTATAGTGGTAAGGGCCTAGACATCAATGAACGAAGGGAACAATTTAATAGTAGGAAACCTTCGCGATTATTCGCAGTACCTGACAATCCTCTTCCACTCGACATCACTGTCCAGCAACCCAATCGCATGGTCTCAGGTGAGGCCATGAGCTCCAAAAACCTCCAAACGGAACTGTGAGAGTGTTGGGCACCTGGGATGGTGCCCAACATCACTCTTCTAACATCCCTGCATACCATATTACAAACATTTCCTCTTTCATTCATCTTTCACAATTATTTTACACATATTTTACATTTTTACAATAAAAATAGATAAAAAAAATTAATAGACACTTTTGTTTTGATTAACACTAGCTGTCGGGCCCGTCGCTGACGGGCAGAACTCGGGATGGATCCATCTGCCACTCTTACCTGTCGCTTTACGGATTACACCTCTCCCTTTACACATGTCCCTTTACAAACCCTTATACTCTTAAATACCAAAAATAATATCTATTCATCTATCTCACCGGAAGGAAGAATTTAAGATTTTTATATTTCGGCTTCCCTATAAAACCCCCACCCCCTATGCTTCGGATCCGGAAGTGAAACCCCCCCCCCCCCCCCTATGTCCTTCCCCGATCACGGAAGAAGGGTTCGACATTTAAATACGGGAGAAGGGTTCGACCCATCGAGCCGTTTTTGCGTGATTGAAGGACAAACAGACAAACAAACACCAAATTCAAAATCGGCATGGTTTGACTCCATTTCACGCGAAACGAATAACTGTAGGGAAATTTTTCTTCTTTGTTCTGCTATTCAAACTTCTCAACAATTAAATTAATTGTCCCTCTTTGCTTTCTAAAATTGATTTCGTCGCTTCCCAAACCCCCACTCGTTCATCAGTTTTATTTAATATCCCCTTTTCCTCCACAAACTACGATAGAAACCGTCCTCTTCACCGAATCCTCCGAAGTGCGAATCACCTCTTGGCCTTCTTACCCACAGTTTGACTTGTTCAACTCCTCCCTTTCAAATCTCAAATCTATATTGTTATCTTCACCTCGTTCTTTTCAATAATTTAATTACTTTCACTTCATTATGTTTCGCTTGCTGTAATCCTCCATGTATATTTGAATGACTTATTATGTAATTGTTTATTGGGCTTGCACGTGCTTCTAATAAATCAATAAATAAATAAACTGAATGATAGAGATGATGAATTAATTAGAATAAAAATAAAAATGTACCGGTATAATTCTGGGGTTTTTTAATTCCACTTACCTATAGCAGTAATTTTTCTATAAATGAAGTAAGTACCTACCAACAAGCATTCGAAATTACCTTCATTCCGAACCACGAAAAGTACCTACCTACCTCAGAACGAAACATCTACATCACAAAAACTATATGAAAATTGACCTGTATTTCAACCGTTTGATTCACGATCGTGTTGACAAGTTCATATCGGCTCAACCTTTGGGTCCTCAATGTGAACGAACGGCTGGTCGTACGAAGCTGCGGGTGATCTCAAGAAATTCTAAAAGATAAACTCTAACTAAATGTGAACTAAAAAAAGTTTTTTAGTAACTAAAAAAAATGTAATGTACAGTTCCATATGAATTTTTCGAAATTGAAATTACAATCACTAGGAATTGTATATTTCTCACAGCAGAATTCATAAACGAAAAATTCAAATCTTTGCCTGTTTGTTCGATCTTTTAAGATTATCACATTTTGCTTATTAAATGCAGTTTTCCAAGTTTCGGTACTTACATAACTGAAATTACTGAATACCGGTTAAATTGAGAAGTCTGCGTTCCAATCTTTTCTGAGGTAGGCGTTAGTTGTTGAACAAAAACAGATGTGCATGGAGAGACAAAAAGGCTTGGCAACCTCCCACGTTCCGAAGTCTAAATGGACGCCGTGTATCCACTCGAGCGTTTCCAACTTATTTCGAGGGATGACGGAACCCTCACAGTCTAAGCTTGAAATAGGTACGTTATGTAGGTAAGTACCTACGAAACTTAAGGTCGTAGTCCATCCTCAACTTGGGGTCCACACAGTTTTTATTAGTTCGAGTTCGTGTCTGTCTGTCTGGATGGAATTTTGCAATCGAGTGTTACTAACTTCACTAGCGTTAAGATTTTTTTATACAAAATTTCGTGTTCAGCGTTGAAAACTCTATAAACTGAGGTGTTACTCGGGAAAAAGGGAGAAAAAATTTGTATAAAACCAGTAAATTGGAGACATTTAACATAAAACCACTTATTTATTCGAAAATTCCTCTGTTATGGCCATGCTGCATGACTGTGGATTATTAAAAAAATATACAACGTTTTTAGAACGTACTGAAATGTATAAAATATTTTGTCATGGCCCTTCTAAAATTTTGTCGGAGGATCGTTAGTGGCTATGGATGTATTTGGAATACTTCAAGAGGAAAACGTGGGTCGCAGCCAGTAAATAATACTAGTAGACATGAATTCACAGCTAATTTCAGAGAATTAGAGATAGGATAGGCAAATTTACGGCATTGGCTATCTATTTACTGACTGCGCCCCACGCTTTTCCCTCCAAGTATTTCAAATTTATTCATAGCCACTAACTATCCAATTTCAAAATCGTAGAAGGGCCTTGAAAAAATATTATACAAGTACTTTTTAGCCAATTTCAAATTATGTAGTAGACTTTTCATGTGTACCAATTTACTCAACTCAGTGGGGTGTTTAAGGATACATGATTTTGCGTCTATCTCCAAGTATATCGTAGTGCACACAGGGAGATTTGATGTCAGATCATCAATAATAATGTGTGTGTGGTTTAGGTTGACCGTCAGTAAGAATGATGTTGAGGGATGTCGTTGTGGTTTAGGTTGACCGTCAGTAAGAATGATGTTGAGGGATGTCGTTGTGGTTTAGGTTGACCGTCAGTAAGAATGATGTTGAGGGATGTCGTTGTGGTTTAGGTTGACCGTCAGTAAGAATGATGTTGAGGGATGTCGGTGGTTTAGGTTGACCGTCAGTAAGAATGATGTTGAGGGATGTCGGTGGTTTAGGTTGACCGTCAGTAAGAATGATGTTGAGGGATGTCGACAACGACGACATCCCTCAACATCATCATCAATAATAATTCTAATTATTAGAAAGGCAATACACATTCTGATTTTTATAAATGATACGTTTGCTATCAAAACCAGCTCATTCCATATTTATCTGAAATCCACTCTTTTGCATATTTTGAACGTTTAGAGGGACCTTCATAACCTGACGAAGGGATATAGCTCAAATCCAGCTCATTCCAACCAGATGAAAACGTTTGCCCTCTTGATCAAATCCACCTCATTCCAAGCTTTTGCCATCTCCCACCAGCAGCGCTCGCATCCACCTTGCAGCTAGCCTTACCTGGTCTTTCTGTATTTTATTTACAATGTTGATTTTCTTTGATAAATAAAAAATTAAAAAAACATTCTGTTCCATTTGGCGTTAATTTGTGACCTTTTTCACACTGTACCAAAGTTTATTATCAGTTGAAACTGTGAAATTTCAGATCATTCGAAAAAGTTAAGTGGACGTCATTTATTTGAAACTTGTAAAGACACAAGTATTAACTGGTAAACTGGAAAAAACCAATTTCACACAACTTAATTGGACAAAAAAACTGAAAAAAAAGCATGAAAAATCGTGTTATTGCTTTAAAATCAGCTCATTCCAACCTAATAAGTGTAATTACGCCCACGGTAATGCACTGCAATGAAAAGGAAAACTAATCAAATTCTAGGCGGTTATACCTACCTACAATTAAAATTTAAAAAAAATTTAGCTTTAGAACTCTGGACGTGAGTTTTTTGTCTCTCCAGTAAAATTTCCAAAAATGGAATCAGCTAGTTTTGATAGCAAACGCTTTAAAGATGGGTATAGGGATGTATGATACTTCGAAATGTATCGATACATACCTATCGTATAGATATTTCTAAAAAGTATCGAAAAATATCATGCTGATACTTTGAAAAAGTATCGATACATTCAAGTATCGATACTTTTTACAAACTCAAAATTAGAAAAGTTCCAAATTTTTCACTTACTTAAAAAAAATTATTTGAAAAATACTTGAACAATTGAAATTTAAGAACATTTATTAGGTAGGTCGCACTTTTTGGTAGGAGTCACTTCAAGCAAGTTGCACACAGCTAAAACGTTAGATTGTTTTTTGAAGAAATCCCAAACTGAGATTTTTGACATTGACATTGCACCTACCCACGAAGTAAGTAACAGCCGACAAACAATGCAAAAAACTGCACAAAGTATGTATTGAATCGGAATTTCTCAATCTCAAACAACGCGAACGCACTAAAGTGGAGTAAGTACCTATCAGTTATTTTATAATTCTATGGTGGAACTGGAACACTGGAAGGGGAAGGCGCGAAACAACACAATCCATGAGGCCGTGTTTATTTGTCCTGGCCGCACCCATGCCTGACATAAGTGCACAGTTGAGTTGTTTCACGTTTCCAGACCTACTAGATGCCGGACTGTATCAGTTGAATGAGTGTTCATCTCCATTTTTATGTCAAGGTTGTTGACAAATGGTGGGACTTCAGGCATGGTAGCGATCAGGCTTTGTAGTCTTCTGAGAAACTTGGAAGTAAGAAAAGATCCTTGAAAAAAGTATCGGTGTCGATACCGCGAAAAAAGAAAAAGTATCGATATTTTGAAGTATCGATACTTTTTATACATCCCTATACCACCATGGGTATTTCATTTTGCTGTATTTATACATATTTATAAATATTTTCGTCTACTCTCATCTCGATAACATAAGCCGTCTTATCAATCGAAATACTATCACGAAATACATAATTTCCTAATCGAGGCATTACGAGTACATTATTGAGTGAAGCCGAGCGGAGTAGGCTCGCTGGGCGGCCTTGCTTTGGCCCACGGCTCTCCCATCCAAGGACTCTTTCACTGTTGATCACACGGTAAACATGTCCGACTAATCAACTGCCTGTCTCTTCCACATCTTTCCGCTGGCGCCTACGAGGTTGATGATGCTTCTTTTTATTATTGCTCGGAGTTTTGGATCTTTTTGGTAGATGGTCCGAGGTGCCTCGAGGCCACCGCGAGTCATAATCCTCTGCATTGTATCAACCGGTCTGACTAAGTCAATCGGAATGCGCCTTGGAAATCAGTGTCATAAAACCGAAGCGGCCTGTTCAATTTATTGATTAAATTGCATTTAATCCAATCTCGAAACTATTTGATTCTAATCTAGGAACGCGGTAGCGTTCCGCCCCGCCAAGCAAAGAAGTTGAGAAAACGAACGCTGTCGGGTGTATGTTTACCGGACGTCACGAAACGCGTTTTCGAGGTATCCATATCTCGGCTCCTATTTGACCGATCAACTTGAAAATTAGTATGGGTCTTCTTGGAGTGGATATTAGAAAGCCCTGAAAGTTTCAAATCGATAGGTCTAAAGGGAGCCGAGCTACATACCTTCAAAAACCCGGTTTTTCGGCCTTAGATTGTTCTTCTACTTCTTCTTCTCCTTCTCCTTCTTCTCCTTGTTCAGACAGGCAAGGCTGGAGCCTCTCCACGTTAACCGATTGACTTGAAATTTTGCACAGAGCTTCATTTAACCTTGAGACAGAGCCTTATATAAGATATAACCCATTATCTCAACCCAAAAAAGTTTTAGAAACAAAAGAACAGAAACCTTAGGAAAATTCTGTCCACTTTGACGAGTCTACAGCCTGGGTAAAAGGACCAATCGACTTGAATTTTTTTACATATCTTCTTTATAGCATGGCTCAGTGCCATTTGAACGAAATAAGCAATTATCTCAACCCAAAAAAAAATTAGGGACAAAAAACTGAAATTTAGGGTAATTAAGGCTAATTATGGCCATATCTCGGCTCCTAGTTGACCGATCAACTTGAAATTTGGTATGGATCTTTTTGGTGTGGATAAGAGAAAGCTCTGAAAGTTTCAAGTCGCTACGTCTGAAGGGAGCCGGGTTATATAACTTCAAAAACCAATTACCATGTTTTTCTACTTTTTTCAGTCGGTCAAGGCTATAGCCTCTCCACCTTCGCCGATTGACTTGAAATTTTGCACGGAGCTTCGTTTCAAGTGTAGCAAGTGCCTTTTGAAAGATTCAAGTCGATATCTTTAAAGGGAGTCGAGTTATATAACTTCAAAAACCCGGTTTTTCACCCTTACCTGTTCTTCTTCTCCTTAATCAGTTAGGCATTTCCACCTTCACGGATTGACTTGAAATTTTGCACAGAGCTTCGTTTCAACATCAGACAGTGCCTTTTGAAAGGTTTAACCCATTATCTCAACCCAAAAACATTTAGAAACAAAAAACTCTGCAAATTCTTGACACAACGGTTCATTATCTTCTTTGTACAGATCACCCTTCTGTCTAGATCACTAGGTCTAAATGTCTAGATCCTAAATGTTAGATTAATTATTATTATCAATTATCACTAATTATTAACAATTTTATCAAGTACCTAGTGAAAATTATTATAATTTATTGTTAGGTATTAATAATTGGTATTTATTATTAATAATAATTGTTATTCATTATGATTAATTATTACGATATAATTCTGGGGTTTTTAATGCTACGTCGGTAATAATTTTTCTATAAAAGAAGTACCTACCAACAAACATTCGAAATTACCTTCATTTCCGTTGCACGAAACGCACCTCAGAACAACAAACTCGACATCACATAAGCCATATGATGTTCCAAAGAGCTTGTTAGTATGAAAATGGACCTGTATTTCAACAGTTTGAGTCATGATCGTGTTGTGAGGCACAATCTTTGAGCCGTCATTGTGAACGAACGGCTGGTCGTACAAAGCTGCGGATGGTCTTAAAAAATTCTACGGAACAAACTCTATCTAAATATGAAATAAAAAACATACCGTTCTATATGAATTTTTCGAGATATGGAATTTTCAAAATTTCAAAATTCGTTTTGAACCCCTTCCCCTTGACCTAGGGTTATGAAAAGTTTCGAGGATCATTGTGGGGCTGATCCAAACCCAGAAACCAAATTTCGTAATTTTAACTCAACGCTAACTGGGCAAAGTGGCGCGGACGGCGGACGGCGCGCCGCGGCGTACGGCGGACGGCGTACGGCGGACGGCGGACGGACGGATTTTTTTTTTATTCGATTTTCTGAATCTACGTATCTTGAAACGTAAACCAACAAATTTTGAGGGGGGGCTAAAATTTTTTTTTCTTTGGGCGATTCCAATGGTTCATTATCGAAGATAATAAACCAAAACTGAAATTTAGGCTAATTTTGGCAACTTTGACGAGTCAACAGCCTGGGTAACCGGACCAATCGACTTGAAATTTTGCATAGACCTTCTTTATAAAATGACCCACTTCAACAACAAAAAGATGTGATATCCCCCCAAAAAACACTCCGTGTAAAAATCACCCCGCCTCGCAAATATCATTCTTCAGAGGCCGGAAAAAGTTATGATATCCACTTTCCCCGCCCGCCCTTTTCCTCATTAAGGAGCTAAGTATAATGAAAAGCTTAACCACTTCACAAGCACCGTACCCCTTTCGAAATCTCCCCTTGGCGCTATTGCGAGACGTTTTTATTACTTCCACAAGCAACTAATACTTGATGGTGGTTAACGTTTTATACAAGTATTAGTTGCTTGTGGAAGTAATAAATACGTCTCGCAATAGCGCCAAGGGGAGATTTCGAAAGGGGTACGGTGCTTGTGAAGTGGTTAAGCTTTTCATTATACTTAGCTCCTTAATGAGGAAAAGGGCGGGCGGGGAAAGTGGATATCATAACTTTTTCCGGCCTCTGAAGAATGATATTTGCGAGGCGGGATGATTTTTACACGGAGTGTTTTTTGGGGGGATATCACATCTTTTTGTTGTTGAAGTGGGTCATGTTATGAAGAAGGTATATGCGAAATTTCAAGTCGATTGGTCCGGTTACCCAGGCTGTAGACTCGTCAAAATTGCCAAAATTAGCCTAAATTTCAGGTTTTTTGTTTCTAAAAGTTTTTTGGGTTGAGATAATGGGTTAAACTTTCAAAAGGCACTGTCTGATGTTGAAACGAAGCTCTGTGCAAAATTTCAAGTCAATCCGTGAAGGTGGAAAGGCCTAACTGATTAAGGAGAAGAAGAACAGGTAAGGGTGAAAAACCGGGTTTTTGAAGTTATATAACTCGGCTCCCTTTAAAGATATCGACTTGAATCTTTCAAAAGGCACTTGCTACACTTGAAACGAAGCTCCGTGCAAAATTTCAAGTCAATCGGCGAAGGTGGAGAGGCTGTAGCCTTGACCGACTGAAAAAAGTAGAAAAACATGGTAATTGGTTTTTGAAGTTATATAACCCGGCTCCCTTCAGACGTAGCGACTTGAAACTTTCAGAGCTTTCTCTTATCCACACCAAAAAGATCCAAACCAAATTTCAAGTTGATCGGTCAACTAGGAGCCGAGATATGGCCAAAATTAGCCTAAATTACCCTAAATTTTAGTTTTTTGTCCCTAATTTTTTTTTGGTTGAGATAATGGGTTATTTCGTTCAAATGGCACTGAGACATGCTATAAAGAAGGTATGTAAAAAAATTCAAGTCGATTGGTCCTTTTACCCAGGCTGTAGACTCGTCAAAGTGGACAGAATTTTCCTAAAGTTTCTGGTTTTTGTTTCTAAAACTTTTTTGGGTTGAGATAATGGGTTAAATTTTATATAAGGCTCTGTCTCAAGGTTAAATGAAGCTCTGTGCAAAATTTCAAGTCAATCGGTCAACGTGGAGAGGCTCCAGCCTTGCCTGTCTGAACAAGGAGCAGAAGAAGGAGAAGAAGGAGAAGGAGAAGAACAATCTAAGGCTGTAAAACCGGGTTTTTGAAGTTATGTAGCTCGGCTCCCTTTAGACCTATCGATTTGAAACTTTCAGGGCTTTCTAATATACACTCAAAGAAGACCCACACCAAATTTCAAGTTGATCGGTCAAATAGGAGCCGAGATATGGATACCTCGAAAACGCGTTTCGTGACGTCCGGTAAACATGGACTCGGCATCGTTCGTTTTCTCAACTTCTTTGCTTGGCGGGGCGGAACGCTACCGCGTTCCTAGATATTGAGTATATCTCAATATTACGATAAAACTATTTTATAAACCATAATTAAAATATTATGATGAAACTACCTACATTATAAAAATGTATTCTTCCTACCGGCCGCAATCGTGACGACTTCCATACATAATCACATACACACACACACAGAAATTTGTTTAGAATGTTCTGAAACGGGTTTATATATTGAGAAAGGAATTTTTCGGAAGTCATTTCGAAATTTGGTTTTCAAGCCGATTGCAATACTACCTATATTTTTCAAGCTTTGGTGATAGGGTGAAGAAAGTCTAAATTTCAAAATATACAGGAAGATGAGTAGGTACTTCTTTTATATACCAGTAAATGAAGATTTTAGTATACAGATTGTAGCAACATAATGTATCATGGTTGGTTCAATGTAGACGGCTCTCTTATTGGCATACTTCGATGTTTTCGAGGGTCAGAAACGCTGCGGATAGGGACCAATCTCAATATACTAGAGGGGCCTAGTGGGACCCGACGATGTGTGAGGCTTCCCCCACTCACTGGTTCCCCAAATCATCGCCTTGTTGCCTTCTAGGTACTCTTAGTTAGGAAGTAGTCCAAACTACACGCTATTACGCACCGTGTTTGTACCATTTTCCATATCGTTTTCGACGAAGAGAACAGCCCCTTCCGCTTCTCCTTCATCACCTCCACCCCTTGCCTCTCCTACACCGTAAAATCGCGTTTCGGTCGGTTCTAATTAACCGATTTGAAATCTGAAAATTGTTTTGGACTCAGGACGATGCAGTGCATTGCAGAGCTACCTCAGTTTTTCAAAAAATGGCTTGGAAATGTAAAAAAACGATCGCAACTTTTTCAATTTTTGATTATGACTCATTTCGACTAATTTCCGAAAATTCTACGCTCTTTTTACGTCCATACATGTATTATATTATAATTTTCGATGTGTTTTGGCAGTCTTTTGTTCTGAAACGGATTTTGGTATACAAATTTTTTAGAAATTCGAGTTTAAACATTATTGACCGGGAACAACAGCTTCCTTTTCTTTGAAAATTCGATAAAAAGTCACTACACCATGATGTGTTTTCAGAAGAAAACAAAAGGTTTTTTGAACTAGGTACACCTTGATAACCATTGGTCGGTATCTATTTAGCCATGGATTCTTGATTCAAACCCACTATCAAAGGTAGGTAGCATGGAAGAAGGAACTCTTCCATGGGTAGGTAGGTAGCTGTACGTAATTTTCAATTGAATGCTTTACTTTTGATTAAATATTTTGTTATTCGTAATAAATTTGTTCATCATTCAACTCCTACCTACATTCTTCATTTCTTGTGGGGAAGCGCCGCTTCCTGCGCTGCCCCTGACGCTACGCCCCTGAAACGCAGGTAGGCATATAAAGGAGCGCAGAGTGGGACAGCGATCAAAGATAAGAGCGAAGAAAACAACCTAGTTTGTTTTCGTCGTTCTTGTCGCTGGTAAAATGGGGTACGGTCATGAGAAATGAAAATTGAAAACCCCCGATTCATTATGTTAATTGAGTTGCTATTGCACGTAAACACTAGTTTCTACGTGAAAATGAACACCACAGCGATCGATAATGACAATTGAAATCTGATTGATTTGAAACTCGGACGTAAAACCGCGCTCCCATGTGACGTCACCCGTCGGGCCCCCTCGTCCATCTGTTACCGGTGCACACCGACCAATCAGATGCTTCAGCAGTTCTGACGTCGTCTCGCGGTTTTTATGAACATGATTATGTTTCTCTACCCATAATAAATAAGAGTAAACTAATTTTGACGAATGGTTCCAATTCTTACGTTTTTGAAGTGATTCTCCATCAATAAAAATTCTAAAAAAAAAAAAAAAAAAAAAAAAATCACGCGCCGACCCCATTGCTTGAAAATTGGGGTTAAAATTCAATTTGACTATCTCTCCAGTAATGTGTGCTGTACTTAAGTACTCCAATGTCGTAATATCCATCTCAATGACGGGTTTTCCGCAAAGAAATAATACTCATCCATCGTCTAGAAGGATTTAAACCGCACTGACTCTCGCTCCACTCTGAATTGGCCAACTCTCTGCTCCCCTCGCTCTCTTTCCTTGCTCTTATCGCAGCTCCAGTCTGAAAGCACCCTAAGTCCACTGTAACTGAATTTTCAGTATGGCGAAAAACGTTTTTCATGAGTTCAGTTAGCAATATCTTCTTTCTGATCCAACTGATCCATTTTGTGACTTGTGCGCTTTTGCTTGTTGCCTCCTCAGTGAGTGTCTCGTAGTTTTCTAATAATTAGACAACATGGCACTCTCTACTGTCTGCTATTTCTACTATTAGTAATGTCTGGATCCTACAATATTTAATTTTCCAGAAATCTACTTACTTTCATTACATGGCCGCCGAACTGGCTGCTACTCCTGCTTCCGAGTGGCTCCCATAGCTTCAGTATTTCCTCAACTAATACGGTTGCATTTAAAATATGCAACGATTTTGCAAACTTCTTCTATTATATATTTACAAACCCCTCTCTTCGTGTCTATAGTGTTATTGTTCAAAGTAATCCGTGGATTACATAGCTAGGCCTAGTTAACCAGCGATTAGCAACAGAATCATTAAAATCGAAACGTCGAAATTAGAATGGTTTGCAACAATTTGAAAACTGAGAAATCCAAAACGTTTAATACTCTACTACGATAATGAATCTGCCTTATACTAAACAAATCGCCTTGGAAATTAGGGTCATAAAACCGAAACAGGCTGTTCAATTTATTGATCAACTTGTATTTAATCCAATCTCGAAACTATTTAGAGTCTACTAAATCTAATTAGAGTCTCGTAGCTGTCTAATAATTAGACAACATGACAATAAAATGTCGAAACGTCGAAATTAGAATGGTTTGCAACAATTTAAAAAACTCTGCAAATTCTTGACACAACGGTTCATTATCTTCTTTGTACAGATCACCCTTCTGTCTAGATCACTAGGTCTAAATGTCTAGATCCTAAATGTTAGATTAATTATTATTATCAATTATCGCTAATTATTAACAATTTTATCAAGTACCTAGTGAAAATTATTATAATTTATTGTTAGGTATTAATAATTTGTATTTATTATTTATAATAATTATTATTAATTATTATTAATTAATACTATATAATTCTGGGGTTTTTAATACCACGTCGGTAATACAGTTTCTATAAAAGAATTACCTACCAACAAACATTCGAAATTACCTTCATTTCCGTAGCACGAAACGCACCTCAGAACAACAAACTCGACATCACTTAACCCATATGATGTTCCAAAGAGCTTGTTAGTATGAAAATGGACCTGTATTTCAACAGTTTGATTCACGATCCTGTAGTGAGGCACAATCTTTGAGCCGTCATTGTGAACGAACGGCTGGTCGTACAAAGCTGCGGATGGTCTTAAAAAATTCTACGGGACAAACTCTATCTAAATATGAAATAAAAAACATACCGTTCTATATGAATTTTTCGAGATATGAAATTTTCAAAATTTCAAAATTCGTTTTGAACCCCTTCCCCTTGACCTAGGGTTATGAAAAGTTTCGTGGATCATTGTGGGGCTGGTCCAAACCCAGAAACCAAATTTCGTAATTTTAACTCAACGCTAACTGGGCAAAGTGCCTCGGACGGCGGACGGCGGACGGCGGACGGCGTACGGCGGACGGACGGATTTTTTTTTATTCGATTTTCTGAATCTACGTATCTTGAAACGTAAACCAACAAATTTTGAGGGGGGGTTAAAAAATTTTTTTCTTTGGGCGATTCCAATGGTTCATTATCGAAGATAATAAACCAAAACTGAGAAATCCAAACGTTTAGTACTCTACTAAGATAATCTGCCTTATACTAAACAAATCGTTGTCCTAGTTATCGTTCCCAAGAGATTCACTCACCGTACACCGTCCAACCAATTCGTTTTACCTCTTTCTCCTTTGGTTTTCCACCTATCTAAATTCTCTGTGAAAAGAACTGGAAGAAATGCGCAAGAACTGTACAGATCGTTCAGCATGTTGTACAGGCCGGGAACTACCTTATAGTCCATCATTGCCATACTGCAAAGATGGATGTACTGACAATTTGTCGCAATTGAATGCGGGTATGCGTGGAGATTGTAATCCTGGATGCTGCACTATGAATTTTCCACCCTTCCTCGATAAGAATAACCTGAACAATGTTATAGTGCCACTGCTTTTGTACCATTTGATACAAAACCAACATGGCGACCATCATCCTCATTGTGCTAATTTGCCTCAGAAAAATGGTGGTCGTAAGTGCAAGTCAGGTGGCTCAATTGGGCTGGAACGCGGTTGTAGAAACCGTAATGGTCCGCTGGTTGAATTTGGAAATGCTAATAATAATAATGTCCGTTGTGGTTTTAGTAATTGTAGTCTTGAAGAAGCTTCACCAGTGAAGTCCCGCCATTCGGAATTTAGATATCAAGACGTACCGTACGAGTATCCTTCTCGGGATGTCTCAGCCAGCCGTGGATACGCTCACGCTGTTCAGAAAGTTGAGGTGGATGATCGTTGTTACTGGTGTGGACAGCAGCTATACCGTTATTATGATGCTGATTTGAGCCGAAGGGTCTTCACACATTGTCCGTTTCATTCAGGGGTAGTGCTTAGTGCAGCTCGGGATGTCGAAAACGCTCTTAGTTGCAAGCAAAGATCGATGGTAAATCTATCTCCTTTTGACCCCAATGCCGATGTTATGCTTCCTTGTCCGTATATGGATCGTTCTACTGACACTACGTACAAATTGAGCTTCAGGCACCCAGAAATTGTTGCTAAAGAAGCTACGCTGTCGGAATCATGTTTGCCAGTAACAGTTGGTAAAAAGACTACTCAGTCAAAACCATTTTTTCCATGGGAAAACGAGCCGGAAATAGCTGAAAAGTTACCTGTTCATGGTTCGTCGTCTCTTAATGGTTTCAAAGACTCTCGCAATAGACTTGATATTCCACAGCTGGAAAAACGTTACCACATACCTGAAGATGTTTCCGTGTATGGAGCGACTAGCAATCACAGTATTCTGCCATGGTTGAACAGTCCTTTTCGCCGTCCAAACTACTGTCGCCAAGCTTATGAAAGGTGCAATTCTAGATGTCGGCACCGACGTCATACCAGCAAGCACCGTTCGTCCAGTAGAATGAGATGGGAGGACCCCAAATTCCACTATTCCAAGCGCCACGGGGCGTTCAGGCCGCCAACCAAACTGTATTTACCCGATCCTCGTCACACGATTGAATACGGTCGGAAAGCTGCGGGGTCCGACCGCAGACCTATCAGGTCCGTCAGTTCAGAATGCATTTGTGGAAAGCGAGATGACTGTTTACTCAATCGTAATTTGCACTGCCAATGCAGAAACTGCGGCGTACGTTCCAGAAGCGATGAGCGCCTTTACTCAGCCCGCCAAAATCACTACGAACCCCGCGACACTCTGCAACGGAATGACCGTGAAGCTTCAAATAGGATCCGGTTTATGAAAAGTAGCCCTTGCTTGTCCGGGTCCAGCTCACAAAAACCTATGCGATCAGTATATCAAGCGAGCTACACAGACCCAACCGAACATCCTTTTTATGAAATTCCTTCTGTGCTGACGCCTCCTGAAGGTTATGAAGTTTTCCTTTGTGATTCAAACAGTAGGAGACCCACAATTTGAAATAAAATATTGCAACCAATTGTTTGGGGTGTAAACACCATTCCAAAAAACTCTGCAAATTCTTGACACAACGGTTTATTATCTTCCTTTTGCAGATCACCCTTCTGTCGATACCAGACTGTGTTGCAAATCGGCACCATACCATATTCTCACCGTACTCATAACATACCATACGAATTTCTTTCCTATCATACCATACTGTACTATACCAAATCATACATACAATAATATACCATACCACACTCACTCATACCATGTCATACAAACCGAGTGAATATTGAAATGTCATCAATTTCTGACCTATATTTAACATTTCAAGTATCTAGCTCATCATCAAAATTTAATTTGTTTAAACAAATAGGTATTATTTAAAAAATTTTAGACAAGAAACCGAGTGAATATTGCATTGTGATCCAGTTCTGAACTATTTTTAAAATTTCAAGTCAATAGCTCATCATCAAAATTTAATTTGTATTATTACAAAAAGGTATTATTTAAACAATTTTACAGATGAGAAACCGAGTGAATATTGCAATGTGGTCTATCCCCGACTCACGGTTAAAATTTCTAGACTAGTTCACCGGGAAGATGAAAACTCTGGAAATTCTTGACACAACGGTTTATTATCTTCCTTGTGCAGATCACCCTTCTGTCTATACCAGACTGTGTTGCAAATCGGCACCATACCATATTCTCACCGAAGAAGAAGAAGAAGAAGAAAAATGTTTATTGAAATAATATACACACTATGAAATGCAAGAAAATGATGTAAATAAACTGTACGGCATTGGAATCCGTCTGCCGGAAGAAGGGGCCATTCATGAGTGGGGAAGAAATACAAGTATGTGGAGTGAAAATATGGAAAATAAACAAAAATTGGTTGAAAACAAAAAGATACTGTTATCTTGAACAAAAATAAATGGATTAAAAAAGTTAAAAATTAAATTCCCTAACTAGGAAGGACCTATAGCGCCACGCCGAAGCACAAAACACTTCCAACCTCGTCCAGTCAGGTCCGTCTAGAATCCGGATTGCCTCGCTGCGGGTCAATGTGCTCTTGGAAAACGCGCATCGTCGAAACTCAGAGAGGACGGGGCATTGGCAGAGGAAGTGGAATATATCCTCTCGTTCGTGCAGGTTGCAGAGTGCGCATTCCTCATTTCTCCCAGAGTCGTACGGCTTCGCGTTCAGGTTTAAGGACTCTGCGCGTACTTTGAAAGCCCATCGGGCCACCCTCAATGGCAAGCCGGCATCATGCACCAAACTGGCGCACTTTACAGCGGGATTAAGCTCACGGAAGAGTGTGAATGTGTCCGAAGCCTCGACCCGTGCCAGCAGGTTTGACCATTTCCGCACTCTCACAGCCGAAATGAGTTCCTCCATGTCCGACCCGAGAACCCGTGTTTCAAAAACACTTAAGTTGTCAGGGATGGCATACTCGGCGCAGAGGGAGGCGTAACGCTCAGCGAACCCTTTGCAACGCCTTATCATCTCAATGGCCACGACTCTGGGCAGTCGGCAATCAGACATCCTCATGACCCTCTGGAGGTAGGCGAAATGCAGCTTTAATGTATAAACCGACAGGGCGTCCAACTCTGTTTCCAAGAGGAGTATATAAGTTGGGGCAAACCGAGGGAGATGAAACAATTTTTTAATGAAGAGCAGCAAAACTCCCTCGACCGAGCTATACTCCAAGCCTCCCCACACCTGAGCAGCATAGCACAAAATGGCTCTCACTATAGCATTAAAAATGTCCATCTTTGCAGACCAGGGGATATTTGGATTAGAGAAAGCCTTTCCCCAAATACAATTCATTGTCGCCTTAGATGCTTTGGCCTTGCGTGTCAGGTGTTTTGAGTAAGACAGTCTTGGCGTGAGTGTTACACCTAAATAAGGGTACTCATTAACTATCTCCAAAACATCATTGCCATAGTGCCATCTCTCAGTCGCCCGTCTCCTACCTCCCCTCTGGAACACCATTACCTTCGACTTATCCAAATTAGCCTCGAGACCCCACTGGCCACAATAATCATGAAGGATGTCAATGTTGCTCTGCAGTTGCTCTGGGTTGTTGGCAAGGATCACCAAGTCATCCGCATACATCAGCACTTTGATAATTGTTCCTCCAACCGAAACACCGAATTGAAGCTCGTTCGGAAGGTCGTTGATGAACAACGCAAACAGAAGGGGGCTAAGAGGGCATCCCTGCCTCACACCAGTTCCCACCAAAAACGCCTCAGTGATCCCCTCAGGAGTCCAAACTGACGAAGAGATGTCGCTGTACAAACTGCGCAAGATGGAGACGAACTTGGTTGACACTCCGCAGCTGTATAACTTGCAAAATAGGAGATCTCTGTAAATCCTGTCGAACGCTGCTCTCAGATCCACATAAAAGGCGTAAACCTTACCCCGCGGTTGCCCAAGGGTCAGCTCCACTATGCCAGACAGTACAAAGATGGAGTCCACAGTTGAGTACCCTTTCCGGAATCCCGACTGACACTCAGTCAAGATGCCTTCCCGCTCTACAAAGGCCTTCAAGCGGTTCGTGAGAAGATATGAGAGAAGTTTGGCCAGGCAGTTTATGAAGGACAACCCTCTAAAATTAGATGTGTCTCCAGGATCTCCTTTCTTATGCAGAGGAAAAATTACTGCTTCTCTGAACGAACTAGGGATTTGACATGTGCTACTTAATGTTACTTAATGCTACTTAATGTAATGTAATTGAAAAAACTCAACAGCATTCCATGAAACTCGGGGGGAGAGTTCTTGTAAAATTCTAAAGGCACACCGTCTTGGCCTGGCGCTTTGTTGTCCTTCACGCTTGACAGTACCCCTTGAAGCTCATCCATCGTAAATGCCGCATCCAGCGTCTCCGAGATTAAGCTTGTTCCACAAAAAACAATGAGTCGCCCGAAACCTCCGGATTCAGTAAGGAGTTAAAATGGCTTACCCATTCGGAAGCAGGGATAGCCGCTCTAGGGGCTGGGGCTGCTCTCCTGAAGATTCTTGCCAAACGCCAGAATTCGCTGCTATCAGATATCTCTCTAAACCCGGCCGGCAAGCCTCCATAAAATTCCTTCTTCTTCCGAAGCACCACGCACTTATAAGCTTGGTTGGCGGCAACATAATCCTGTCTGACCAAATCCGAACCAGTATCTCTATGAAGATTCAGTAGGCACATTGATTTCCTTCTTGCACGCTCACAATCCCAATCATACCATGGATTTTTGCAGATTAAGGCGTCAGTTCGTTTAGACTGAGAAGCCAAACCCCTTATAGTATTCACTATAGAGTCTGCCCATACGTCCACATCACCCCTTACTCGCTCAGTGATCCCCGCGACCGCTTCTCTCAAGTTTTGCTTGTATCTCTCTGCTGAGTACGGGAACCACCTTAAACGCGGAAGCAGAGGCGCTACCGAATCCGAAATGCCCACCGGAACACTGAAAGCGATTGGCATGTGGTCTGAGAAAATCTCCTTCAATACAGAGAAAATCTCCTTCAATACAGAGTATTGAAACAAAAGAAGTGCGGTGTAGAAAAAACCTTATCCCAGTAAAGTGGTGGTCCCGAGGTGATTTTAAAAGTTTTGGTGCCGGATTTTTGAGGTGAGCAGAAGTACTTTTATTATTTTGAACATTCATTTATGCAAGTCTTTTTCTTTTGGTTTCTTTTCTTCTCTTTGGGCTGAAGAGCATTGCTTGAGGTCGAAACCCGTTTTCCCTAAGTAGGTAGGGATGAAAACAATATAATTTATTTTAAACCAGATAATTTTTCTTTTGTTATTTTGTTTTTCCCTGGTTTTGATGGTACCGGTTTAGTTTTTTTTTAGACCTTCAAGTCACAAACAATTTTCTCCAAATTAAAGAAAATTTCCTTCTTATTAAGGTATCTACCTTATAAGTGGTAGCAGAGCAACACAGACCTCGACACAAGAAAGATAAAATAATAACCGAGTACCTGAATAAAACAAAAGAAAAATTGGACAACAGAATCAACCAAACTGCAAAATTAATCACTGTCACCTTTGAAAGTTTCATTGCATATCCGTCCAGCAGAGACAAGTCCATCGGCAATTGGACCAGCGCGTAGTCCATCGGCAGTTCGCACTACAGCGCCTTAAGCCGTTGTTTTTCTCTAAAAGGAACAACAAACCTGACCTTGACTCACATCATGAATTGTGTTGTTTGCAAATTATCTGACCCGCCCGTGGACCCCGTTAAATGCGCAAAATTCAACCGGCATTTCCACGCGAAATGCACCAGACTTGGCAACCTGGAATCGTGGATTAAAAAGAACATGTCGGAAATGTGATAGTTGTAAGGACCCTCACAAACCCGCTGAAACTCCGGCGGATGATACACCGCCGTTGTGGTACACTCGATTAATAGAGGACCTAGCGAAAATTACTGCCGATTTAGATACTCTCCGTCAACAAAACGAGGAATTACAAATAACCAATACACAGCTTCAAGATGATTACGCTACGTTACGAAAAGACAACGACTTGTTACAGCAAAATCACGTAAATTTGCGCCAAGAAAACGTAACACTTCGCCAAGAGATGACAAACCTACGTGAAACTTTACACGCCCGAGCACAACTGCTACGACCCGAACCTGAGGAACATAGGAATTCTCCATACGGCAACATTGATGACAAACTCCCAAAATACCTAGAAAGCGAAATTGAAAAAATTCCACGGCTGTATACTGATAACCCATGGAGTCTCATAAAATTTTTGGACAAATTATGTTTGCTCAATGAAATAAATGGGGTTTTCTTTAATCAAATATACCGTCGCGTTGCCACATATCAACACAATACAGTTTTACAACGTCTCGCAACTGAACGAACTGTCACATTTCGATATGTAGCAGATAGATTATTGGAAGAGCTAACAACACCCCAAACTAAATTGAATTTAGTCCAAGAAAAGGTTTTGCGCGGACAGTACCACAATGAAAACTTCCGGACCTATGTGGAAGTAATATCAAAATATAACAATATTTTACAGCAATACAACGAAAGGGAAATAGTCAAAAGTATATTGCAAGGTACAAATTCACTCACGCGCACGAAATTCCAATTCAGTACTCGACCAACAAACATCATCGAACTCCAAACATTGGTCGCAGACGTCGAAAAACTCGAGCTAAACGAATACCTACAAAAAACTCGGGACTACAAACAAAAACAAATATCACCTGATGGGAAGTGGAAGGGACCGAGAAGTCAATTAGTACAAAATTATCACCATAAACAGATGACGGAGCAAAAATATCCATATTATAATAATTCTTCGAAACCAAGCGTTCAACAAGCACATCACTCATACTACCGTGACCACCCCAAACCTGAAACGGGAATGGAAGGAAAAACTCAACACAATAACAAAAACCACAACCCGCCAGCAATAAACAAAAAAAATGGATTTCAACAAAAAAATCCCAACTTCAACAAACCGTTTCGGCAAGGATATTTTAGTCCGATGGTGTACGAACCCCTTCAATATGCAGGATACCAACCAGCACCGTTCTCATATATGCACCCCTGGCAAAGTCATCACAGACAACAACGAAAGGACTCAATCTACGCGGAAAATCGCCGCCATGGTTCAAAATCACCCGACAACAAATCCGACGCTTCCTATTCACCACCGGGAAACCTACAAAACTCAAAGGCTGGAACCAACAAACAATTTGCCAATAAAAAGAGTCCAAAAAACTAACAACTCGGGTCCTTGATAATAACAACGGAATAAATGACGAATTATTCAAAATTAGTGTGGGTGTATTTTCTAACAATTTAGCACAAGCAACAATTAATAATGTCCCTACAGTCGCAATGATAGACAGTGGAGCAAGTTTTTCGTGTATCAGTAACAAACTTTTGGAACAACTGCAAACACAACCAAAAGGAGTCACACTAATGAGAGCCACCCTATCTGCGACATTGGGTGACTCGTCAGTAATCTCAATTTCACAGAAAACTATGTTGAAGATTAGAATTGGTAAGAATACGTGGACGCATGTATTCTATATATGTCCGAATCTCCCACAGGACGCTGTGTTGGGGATCGACTTTATCAACAAATCAACACTAATCATGGATCCATCATCAAATAGTTTTTCTTTCAAATTTGACACAACCACAATACACTCTTTATGTAACAGGGAAATGATTAAGCCCAATATTGGGGATTTAAACTGCTTGGATGAAGGGAAATTGTTGGAATATTTAAAATCAAAATTTCCGACAGTTTTAACCAAGCAGCTAGGGACAACAAACAAAATGTATTGTCACCTTCAATTGAAACCAGGCTCCAAACTAAAATCGTCGAAAGTCATTTATTCACAAGGACCCGTAAGGCAACAAGCTATGAGAACTACTTTAGACAACTTATTGGAGCAAGGCGTGATAGAGCACATTGACACATCAACTGCATCACCGTGCTTTCTCGTGCCAAAAAAAACAAAGCAATGAGTCAGCTGATGCATGGAGATTGGTCGTGGACTACCGCGAACTCAATCAGTTGATTGAATATAGACAATTTCCTCTCCCTTCTATTGAAAACGCTTTTCTAAACTTGAAACAAGCCAAATTTTTCTCCATTTTGGACTTGAATTCAGCATATCACCAACTGAGACTCACCAAATCATCACAGCGCTTAACAGCTTTCCAGTGCGAGTTTGGAGTTTTCGCCTATACCAAACTACCTTTTGGTGTATCCACAGGAGGTCAACATTTGTCGAGGCTTATGGACATCCTGTTTAGTGACCTACGCTACAAATATTGTTATTACTTTCTGGATGACATTTTCATTTACAGCAACACATACGAGCAACATGTCGGGCACATAATTTCAGTACTCGAACGTTTACGTGACGCTGGACTGACGGTCAATCCGGCTAAAATAAAACTGGCACAACGTAAAGTTGAATTTCTCGGCCACCAAATCGAGGAGGGAAAGATGTCGATCAACCCTGACAGAGTAAAAGCACTTTTAAGCATTCCAAGGCCAACAACACCAAAACAAGTTGCTTCCTTCCTGGGTAGTATAAACTTCTTCGCCAAGTTTTTGCCCAACGCGGCCAAACTCGCAAAGCCGTTGAACGACCTCAGGAAGAAAAACGCAACGATGATTTGGGACGAAAAGGCCGAAAATGCATGGCAAGCTCTCAGGAAGTTAATAACAGAACCCCCCACCCTCGCAACGCCCGATTTCTCAAAAAAATTCCAACTATACACAGATGGGTCGAAAGCAGGAGTTTCTGCAGTCCTAGCACAAGTGCACTCAGGGATATTGAGCCCCGTATACTTCATTAGCAGAAAGCTTAATAAACATGAAGAGAACTACACAGCGTACGAGCTGGAGGCACTGGCAATTTCTTTCGCATTCAAGAAACTGACGGTCTACCTAGAACACAACGAGTTCGATTTGTACACCGACCACAGAGCGTTAACAGCCATTTCAGATCTCGCGAAAAATGGTGGGCGACTCGCTCGATGGGTTACAAACTTCATGCCTTATAGGTATACCGTAAGGCATATTAAAGGAGTCAACAACACTATTACGGACTACCTCAGCAGGAATCCAATCAGCGAAACGGAAAAGCAAGACCACCCACCCCAGAGCCCTACAGTCCAAGCAAGCCTCTCCGTTTTACAAGATTTCCCCCAGATTTTCTCAGATTTCAACGCTGAACAACAGAAAGATCAAAACCTTAACGCTATAATAAACGCCATTAAAAACGGAACGAACAACAATCCGCACTATTGCCTGGTCAACAATCGTCTGATGTTTAAGGGCAACGAGGCATCAACAAAGGCAGTGGTGCCCGTGCACCTAGTCGAAATGGTGTATCGATACTACCACGACTCTAATATTGGATCCCATTGGGGAATACGAAGGACAATTCATGCCATAAAACAACATTTCTATTGGAAAAAAATGTCTACAGATATTCGAACTAGAATAAACCAATGTCACACATGTATGACAACCAAAGTTGAGAGGAACCAACCCAAGGGACAATTGTCCTTAACAATGGACGAGAGAGTTGGTCAAACCCTTTATGTTGACATTGCCGGTCCATTACCTAATTCACACGGTTATACCCAGCTGCTAATTGCAGTCGATGGCATGTCCAGGTACACGATATTGATACCACTAACTCAAGCAACGTCCACATCAATCATCAATGCACTTTCTAACCAGGTGTTCAAACACTTTGGTTTCTGGCAGCGAATTGTGTCGGACAATGCCACTGTTTTTTCATCCAAGAAGTTCAAGGATTTCATATTTACCACAGGAATGAAACACACGTTCCTAATCCCCTATTACCCAAACCCAAACATGGCTGAGCGTCAGATACAAAACCTAAAAGCAGCCATCAGAGCAAGATGCCACGACGATCAGACAACTTGGGCCAAAGATCTCTACCTCACTCAAATTTCGCTAAATTCGGCCTACAACGAGTCTACAAAGTACAGCCCATCTGCCCTTTTTTTTTTGGACGAAGCCTTTTAACACCAATAAATTTGATTTGGGCCATCACCAACGACGATTATGATCTACAAGCAACCTGGACAACTGCACTTCAAAACATCAAGTCTGCACACAAGAAACATGCAGCAGCCTACAATAAGAAACATATGCCAACTCACTATGATGTTGGAACGAAAGTTTACTTGAAAACCTACATAGTTTCAGATCGACAGAAATCGATTAATCAAAAATTAGCCCCGAAATACCGAGGACCGTTTGAAATAGTTAGGATTCTGTCGAATGTCTCATACCTCCTCCAGGACATAAACGATCCAAACGTAACTAAAATAGCCCATATTTCACAGTTGAAACTATTTCGTGACCAGAGGTCACATTAATAAGCACATTACTAATATTCTAAAACAACAAGCTGGTGAAATTTAGTTACAACAAAGTGAAAAGGACACTTATTTCTTAAAAAAAAAAAAAAAAAAAGAGTAAAAATAAAAAAAAATAAAATTAAAAAATTGAATAAAAAAAATAAATAAATAAAAAAATAAAATAAATACAAAAAACATAAAAAAAAAAACATAAAAAAAAAGATAAATAAGTACTGATGGAATTCTAGACGAAGGAATGTCAAGGCAGCCAATGGCGAGGGCGACTTGCATTTTTGAGTGTTCTCGCAAGTACTTCCAGTGCGCGAGTATCATGTGGTTAAGCTATAATCTTGATTTCATTTCTGTAACCTTCAACTAGCTCTTAAGTTTTCAGAGACCTGTCAAGTGCCTTGGCAGCCCTAGGACCAACTTGTTACGCGACTCCTACAGCCCAAAGATTTAATTTTCAGTTAATATTACTCAAACATGTGACGTGTGGGAAGCATTTGCTTATCCGATAGGTTTCTCGCCTTGACCCAAAATTAAGTATGTTGTCACCCGTCAAGGTTTAAGGATCCCCTTACAGGTTTTATGCCTCAACGACAAGTACTTGAACAACAAATGTACGTAATTTCGAACCTGACATGGTTTTGACTGCAAAACTTGTCTTTTGGGCTTTCCTGTCAATAGAGGTTTCCCTTCAGAAAGGTTTACTCTATACACCCCTCTTTTTCCAGACCTCACTTTAGGGAACTTCCTTCACGTCACACCAATCTGCCACCACACATTCCGGTATCAACAGCATTCCCAAACTTAGCAGTGGTAGTTCTGTTCACGGGGGAGGACTGATGTCACGCCCGAAATTACATACAGGACGTTATGGGGATAACTCCCAGAGAGTTATCTAGCTTCCGCTAGATAGCGCCAATACCGCGTACTCCCCCCCGAGCCCGAACGGAGAGAAGATCGGGAGTTTCCTTCAGAGCTGCTGTTAATGGGAAAATTTGTGAAACCAGAGTATTGAAACAAAAGAAGTGCGGTGTAGAGAAAAAACCTTATCCCAGTAAAGTGGTGGTCCCGAGGTGATTTTAAAACTTTTGGTGCCGGATTTTTGAGGTGAGCAGAAGTACTTTTATTATTTTGAACATTCATTTATGCAAGTATTTTTCTTTTGGTTTCTTTTCTTCTCTTTGGGCTGAAGAGCATTGCTTGAGGTCGAAACCCGTTTTCCCTAAGTAGGTAGGGATAAAAACAATATAATTTATTTTAAACCAGATAATTTTTCTTTTGTTATTTTGTTTTTCCCTGGTTTTGATGGTACCGGTTTAGTTTTTTTTTAGACGTTCAAGTCACAAACAATTTTCTCCAAATTAAAGAAAATTTCCTTCTTATTAAGGTATCTACCTTATAACGTGCTCTCAAAGGATGTGCCTGGAGACTTGGTTGTATAACAAAACCCTTTGAGGAAATGTCATTCAAAGACAATCCACTGGATGATTTGGCAGAAAAATAAAAAACGACGCGAAGTTTGGTAGTGGTAGATGATTCTTTAAAAACTGGATGATGGGGTACGTAATGTGATGGCAAAATCGAAGAAGGTTCGGATGGGTCTACCAGTGTCATCTGTCCTAAGCGAATGTATTCTTGAATAAAGTCTTGGTAGCGACCCTGAAGGTTAGCGTCCTTGGTAAAACGCTTCTCCAGCAATAAAAATCGACGTAATGCAATCTCACGAGTATCTCCAAGTGTGTTAATATCTGAATCGAAAGGTATCTTAACAATGTATTGGCCAGAGCTATTACGATGTGTATTGATCAAAAAATGTTCTTCACAGGCAAGTTCATCATTACTTGGTTCAACGTCTGAATGCATTTCTTCTGATTCCCAAAATTTGAGTAGTGTACTATTAATTGACTCTAACGTGGCGTCAGAAGCAAGATGACAATGATTGAAGGAATTGATTGAAGAAGAATCGTTCACACATTCACCAGAAACTAACCAACCTAGCTGAGATTCTCTAAATGACAGTGAGCAATCATTTGAATAACATGTTTTATTTCCAATGATTTCCCAAAACAAATCTGCTCCAATGAGCATTTCGATTTCATAATTCTCGCAGAAATGTGGATCAGCTAAAGTTATATGAGGAAGAAGCTTCAATTTCTTGATGTCGATCGAACAGCGTGGGGCGTAGTCTGTTATTTTAGGGACTACAAACATGCTCAACTGACGAGAAAACGATCCAAATCGAGACGAAATTCTTGCCTTGGTGAATTTTTCGATAGGCGTTAACGAATTATTTAGACCACAAATGTTGGTCGAAACGTCAATCATTTCAAGACCCAAACGGTCACAAGTCGATGAGATCAAAAAACTGGACTGCGAGCCTGAGTCCAACAATGCGCGACAGTACATCTGCTTTCCAGAACGAGCATGCACAATTACTAATGCAGTTGATAAAAGGAAGGACGAAGGTTGTACCAAAGATGACGCACCGCAAGTGGTACTAGGCGTAGAAATGACTCCTTCAAGTGAACCCGAGGAGAAGAGGCGCAAGTCGCGGGAGGCGGGCGGAGTCAAGGCGATCAAAGCGAGAGGTGAATGCGACGACGGCGGAAGGGCGGACGAAGGAGCCGCCAAAACGGAGCTTGAAAGCGCAGGGCCAGCAGAAACGGAGTTTGAAGGCGGGGTACAACGTGTACCAAAACCACCCGAATTGCCCTGATTTTGAGCCGATCTTCTGCATAACGTCGAATTATGAGGGGAACCCGAGCATTTCGGATTTGAACAGCCCTTGGATTTACAAGTATTAAATCTATGGCCAGGCAATAAACAAATCAAGCAAAGATTATTAGCCTTTACCAAATTGAACCTCTGTTCGACTGAAAATTCCTTGTATTTCGGACAATGATACAAACGGTGTAAATCCTGGCACATCAAACAATTAGGAGTACTCGCATTAATATGGCAAAAGCGATTGTTAGTTCTCGATTCAATATTTTTCAAGGTTTTTGACGAGTGGGATGAATTATTCGGTTTATTTGCGTTAATGGCATCTAAAATTTGACATTTCTTTTCCATAAAATCTGTCAACAATTTCATATCTGGCAATTCCTTTGAAGGAATTTCCTCTTGCCATTCCTTGTATGTTTGGCCATCAAATTTAGTCGAAATAAGATGCACCAACATTAAATCCCACGAATCGGTAGGTTGCTTGAGCGATTTCAAGGCACGAATGTGTTTACGAGACGTTGACAACAAATTCCGCATGGATCGGGCGGAATCGCGATCGATATTTTTCATTGCAAATAAATCCCGAACGTGGTTCTGAACGATAAGAGCAGAATTTTCGTAATGTTCTTGAAGTAACTGCAATGCTACTTCGTAATTTTCAGCAGTAGAATCGAGCGATTCGATTACTGCCAAAGCCTCACAGCGAAGCGAACCCTTGAGATATCGAAATTTGACACCGTCCGGAATTTTGGGGCTTTTACCCACAATATCAATGAAGCCGTTATAATATGAAAACCATTCTTCATAATCTCCCGAAAATGTGGGAATGCTCAACTGTGGCAATTTGACATTGAATTCGGCGGCGTTTTCATTATTTGAGACGCAGCTTGACGGAGACTCAGAAAGAGGAATTGTTTTCTCAGCTAAGATATCCTCTATAGGTATGGTATGAGTACGGTGAGAATATGGTATGGTGCCGATTCGCAATACAGTCTGGTATAGACAGAAGGGTGATCTGCACAAGGAAGATAATAAACTGTTGTGTCAAGAATTTGCAGAGTTTTATTCAACTCTTTCGTACTGTCAGCTTTTTACGTTACATTCAACTTTCAAAGATCAAAGTTACGTAGTAATTTTATGAATTGCAATGCACTTGGTTGAACATGTAAAACGATGGCGTCAATTATCTACGTCTATCCACGTTCTAATCCTAATCAGGAACAACGAAAACCGGGTTTCGCTCTCCATTTGTGTTAAATTTGTTATTTTTCAGGGAACGTGATTTCTCCATAATATGGCCAACAAAATTGACTTCAATTCATAAATTTCACTAAAGTAGTTTATCTACTATAGAAAAATCGTAGAGTTAGGCCGTAATAATGATAGATTGCGTGGTGCGGTAGGCCTTTACTCAATTAAGATGGCCTATCTCTCGAGAAAAATATTATGCTACTATGGCCCATCCCAAATACCCATTGGAAAAACATGAATGAAATATAATATACTTCATTCATGTTCTTCCAATGAGTAGTTATATTAAAACAGATACTTTTCATTATTCTAATGGTCCCCATAGGTAGAACTAAATTCCTAGGTATAACTACAACATCATTTTGGTTCATTTTTTTTCAACACAGCAACTTGAAGGAACTAGTGAAAGTAGGGGAGTGATGAGAGATAGGCCAGAATCAGTAATAAACCAAATGCAAATAGGTAGGCAGTAAAAAAAAAAAAAAAAAAAAAAAACTGGGCAAAACGGCGCGGACGGCGTACGGCGGACGGACGGTTTTTTTTAAATTCGATTTTCTGAATCTACGTTTCTTGAAACGTAAACCAACAAATTTTGACGTGGGGTTAAAAAAAATTTTTCTTTGGGCGATTCCAATGGTTCATTATCGCAGATAATAAACCAAAACTGATAATAATATTAATGGACGTTTTGTAGCAACGGCAGACAACTTTCAGGGACACCAACGCACGGGGAATGAATAAATAAATAAATAAAGTAACTCGATTACAATTTTAGCACAAAACCCATTTTTAAAGATGAGCCATTACTGTCGATATATGAACGTATCGATACTATAAAATAATATTATTCAATTTCGGGACCGATCTATTTCATTGTACGAGTATATTATGCAATGAGATATATCGATAAAACTAAGTTGCTAACGCTGCTGCTAACAACATATTAATATGTGTAATTAGAAGTTTTCTTAAAACGGTTAACATAAATAATATGTTAACAGTTTTTAGAAAATATCTAATATATTGTTAGCAGCAACGTTTCATCGATGATGTTCCCTGAGAATCTGAACTCACCCTGAGAAGTTTACCGGCCTCTGCTTCGACCTAATTCAAAGCCAAATGGCATCAACAACGGCAGATTTCCCCGCTAAGTTCGCGACTTCCAACCGTTCATACCAGTTTGCTCCTGATCGTCCTGTTGAACTTCGCTGCTTAGAAACTCCCAACCGCCCCCAGCTCCCGTTTTCTCGCTAAAATCGACCGGGTCTCCTCCTTAGAATCCTTCGAAGAAGTTGCTCTCTCCTTCCCGAAACTCAGAGGTTGTTTCACCTTAGAAACGGGGTCCGCAATTACTTGGGAGCCCAACGTATACCGCTGGGTAAATTACTCTATGTATAAGAACAACCAGAGTATTTTTTTTTTTTGTTTTATAATTTTTATTTGGCATAGTCACATAACATACAGCCATAACATTCCAAGATCAATCTATACTTAATTCATACTTCTTAATTATCATTAATTTAATAAATTTACCACTCAAATGAAGATTCCACATTTAAAAATAACCATTATAACGTTCAAAATAATTATACAATTCTCTTGTCAATATAATCATGATAATATATTATTCAATTATGTACAATTTATGTCCAATCGATATCATATCATTTTTATACATCTATCTCACTTATAATCTAATTATTCTTAACTTATTTTCATACTTTTATGTTGTTCTTTTCTATGAAAATGTATATGTCGTTCCACGCTTCTATATTTTCAGTGAGTAATAAGGTCACGTAATTGAAAGGACATGCTACTTTACTTACTAGCCTGTCAAACATGATTTTTCTTTGTATGCTGTAAGTAGGGCATTCCATCACCTGGTGTTCCGAGCTACCTGTCGGATGACCGCAATCACAGATAGCATTTTCTCTACGGTTTATACGGTTTAGATACACAGGGCTTATGGCGTGATTAGATCTCAGTCTGCAGAAAATGCGTATAAATCGCTTCGGTTTATCTATTCGTTTGAACCATGGTACCGTGCTGATTTTCGGGTTTAATTTCTTGTAGAACGCCCCTTGCTCCCCCTGACTATATAGTTTTTGCCACATCATATGATGGTGAGATCTCATTTCAGTGTACAATTCTTCCTTTAATATCGGATTATATAATGGTAGACCTTCCCGCGATGCCCTCTTTGCGGCGATATCAACTTTATCATTGAACAATAGACCCACATGTGACTTAACCCATAGAAATATGATTTCTATCCCCATATCCTTGAGCGTTGATATTCGTTTAATTATGGTAATAATAAAGGGGTTCCTTAAATTTTTTAAGGTATGGACTGGAAAGTGTCTGTAACGTACTGAATGAATCCGTACAGACAACCACCTTGCGATATGCTAACGGATCTACATTAGACTGAATATATTGGAGAGCTTGTGAAATCCCTATTACCTCCGCTGTAAAACTGCTGGTTCCCTTCGACAATTTAAGCTCTAAAGAAATATCCGACTGAACATCCAGAACCCTTACTATCCCTAAAATCTTTTTCGTGTTCCTTAAGTAATTAATTAATCCTTTCCCTAAACTTCCTACCAGTTTGCCCACAATATTCAAGTCCACACTAACATTTTAGTTTATATACCCCACTTCTATCCTGTATATTAATCATATCCTTAACTGAACCTAATAAAGATTTGAGATTATTTTTAGTTTTATACCCTACTCTAAACCCTTTATGATTTAATGTTTTACCGATTCTATCTGTAATTTTCCCATAATACGGTATGGTAACCCAACAAGTTTCCTTAACTGAAGCTTCCCTAACTAAATTTGAAATTCCTTCCCTACTCTTTTCCTTAAGAACCCTATTCCATATTGAATCAATAAGATCTCCGTCATACCCATTACTCGCAGCTGTGCTCTCGATAACTAATTCTTCTTTGGCAAGACTTTCTTCATCCATTGGTACAGACAGAGCCCTGTTAATCATACTATGGGAAACGGCATGTTTGTGAACTGCTGGATGATTTGAAGTATTATGAATGGTAATGTCGCTATAAGTATCTTTCCTATAAATCGTCGTTGAAGGAGCAACGTGGTATATACACATCTCAAAATTTCCAATTTCACAGGAGAGACAAAAAAAAAAAAAAAAAGTTGACTTCATATCGACTTGACGTGTTTATTTGAGTTCGAATGGACCTTCAAGAAGAGCAATTGTCGACTCAAATAGGTACTTCGTGAAAACGAAAAAAAGTTGACTTCATATCGACTCGACGTGTTTATTTGAGTTCGAATGGACCTTCAAGAAGAGCAATTGTCGACTCAAATACTTCGTGAAAACGGAAAAAAGTTGACTTCATATCGACTCAAGGTGATCATTTGAGTTCGAATGGACCTTCAAGAAGAGCAATTGTCGACTCAAATACTTCGTGAAAACGAAAAAAAGTTGACTTCATATCGACTTGACGTGTTTATTTGAGTTCGAATGGACCTTCAAGAAGAGCAATTGTCGACTCAAATACTTCGTGAAAACGAAAAAAAGTTGACTTCATATCGACTCGAGGTGTTTATTTGAGTTCGAATGGACCTCCAAGAAGAGCAATTGTCGACTCAAATACTTCGTGAAAACGAAAACCGTACAACGCAACATCAATTACAAAGAAAACGCTTGCATACGAGTCTGCAACACATTGAGACATTTTCATGTTGTGTGCAAACAAACTTAGTATCAAGTCATGCGCATATCATAATTCGAATTTAGAGTTCCCTCAAGAGTTTGTATACCGAGTATCAGCTTTGGATGAGTATCAGGATGATCAGGGCCGAAACTGGGAAGTAATATCAAACTGTAAAGTACCTACCTAATTCCAATAAGGAACAACTTCACTTCTGATGGTCATAATTTTGTCAATATAAATTATTGAGAATGATCACCAGGTGATGTGTGTAAACAATTATTTAAACAATCACGCTCATACCGCAGCTTGTCGGCCACGCACTCCGCAGTGGTTAACGTAATATGGTTAGGTAAATCGAGAGCTATCCAACGAGTGGTGAACGATTTTTGTACGATGATAACTGGCGAAGATAAAGTTCCGTAGCAACGAATCGGTTGTAAGCGAAAATCATCAGAAATATCAAACTGTAAAGTACCTACCTAATTCCAATAACGAACAACTTCACTTCTGATGGTCATAATCATCATTGTGGCGACTTGGGACAAATTTCGTGACGATTTTCGTGACGATTTTTTTTTTTTATGTGCCATATGAAAGACATGAAAATGTCAAAAGAAAAAAAGAAATGGTACGATATGTTATCAACCGGTTTTAGATACGCCAGGATACTTTATTGACGCTTTGACCGCTTTCTGTTTGAGTAATGTTAAAACTGATGTTATCATTGGATCCAGCGCGAAAATTTGAATGTAGAAGGCTCAAAACGTCAAAACGGGAAAAAATTGAGTTAGGTACGCCATGTTGCTCCTACAAGGACGAAATGGAGAACTTACGTTTTCCATTAATCAATGAAATGGAAAGATCTAGACAATTTAAGTGACTACATCCAAATTCCAAAGTGATGTTAATGAGTGGATCTACATTGTTAATTTTAGCAAGATATGAGTCGCGAACGATTTAGTGAATGCCCTTCCATAAAAGTGATTTGAAAGTTTACACATTATTTCATTACAGAAAACCCATTCTAATTATCATGTTATTCAACACCTTCACCGCGTACGTATTCTACACTTTCATCGACTGCGCTAAGCATTCGTTCCAATTTTTGGAGACCTGCAAGGCGAACAAGGTCCCCGTCACTCAAGACCGAGCGTTCTTGCGGGTTTTGCCTACTCACCCTGTCGGGTCTCATGGTGTAACTAACCGTGCATTAGGGGTCTTCATGGTCCGCCGAATTCGACGTCGAATCTTCGAAACTTGAGGTTCGAAGGGAGCCAATGCGCATCCGTCTAATTCGGCGATTCGATTTAACGACGGCTAAAGGCGTCGAAAGTCATGTCGAATAGTCGAAATGCAGCAGCGATCGTTGAGGCAGGAGCGGTCGTTTCCGAAGCTCGTGTTATCGTATAAGAACTCGAAATTCTCAGCCGTTCACTTCAACATTCAAATTCATACATTCTTTCTCTCATCCATTCGTTCGTTCATTCATTCATTACTTAATTACATCAAGTTCGAAATATCAAGTGTCGATAGACGAGAGGCGGATGCTGTGGTAGGTAGTGATGGGTTCCACCGGTTTCATGGATCGGAACGAAGGTATTTTTTCCGTCACGATCCGGTATCGATCCCGATCCCGATCCAGAGTAGTGATGGGCCGTTCCGATCCAGGGTGGGATCAGGTATTTTTTCCGTTACGATCCAGTATCGATTGCGATCCTGAGTAGTGATGGGCCGTTCCGATCCAGGGTGGGATCGGATATTTTTTCCGTTACGATCCGGTATCGATCCCGAGACAGGTTTTCCCCCCAGACCAGAGGTATCCGGATCCTTTCTTGAATCGTTCCACTGTATTTCTCCAGCTCGCACTCTGCCCCTTCCTCGTCTCCTCAGCAGGCTATAATGAAGTTTCCATTTTTCTTACTATAAAGTAAATTACGCTGGTGGGAGTCCGATGGGTCAAACAAATAGGAAATTAATCAATAAAATATTTAACTAAATTCCAAGAAAACAGTATAAATACTATAAATTTACAGTAGGCAGAGGCATGTATAATACATTTTTTCAATCAATTTTTCTGAAAACCACTTTTAATAATTATTAATAATTAATGATAATTCATAATAATAATAATAGATCTAGACAGAAGGTTGATCTGTACAATGAATATAATAAACCGTTGTGCCAAGAATTTGCAGAGTTTCTAATGAATACTCCAGTTTTAAGAAATTTTTCCATTCTAATTTGAATTCTTTGTTTGTTTTTGATCATTTTGTTTGACTTTCTGTTCCTCATCCTTTGCATCAAAATGGCTCCACATCGGATTGTCCAGGACTCGCTTAGGCGACGAAACACGCGAACGAAAACCACCACCGAATCAGAGCTACCGACTAATAAAACATCGAGTCGGTTTGGAGAGAAGGTAGTTTTGGAATTGGTGGAAAGTTACAAGAAAAATCCCTGAATTATATTAATACAAAATGATTCCAAATATTTCATCATCAATAAGTATAAATGTTTAATGCATCATTTGTATAAAATAAAACAGCACAGTAATCTAGACACCCGGGTAATCTGTACAGAAAATAGTAAACCATTTCGCCGAGTTCTCCCCCTAATTACAACATCCCTATCGCCAGGTGTTCTCAGGTGAAGGTTCACCAACTTTGGCTCACAGACATTACATAATATGTAGTAACTTGTAGTTGTCATTTTCTTTACAAGACTGTTTGTTATTGACGAAATAGTAGTTCTACCAATTGCTGTAGCAAATGAAGTTCAATTTTATGAGCAAAAAGGACCAAAATAAAAAAACTCTGCAAATTCTTGACACAGCTGTTTATTTATTATCTTCTTTGTGCAGATCACCCTTCCGTCCAGATCACATAATGACGGATGAAAGGTTTATAAAGATGATGAATTCATCACAAATGATTTGTACCAATAGGATTATTAGGGTCCATAATCTCCTCTACGTCGGCAATAATTTATCAATGAATTATTAATCAAAATTATTGATAAGTGTCAATGATTATTAATAATTATTATTAATTATTAATAATTGTTAATTATTATTAGTTATTATTATTTAACTCGATATCAAAACCAGGGTGAATCATGCGCTAACCTGTTGTCGGGTCAATGTACATAATGGCCCAGCTGATTGTGCTGTTTGAATCAGCTGGGCCATTATGTACATTGAACCGTACAGAGTTTCAGTATTTTCAGTGTTCTGGATGTAAGGTTATCGCAGTATGACTTTGTCATTCCTAGATGTGCGTATGCATTATTGTCATGTCATTTCTATTGGTTCTCTGATTGTTCCCTCTCCATTTTCCCTTTGGTTTAGTAAAAAAAAAGCAGGCAAAACGATTTCGACAACGGATTTTTGAGCCCACTATTTTTATTTTCCTCGGCCTCTTCATATCAACGGAAATTATAATGGCTCCAGCGCACGGAAGCTCGTTCAAGCGTATCGCCTAATTATAAGTAACAACAAGAACTGGCGGAGAGATACGATCGTATTCACCGTTCGGAAAGTCCGCGGTAGCAACAAGTACCCTCGATAGCACGCGACGTTTGGCAACAGGTTGACGTGACTGAAATCATACTACAATCCCTTAATGGCCCCCTACTGACACACAGTGGGGAAAAACAGCTGATCTAGAAGTGCTAAAATCATTCTAAAAGTATTTAATTCTAAAAAAATATTAGAGAGTTAAAGTGGCACAAAACCGAATACGTATCGACAGAACGCATCCCAAGGAACTGTCTTCGCTGTAACCGCTATTTTTCGAGAAAAACGCGGTGCCTTCACACTTCAAGAAAAATCACGGTGTCAAACACTTCACAAACAGTAGCTTCCTCCAGTTCTTATTAGGGATGAGCATCAATGGTCGATGTTCTTAAAACATCGATGTTTTCATGTCAATTTTTATTGCTAATTTTATTTTCAACACTAAAGCTTTTAGGAACCATTTTCTAAAAACTTGGTTAATGTGTAATAAATATTAATTAAATAAAGAGGACGTTTTGAATTTTGAGAAGAGTAAGATGGCCACCAGCGGGATTTACTTGAGTTCAATGAAACCCTCCGACAGCCTTTCACTCCCTCCACTGCTCATAGGCTTCATAACTACATAAGATACCTCGCTAAAAACTTCAGTAATTGATGTTCAGTTCACCGAGTGACAGAGCTGTCATTGTATTTAGGTAAGCCAATGCTTTTTATTTTTTATATTCTTTCATATAAACTTGATATGATCGTACGTGCGAAGTTTTACATTAGTTTTGGTTTTTAGGTGCCCCCGCTGAAAAAATCCAGCAAATACCCCTTCTATTTTGGAAGCAAATGGCCTGCACTTACCCACTACTGTCTGAATTGGCTAAAACATACCTCATCATAATGGCAACATCAGTTCCATCTGAACAATTGTTCTCCAAAGTTGGGCAAACAGTTACCAAAAACCGAAACAGACTACAAGGAAAAATGATATCCAAAGTGGTTTTCCTCCATTCCATTGATGAGACGCTTTGGATCTGGGAATAATAAAAGAAAAAACTGTAAATAATACGTAGTTTAGTTGTTGCAATTTAATAAATTGTACACCCACTTTTAATATAAAATTAGTTGATTAATTCATTGCATTTTTTAAGTATAAAATTATTTGTGCATTTCATTGTATTTCTTTTAATTAAAATTAGTTGAGTGTTTCATTGTATTTAGTACCTATATTCCTAAAATTACCTTTTTAAAATGATTTTTAAAAACATCGATGTTTTGCACCGAAATACATCGATGTTTAGAGATCGATGTATTGGAACGATGTTAACATCGATGGTCAACATCGATGTTTTGTTCATCGATGCTCATCCCTAGTTCTTATGAGTGGAGGTTACAACGAGTGAAGGTTATGGAACCTTTCCACTCCGCTGTCGGAGCGAAATCAGTAGTAGCGGGTTGATGCGTATCCGCGTAGGTAACGTCTCAGCGCTACGTTTTTGGCGGAGGGATACGGATGCGTTCGTCGATACGTATTCGGTTTTGTGCCACTTTAACTCTATTGAATTGAGTAAAAACACCTTTTCACTTTGCCCAATACGTTGGATATCAAATATCCAAACAAATTTAATCAAATAAAAACAAATTTTGTTTTTCATAGAAATCTATCTACCAATCATTTTAAATCTGTCTAGAATACCATCTAGTTTTTGAACAAGAATTTTTTTAGGTTGAAATGTCATCCACTAGGCCGAATAAGACTAAAATATCTAATAGGGATTAGGGAATCGGTTGCGTTCGATTGGGACAAGTTTGATAATTCTGGTAAATGCATACAAAAATTAATAATGATTAAACATATTTTAGTAACTGAATTATTAATGACTAGAATGACTTAGAATTTTTATAATATAAATAGAGTAATATATTTTTATAATATTACTTACCTCTATAGGTATAATATACCTATGATGA
Source organism: Stenodema calcarata (assembly GCA_963920205.1). Classification (NCBI taxonomy): domain Eukaryota; kingdom Metazoa; phylum Arthropoda; class Insecta; order Hemiptera; family Miridae; genus Stenodema; species Stenodema calcarata. The sequence continues at coordinate 1,381,728 of OY986050.1, read as the reverse complement.
CAATAAAGAAGAAAAATGTAATTTTTAAAATAAAATATCGTCTACCCTTTTTTAAAAAAACCCATTTCTCAAAATAATCACTCAAATGAATATTACTTACCTCTATAACATATTATGTTATAGAGGTAAGTAATACCCCCCAAAAAACACTCCGTGTAAAAATCACCCCGCCTCGCAAATATCATTCTTCAGAGGCCGGAAAAAGTTATGATATCCACTTTCCCCGCCCGCCCTTATCCTCATTAAGGAGCTAAGTATAATGAAAAGCTTAACCACTTCACAAGCACCGTAGGGTAGAAGAGAAGCACCAGTTACAGACAGGTCTAAGGAACTATTCTCTGTTTTTTCAAGTTGGTACCCTATTATTAGTAGTTAGAAACATTTCCCATGGACCTTTAGCAGCTCCAGGATCTCCTGTTGATTGCCCAAATGTTAGATTTCTGAAAATCAGCTTTCTTATAATAGTAACTCAAGTTTTTCGAATAGCTCTTTTTGACCCAGTGACAGACACCCTGAAAATCGAAATCGCCAATTACAGACAGGTTTGGAGACCAGTAACAGACACGTTTAGGAAAATGTCAAAACTTTTTATTTGAACATAAAAATATAATTTTTCTGTGTACATTTGGTATAAAAATCGTTTTTAAATCGTGGAACATAGGTAATTGGTTTTTTTTTCAACATAAAAGGCACTTGATGAATAACAGTTATTCATCAAGTGCCTTTTATGTTGGAAAAGTGATTACACCTACTTCTAAGTCAACAACAAAAAGACTGTGTTACGAGGTAGTTACTAATCAACTACTACTAGTTACTAAAATACTGTCTTACTTAGTTATTAATAAAGTGTTACTTAGTTACTGTGTGAGTTATTAATCAAAAGACTGTGGTAGTTAGTTACTAAGTACCACAGTCTTGTGATTAATAACTAACTAACACAGTACCTAAGTTATACTTTATTAATAACTATTAATAAGTAAGACAGTATTTTAGTAACTAGTAGTAGTTGATTAGTAACTACCTACCTCGTAACACAGTCTTTTTGTTGTTGACTTAGAAGTAGGTGTAATCACTAAAAAAAGATATGGCAAGGCAAGGGACTCTGAATACCTATCACAGTCGTACTCGTTGTCTTGTTGACTTACCTATCACATTTAAATATAGTAGGATCACCACTGAACATCAATAGGCTTGGGGAATTGGTAACGCCTGCTGTCCTTGTTACCATAGACTAAAGGTTGAAGCATTTCGCTGTTTAAAATGTTACTTACACTAATTATACTGACGTCATGAATATGTTCAGCGAAGACAGTTCTGAATCTGTTGCAAGGTTTCATTAGGTGAACAATAAATTCATCTCCGGTCAACTTGTCCACAATCTTGTAAAGAACTTTAATGTTCTTTTTCCTCGAATAATAACCCACGACGAATTGGGGCGTTGGTTCTTCAGTTTTTCCTTTATTCAGATTGGTTCTTCCATTCCTGATCTGGTCTTGGTTGATTTTACACAGAGGAAAAGATTGGGTCCCATCTAAAGGTGATAGGTTGGAGATTGATGGAACATGCAGGTCTTTTTCAGTCGACGAAATCTCCAAAATTATTCGGTCATCGTTTGTATCACAGTTCAGCAGAGATCTCATGTTTTCTTGTGTATCAACGTTTCCTGTATGGTTAATGTTTTCTTCTAATTCACATTCATCTTCACATCCGTCATCACGTCCATCTTCCTCCTAACCAAAAATTGAAAAATATCACCTTGATTAACGAAAAAAAACGAAATCCTAGTTACAGACACCCTTTGGACCAGTCACAGACACCCCATGTCTAATACTGGTACACAACGTTTTTCATGAAAAATGACAATTCTATTCATAACCCTTTCTTCTATTCATTACGATATGATGAAAAAATTAAGTGAAAACCAAAACACTTCAAGGAGCCAGTTACAGACATGGGTGTCTATAATTGATCTATCGCTTCTTTTGGGATGAGTTACAGACACCCCACCGAAAGACCCTCAGAATTAGTTGTTTGAAAAAAACCAATGAAAAAATCGAATTGCTGAGGCCCAAAAATGCTAAAATGGACATTGGTTAATATGAAAAAACAATACTGCAAGTACAATGAACATAAAACTGAGTACTCACCCTTATCAAAACACCTAACAAGCCGCCATGAATCACACTAACCTGCGAGGCGCTTTCTACAAAATGTCAGAAACCACTCTAAAACCTCTTCTTTCTCTTCTTCGTCTTCATGGTTGTTGCCGCAAACCTTTTCCCCGAGTCTGCGAAAAACTGGGGGTAGCTAATACCGTCAGAACGCTTATTATTCAAATTCGAAGTCAAGGCTGTCTGTCACTGGGTACCCTGTCTGTAACTGGTGCCTCTACCCTACCCCTTTCGAAATCTCCCCTTGGCGCTATTGCGAGACGTTTTTATTACTTCCACAAGCAACTAATACTTGATGGTGGTTAACGTTTTATACAAGTATTAGTTGCTTGTGGAAGTAATAAAAACATCTCGCAATAGCGCCAAGGGGAGATTTCGAAAGGGGTACGGTGCTTGTGAAGTGGTTAAGCTTTTCATTATACTTAGCTCCTTAATGAGGAAAAGGGCGGGCGGGGAAAGTGGATATCATAACTTTTTCCGGCCTCTGAAGAATGATATTTGCGAGGCGGGGTGATTTTTACACGGAGTGTTTTTTGGGGGGATATCACATCTTTTTGTTGTTGAAGTGGGTCATTTTATAAAGAAGGTCTATGCAAAATTTCAAGTCGATTGGTCCGGTTACCCAGGCTGTTGACTCGTCAAAGTTGCCAAAATTAGCCTAAATTTCAGTTTTTTGTTTCTAAAAGTTTTTGGGTTGAGATAATGGGTTAAACCTTTCAAAAGGCACTGTCTGATGTTGAAACGAAGCTCTGTGCAAAATTTCAAGTCAATCCGTGAAGGTGGAAATGCCTAACTGAGGAGAAGAAGAACAGGTAAGGGTGAAAAACCGGGTTTTTGAAGTTATATAACTCGGCTCCCTTTAAAGATATCGACTTGAATCTTTCAAAAGGCACTTGCTACACTTGAAACGAAGCTCCGTGCAAAATTTCAAGTCAATCGGCGAAGGTGGAGAGGCTGTAGCCTTGACCATCGATGTATATACCTGGATCGCGCTCTGCTGTGGTTGGGAGGGTCGGGTTTTCGGTCCGACCCCTCGGTGCGTTCCCCCACTCAGAGTGGTATAGAACGTCAGTCACCCCATAGCCTTCACGTTAGAAGTTTATCTTTCGCGCTCTCTTCGCCTAAATTTCACGTTTTGTGTGTTTTTTGTGCGTGATTCTTGAGTGTTTTCAAGTTGCAGTTCATTGTAATACACCATGGGCACGTTTTGCGCCGCTTACGGTTGCAGCAATTCGTCCAAACAAAAAAATGAGAACAAAAAAATATCATTTCATCTGTTGCGGCTCAAACGCTAAGTTGCAGCGTTGCAGACGCAATAGAATTTTTGTGCCTCATGAATCACCCTGATTTTAGAGGAAGTGGGGAAACTGTTGAGTTTATTCGCCTAATAGACAAATTATTTGATTAATGAACAGTAGGGATCCTTTCGGGAGAGGGAGCAAAGGCCCTATTAAACTATCAAATGCAGAAGTCCATGATTCTATGTTTGAGGATGCGGTCAAATTTATATCTGTACTTAAAGCTGAAGGTGTACCAATATTAGAACATCCAAGGAAAACTTTTGCATTAGGGTTTCTTTCCAATATTGTTGCCTTGAAAAGATTGCGACACACATTGTTAAATATAGACGGGTTCAATGATTTACTTATATACAAATTGTCGTAGGACCATTTAGAGCTCCTTTTTTCATGTAGGTATACGTGCTAGAATGGGAATAATAATAATCCCATTGTACAGCAATTTACATGGACGATCCGGAAGTTGATGTTCCGCAATAGCGTAAGAGCGTCAGCTCAAAGTAATTGCTTGTCTTTTGACCCATCAACACAGCATAATATTATTCAACTTTTCTAACTCAAATGTTCAAACAGATGTGGATGTAGAAGATGACTTCACTGATGTTAAAGCTCTGGCCTCTATGATACAAAGTATCCAAAGGAATTCATATTTTAAAGAAAATATTTTATATTATTTAAAGATACGTTAGTTGTTATGAATGTAGTAATTTATTAACTACTAACAATAACGATCTCTCCAAATACACACATTTTACTGATTTTATATCAAAAGGTAAATTGAAGAGAGCGTCTCCAGATGTTTTTAGAATTGTTAAATTTTTATATGGATTGGTGCAAGACCCCACTCATCACAACAGTACGACTGAATTATTAGCAATCAAAGCTTGTAATTTCTTTAAAAATACAGTATTCGAGGGCCATAATTCAAATGAAGAGAATAATCATACTCTAATGTTTATAAAGGTAATTAGTAAATTGGTTTTTAAAGTGGGCCGGTACAAAATAGCTAAAGATGCCACAGAAAAATTAATAACTGCTCCCAAACAAGGCCTACGCCAGAGACTTAATATTATTAAGTCTATTTTGTTCAACCATATTTGAGATACCTACCTAATTTACTATGTTACCTTATTGATTACTATAGTAATTGATTACTATGGTAATATATTACCTTTGTTTTTTTAAATTTATTCGTTCCAATAATTAGTTCTTTTTTCTTGTGTACCTTTCATACATTTTCTTGTATACTTACCTGATAAATACACACGTACCTACAGGGACTTGATAAAATACACACCATAATGCGACTCCGATAATTGAATCCCTTTGTTTACCCTTCCCTTCGACTGAATAGGTAAATGATTATAATCTTTGAGACAAAAAATGCTCAACAAATAGGAGATGAATATGAGATGAAAACCATTACTGCGTTTGCAACGGTAAACAATTTCTAAGAAGTGGAATAATCCGGTCAATTACCCTCATCAACAATGTGGCTGGAAATTAAGAGTGTCTGGAGCGTCTTCCGAGGTGATTCCGTGAACAATATCATTAATAAGGTCAAAATTAATAAGGTCAAAAGCGAAAAAAACAGAACGGTATAGGGGATTGCCTTGTGTGAGACGGCGCGCGACACCACTCAGAGTGGGGGAAGCGGCTCAACCCGACGGACCGTTTTCTCAGCTCTGAGGGAGCGATCCAGGTATATACATCGATGGCCTTGACCGACTGAAAAAAGTAGAAAAACATGGTAATTGGTTTTTGAAGTTATATAACTCGGCTCCCTTTAGACCTAGCGACTTGAAACTTTCAGGGCTTTCTATTATCCACACCAAAAAGATCCATACCAAATTTCAAGTTGATCGGTCAACTAGGAGCCGAGATATGGCCATAATTAGCCTTAATTACCCTAAATTTCAGTTTTTTTGTCCCTAATTTTTTTTGGGTTGAGATAATTGCTTATTTCGTTCAAATGGCACTGAGCCATGCTATAAAGAAGATATGTAAAAAAATTCAAGTCGATTGGTCCTTTTACCCAGGCTGTAGACTCGTCAAAGTGGACAGAATTTTCCTAAGGTTTCTGTTCTTTTGTTTCTAAAACTTTTTTGGGTTGAGATAATGGGTTAAATCTTATATAAGGCTCTGTCTCAAGGTTAAATGAAGCTCTGTGCAAAATTGCAAGTCAATCGGTGAACGTGGAGAGGCTCCAGCCTTGCCTGTCTGAACAAGGAGAAGAAGAAGGAGAAGAACAATCTAAGGCCGAAAAATCGGGTTTTTGAAGTTATGTAGCTCGGCTCCCTTTAGACCTATCGATTTGAAACTTTCAGGGCTTTCTAATATACACTCAAAGAAGACCCACACTAAATTTCAAGTTGATCGGTCAAATAGGAGCCGAGATATGGATACCTCGAAAACGCGTTTCGTGACGTCCGGTAAACATGCACTCGGCACCGTTCGTTTTCTCAACTTCTTTGCTTGGCGGGGCGGAACGCTACCGCGTTCCTAGATTCATTTGAGTGATTATTTTGAGAAATGGGTTTTTTTAAAAAAGGGTAGACGATATTTTATTTTAAAAATTACATTTTTCTTCTTTATTGTCATCATATTTGTCCGATTCTTGTAATGTTAGTGCTTTAATTTCCTTTTAGAATACTGATTTTTTTTTGAATTATAATCATAATTTTTGATCATAATCGACAAAGACGTTATGAGAGGATCAGACGAAAATATATGAGAATGTATGTAATAGTAAATATAGTTAAGCTCAATCACCGCAATAGTTGCCGTTAGGTTCGGCTGGTTTGGCATCGGTGCACGGCTGAATAATATTATTGTTACGATTGGATATTGAATCCTGTGTTACAATCATATTGTATATATGTAACACACGATTCAATACCCAATCGTAACTCCTTTTATTTCTTTGATTTATCTTTTCATTTTGTTATTTTATTTATTTATTTATTCATTTTTTTGTTTTTGTTTCAGGTAAGTATCTTGAGACGACTTGATGAATCTCGAATTCCCTACTAAGTCTCTGCACGTCGTGTTCACGACAGGTGAGACAGACAAGTACCTACCTAGTTATTCATCCAAACCTTGGGACACTATCAAATTCAACTCTCAATAGCCATTATTATGTATAATTCCTTCTTTTATCTACGAACCCTCAGTTCGATTTTTTTCATTCCTCCCTAACGACCTTAAAGTATCTTGTTGCCTCATCCCCAGTCTCGTTTGGTTGATACTCAGTTTTTTGTTTTGTTTCATAATATATTATGTTCTATTCCTTTGGAGGTTTTGTGTCACTTTTCATTTCAATTGTTTAATTTTGTAATTCAATAATGTAATTGGGCTTGCCCGTATAATAAATAAATAAATAAATAAATAATTGTGGTGAAAATACTCAACTATTTGAAAATGAAAAGTTAATAACGAACGATAATTTTTTATTTGATTCAAGATAAAGAATGGAACGGAAGACAGAGATGGCAATTTCATGTCGTCGTTGTAGGAGCAACACGGCGTATATCAAAATTCCCAATTTTACAGGAAAGGCAACAAATTTTTCAACCGAAAGAAATTTTTCAACCGTCACTCGTATCTACTTATAACTGTATTGTTTCGTTTCACAAGTGACTTGAGAAGCTGCGAGGCGGCTGGACGCTCACCTATGCCGAGCTTGACACTCGCACGCAGTGCAATGAAACTCAAATTAACATTCGGATGACGCATACTGCCATTGTATGATAAACAGGCTTCCACCTTTTCGAGCGATTGTAATTGTGATCATGCGATATTACCGTCGCGAGAGGCCCGCTCGCTTTGTTGATGAGCTTTGTTGAATGAACCAAGATTGATTCAACTTGTTCAACTATTGAACCATCTCATCTTATCTCTTCCAGCTCTTGAATGACGCCTCCGCCAATATTAACTTGGGCGTTCAAAATCATTTTTGATAATTATACAAAATATTCAAAGTATTCTGCTATTCACTTTAGTGCAATTGTCATAGGACGTATGATATTCCAATGACTCGAGTACCTACATAAGATTTTTAATAGTGGTGTTGAACTATCGATACTATCGATAGTTTCAGACTATCGAAAACTATCGATTATCAGCGGAACTACTATCGGAACCAACTGAACACTGCAACTTTTCTCCAAAACTCAAAAATACCTGTTCCCAGAAAAAACACTTAATGCAAGTGGAAATTGAACAAAATTAGCTGAGAGGAAGCATCTACTTCTCTAGATGTTTTTTGGTTTATTATCTTCGATAATGAACCATTGGAATCGCCCAAAGAAATTTTTTTTAACCCCATGTCAAAATTTGTTGGTTTACGTTTCAAGATACGTAGATTCAGAAAATCGAATAAAAAAAAAATAAAAAAAAATCCGTCCGTACGCCGTCTTTGCTCAGTTAGCGTTGAGTTAAAATTACAAAATTTTTTTTTATGACTTCTGACGAACACCACATGAAAATTCCAAAACTCGAAAAATTCCCATCAAACGTTTCGTTCACAATGACGGCTCAAAGGTTGAGCCTGGCTCAAAGGTTGGTCAATTCTCCTAATAATGTAGCCAGGGGAGGAACATCATCTGGTTTTAGTGATGTCGAGTTTTTTGTTCGAAATTTTTGTTTGAAATACGTTTCGTGCTACGGAAATGAAGGTAATTTCGAATGTTTGTTGGTAGGTACTTCTTTTATAGAAAAATTATTACCGACGTAGTATTAAAAACCTCAGAATTATATGGTATTAATTAATCATAGGTAATTAATAATAATAATTATTAATAATAAATACAAATTATTAATACCTAACAATAAATTATAATAATTTTCACTAGGTACTTGATAAAATTATTAATAATTAGTGATAATTCATAATAATAATTAATCTAACATTTAGGATCTAGACATTTAGACCTAATGATCTAAACAGAAGGGTGATCTGTACAGAGAAGATAATGAACCGTTGTGTCAAGAATTTGCAGAGTTTTTTAATTTAAAATTAAATTTGTTTTGATGACGGAAATTTTTGACTGACCCCCAGACAATAGACATATCCATGTCAAAACCCCAGAATTATATCGGCACATTTTATTTGTAATTAATTCATCATCTCTATCATTCAGGTTCTGCACAAAGCAACCCAGGCGATTCCAACAGCCGGATATCGTATTAATTAATTATAATTAATAATAATAATAATTATTATTAATAAATACAAATTATTAATACCTAACAATAAATTATAATAATTTTCACTAGGTACTGGATAAAATTATTAATAATTAGTGATAATTCATAATAATAATTAATCTAACATTTAGGATCTAGACATTTAGACCTAATGATCTAAACAGAAGTGTGATCTGTACAAAGAAGATAATGAACCGTTGTGTCAAGAATTTGCAGAGTTTTTTAATTTAAAATTAAATTTGTTTTGATGACGGAAATTTTTGACTGACCCCCAGACAATAGACATATCCATATCAAAACCCCAGAATTATATCGGTACATTTTATTTGTAATTAATTCATCATCTCTATCGTTCAGGTTCTGCACAAAGCAACCCGGGCGATTCCAACAGCCGGATATCGTATTAATTAATTATAATTAATAATAATTATTATTATTAATAATAAATACAAATCATTAATACCTAACAATAAATTATAATAATTTTCACTAGGTACCTCCTTGATAAAATTATTAATAATTACTGATAATTCATGGTAATAATTAATCTAACATTTAGGATCTAGACATTTAGACCTAGTGATCTAGACAGAAGGGTGATCTGTACAAAGGTTTTAAAACTGTTATGTTTAAGGAAGACAATTTATTTTTAAATGTATTTAACGAAGGAAGTGTTGAGTTAAGCAACTTTTGTATGAAGAAACAATTTTTTTATGATGGAAATAGGAATTGTTAAAAAATACTTAACTCGAGGGTAATTTGATATTTTATGTAATGGAACTGTTGAGAGTACAAGTAGATTCAAGATTACGATCCATATTTACATAATGCTTATTAATATTAGTAAGGAAGAAATGGAGGTTTAAAATATTTGGCTTGACCCCTCTGACGTCATCCATTCCTGCCGGTCCACGTACGTCATCCTTTCCTGCCGGTCCACGTACGCCATATCCTGTGAGGTGTTCTTGCCGGCCACTTGTCTGACGTCATCCACCCCCTGCCGGTCCACGTACGTCATATCCTGTGACGTGTTCTTGCCGGCCACTTATCTGACGTCATCCACCCCCTGCCGGTCCACGTACGTCGTATCCTGTGAAGTGTTCTTGGCGGCACCTGTTTGACGTCATATCTTTTGACGTAGTTAGTCGCTTGTGTTGTGACGTCATATTATCTGAGATTTCTTTTTGTATCACTAGTTCGGAACATTCTCAACACAGTTCATTCAACACAATTATTGTTCATTTCTAGCCTTCTTACTCAATTGCCTCTTCCAATTCTTTCCCAGGCGAAAATGGTGAACAAAAAACCAAAAATGTAATCAGACATGACAATTTTTATTTATAAAATACTTGGATTTTTTTCCAAAAATAGGTAATTTTGAAAAAACGAGCCTGACTAGGTCAATAAAAAAATCGCAACGCAAAATTGACATGTACCTAAGTGACGTAACCATAAGTCGTTTTTTAATTCAGCATTAAGCCTTTCACATAAATAACTACCTATGGCATGCACCTTAATAGAATCCAAGCTTACCTATGTAAAAACACGCATCACTGAGAAATTATGTTTTCAAGCACAATGCCATGAAAAGAGGAGAGTGTTAAAACTATCGATAGTAGGAGAAAACTATCGATGGTAATTGGAGAAAACCATCGATACTATCGGAAAACGAAAGTATCGATAGTTCAACACCACTAGTTTTGAATCATTTTCAATACGAATTTTAACAGTCCTTAAATAATTTATTTGTGTTCTTCGAGTATCTCGCACGTCGATAAAACCCCGAATTTCGTCTGAATGGCAATGATTAAGGATGAGTTTCAAAACTAGGTTGAAGGCCTAGTACTATGAAGCACTAGGTAGAGGGGCGTATCTTCGAAAATGCCCTCATTATGTCATGCTGGTTCGAAATATTTTGTCCTTCCTCTTGCCAGTGGCTGCTATGTAATAGCACGTCAACAGCTTCCTCATATGTAATAATGGCATTTTCCAAACCTGTTGCCGGACTCTCTTATTTATCTCTCCGCCCTTCTTATCACTGTGGATTTGTGATTCATAATTACTATGAAGTAGGAATGATCCCGTGCCATAGTTCATCTTATCATTTGTGATAAGTGTCGTTGATTGTGTATGCCAGTCAGTGCATTCTACTTGTTCTTTCTAGGGTCTATTTCTGTATTCTATGGGTGTTTCCGGTGTGAGCAGTGCACTACGAGCTGATTACACCTCCGACCTCATGATGTTGGTATGCAGTCTAATAATTCAATAGATTTTGAGTTAACTGCCCCCTTTTAGAGCAGAAGCTTTCGTTTCATCATACCTCATACTCTAAGTGAGTAAATTGGACAACTCACTGGGACACTTCACATGTCTAGTTCTAGCTCTTTGCACTAGCGACACCGCTTAATAGGAGTTATTCACATCCACATTATTTCTTCGTGCTCGGCATTTTTAATTCATTCAACTTTCTTGTGATTAATTCCACACTCATCCTCCCGGCGATCGCCTGCACCAATAAGCCATGAATTGCTTGATACACCCATTGGTTGAGAATTACTCGAGAAAATAGAGAGGGAGTTGCTAATGCATTATGCAGGCCCCAACAAGGAAACAAATCTCACTTTAACCAACACGCTTCATTTACACTCAGTAGCAACGTCATAGTTTATAAAAGTGATCAAATTGTAGATAACTCTCATACAGCAGTAGAAGACGCGTTTGCAGATGTAGGCCATTCTCAGCAGAACGTAAATCTTTACGGTGGGCTTTTTTGAAATCATTTTTTCGGCCCAATTTTTTGTGGTAGGTACTTTGGTCAATGAATACTCAATGGAAAAAAATTACCAGCAACACATCAGCATGCTTGTTTTCAAATTGAAAATAATTTAAAAAGCATAATGTCAACCGAAGCCATGAATGGGTGAACCAACAACCAGAATGAATGAACCAATGACCTGCACCGTGACACAATGACAGTTATAACTTATAACAGTCGTAAGAAGCTTCGTCAGTCGTGGATCGTGGGCCGTTCACACGATTCACGAGACATTCAGGCAAATGGTTGGCAAAAGTGCAAAACGTACCTGCCACATGTACTAAAAACTTGCACATGTTCTCGAAAAGAAGTACTTCCTACCTCATAACCCACACAGAAAAGCAACATCCCTCATTATTAAGCACAGTTGCCGAATCAGTGAGGCCGGGCGGTACCAATCCAGCTACTTGTCTTTTTTCTTTTTTTTATCGTTTACAAAAACCTTAATTTCTTGCTACATCAATTATTCCGATTTAAGCACTAAAAATACGAATATTGTGGATTTTTAAATGACACAATTTAAATAATCGATTATAATAATTATTTAACTATTTAAATAATCGATTATAATAATTATTTAACTATTTAAATAATCGATTATAATAATTATTTAACTATTTAAATAATCGATTATAATAATTATTTAACCGAGTATTTGATATTTTTGAACCGGTTACTCGATTTACCTAATCGATTATGGTTTGTCAATTGTGAAATCGAAGACATAATCGATTTTTTGCCTTTGATGTTTTATCCCTACTTAGTGCAGAATGACACGAGTTGCTGTCCCCACTCTTGCTTCCAACAAGCGTGGCAACGCCTGAAATCAAACATGTTTCATTCCGAGCGCAGCCACTATAAATTCGATTATTTAAGTTTATCATTGAAAAATCATCAGGTATTCGTATTTTTAGTACCGCCCGCACCTCGCTGAATCAGCAACTGTGCGTAATAATGAGGGATGTTGCTTTTCTGTGTGGGTTATGAGGTTAGGAAGTACTTCTTTTCTAGAACATGTGCAAGTTTTTAGTACATGTGGCAGGTACGTTTTGCAATTTTGCCAACCATTTGCCTGAATGTGTCGTGAATCGTGTGAACGGCCCACGACTGACGGAACTTGTATCACCGCTCCAGGCAAGTTTCACGACAGCGAGATCGGAGGGCGTGTCACGCTGTCGTTTTTTGCCCCCTTGAGAACGTAGCTTTCGGTACAGTACCGTCCAAGTGGAAGGATCAGGCCCGGGATTTAACAAAGAAATGCAACTATCACAAAACCTGAATGGTCGACTATATTCGAGTGATAGAAATTTATAGGACTGGGAAAAAGCACTTGATTTTGGAACTACCGGGGAAAGGGGTGCAGAATATCCAGGGATCATCCTCAGGCCAGTCCAAACCCGTAAACCAAAGTTCAGTAGGGTGGACGGCGGACGGATGGATTTTTTTAATTTGATTTTCTGAATCTGCGTAATTACCTTGAAACCAAGACCTTACCTTACCTTGTTGAACCAACACATTTTGAGGGGGGATCAAAAATTTTTTTCTTCGTCGGTTCCAATGGTATCGAAGATAATACAGCAAAAAATCGCTCCTGTAAATGGGAGTGGAATCGTGGATTATATTATTCTGGAATGAAACATCCGATGCTTCACTAATCCCGTGCAACGGTAGTTATTTCGGACTTGGTATTCATGAGATCGTTACTACGGGTATTTACTTTATAAAGTAAAGTATAAAGATTTACGGACATCGCTACTCGTAGCTGAGCCCTCCCCAGGGCCTCACCGAATGAATGGGAAAAATATTTTGCGAAGTCACGTGATCCTCATTGATGCTCCCGCTACTTGTACAACCCTCTCCTGGTACCCGTAACATTACCGTAGCTCGTATAACCTACCCAGAACTTTTCGATCGATCCCTGGCTAAGCTCAGCCTTTTCCCCCACCTCAACGGCCAACCTCCACCTTTCTTCCACGTGCATCTCCCAATCGAAAAATCTTTAGGTGATTCCCCTGTAAAATCCAATGAATGATAACAATATAATTGCAACGCAACAAATTCTTCCACAAGATTTGGCTTCTTGTAGATGAGGCAAAATTCTTGTGTGTTCGTTCGAATAGGTGACCGGAACTCCCACTCTGCGGGACTTGTGTCGATAATGTGGATAGATCAGGATGAAACACGCCTAATAATGATTTTAAACCCTAATCTTCCACTTGGGTCTAGTTCAAAGCCTCATGCGGTAAGCTAATCGTTAGCATGAAAATAGATTCAGCTAGAATCTGTAAGCACCGCTAAGTGCTCTGCGTAAGTGATTTCCCTACAAACGTTTTGACTGGGAGACGGAAATCCTTTCCTCAGTCTCATTGGGAAAATAGGAAATTGGTTGAACGTATATCAAAATCGACAAAAAATCGAATGTATAACGATTCACTAAATACGTTTAAAAACGCTGCGTATTCCTGGAACATGGTTTTTCTTCTGTCTAGATCACTGGACTGTCTTATTTTATATAATTTATTAATATACCTACCTAAATGATGAATTAAACATTTATATTGATATTATTCTGGGATTTTTCTTGTACCTACATCAGCATTAATAATTATTTATAATAAAAGTTACCTACCTACCTACCGAAAATATTCGGAATTACCTTCTTTCCGTAACCACGAAAAATTATCTCAGATCAAGTAACTAAATATTTCAAAACCTTGGCTGTTTGAATCAGCTGGGCCAGTGTGAACATTGGCGTATGATTCACGCGCATGCGCTCTAGCTTTGAGCGCTCATTGTGAAGTTCACAATGTGAACGAATGGCTGGTCGTGAAAAACTCCTGGTGGCCTTGAAAAATGCTATAAAAATTCAAAAAGCAGGGAACACTAAAAAACCTTGATTTGGGCATGTATAACTGTGGCGTAGTCAGCCCCCCCCCCCCCTTATTAAGACATTTTAAATCATATACAAACATCATTAATTTAAAAAAAGGTTTGTTTGAAAAATGACGTTTTTTTTTATTGTGACGAGTGTTGAAATTAGTTGAAATTAGAAAAAATGTTGCCTCCCTCCCCCGAACGAAATTGCTGGCTACTTTAGGTAGAAAGAGTTAGGTAGACATTCAGTTATTGTCAGTGATTCCTAAACGCTCTACATGCAATAGAAAAAATTTAGGTCACTAACGCTCACTATGAACGAACGGCTGGTCGTAGAATGGTCCGGATGGTCTTAAAAAACTGCAAATTCTTGACACAACGGTTTATCATCTTCTTTGTAGTACAAAGAAGATGATAAACCGTTGGGTCAAGAATTTGTACAAGTTTGTACAGATCACTGATCTGTGTAGATCACACTGATCTGCATACAATATCCGGAATCGGATAATGGGCCAAAAAATGGTTTAAATAGGCGTAACTAGCTCAGTCTATAAATTATTTAAATAAATGATGAGTGAAATAATTATTTCGAGCAATACTCGGCTGTAATAATTTCTCCCTTACTGGGAAAAACCTCTGATCGTGGATATGTCTCTTAGGTCGTTTAATATTCACTACAAATACTTTTAATTAGGTTTAGGAGCCACCCAAAACCGTAACGAGAAAATTCTTATAATTTTCATGTACAACCAAGCCGTTGGTAGGGAAATGGAACTTCCGTAGTGTTCATCGCACAGAAATCTTTCACCAATTTTTGGAATCGTCTGCTTTTTTAGAAAACTTTCATGATACTCGCTACCCTCTCCAACCACCGGAAGTGTCCCAGTCTTGTCCGAGCTGCCGAAGAGGTAACATCTCAGATAAAACAGTTAACGTTCCGCGGGTGTTTACTCGGTCGCGGCCGCGCGAAATGGAGGTCACAATTCCCGAGATTGTTACGCAAGTTCGAGGCAAACTGTCGCATCAGCGAGCGCTTGTGAGTCAATCAGCGGAATTCCAGAAACAAAACGTCAAAGGTTTAGTCGGTGAGTTAATTAATATTATTGATCACCTATGTAATACTTTAACAGATATCAATGACGCTGGGATCAGAGAAGCGAAACGGGTTTCCCAGCTGGAAACTGAGTTAGAGCAAACAAAATTGAAAATACTGAGAAAAAATCCTCAGGGTGAAGTAACTTTCCCCCCAGAAGAGGAATATCATACTGATGAGGAAATCCTAGCCGAAGAGACAGGCGAGTGGGAGAATGTGATCCAGAAGGGTCATAAAAGGAAAAAGGCCAATTTACCTTCACAAAGAAAACATTCCATGGTAAGCTCAAAACCTAAAAAAGTGCCCAAACCACCACCAGTTTACATTGAGAGGGTAACGTCCTTCCCAGCCCTGAAAAAAATGGTTGAGGATCAAACCACTAATGTGAGTTTTACCACCATGTCCAATGACGTAGTAAAAATAAACACTGAGGACTCTGATGGCTTTCGTGCTATCACGAAGTGTTTTGCGGATCAGAAAATTCCGCACTATACATACCAGAACAAACAGGAGAGGCCTATCAAAGTGATGATCAAGGGAATCCATAAATCTTGGACGAATGAAGAGGTCCTTGAAGACTTAAGAGACCAATTTGGTCCCAGCAGTATCCTTCAAGTAGTTAGAAAAATGGAGTGGAAGACAAAAAATCCTCTAGATATGTGCATTGTAGATTTTCAAAAAGATTTGGATATCAGCAAAATTTACGAAATTAGTCAAATCCTAAAGGGGCGGGTCACTGTGCATCCTATCAAATTATCAAAACATCCATCTCAGTGTAAAAGGTGCCAGGAGTTCAACCATACCAGAAACTACTGTGCAAGGCCGCCTCGATGTGTTAAATGTGCTAAAGGCCATCTCACTGAGGAATGTCGGAAGCCCAAAGAGACCCCTGCAAAATGTGCCAATTGCAACGGAGATCACACGGCTAACTACCGTGGCTGTCCAGTAGCCATAGAGGCTATGCATAGGCACAAGAGCTTACCAGAGCAAGCTACAAAGGCTAAGGCAGCACCGCAGAAACCCAATCAAGGGAAGTTTGTGCCAAAAAAGCCAATAATATGTCACGAAAAGTCAGTTCAGGGGAGAGATGGAAAAACTTCAAATTCAAATCTGATGTCTTATGCAAACGTTTTGCAGAACCAGCAATTGCTAGCACAGCGGTCAAGCAGGAGACAATCTATCGATCCCAGCCATAATGAAATGCAAGTTAAAATAAATCAAATTTTCGAAATTGTCACAAATCTTACTCAGAGTGTTAACAACCTGAATGAGCGTGTTGGCAAAATTGAACGCAAGGGCTCGAAAAAATCATCATGAAAAGTGTCAAAATACTTTGCTGGAATGCCAATGGCCTCGCGTCACGGAAAAATGAGCTTCAGTTGGCACTAGACTACAATCATGTTGATATCTGTCTCATATCTGAGACGCACTTCACCAAAGAATCTTTCTGCAGACTCAAGGGGTACAAATGCTACCATGCCATTCATCCGAGCAACAATGCCCGTGGTGGAAGTGCAGTGATCATCAAAGAAAACCTGGCCCATCAGGAGTATATCAAAATTAAAAATGAAGCAGTCCAGATGTGTGCTCTTGAGATAAAAACTAATTCATTTCTGATTACTGTCGCAAGCATATACTGTCCACCTAAGTACAAAACTAAATATGAAGAATACAAGAACATCTTGGCCCAACTTGGAAATCGTTTCATTCTCGGAGGCGACTTCAATGCAAAAAACACTGACTGGGGATCGAGATTAACCACCGAAAAGGGACGCAGACTCCATCAAGCAATTATTGATGACAACTGTGAGGCACATTCTACTGGGAAACCAACCTACTGGTCCACTGACCCAAACAAAACTCCAGACCTGATTGACTTCTTCGTTGTAAAGAATATCTCAGCAAACTACCTTCTTGTAGAGGAAAACCATGACTTGAGTTCAGATCATTCCCCAATTGCTCTGACGCTTAGTGATCGAATCATACAGAAGCCACACAAACCGTACTTGGTCAATCATAAGACAAATTGGGTACGTTTCAAACAAGACATTTGCAGGTATATTGATTTGAGCAAGCCTATACACACGCCAGATGATGTGGAAAGTGAGCTCGAACATCTCGTTTGCAGCATTCAGATAGTTGCATGGGACAACACACCTGCAATCTCAAGAAGGCTCAAAGGTATCAATTATCCACGAGAAATAGTCTCTGCAATCAAGAAAAAACGAAAGGCCAGAAAACGATGGCAAGCTACCAGAGCACCACATCACAAGTCTGAATGGTACAAAACACAAAGTGAACTGAAGTCGCTGATGGAGGAGATCAATGAAGAAACTCATGAACACTTCATCACAGAGCTAACGAGTCATCGTGATACCGATTACTCACTTTGGAAGGCTACACAATATCTCAAGAGGCCTGTTACTCATGCTGCACCTATTGCGAGTGGAAACGAGAAATGGGCAAGGAGCAACCAAGACAAAGCCAATACTTTTGCAGACCATCTTGCGAATATATTCACTCCGAATCTCGCAATGGCGGATGAACCGCCGCTAGAGGAAACACCTCCACTTGATCAGGACATTGATATCCCATTAGTTACCATCAAAGAGATAAAACAGGTGATCAGCAAGGATATCAACCCAAAAAAGGCACCAGGCTATATCCTTATCACTGGACAAATCCTCCAGCACCTACCGCGTAAAGCTATCGCAAAAATAGTCATGATCATCAATGCGGTAATCAAACTTCGAAGCGTCCCTCAGCTGTGGAAGATAGCAGAAGTCATTATGATTCCCAAACCAGGCAAGCCACCAGGGCAACCAAGTTCATACAGACCAATTTCACTTCTACCAGTGTTATCTAAACTATTCGAAAAATTGATACACAGAAGACTAATACCAATTATTGAAGAACGAAAGCTGATCCCACGACATCAGTTTGGATTTAGGCAGAAACACTCAACAATCGACCAAGTCCATCGGATAACACACATCATCGAAGAAGCATTTGAGAAAAATAGAGTATGCTCTGCCATTTTCCTTGACGTCACTCAGGCGTTTGACAAGGTCTGGCATGAAGGACTCAACTACAAGCTGCGTAAGGCCCTGCCAATAAAGTATGCTGAGTTGCTTCAATCGTACCTCACTAATCGTTACTTCAGGATAAAGCAAGATGATGCATTTTCAGAACCAAAACCGATATGTGCAGGAGTCCCGCAAGGGAGTGTACTTGGCCCACTCTTGTACGTCCTGTATACCAGCGATCTCCCAGAAATTGAAATGAACACCACAGCCACTTTCGCAGACGATACAGCGATATTGGCAGTTGGAGACAGCAACATTGAGTCAATGACCAAGTTAAAGCGGTCAATATCTAGCATACAACAATGGACAGCGAAATGGAGAATCAAAATGAATGAAACTAAGTCGGTACATGTCGATTTCACCAATAAAAGGATCGACTATATACCGGCTTATCTCAATGGCAAAGTGATTCCTCATGCCAATGAAGCCAAATACCTCGGTATGACGCTTGATGCCAGGCTTCGGTGGAAAGCCCACGTCAAGAAAAAGAAGGAGGAACTTCTTCTCAAATTCAGAAAAATGTACTGGCTAATGGGGAGGCGGTCAAAACTGTCAATCCAGAACAAGCTTACGCTGTATAACCAAGTCCTTAAACCAGTCTGGACTTACGGAGCTCAGCTGTGGGGCTGCACGGCTCATTCAAACCGGGAAATAATCCAAAGATTCCAGAACAATGTGCTAAGAAATGTTGTCAATGCACCATGGTACTTTCGAAATGAACGACTCCACCATGAACTTCAAATCGAAACCATAAACGAAGCCATCAAGCGGCAAGCCTTACGTCATTTTCAACGGCTAAGGTCTCACGTCAACGAGGAAGCTGTCCGACTCCTTGACACGAGTGATATCACCAGACGTTTGAAGCGTACCAAACCGCTCGAGCTTGCTCACGGGTGAAGCAGTATAGTGAATGCAATATCATCATAAAAATGAACAAAACTCAGTGATGTATCTAAGCTTTGAATAGTATGTGCCCTAGTTTCAAAATAATATTGTTAATAAGTTATTACTTGGAGCAATAAAATCTTTCAAAAAAAAAAAAAAAAAAACGGAAGTGTCCCAAAAACGTTACAATGTTTTTTTACTTTTTTTTTTTAATTTAAAATTAAATTTGTTTTGATGACGGAAATTTTTGACTGACCCCAGACAATAGACATATCCATGTCAAAAGAGATCGTCGAGGACCACCTTGTGGGCTTGTCACTAGCCACTAGTGAATAATTTTAATGAAAATTATTACCTAATCTATAGATCAAATTATTAGGTATTATTTATCATTATTTATCAATGGATAAATAAATCTAAATTGTTAATGTGATAAGAAGGATGGGGAGGATGGCGGGGGAGGGATAATGTATATTATTAACGTCTGTCGATCATGAGGTGACTTCACCCACATTAATTGGAATTGTGAGTGGGAGAGAGAGGGAAAAGGGTGAGGAGGGGGGCAGGATGATGGAGAAGGTTGATGACAGTGAGCGGGAGTTGTCTCTTAACCCTCCAGCACTCGCTTCGGGTCATGGTGACCAGAGCCTCCGTTCAAAGGTGAATATTTCTCAGAACAATGCGAGAAACCCCTTGCTAATCCTCCCAGTCGGCTACATGCGCATGTCAGTATGATTCACGAGGCCTTACTCTTATTTCATAGGTAAAAGAGGTATTTTGGCCCGACGCGAGTGTTTTTGGAACCCCGAATGACCCGACGCGAGTGAACTCGTAACTTTTTCTGACGAGGTGCCTTTGTGAATATTTGCTGTTTTTTCCATTGAACACTCGCTCTCAGAAAATGGAGAAAATACTTTTTGTGAGTGATTATGAACTGTTGCAAGAATTAGAGCGGAGAAAAACATTCTTGAATATTTCTGGGATAAATGCCTACGTCATCTTCAAGCATAGCTCAGGACAATCATTTGTTCGCTCTACTTTCCTTCGCGAGCTGGCCCATCAGCTCGTTCAGTTCCATGTTGTCGGGCCCAGCTACCAAGACTCAGGAGACCATTGAACCAGAGGATTCAGGCTTATTTGCTATACCGAGGAGTCGTGGTGATTATAATTATTGTAATGACTCTAGTCAAAGTGTAGAGTCAGCACCAAAGCAGAGAAAGAGATGCCACCTATGTCCAAGTTCTATTGATACTAAGTATGCTATAAAGTGTATTTTATGTGATGGAACTATTTGTAAGAAGCACACCTACCAGATCTGTTCAGAATGTCAAAATTCAGGTGATAACTGATGCACGTAGTTATTATTTTACAAAAATTCTTATGAATGCCTTTCTTGCCTAGAGATGTTTACTAAGTATCAGGTTTTCGTAATTTCATTTCGCTCGTCAAATCCTCGTTTTGTTCAATATTGTTTCTTATTGTTCAATTTTGATCTCTCATTACTATCAGTCATGTAGCTATGTTCGTTCTAGTGTAACTATTGAAGTTCTCCTTTCCACAATTTTTGTGTTAATTTTATTTTGAGGGTTCAATTCTCGTTTCGTTCAATGGAATTATTGTGCTTGTAACCCTCTGCCGTGATGCAAACAAGAGGTCTGAATTTGTCGTTTGGTACATAGTAAGACTGACTTGCTCCTTGTTAGTTATATTACTCTAGTATTATTAATGATGAGAGTTGTGAAGACTTTGGTCTCTGAAATTGATATCGATTTGTTAGTTTTTACTGCTAGAGTAAGAAATTTACCGCCCGACCGTGTGTGATCTCACTGTTCTGTAACAGCTCATCTGGTCCTTGGTTGGGAAGCACAATTAGAAAATGATTGCCAGTAATGAGGGACAATCTCCATTCAAGTCGAGCTTCCTGCTCCTCAGTCTGCCCTCGTTCATTGGCACGTGTTCCCTCAGCTGGTCACATTCGCCGGCAGCAGTTCACCTCGTCCTCACATCGCGGGATTCGCTCTGCGCCTTCACTTCGCTGTTTGGGTCTTTTCAATAATATTAATGGTAAATCTTGTGGCAACACTGGTTTCCCCTGTAACTTTTCCCTTCTCCTACTCCTAGTCAGTCCGTCTCGTGCCAGCTTCCCTTCAGCACTAATTGTTTCCCAGTCAATCCCGACGCTCATCCCCCTTAATCAAAGAAATTTTCCTTTTGCCTCCAATCGGCGCTCCTTTGATCATTACTCGGAGATTTAGCGCGAATTCGCCATCCGTGACTCCAGCTACGATCTCAACACTGGATTCGACGCTGCCAGGGCCCTGGTCAACCACCATCACGAGTTACCTCGGTGAGTTCGATTCCTTTCCCTTTTCCATCTCATTCAAAATCCATTTTTTAATTCACGGGTTCCTTCCCCAACAAATTGGTCCTTTTTCGAGCCCGATTCCCCCCTTTTACAGTCCACTATAAAAATTATCAAGTTTAATTCATTTGCGATTGAGAATTTTTTACGTTTCCTAGACGGCCATTTTTTGTCAAGGTCATACGGCTCAACGGTCTTACACAGTTCCCCTCTTTCTTCTTATTTCACTTCCAAGTGGAGAAGGATCGACAAGTTGGTACCTGTTGAACACTACGTCCATCCGGTATCAGTTGGTATTGAATCTTTGCCTCGCGCGCGTCAATCTCTTTTATTATCGTTCCTTTCGTGCATATTGTTTTCGATCCGCGATAATGCCCAAGACATCTGAAGAACAGTTGCAAGTGTTGCAAAAACAACGTGAACGTATGTGGCGACAACTTCAGTGTGCTCACGATCTCATCAAAGATTTACCCGAAAAAAAAGACGAATTTGTTGTCAGATGTTCCCGCCTTGAAGATTTATATAATAAAATTGATCTCCTTCTCATTCAAATTGATCAGATAACGATCGCAAACCCAACTCTAAGTGATGATACTGTCAAATTCAAAGACAGTTTCGATCACTTATACTACAAGTGTAGTGAATATTATGAACAATATAAGTCCACTACAGGGGAAACCCTTCGTTCATCGGAAGGTCCACGAGTTACTCTTCCTAAACTTCAAATTCCTTTGTTTAACGGTGAGTTAAGTGCCTTTTCAACTTTTATTTCTCTATTCGACACACTTGTACACAATAACAAATATTATTCCGACATTGAAAAATTTAGCCTGTTAAAAACATTCCTGAGAGATGAAGCA
This sequence comes from Stenodema calcarata, assembly GCA_963920205.1. Taxonomy (NCBI): domain Eukaryota; kingdom Metazoa; phylum Arthropoda; class Insecta; order Hemiptera; family Miridae; genus Stenodema; species Stenodema calcarata. The sequence continues at coordinate 1,359,076 of OY986050.1, read as the reverse complement.
CTCGCTCTAGTGGAAGCGGTATCGTTCAGTGCATCCAATTACACAATAGCATACACGAAATTGACAGAGCGATACAATAACCCCAGAATCGTAGTTAGTCATCACTTCGATAAAATCTTGGAGTTACAACAACTAACTTCCGATAATCCTTTGAAATTGAAAGAACTCGTCAGCACTATACACATAAATGTCGAAGCTATTAAAAGGTTGAACATAGCAGATTTGCCTGGACACATGTTTTTTCAAGTCACATTTCGACTTTTGGACATCAAAACTAAAAGGGCCTTTGAAGAACACTTCAATAGTGATAGCTATCCAATCTTCGATGACCTGATTGATTTTCTACAACGCCAATGTACAATTAATGACATTATCAAAGTGCCTCTGTCAAAAAATGATTATAAAAAATCATCTGCCAACACACAAGCCGGACAAAACATTAAGTTCAACTATAAAAAATCCTTGTTAGCAACACAAACCGAAGATCCAAACAGGAAGTTTACCGACACACATCATGTTGCACCTACGTGTGCAATTTGTGCAAAAGGTACACATAAAACAGGTCGTTGTTTCAAATTTATTAATATGAACCCTGCACAACGCTGGTCGATAATTAAATCGTTGAAGCGGTGTGAAATCTGTTTGTATTTTCACCCGAGTAATCCATGTAATTCTAAAGGTGTTTGCAAATGGTGTGGAAGTCCGAAACATAACAGTTTCTTGTGTGACCGACAAAGTAATGACAGTGGCATATCCAAATCATTGGCTCCTGTGAGCATTCAAAACAATCCTGCGGTTCAGCCCGCGCATTCTGCAGGTCTTGAAAACAGTTCTACATCGCAATCCATGTCGTGTAGAATTAATTCCAACCTTTCAGAAAATAGAGTTATCCTCGGCACTGCTCGTGTACGTGTTCAACACTCCTTAGGCCATTGGTACGGCCCCTGTCGCATTCTTCTTGATAGCGGGTCTGAAGTGAATTTCATCACTGATTCTCTTACTCAGGTATTGGGGCTTTCGCGAAAATCTTGTCCCTATCAAGTCACTGGCGTTGGACAAAATGGTCCTCTTGACGTTTTAGGCACTGTTACCTGCTCCCTTTCTTCCTTACATTGGCCACATGCGTCCATTTCTATTGAAGCTATAATCACTCCTCGAATTTCCTTGGATGTGCCATCAGTGAAACTTCCTCGTCGTGCTGCTGAACAATTTTCACATTTAACGCTTGCTGATCCTCATTTCTATTCACCAGCCCATGTGGACCTTCTCCTTGGTGTACAAGCCTCTTTGGATATATTGTCTGAACCTCTGTCCATTATTAGAGGAAATCCTACAGCTACGAGTACCCTATTTGGTTACGTTCTCAGCGGGAATGTCAACGTCGCCCCCTCTCCTTCTCCTAGAAAATCATTCTTGGCTCAAACTTCCACAAGTAATATTGATGCCTCGTTAAAAAGGTTTTGGGAAATGGAGGAGGTATCGGTTCGTGTTCCGTGTTCTCCCGAGGACAGTTGGTGTGAGGAACATTTTTCGAAGACTATTAAACGAGATGTAGATGGGCGTTACGTCGCTTCTTTACCCTTTAAGGACGGGAAACCTCCGATTTTGGAATCTAATCGGGCAATTGCTGAAAATCGCCTTTCCCGATTGGAAAAACGTTTCGACAGAGATCCCTCTTATTTTATGAAGTACCGCGATAATCTTCTTGACTACCTCAACAAAGGTCATATGGTACCAGCGTCAACGCCTTCCTCATATCTCATGACTCATCACGGTGTTTTGAAGGACTCTACAACTTCTCCTCTACGGGTAGTTTTCAACCCTTCTGAAAATTCTATGACTTCGCACAGTCTAAATGATTTCCTATGTACGGGCCCAAAATTGCAATCCGACATAGCGAACATTGCCTTATCATTCCGCATGCAACCTGTGGCTCTTACTTGTGACGTCCAGGCTATGTATCGAGCAATTAAATTGTCAGAAAGTGATCGGAAGTACCAACATTTTTTATTCCGATTTTCACCCGATGATCCAGTAAGTGAGTGGGAGTTGACCACTGTAACTTTTGGTATGACATCAAGTCCGTTCATTGCTCAACGTGTATTATTACAATTAGTACATGATGAAGGTGGTAAATATCCATTAGGTGCTGCTGCTCTCTCTCGTTCGTGTTATGTTGACAACATCGTTTGTGCTGTACCATCAGTCGATCAAGCTTTGCAGCTGTATGAAGAACTTCATCAATTGATGTCAGCTGGTGGGTTCATCCTGCGTAAATGGGCCTCTTCCCATTCTCACGTCACCAATCACGTTGACGATGAATTGAAAGAGAAAACCCATCCGTTAGGGAATACTGAGACCATTCGCATTCTCGGTTTGGAATGGGATCCCAAATCCGATTGCTTCTGTTATGCTGTCGATATCCCTGATTGCACACCTTCGAAACGTCACATTTTATCACAAATTGCTCGCATCTACGACGTGAATGGTTACATATCCCCCGTTGTGTTTGCAATGAAACGTATTTTGCAAGACATTTGGCTGGCTGGACTCCAGTGGGACGATCTTTTGCCGCCTGACCTCTTGAATCGATGGACAGAGCTACAGTCTAGACTTCCTTGTCTCTTGAAGTTGCGAATTCCCCGTCACATCACAAGCACGTCTCAATGGCACTCAGCACAAATTATCGGTTTCGGCGATGCCTCACAGTTCGGTATGAGCGCTGTTACATATCTCCGAATCGTTCATGCCGATGGCACTGTAACCTGTAACCTACTTAGATCCAAGACCAAAGTTGCACCCGTAAAAACGCTGAGCATTCCAAGGCTTGAACTGTGCGCTGCGCTACTTCTTTCTCGTTTATTGAAATCGCTTCAATTCCTGATGGATGACTACCACATCCATGAAGTCTACCTTTTCACGGATTCCACTACTGCTTTATGTTGGATTAAAACACTTCCATATAAATTAACAACATTTGTAGCCAACCGTGTTGTAGAAATCGGTGAAAACGCGCAACTTTCTTCTTGGCGATATATTCACACCTCGTTGAACCCTGCTGACGCCGCAAGCAGAGGCTTACTAGCGGATGAAATTATTAATAATTCCTTATGGTGGCATGGTCCAGAATTTCTGCTGGATGACATCTCTCAGTGGCCTTCGCGGGAGTTCCCGGAGCCAGACATTCTACCTGAATTCCGCTCTTGTCATGCTGTCATGACATCTCCCAATTCACCCGTCTTGGATCTGATTGAAAGATGTAGCTCATTGCTGAAGGTTCAACGAGTAGTTGTGTACATCCATCGTTTTATTACAAACCGTTTTCTTCCAAAAGACCAACATGCAAAGGGTTCCATAACAGCTGCTGAATTTCATCGAGCTCTACTATGTATTGTACGCGTGACTCAACAACACTTTCTTGCTCAAGAAATCACTGCTCTTCTTCACGGAAAGGAATGTTCACAACAATTTCGATCATTAACACCCTTCCTTTCGCCTGAGGGTCTCGTCATGGTGGGGGGTCGTCTCCGCAACGCTCCGCTCCCTTTGCACTCCAAACATCCATACTTGATTCCCAAAAGTTCTCCGTTAGCTGCTCTCATCTGCGACCATTATCATGTCTTTTCTCTTCATGGTGGTCCTTCTATCGTTGCAGCATTAATTCGACGTTCCTTTTGGATCCCATCTCTACGCCAATTGATCAGATCTCGCCAAGTCAGGTGTATTGTGTGCTTCAAATTCAAGGCGCATCCCACGCAACCGATGATGTCCGATGTTCCTTCTATTCGTTACGGTCAGGATCGGTGTTTTATTAATACGGCAATCGACTTTGCTGGTCCAGTAATGGTGAAAGAATCCGAGCGGCGCAACAGTCGGGTGACAAAGGCTTACATTGCACTTTTGGTATGTCTAGCCACGAAAGCAATACATCTCGAACTTGTTTCATCGCTTGATACTAAATCTTGTTTAGCAGCACTTGATCGTTTCATTGCCAGACGTGGTCTACCATCGACGATCTATTCTGATCATGGTCGCAACTTTGTTGGATGTTCGAACGAACTGAAACAGCTGAGCCGGAACTTACTTGATTCGCAAGAGATTATCATCGAACACTTGGGACAAAAAGGTGTCTCTTGGAAGTTTTCCCCACCTTATGGCCCTAACTTCAACGGAATGGCTGAAGCAAATATCAAGATAACGAAATACCATCTAAATCGAGTCATGGGAACCTATCCTTATACGTTCGAAGAACTGTACACTCTTCTTACTCGTATTGAGGCCGTTTTGAACTCCCGACCTCTTTGTGCGTTGTCAACTTCTACGGACGATGATTTCAATTTTTTGACCCCAGGTCATTTTCTAACTGGTGCTCACCTTCTCACAAGACCAGATGAAGATCTTAGTGCCGAACCTCTACCAAGACTTTCTCGTTGGCAGCGTGTAAGCCACACTCTCCAAAGCTTTTGGCGACAATGGAAGAAACAATTCCTACATTCTATGATACATCGCAACAAATGGACCTCTTCCTCTCCAAATTTGAAAGAAGGCGACTTGGTACTAATTTATGATACCAAATGTTCACCCTTGTCTTGGCCATTGGGGAGGGTCGTTGATGTGTGCCCGGGAGAGGATGGTGTCGTTCGCGTGGCAAAGATTCGAACATCCTCTGGATTGTTTATACGCCCAGCTAGCAAGTTGGTCGTTATTCCGCGTTACTAAGAGATGTAGTATCGCTTTCTAGAAGTAAATTTTATTTTATTTTAATTTTCAATTTTAACATTTTCAGCAGAGTTACGTCTCTTTTATCCCAATTATATTTCCGGATATTCTTTCAAAATTAGTTAATTTTGGGTGGGGGGTATGGTAAATCTTGTGGCAACACTGGTTTCCCCTGTAACTTTTCCCTTCTCCTACTCCTAGTCAGTCCGTCTCGTGCCAGCTTCCCTTCAGCACTAATTGTTTCCCAGTCAATCCCGACGCTCATCCCCCTTAATCAAAGAAATTTTCCTTTTGCCTCCAATCGGCGCTCCTTTGATCATTACTCGGAGATTTAGCGCGAATTCGCCATCCGTGACTCCAGCTACGATCTCAACACTGGATTCGACGCTGCCAGGGCCCTGGTCAACCACCATCACGAGTTACCTCGGTGAGTTCGATTCCTTTCCCTTTTCCATCTCATTCAAAATCCATTTTTTAATTCACGGGTTCCTTCCCCAACAATTAATATAATATTATATTAATATTATATTAATATTATTAATATAATATTAATATAATATTAATATTATATTAATATTATATTAATATTATATTAATATTATTTTCAATAATAATATAATATTATTATAGTTCATATTGTGCTCAAGTTTTTTGAGAACAACACCTCTTGTTTTTTTTTTTTTTCATATTGTGTCTTTATGTGGGTTCCTTAACAAGTTCCTTAAGCGCGAGCACACTTTATTGGATAGTTTGGGAAATATTGAATTTGGAAAATTTCAAGTTTGTTGGGAGAGAGAAAACAATGGAAATTCGAACTTTAAAAATTATATTTCAGAACAAGAAAACGATCTCCATCACAGTAGAATTACAGTGTAGGTTTGTTGGGCTGAGATTCAGGGTTGAGCCCTCAATTCATCTTCGAGGGCGGGGGTGCTTGAGTTTTGATTCGGTGGTTCTGCAAAGGCTGCCGAATCTTGTCGAATCTCGCATTCAGGAAGTTACACAGGAAATTCATCCGAGTCAAAAGGCAGTCTGATATCCAATTACCTATATGTGCAAAATGTAAGCCTTAGCATCTCCCTACAATCCATTCTTTCTCTCTACAAATCCAAATGTTTCGATAAGTTGTAGGGAGAGAGGTTTTGGAGGTTATTACGTCATGCAGCACAGAGGTCGGAGATTTTTGTTAAAAAAGTGTTCTGAAACACTGTGCGAGGGGAGAAGGAAACTCAGTAACACTAACTCAGTAGTCACATTTAACCCTCTGGCGGTACGGTGCGGGTCGGATCCGACCCAAGCGCCCATCTTTCAGTTACCCCTCCCCACCACCATTTTTTAGGGGCCCCTTCCGTTCAGGAACCCTACCTAGGGATGGCAAAAAAACAGAAAACATCGATGTATCGATGCATCGACAGGCCGGCATCGATGCTCCAAAAACATCGGACCCCAAAAACATCGATGGGAAAAAACATCGATGTTTTTGAAAAAAACATCGATGTATCGATGGTTTTCAATCAATTTTTTATTTTATAAATAAAATTTCTATTTTTTTTCATGCAAGACGGAAAGAAAAAATGATAAGCTCTGAAAAAGAACAATACTTTTATTTTCAGTATTATTTTATTTGTTACCATTATAATTCAGTTTCAAGAAAAAACTCTGCAAATTCTTGACACAACGGTTCATTATCTTCTTTGTACAGATCACCCTTCTGTCTAGATCACTAGGTCTAAATGTCTAGATCCTAAATGTTAGATTAATTATTATTATCAATTATCACTAATTATTAACAATTTTATCAAGTATCTAGTGAAAATTATTATAATTTATTGTTAGGTATTAATAATTTGTATTTATTATTAATAATAATTATTATTAATTATGATTAATCAATACGATATAATTCTGGGGTACCTACCATCAAACATTCGAAATTACCTTCATTTCCGTAGCACGAAACGCACCTGAGAACAACAAACTCGACATCACTTAAGCCATATGATGTTCCATAGAGCTTGTTAGTATGAAAATGGACCTGTATTTCAACAGTTTGAGTCACGATCGTGTTGTGAGGCACAATCTTTGAGCCGTCATTGTGAACGAACGGCTGGTCGTACAAAGCTGCGGATGGTCTTAAAAAATTCTACGTAACAAACTCTATCTAAATATGAAATAAAAAACATACCGTTCTATATGAATTTTTCGAGATATGAGATTTTCAAATTTTCAAAATTCGTTTTGAACCCCTTCCCCTTGACCTAGGGTTATGAAAAGTTTCGAGGACCATTGTGGGGTTGGTCGAAACCCATAAACAAAATTTCGTAATTTTAACTCAACGCTAACTGGGCAAAGTGGCGCGGACGGCGTACGGCGGACGGACGGATTTTTTGGTTTATTATCTTCGATAATGAACCATTGGAATCGCCCAAAGAAAAAAAAATTTTAACCCCCCCTCAAAATTTGTTGGTTTACGTTTCAAGATACGTAGATTCAGAAAATCGAATAAAAAAAAATCCGTCCGTCCGCCGTACGCCGTACGCCGTCCGCGCCACTTTGCCCAGTTAACGTTGAGCTAAAATTACGAAATTTGGTTTCTGGGTTCGGACCAGCCCCACAATGGTCCTCGAAACTTTTCATAACCCTAGGTCAAGGGGAAGGGGTTCAAAACGAATTTTGAAATTTTGAAAATTCCATATCTCGAAAAATTCATATATAACGGTATGTTTTTTATTTCATATTTAGATAGAGTTTGTTCCGTAGAATTTTTTAAGACCATCCGCAGCTTTGTACGACCAGCCGTTCGTTCACAATGACGGCTCAAAGATTGTGCCTCACAACGCGATCTTGGATCAAACTGTTGAAATACAGGTCCATTTTCATACTAACAAGCTCTTTGGAACATCATATGGCTTAAGTGATGTCGAGTTTGTTGTTGTGAGGTGCATTTCGTGCTACGGAAATGAAGGTAATTTCGAATGTTTGTTGGTAGGTACGTCTTTTATAGAAAAATTATTACCGATGTAGTATTAAAAACCCCAGAATTATATCGTATTAATTAATCATAATTAATAATAATTATTATTAATAATAAATACGAACTATTAATACCTAACAATAAATTATAATAATTTTCACTAGGTACCTACTTGATAAAATTGTTAATAATTAGTGATAATTGACAATAATAATTAATCTAACATTTAGGATCTAGACATTTAGACCTAGTGATCTAGACAGAAGGGTGATCTGTACAAAGAAGATAATGAACCGTTGTGTCAAGAATTTGCAGAGTTTTTTATTCGATTTTCTGAATCTACGTATCTTGAAACGTAAACCAACAAATTTTGAGGGGGGGTTAAAATTTTGGTTTATTATCTTCGATAATGAACCATTGGAATCGCCCAAAGAAAAAATTTTTTTAACCCCCCCTCAAAATTTGTTGGTTTACGTTTCAAGATACGTAGATTCAGAAAATCGAATAAAAAAAAATCCGTCCGTCCGCCGTACGCCGTCCGCCGTCCGCGCCACTTTGCCCAGTTAACGTTGAGCTAAAATTACGAAATTTGGTTTCTGGGTTTGGACCAGCCCCACAATGATCCTCGAAACTTTTCATAACCCTAGGTCAAGGGGAAGGGGTTCAAAACGAATTTTGAAAATTTGAAAATCTCATATCTCGAAAAATCCATATAGAACGGTATGTTTTTTATTTCATATTTCGATAGAGTTTGTTCCGTAGAATTTTTTAAGACCATCCGCAGCTTTGTACGACCAGCCGTTCGTTCACAATGACGGCTCAAAGATTGTGCCTCACAACACGATCGTGACTCAAACTGTTAAAATACAGGTCCATTTTCATACTAACAAGCTCTTTGGAACATGATATGGCTTAAATGATGTCGAGTTTGTTGTTCTGAGGTGCGTTTCGTGCTACGGAAATGAAGGTAATTTCGAATGTTTGTTGGTAGGTACTTCTTTTATAGAAAAATTATTACCGACGTAGTATTAAAAACCACAGAATTATATCGTACTAATTAATCATAATTAATAATAATCATTATTAATAATGAATACAAACTATTAATACCTAACAATAAATTATAATAATTTTTACTAGGTACTTGACAAAATTGTTAATAATTAGTGATAATTGATAATAATAATTAATCTAACATTTAGGATCTAGACATTTAGACCTAGTGATCTAGACAGAAGGGTGATCTGTACAAAGAAGATAATGAACCGTTGTGTCAAGAATTTGCAGAGTTTTTTTTCTTTGGGCGATTCCAATGGTTCATTATCGAAGATAATAAACCAAATTCCGTCCGTCCGCCGTACGCCGTACGCCGTCCGCCGTCCGCGCCACTTTGCCCAGTTAACGTTGAGCTAAAATTACGAAATTTGGTTTCTGGGTTTGGACCAGCCCCACAATGATCCTCGAAACTTTTCATAACCCTAGGTCAAGGGGAAGGGGTTCAAAACGAATTTTGAAAATTTGAAAATCTCATATCTCGAAAAATCCATATAGAACGGTATGTTTTTTATTTCATATTTCGATAGAGTTTGTTCCGTAGAATTTTTTAAGACCATCCGCAGCTTTGTACGACCAGCCGTTCGTTCACAATGACGGCTCAAAGATTGTGCCTCACAACACGATCGTGACTCAAACTGTTAAAATACAGGTCCATTTTCATACTAACAAGCTCTTTGGAACATCATATGGCTTAAATGATGTCGAGTTTGTTGTTCTGAGGTGCGTTTCGTGCTACGGAAATGAAGGTAATTTCGAATGTTTGTTGGTAGGTACTTCTTTTATAGAAAAATTATTACCGACGTAGTATTAAAAACCACAGAATTATATCGTACTAATTAATCATAATTAATAATAATCATTATTAATAATGAATACAAACTATTAATACCTAACAATAAATTATAATAATTTTTACTAGGTACTTGACAAAATTGTTAATAATTAGTGATAATTGATAATAATAATTAATCTAACATTTAGGATCTAGACATTTAGACCTAGTGATCTAGACAGAAGGGTGATCTGTACAAAGAAGATAATGAACCGTTGTGTCAAGAATTTGCAGAGTTTTTTTTCTTTGGGCGATTCCAATGGTTCATTATCGAAGATAATAAACCAAATTCCGTCCGTCCGCCGTACGCCGTCCGCGCCACTTTGCCCAGTTAGCGTTGAGTTAAAATTACGAAATTTTTTTTATGGGTTTCGACCAACCCCACAATGGTCCTCGAAACTTTTCATAACCCTAGGTCAAGGGGAAGGGGTTCAAAACGAATTTTGAAAATTTGAAAATCTCATATCTCGAAACATTCATATAGAACGGTATGTTTTTTATTTCATATTTAGATAGAGTTTGTTCCGTAGAATTTTTTAAGACCATCTGCAGCTGTTTACGACCAGCCGTTCGTTCACAATGACGGCTCAAAGATTGTGCCTCACAACACGATCGTGAATCAAACTGTTGAAATACAGGTCCATTTTCATACTAACAAGCTCTTTGGAACATCATATGGCTTAAGTGATGTCGAGTTTGTTGTTCTGAGGTGCGTTTCGTGCTACGGAAATGAAGGTAATTTCGAATGTTTGTTGGTAGGTACTTCTTTTATAGAAAAATTATTACCGCCGTAGTATTAAAAACCCCAGAATTATATCGTATTAATTAATCATAATTAATAATAATTATTATTAATAATAAATACGAATTATTAATACCTAACAATAAATATAATAATTTTCACTTGGTAATTGATAAAATTGTTAATAATTAGTGATAATTGACAATAATAATTTATCTAACATTTAGGATCTAGACATTTAGACCTAGTGATCTAGACAGAAGGGTGATCTGTACAAAGAAGATAATGAACCGTTGTGTCAAGAATTTGCAGAGTTTTTTTTATTCGATTTTCTGAATCTACGTATCTTGAAACGTAAACCAACAAATTTTGAGGGGGGGTTAAAAAATGTTTTTCTTTGGGCGATTCCAATGGTTCATTATCGAAGATAATAAGTAAACCAAAAATCGTATACCTAACGTGACCGTACTGGGGTAGGAAACGGAATCAACTTTCAAAGCCAGAAACGAGAAGGAGAAGCGAAAGCGGCATTTTTCCACTTTTTAAAGAAGATGTGATGGGAATGGAAGGGAAGGGAAGGGAAGGGAAGGCTACAGCGTCTGGACAAGAAAAGAGAAGAGAAGAAGAAGGTTATTATAAGGGACGTCACGAGACTTCCGATACATCGGAGATATCCGTATCGATACTATTCGGAATAAATATTGGAAGTATCGACACTTTTTAGCCAACACGCCTCGACATTTTCATTTAAAGGAAAATTTCCTTTTATTTAATAAAAATTCAGAAATAATATTCCTAGGTATGTGAGAAAAACGTTAGAACATTCAGCAGCCTATGGCAAAAAAATTGAAACATCGATGTATTGATGTGCCGATGCATCGAAACCCCGACATCGATGTTCCAAAAACATCGACACAGAAAACATCGATGGAAAAACATCGATGTTTCCCGCAAAAACATCGATGTTTCAAAAACATCGATGTATGACTGCCATCCCTACCAGTCAGTCCCGCCGAACGTGCTGATGCAGCCCCCAGGTACCTGGTAAGTGATCATCTCGCTCCTAGCCTAGTTTTTCTGTGAGCTCTCTGGTTTTGGGTCGCTTCCGACCCGACCGTACCAATGATGCTACGGATTTTACAAGAGATATATTTCTATTATTTTGCAGTTCTGGCCCAAAAATGCCTCTGACACCAGTATTTCATAAACCAGACGATATATTAGCCGAATTACTCCACCAACAGGCCGAATCCGACGATGAAAATGAGGGGGGCAGTACTTTTTAAGAAAATGTTCAAGTTTACATATTAAGGCTCAATAGCCCTTGTATAGTTCTAAAATCAGCCACCACGTAGCAGCACCAAAATGAAGGAAATTTAGATAGGGGATAATTCGAGTTCTATTGAACCGATTTTAGATCTGAAAACGGCTATGGACGTAAAAAGAGCGTAGAATTTTCGGAAATTAGTCGAAATGAGTCATAATCAAAAATTGAAAAAGTTGCGATCGTTTTTTTACATTTCCAAGCCATTTTTTGAAAAACTGAGGTAGCTCTGCAATGCACTGCATCGTCCTGAGTCCAAAACAATTTTCAGATTTCAAATCGGTTAATTAGAACCGACCGAAACGCATTTTACGGTGTAGGAGAGGCAAGGGGTGGAGGTGATGAAGGAGAAGCGGAAGGGGCTGTTCTCTTCGTCGAAAACGATATGGAAAATGGTACAAACACGGTGCGTAATAGCGTGGAGTTTGGACTACTTCCTAACTAAGAGTACCTAGAAGGCAACAAGGCGATGATTTGGGGAACCAGTGAGTGGGGGAAGCCTCACACATCGTCGGGTCCCACTAGGCCCCTCTAGTATATTGAGGATGGTCCCTATCCGCAGCGTTTCTGACCCTCGAAAACATCGAAGTATGCCAATAAGAGAGCCGTCTACATTGAACCAACCATGATACATTATGTTGCTACAATCTGTATACTAAAATCTTCATTTACTGGTATATAAAAGAAGTACCTACTCATCTTCCTGTATATTTTGAAATTTAGACTTTCTTCACCCTATCACCAAAGCTTGAAAAAGATAGGTAGTATTGCAATCGGCTTGAAAACCAAATTTCGAAATGACTTCCGAAAAATTCCTTTATCAATATATAAACCCGTTTCAGAACATTCTAAACAAATTTCTGTGTGTGTGTGTGTGTGATTATGTATGGAAGTCGTCACGATTGCGGCCGGTAGGAAGAATACATTTTTATAATGTAGGTAGTTTCTTCATAATATTTTAATTATGGTTTATAAAATAGTTTTATCGTAATATTGAGATATACTCAATATCTAGGAACGCGGTAGCGTTCCGCCCCGCCAAGCAAAGAAGTTGAGAAAACGAACGATGCCGAGCCATGTTTACCGGACGTCACGAAACGCGTTTTCGAGGTATCCATATCTCGGCTCCTATTTGACCGATCAACTTGAAATTTGGTGTGGGTCTTCTTTGAGTGTATATTAGAAAGCCCTGAAAGTTTCAAATCGATAGGTCTAAAGGGAGCCGAGCTACATAACTTCAAAAACCCGGTTTTACAGCCTTAGATTGTTCTTCTCCTTCTCCTTCTTCTCCTTCTTCTGCTCCTTGTTCAGACAGGCAAGGCTGGAGCCTCTCCACGTTGACCGATTGACTTGAAATTTTGCACAGAGCTTCATTTAACCTTGAGACAGAGCCTTATATAAAATTTAACCCATTATCTCAACCCAAAAAAGTTTTAGAAACAAAAACCAGAAACTTTAGGAAAATTCTGTCCACTTTGACGAGTCTACAGCCTGGGTAAAAGGACCAATCGACTTGAATTTTTTTACATACCTTCTTTATAGCATGTCTCAGTGCCATTTGAACGAAATAACCCATTATCTCAACCAAAAAAAAATTAGGGACAAAAAACTAAAATTTAGGGTAATTTAGGCTAATTTTGGCCATATCTCGGCTCCTAGTTGACCGATCAACTTGAAATTTGGTTTGGATCTTTTTGGTGTGGATAAGAGAAAGCTCTGAAAGTTTCAAGTCGCTACGTCTGAAGGGAGCCGGGTTATATAACTTCAAAAACCAATTACCATGTTTTTCTACTTTTTTCAGTCGGTCAAGGCTACAGCCTCTCCACCTTCGCCGATTGACTTGAAATTTTGCACGGAGCTTCGTTTCAAGTGTAGCAAGTGCCTTTTGAAAGATTCAAGTCGATATCTTTAAAGGGAGCCGAGTTATATAACTTCAAAAACCCGGTTTTTCACCCTTACCTGTTCTTCTTCTCCTTAATCAGTTAGGCCTTTCCACCTTCACGGATTGACTTGAAATTTTGCACAGAGCTTCGTTTCAACATCAGACTGTGCCTTTTGAAAGTTTAACCCATTATCTCAACCCAAAAAACTTTTAGAAACAAAAAACCTGAAATTTAGGCTAATTTTGGCAATTTTGACGAGTCTACAGCCTGGGTAACCGGACCAATCGACTTGAAATTTCGCATATACCTTCTTCATAACATGACCCACTTCAACAACAAAAAGATGTGATATCCCCCCAAAAAACACTCCGTGTAAAAATCATCCCGCCTCGCAAATATCATTCTTCAGAGGCCGGAAAAAGTTATGATATCCACTTTCCCCGCCCGCCCTTTTCCTCATTAAGGAGCTAAGTATAATGAAAAGCTTAACCACTTCACAAGCACCGTACCCCTTTCGAAATCTCCCCTTGGCGCTATTGCGAGACGTTTTTATTACTTCCACAAGCAACTAATACTTGTATAAAACGTTAACCACCATCAAGTATTAGTTGCTTGTGGAAGTAATAAAAACGTCTCGCAATAGCGCCAAGGGGAGATTTCGAAAGGGGTACGGTGCTTGTGAAGTGGTTAAGCTTTTCATTATACTTAGCTCCTTAATGAGGAAAAGGGCGGGCGGGGAAAGTGGATATCATAACTTTTTCCGGCCTCTGAAGAATGATATTTGCGAGGCGGGGTGATTTTTACACGGAGTGTTTTTTGGGGGGATTATACAATACACCACATTACTAAACAAGTAAACTTGTACAATAATATACAAGTATACTGTACAATATTATATGGTAATAAACAACGCCATTCTTTTGCCCGCTGTTCGAATCAACTTGCAAAGGGAAGTGGTTCCCCAACCTCATTGGGATCATCTAATGTGTTGACGTTTCCAAGGAAACGAATGATGACCTTGGTTTACGTGCTTTGATGCCTACCGGCGCGACGCCCGCCCGTTTGTTGCCCCCTTCTCCCTTGCCGCGATTCTTTCATCACCTCCACCCCTTGCCTCTCCTACACCGTAAAATCGCGTTTCGGTCGGTTCTAATTAACCGATTTGAAATCTGAAAATTGTTTTGGACTCAAGACGATGCAGTGCATTGCAGAGCTACCTCAGTTTTTCAAAAAATGGCTTGGAAATGTAAAAAACGATCGCAACTTTCTCAATTTTTGATTATGACTCATTCCGACTAATTTCCGAAAATTCTACGCTCTTTTTACGTCCATAGCCGTTTTCAGATCTAAAATCGGTTAAATAGAACTCGAATTATCACCTATCTAAATTTAGGGTCGATGGTGCAGCCATCTATTGAATTTTCTTACAAGTTTTTTTTGGGCTATTGAGCCTTAAAGTTTGCTTTATTATTTCGATTTATAAGCAATGTGTTCAAGCAATTTTTGGACAAGACTGTCTTATAAATATGTTGAAAAATTGACAATGTGATTATCCTGGTGATAGATGGTCATTGACAAGAACTAGTCGTTCCACTAGTTAACATGATTTGAATTCAAAGATGAAGTCTGATTTATTTTATAGTACTTTTTTATTACCTACCTATTATTATATTATAGGAAAATGTTTTTGTTCAGCTACCTATATTTTTGGCGTTATTTTCTCTTAGGTTTCTTTTGTTGGTAATGCAGCAACCACCCACGTTTCCCATTTGGGTAATGTGCACTTTTTTTCAAGAAGTTCGCTTTTTTTTTATTTCTAGGTATACACACCTACCTAATTTGTTCACAAATTATTCTTCCTTCTGCTGATATGTATTACTAAATTGCGAATAAATATTGATATTCAGTTTTTATGCTTGTAGAGCAATTATTTTGGCCAAAAACCCCAATTGGGTCGGATCCGACCCGACCGTACCATGTACGTCACCGCGCTCCATCGTACCACCAGAGGGATTTTGGAATCGTTGCGAAAGTATCCGTATTCGTTTTGAATATTCACGCGAGAGAAGCAGAGAGGAAGAAACCAACGAGAACCAGCTACCTGTTTTCCTCGTCGCGGGGCCTTAACATTCTTGGAACTCAATCATGAACAACTATACAATAGATGTCAGACAGGGTACCAAAAAGAACTTTTTTTTTTCTTTTTTTTTTACTTCGGTAAATAGAATCACGCCATACAAAAGCTGGTCACTCATTGGCTGGTCGCTACCCGTTTCGTTTATTGAATAACCACAACCGTTTTCAGTTGTAGTTCGAATCGCGAAGACGGTTGTGAGTCGTGATCTGTAGCGGGAAATCGTACGTTCTGCCTATTTCAATGCCTAGTCTTCTGATAATATCATATTATGTTCAACGAAACCACCACAATTGTGAGTAATCATGTACTTTCTACGTCAAAGAGATCAAATTTACAGTCCATATTTGGTGTGGGTGCTGTAAATAATATTTTATACCATAATATATTATGGTAACTCGTCCAAGCAAATACAATTATTTTAATATGTTTCACAGTTTGGATTTTTGTATCTGTAATGTGCGCATTTTAAGACAACTGTTACTGCTGTTGCTCCGTGAAATGACAGGGAAACTGGGAGTAGGCATTACTGACACAACGCTTATTATTCCAATTCAAAGTCAAGACTGTCTGTCACTGGATACCTTGTCTGTAGCTGGTGCTCCTACCCTGTAGTTGGTTGTCTCAACAGTTTATTCCAAAGCTTATTCACTTGGAAGTTTCTTCAAATTTTCTGATTTTTCTCCAGGTATATAAAGCCGGGAATACACTTGCGCCGAGGCAGGCCGCGCACCGCACGCGCAGCCTCGGCGCGCCGCGATGCTCAAGTGTGTACGGGTCCCCAACACAGCGGCAAACAGGCTCAGTCTGCCGCGTGCGGTGCGCGGCCTGCCTCGGCTCAAGTGTATTCCCGGCTTTAAATATGAATTTGTTCCAAGGAACCAAAAGGACCTGAGGCAGAAATAATAAATACCAAGTAAAGTTGGTGAGGTCCTTAAAATGAAAATTGTATCAATTTAAGGACCTCACAAACTACATTTAAAATCAGAGCTCGACAAGTTCTCTTCAGGCCAAGATGAACCAGGAATTAATTTTGATTTGGAAAGTTTTCTATGCCAAAAATGATAGGCTTAAGCATTTAAAATGATTTTTGTTGTGCGCATTAATATGAAGGTTTTGAATTCTAGCCACTTATAAATTCAGGGATCATGATTTCTGATACAGTTGCTATAAACAGTATAAAACGAAGAACTAAATTTGGAGGTTTGGAAAAGTGTTCTTTTCATTAAATACGTCACCTGTACCAGCTCGCGCTACTGCTGACAAAGCAAAATGAAAACCGGAGCAGAACAAAGGACCAGCCCCATTCTACTACCCTTTCGGCCTGAGTAGGCTTCCCTAATTTAGTTTCTACACAAAGAAGATAATAAACCGGTGTGTCAAGAATTTGCAGAGTTTTTATATAGTAAATTTGTCGCAAAACATAGTATAATACTATGATAATATAATACTATAGTATAATACTATATTATAGTATTATATATTACATAAAGTATGTCTGGCAACCCTCTACTTGTGACGTGCGCTCTATTCTCGATTACCAAAGTCTTTCGCGGCTCCAAAATATAGATTAGTCGTGTTTTATCAAGTGCAGTAACGTGTTATGACACTTTTCAGAAATGAGTGGCTCTTTCTTCGAGTAACAACAATATTAATAACAAGACAAACTACCGATGGCACACTCACACTCTACGTGCTCCTTGACGGGTGCCTCACATCTTATCAGTATCCCCTGTATTTTTCGATTACCTAACATTTTGACTAATTTATTTAAAACTTACGTCGTTCGATATTGTTTCCGACGTCGGGACCCCCATCTCGCTTTGAGTCACATTCGGAAATGTGTACCAAGAGAACTGAATGTAATCAAAAAAATTATTTATTTTCTGATAAACTTATTAACCTTGTTACAATTACAGATATCTGCGTTATGTCTTATCTCGTCACTTTCATTGTTCCCAGGTAACATCAACAGTAAGGAACCGCTGCTCATCTCATCTCAAGAGCCCCT
This sequence comes from Stenodema calcarata, assembly GCA_963920205.1. Taxonomy (NCBI): domain Eukaryota; kingdom Metazoa; phylum Arthropoda; class Insecta; order Hemiptera; family Miridae; genus Stenodema; species Stenodema calcarata. The sequence continues at coordinate 1,341,401 of OY986050.1, read as the reverse complement.
GAGGATCCTCGGTGATAACAATGGTGAGTCATTCATTATTTTTTGGTGTCTCGCTAATAAACGGTGATATTTAATAAGAAGAAAACGTTTTCAGTTTTGTCCCCAACAGTTACTCTGTTGACGTGTTACAATTCGATGTGCTGTCACTCGAATAAATGTTACATCGTTAAGTAAGTTTCAGTCCAAGTGCACATTTAAATGCATTCAATAGTGCATTCCTAATATGAATATTATTCATTCTGTGCTGTTCTTAATTACATAATAATATTATGTAAATATTAATTAAAAGTGTGTTGTCCCAGAATGATTCATCAATGGAAACGGCGCAATTCTGCTGCTACAGTATCTGCAGCAGATACTGTAAAATTTACAAATCTTCCCTTACGAAACCCGCATGGCACATCTGACAATTGCCTACTTTTCAGGAGGACAAAAAAAACTGATTTGTAGGTACTAAAGGTGTAAGAGTTTTTCTCATTTTCTCTCTCCTCCCCATTTCAATTGGTGCAGTTAAAATAATCGATCGAACAGGAGTTCAAATAATCAGAATAACTTGAAAAACTGTGTTGTAGTGCTATGCTATCATAATTTTTCTCCTCACTTGTGCTATGCGGCACGTCTCATACTCTGTAGTTGTGCTATGCTGAACTTACTGAAACGTCAATAACCTACGCTCTGGATTAATCAGGATAGGTAAGTAAGTAAAGAGGATAACTTGAAACACATAATTGATTGAAAAAATATCATTTTATTTTTCAATTAAGAAAAAATACAATTTTTTGCAAAAAAAAAAAAAAAAAACTATAATAGGGACTGAAAATACCCTGAAATCTTCAAGAAAAAACATTTTTGGTTTTCAATCAAGTGAATAATATTTATTCTTTCGCTGTCACTTCAATCCGATCCAGAATCCAGCTGAAAAAATGAAATAGGAAACGATTAAAATATGTTGATCGCCTTCAAGAATTGCAATGTTTGTCAGGAAATAAGAAGAGTGGACGCTGGAGAAACATCTGAGACAGCTTAGCACATCCAACAGGTTCTAGGCAAATCAGCACAGCAGATGTACAACTCAAACTTTACACGCCAATTTTTTAGTTTCCAAGTTTTCCAGCATTTTGATTGTTTAAAGTGAACATCGAACATTATAGGATGTAATTGATAAATAGACTTAGGTTAGGTATAGATGTCTCATGCTGCCAGATGATTTCAATTGTGCTTAGCATAATGTGCTATGATGACTAAATTGCCAATTGCAGCGCCCCGAACGGCCGGATCGAAAAACCAAGTTTACCAATTGCTCAGGCGCGAAAATTCAAATAAAGAAACACCAAAACCTCATTTTTCGTCAAAATGTTAGATGTGCCATGCGGGTTCTTAATCGAAGAAATACAAATACAAATTTACATTTAATGTACCTTTGCATATAGTGAACTACGCACACATTATTCTGGTTACCATATCCTTTTAGCGAATTTTCGAAGAAAAGGAAGCTATTATTCTCGGTCCATAATTTGCAAAACATTTCATACCAAAATCCGTTCCAGACCATCCTAAATGTTTTACGCTGAACACGATGATGAAGTCAGAATTGCGATATTTTATGCCGTTCTTAAACTGGAGCACTATGCAGATGAAAAAACCTGGTCTTACTCGAGATGTTCGTCAGCTCTACGAATAAGATATAGCAATTCTGACTTCACCATCCTGTTCAGCGTTGAAAAATCTTTAAACTCAGGTGTTACTCGGCAAAGATGGTTGAATGAGATTCCAAACATCAAATTTTACATAAAAACCAGTTATTTCTCCCTTCAAGCCGATCAATGTCTATCTGGCACTAAACACTAACAGTTCGCTACCAAATTGAACTCCAAGAGCCCATTGGTTTAGTCGTGAAAATCTCTTAGTATCAGGCGCCCTCTATTAGCCAAGTTATTTTTGGGAAATCCTGAGATTTATCATTTCCAAAGTAGAACAAGTATTTTAAAGTGTACCTATTTATAATAAATGCATTTAATGGACAAAAAGAATTTGAATCTTGTGCCACCGCGATCTGAATCTGCTCATTACCTTTTCTGTCCTTTCAATTTAGATTTTCTTTGAGTTAGTTATTTTTCAGTATTTTATTCTTTGTATTTTCGACTTGTTATTAGCTCATGTTGTATGTTTTTTATAGGGAGATGTCTGTTGTTTAGATAAACAAGTTCAAGAAAAAGGACTGGATGGGTACAAGATGGTTAAAGAGAGCGACTCGTCGAACAGGTATCTTCACAAGAAGTTCAAAAAAGTTGCTACTTCGGAAGATTCCTCTCCAAAAAAAGAGAAAGGGGTTTTGTATTCCATACCATCGGAGGAAAGTGAAGAAGGGAAGCCAACATCTGACGGAAGGTACGTCTGTCCTTACTGCAAGCTCTCATTGTCCAAGCCCTCGGTGTTGCAAAAGCATATCAGAGCTCATACCAACGAGCGACCGTTCCCATGTCTACCTTGTGGATTTGCCTTCAAGACCAAAAGCAACCTCTACAAACACTGCAGAACGAGAGCGCATTCGCTTAAAATCGACGGCCAAAGCTCTGAAGATGATGATGGAGGTTCTGCATCGTCCGAGGTATCGAACAAACCGTATAAACCCAAATTCCATCTCACGGAGACGAGTGTGTCATCAGCTTCGACCTGCTCGTCACCTTTCAGTTCTTCCCCCAGCCCGGACCTCCTCAACGCCCACATCAACAAGCTTATCACGGAGAACCAAGCGATGATATTTGACACTGACTGGACATCGACGATCAAGAGAGAAGAAACTCCGTCCCCTCCGAGAAATGGGGACGTCCACCTCATGTACCCGCCTGTGCCAATGATTCATGAACCTGAAGATCTGTCTTCCACATCAACTACTTCTGAACCTCTAAACCTAACTGTTAAGGAGCCCAGGAAAAGAGGATTACTGGATGACAGCCCTTGTCCTCAGTCTCATCCCAAAGAATCCACCGTGAAAGACCTTCTCGTACGGCATAAGGAGATTCCTGATCTCACTAGAATAACTTACGAAGTCCTGTATCCTTGTCCCCATTGTAAAGTAGTCTTCCGAACCTCAGATAACCTTAACACCCATTTATTTTCGTGTAAACCCAAGTCTTCCCCAGGCCCACTCCTAGGCAAAACTCCTCTAATCGATACCTTCGTCAAAGATAATATTAAGAAAAGAAAAGTAGACTTCAATAAACTTGAACGTGCCAAACAAAATTCTTTAAAGCTATTCGGTGGTGAAGTGAAAATTTTAGACACCACTGAAAATCGAACTCAAAGGTTAGATTCGGATAAGGAGTGCGCGAAAAAAGACGCTCAAGTTCTAACATTTGCCAAAACAGGACTCAATACTGTTGGCGGTACTATTGTGCAATCAGAAACAACAGATTCGAATAATACGTATCCTGATAACCTAGTGCTTCCGATTGTACCTAGCGTAGCAACTCCATCACTCAACGTGACTGGAATCACCACTCCAGTACAAGTTCCTCAGTTGAGGTTCCCTCCGTCAATGAACCCTTTGACGAGCATCACGGCGTTCAATCCTCTGACTCTTCCTCCTCCAGCGTCCCTGCCGAAGATGAGTCCTATGAAAGCCTCTCCGACGCTCTACAATGGTGGAGTTGGAACGATTCTCCACGCCGGCAAAGCGATACCTTTCGTCCCTGGTATGCCTGGGCCTAACACACTTCTCGCATCGCCGCCTCCTCTCGTTCCTTATCCAGAGCAGACGGTCATCATCAGGTCGCCAATTCCACCAGCTATGAAAGAGGCAGCCAAGCCGTTGCCTTCACCTTCGGCCAGACATGAACCCCCAGCGTCACCAGCCCCTGTTGCCAAGACCGAGGAGCTAAAGGAGGTTATCGTAAGTTGTATGAACCATATCAATTCACTTGATATAACCACAAATAGACGGCTGAATACATTCGTTCCTGTTTACAAATTAATTTTTTTTTAAACGCATTTATTGAAATCAAAAATATAACATTGTAGTGGTTACAAATTAAGATATTAAAATTTAATATCTTAATTTGTAACCACTACATTTAATGCTACTCCACCCTTTAAGTATAACTTGCGCTGTGGGGAGGAGTTGAAGTACTATACTCGACAATTCCTCCAAAAATCTAAGTTGTCGCCACATAAACGACATTTTGCTGATTTACAGGAGTCACTTTTCGGGTGTCACTTGTGTGGTGTTGTTTTATCATTGAAATCATGTGGTGTTATTAATTATGCGATTAGAGCGCTTCCTGTTGGAGTTAGAGCGCTTCGTATATGTTCAGGCAAAGCGTTAAATTGTTTCGCACCTCTGTAGTCAAAAGCTGCTTGATCACGAAATGATCTTCTAAAAGGCACCACTGAAAAGCATCGGTTTGTAGATCTTGTTATACCCACATTATGTAGAGTCAATTCACCCTCTCGCACTAGTTTATAAATTTAATCGTACTAGTTTATAGGATCAATTATTTAAGGAAATGGGGGTCCTTCCACTACCAGACTTGATAGAAAAAATACTTACCATTAAGGCGTATAAATAAAAAAAATTCTATCAAGTCTGGTAGTGGAAGGACCCCCATTTCCTTTAATAAGGAGCTTCTGGGCCACAAAAAGCGAATCCAGGAGAGCTGTGCTGATTCCCCCCCCCCCCTCCATCACGAGACACCGTAAATCAGGTGTGACTGTATTACGGCGAAGTAAAACATCCTCCGAACTTAATTTGGCAGAAAACTTCTCACTTCTCTGCAAATGTACACCATCTTTCTTAGCGTCGCTACCAACCCCTTAATGTGAAGATCCCACCTTAAGCATTGGTCAACTTCAACCCCAAGATTGCGAGTTGAAGGTACCTGTAATATTTGAGGACAGTTACACAAGCTACCATTAGTACAATCTATACTATGGCATTTGATATGTCCAATGCGAGGAAAGTCCTATCTCTGTTAGCAAATGCTATGAAGTTCGTCGCCATTCCCATTTCATTTAGACAGTGGTTAGCTTTCCCGAGGCAGGCCTGAGCTTTTGAGATAACTTGTTCCCATGTCCTGTCCACAACCAAGATTGCAGTGTCATCCGCGAACGAGAAGATCGTCCCGTCCGCCTTAGTCCTCAACAATTGCTCGTAATTAATTGTAAACTTTTTACAATATCTACCTCTAATACATAGTACCTATGAATATGTAATATATATTTTTGCCGTTACAGAAAAGGAGTAGCGAGGGTCAGGAAAGGAAGTTCCTGAGACCGAGCTCACTACCCCTCAAACCAGGGACCTACACGCCAAAAAAACAGTTGAATACTCCACTTCACTCGACGTCGCTCATCTCTCCAGAAACACCTCGCCCCAGGAAGTCCTACGGACAACTCTACCTCAATGGCCACGCTTACACTTACCTGGGCCTCAAATGCTCCACCAGGATGTTCTTCTGCACGCTCAACAAGCCCCAGCCCATTTATGTTCCTTTGGCGCCGGATCAGTACAAAGTCTCCATGTACTCTAATTGGACGGTAAATCCTTAACTTTTCGTACGAGTCCTAGAATGAAGGAGTACTCCTTATGAAGTAACATTAGACGGGTTTCTAATTAAAATTTTCAATTTACGAATCATTGCGAGGGTGTTTGGTAGGAATGGCGAATGGGGGACAGGAATGTTGATGACTGAACTTAGGGTACCTCAACACATCTTGTTCATATAATCACAATAACGTCATTTACGGGAAAGAAATAAAACATGTTGATTTACAGCAAAAATGAAGATATTTTCATTAGTTCGAACATTAGCAGCGACTAGTCTGTTAAGGCGCTGTACTCGTACTATTTAGATCTAATCGGTCACAGTAGGTTTTCTCGAAGGAACATAATTAGGTAGTATTTAGTATGAAATAGGCAAGGCTTAAAAAGTAATTATCTACGAGTAGGTTCGTACACACTCCCTTAAGGGATCAAAATCGAATGAGAAAAACCTGTACAATGTCATGTGATGTGCTTCTGTTTGGAAACTTGTCCGTCGGCTCTTCTTTTGACGGTGCCTCCTACACCATCCACAGGTACTTTTCCATGCCCAGATTCCGTAATACGGATTGTACTATATTTCCAAGTTACTTCTTTGACAAGAGAAAAGTAGCGGACCAATCAATGTCCTCATCAATTCAAGGTTAATTTTCCGAGAATTCAATGTCCTCATGTCTTCAATGCAGCGGACCAATCAATGTCCTCATCAATTCAATGTTGATGTCCGAGAATAAATGAACCCTGTTGTTCCAGGGAAGTCTTTCGACGATTGATCCAAAATTAAAAAAAAAAAAAACCGTTGACGACATCAAAAGACCACGAAAAACTGCCATCAAAAATAAAAATTCAATGGTACCTAACACTTCTGGGGTGAACTAGGACGTGGATGAGTGTATATACACTCTTCTCATGATAGCAATGACCAAAGCGAAAAATTTTCATTTAAGGCTCAATAGCCCTTGTATAGTTCTAAAATCAGCCACCACGTAGCAGCACCAAAATGAAGGAAATTTAGATAGGGGATAATTCGAGTTCTATTGAACCGATTTTAGATCTGAAAACGGCTATGGACGTAAAAAGAGCGTAGAATTTTCGGAAATTAGTCGAAATGAGTCATAATCAAAAATTGAGAAAGTTGCGATCGTTTTTTTACATTTCCAAGCCATTTTTTGAAAAACTGAGGTAGCTCTGCAATGCACTGCATCGTCCTGAGTCCAAAACAATTTTCAGATTTCAAATCGGTTAATTAGAACCGACCGAAACGCATTTTACGGTGTAGGAGAGGCAAGGGGTGGAGGTGATGAAGGAGAAGCGGAAGGGGCTGTTCTCTTCGTCGAAAACGATATGGAAAATGGTACAAACACGGTGCGTAATAGCGTGGAGTTTGGACTACTTCCTAACTAAAGCTGGTTTCACATGGAGCGGAACACGGACGGAACGAGGAACGACGGAACGAGGAAAAACCAGTGGAGGGGATGACGGAATCGGGAAGAGTGTTCACATGGTGGACGGAAATTCCGTCACGGAATCATAACCTTCCTAAATCATAACCTTCATAATCTGAAAGCTCTCTCATCTTGTTTATGGTTTTTTTCTTTTCTTCCCAAATTAAAATTTTGTGTGCGTAATTATTTGATGTGCTCGGGTGTTGAAATGATTGATGGCATGAACATACAACAGGCTCTATACTTCTTAAGTAACAGCGAAGTGGAATGGCAGTGGCAACATCTGCCTATATTGCGAGGACCATTGTGAAAATTGAATTCAAAAATAAAAAACATTTGCAAGCTCACACGTTTATTTATTCCAATTATTCAAAACTAGAAGTTATTGAAAAACAGTCAATTATTGTTTAATACTTCCTTAAATAATACGTTAAAACTTCCTGACCTCCTGTGGATTTGGATGACATTCCCGGTTTGACATCCGGACTTTCCGTGTCACTTTCCTCAGAAAATGCCATAATTGCCGGCGAAAATACGTCGGGGTCACCAGATTATAGTGCATCGGTTGCGTGGAAATAAATAAACGAACTATATAAATGAATCACGGTTTATTCCACCGGCAATCGCGAACTTATTTCACTTGAAAAATAACCTTTCTTTTTTATAACCACTTTTTTGTAACTAATTCGAGTTGCTATGAACGCTCAACTACAATTGATGTCTATACTAAATAATGACGAAATGATGCTTGAACAAGACGAAATTCAACACTTTGAACGAAGACTTCACAAGACGACGCGAAAATATTGCAACCTCTACTAGCGGTTATCAACATTCCTATCCACTGCGCTTGCGCGGAGCTCGACGGAAAGTGGACTCGACGGAAGGCGGTATGAAAATTTCTTCCGTCGACCACTGTCCGTCCATTCCGCCAACATGGCGGCCACCATGTCCCGTTGGGTGGCCAACAGCCAATCAGATTGCGTCCCATCCTTCCGTCGTTCCTCGTTCCGTCCGTGTTCCGCTCCATGTGAAACCGGCTTTAGAGTACCTAGAAGGCAACAAGGCGATGATTTGGGGAACCAGTGAGTGGGGGAAGCCTCACACATCGTCGGGTCCCACTCGGCCCCTCTAAATCGAGATTGGTCCCTATCCGCAGCGTTTCTGACCCTCGAAAACGTCGAAGTATGCCAATAAGAGAGCCGTCTACATTGAACCAACCATGATACATTATGTTGCTACAATCTGTATACTAAAATCTTCATTTACTGGTATATAAAAGAAGTACCTACTCATCTTCCTGTATATTTTGAAATTTATACTTTCTTCACCCTATCACCAAAGCTTGAAAAAGATAGGTAGTATTGCAATCGGCTTGAAAACCAAATTTCGAAATGACTTCCGAAAAATTCCTTATCAACATATAAACCCGTTTCAGAACATTCTAAACAAATTTCTGTGTGTGTGTATGGAAGTCGTCACGATTGCGGCCGGTAGGAAGAATACATTTTTATAATGTAGGTAGTTTCTTCATAATATTTTAATTATGGTTTATAAAATAGTTTTATCGTAATATTGAGATATACTCAATATTATACAATACACCACATTACTAAACAAGTAAACTTGTACAATAATATACAAGTATACTGTACAATATTATATGGTAATAAACAACGCCATTCTTTTGCCCGCTGTTCGAATCAACTTGCAAAGGGAAGTGGTTCCCCAACCTCATTGGGATCATCTAATGTGTTGACGTTTCCAAGGAAACGAATGATGACCTTGGTTTACGTGCTTTGATGCCTACCGGCGCGACGCCCGCCCGTTTGTTGCCCCCTTCTCCCTTGCCGCGATTCCTTCATCACCTCCACCCCTTGCCTCTCCTACACCGTAAAATCGCGTTTCGGTCGGTTCTAATTAACCGATTTGAAATCTGAAAATTGTTTTGGACTCAGGACGATGCAGTGCATTGCAGAGCTACCTCAGTTTTTCAAAAAATGGCTTGGAAATGTAAAAAAACGATCGCAACTTTCTCAATTTTTGATTATGACTCATTTCGACTAATTTCCGAAAATTCTACTCTCTTTTTACGTCCATAGCCGTTTTCAGATCTAAAATCGGTTCAATAGAACTCGAATTATCACCTATCTAAATTTAGGGTCGATGGTGCAGCCATCTATTGAATTTTCTTACAAGTTTTTTTTGGGCTATTGAGCCTTAATGTACCTGAAAACGTCATTCCCGTCACATTGCATCATTCAATGTCACACCACATCAGCTCCTCTCACGTGACAGGACTGAATGTGCCTTCATCAAAATGTAGGCAGGCATGTTGTTTGTTCATAAAGGGTTGGAGACCCACATCATGTTCATGTTAGTAAGAAGATTTGCTTCCCTCACCCGAGAAAATCTCTATTTGCTATTTACAAACCCAAAAACAGTAAGTGACAGGAATGACGACAAATAAAGGTACGCACCAATTTTGCGTTCATTACCACTTACTAAATGGAAAAATAAAATAAAGGACGCATCTGCATAGTTTCGTCACAGTAGCAGAACGATCACTGAGGGTATTTAGCGAAGCAGAGCTCTCGAGCGTCGTATTTACAACGGGCTCCCACCTGTTTCAATTCTCTGGGGACAGCCCTTACAAGTCTAATAAAAATTAAAAATATTTTTTCCACCTCCCACTTTTTGTTAGATTAGGGAGAAGGAAAATAGGGAATACTGTTGGTTGAAATAGGGAATACTGTTGATCTATGAGAATCTTGGAAACGTTCAGTGGATAAGCAAAATTTGATGTGGATGCATGAAGGTGATTTTATGAGAGAGAAAATTACGATCGGGCCATCCTTAACACTATAATTCGAAAATATTCTAGAAAGTTGAAAAGCCTGTGATGGGGGTTGATAGCTTGCCTTTAAAGCATTAGCAGAAACCAATAATGTTTGAAACGTAATCTATAGTTTCATCTTCACTACAACCCGAATTTCTCTCTTTACAGATATGCTCGGACGCAAGTCCGACTCCTCCTGGGATCGACACGAGGAAAGCCATGTCCAGTTACGACTCAAGAAATAAAAACTGCAGCTACTCGTCTGCTAACCGTAGCAAGCAAGATATCGTGACTCACTCTTCCTACAAATCTACGCCAACCGAATCCGAAAAGAGTCCCCTCTCAGCAAACGCCATTTTGGTAATTTAAAATATTGTTCATAATTATTTATGGTCAGTAGCGGATACGAACTAAGTCACTCACGATGAAACGTGGAAACTTATGTTAAGGAAAACAAGACGTCCATTTGGAAGGAGAGTGACACAATCCGAAAAAGCTGATTTGTGGGAAATCGTCATCAAAGTTTTTTTCGTTACTTTCTCAGCTGTCCAGGCTCTTCTAAAATTCAGAAAAAATTGAAGTAAGGTGATTTCAACTCAGGGTGAGGCCCTTGAAAAATCTCTGTAGATTTTGATATTCTACTGCCTGGGATTCTGGAAAAACATGCCGCTTTTCCATAAAATACCGATGATGTTTCTTCAAATTTTGGGTTTCTTTTGGAGAATAATGACACATCACACAAAAATATCGTGGAGATTTCACATAGTGGCAGTCTTCCGTTACAAACGTTACCGTTCCATTGGACGGACAAAGCACAACTGCATGGGAGAATGGCACAACTGAAGAAGTGGCTATACTGTACCGATTATGTACGTAAAATTGGGCCGGTGAAAGAGTGACACAAGTGCAACAAGTAGTTGAAATAGACGATTTTTCAAATACTCTTGTTTTCCTCGTCTGTAGCGGATCATGTGTAAGTATAGTTTGAGAGATAGGGCCGACTATACAATTAAGTACGAGTATCTTAAAATTCAACCCCACCATCATTTCATATTATATTGGTCATCTTCATTGTGCAAATCTTATCAAGTGGAAATGCATCAATAAATTCACTCACAACCAGGGGCGCCGCCTAGGGTGGGTGGAGGGAGGGGATTGAATAATTTTGTTTTATTTTTATTTTTATTTATTTATTTATTGGCAGATAATCACAATACAAATTTTACTAACAACACATTTGTATATAAGACAGCTAAAACCAGCTATGTTTTGTTAATACAAGTTAATAAATACTGAATTGAGTGACAGTGCAGTGTAGTGTAGATTTTTTCAATAGTACAGAAATTGATTTCTTAAAATAAAAAATACCTTGATGGGAAATCTATGTCAAGCAGTTGGGAAAATTGAGGTTTCTAACATATTATGTTATTATTATTAATAATAATTGCAAAGTGCTCCAGTTTGAGAGCGGAATAAGATATCGTAATTCTGACTTGACCATCTTAATCAGCGTGTAAAAACCTTTAAAATGAGGTGTCACTTGACAGACCGTTTCATTTTTGGAATTTATGGGTTAACCCCTCCACCGCTAAGAAAACTCCCCAATAATTTTTTTATTTTTTTATTTTTATTTATTTATTTATTGGCAGATAATCACAATACAAATTTTACCTACAACACATTTGTATATAAGACAGCTAAAACCAGCTATGTTTTGTTAATACAAGTTAATAAATACTGAATTGAGTGACAGTGCAGTGTAGTGTAGATTTTTTCAATAGTACAGAAATTGATTTCTTAAAATAAAAAATACCTTGATGGGAAATCTATGTTAAGCAGTTGGGAAAATTGAGGTTTCTAACATATTATGTTATTATTATTAATAATAATTGCAAAGTGCTCCAGTTTGAGAGCGGAATAAGATATCGTAATTCTGACTTGACCATCTTAATCAGCGTGTAAAAACCTTTAAAATGAGGTGTCACTTGACAGACGGTTTCATTTTTGGAATTTATGGGTTAACCCCTCCACCGCTAAGAAAACTCCCCAAAACCGCACTCAGCTTTTGGACATTTCAACTCTAAACACGACGGTGAAGTCAGAATTGCGATATCTCATTCCGTTTTCAGATTAGAGCAGACTTAACATGAAGATCACATCAGATAACAACCACGTTTCTTCATCTTCAAAGTGCTCCAGTTTGACAACGGAATGAGATATCGCAATTCGGAATTCAGCATCATGTTCAGCATTAAAAAAAACCTTTAAAATGAGGTGTCACTTGTCAGAATGTTTCATTTTGGGAATTTATGAGGAATTCCCCCCCCCCCTTAAATTGGCCCGATTCTGCCCATCTATAAACTTAACCTTTCGATTACCAAGACAGATTTTTTGTGCAAATTTAAACTTTCTATCTCAATTCTATCGAGAGTTATCGCCTGGAATGACACATTCATAAATATATAAATATAATACATACAATTTTTAGTGTCTTTTGGCAGTGGAATCAGGATGGTCTTAAACGGATTTTGGTAAAATTTTGGTGAAAATTTTTTGTGAGTTCGAGTTTTAAACATTTTGGACCGAGAACAATAGCTACACTTTCTTCGAAAATTCGCTAAAAAAGGAAAAATGTATTTTTAAAAAATACGAAACCTTACAATAATTAAAATAAAGTCGACAATCCGAACCCCCCTCCCCCCTTAATTAAAATCCAAAAATAAGTGGCAAAATACGAATTAGCTTGAATTTTCAAGAAAATTCGTATTTTGCCAAATGAGGGGGAAAAGGTGAGTCATCTAGCGTAAAAAATGGATATTTCTGTTAAAAAAAAAAAAAAAAATTTCTCTACATTATCTTTCGCAGAAATAAGGAAGTTGAAAAAATAGGCAGTTGAAAAATGATGTGAATCGTGATAGTAGGTACATCGTAACACAATTCCTACACTCAATTTCAATTTCAATCCTACACCTCATACAGACGAAATGTGTCTTTTTGAATTACATCGTGGCGAGTTTGAACGCTTGGTTCGAACGCTTGGTTCCACCGCTTTATTTGGAGAAACTATAACGCTTTGGTGTCTACTTACTCCTCTAAAACCCACGTTGAACTTTGTTTTGTTTAGAAAAACGACGAAAGTGACGTTTCATCCGACAAAACGCAGGTTTGCGAAGGTGGATTTGAGTCTAACGAAGAATACACGTATGTCAGAGGGCGAGGTAAATACTTCTGAGCAACAGTGTGATTATTTTGATTCATCATTGTCATCGTCTGAAATTCTGTGATGGCAATCAAAACAGTAGTGCTCTCATGAAACTAAGACCACTTTCGTGGTACATTCAAGTAACGTAATATTACAATAAATATACAAGGTGTCTCCACTTGAATCCGAAGGACTTCAGGGATCAATTATACAACTAATTCTACTCTAAATCCCACTTTTTCCACTTGGAAGATTTTTTTCGTGGTTTCGACCTTAAGTCATTAAAATGGCCATAACTTCCTTAATCCGTCAAGCAATTCAATTGTAATTATACCATTGGAATCTCAAATCATGAATAATTATTTTTTAATAACAGGTAGGCAATCAATATAACTAAATTTAAAGACGATTTTCGTTTTCCTTGGATATTTTCGAAAATTTTCACTACACTTATTTGTTTCGCGTGAAATGGAGTCGAACCATGCGATTTGGAATTTGGTGTCTGTTTGTTTGTCTGTTTGTCCTTCAATCACGCAAAAACGGCTCAATGGATCGAACCCTTCTCCCGTATTTAAATGTTTCCGTGATCGGGGAAGGGCATAGGGGGGGGGGGGGGTCACTTCCGGATCCGATGCATAGGGGTGGGTTCTTCCTTACCGTGAGACAGATGAATATTATTTTTGGTATTTAAGATTATAAGGATTTGTAAAGGGACATGTAAGAGGGACCGTAAAGCGATTGGTGTGAGTGGCAGATGGATCCATCCCGAGTTCTGCCCGTCAATTAATCCCATTGAACGAAAAAGCTGCTTTACCAAACCATTCCTCTAACTGACATTCCGCCTTCTTCCCCTGTACCCTTCAAATGCTATCTTAATGGCAAACATCGATTTTGCTGAAAAATCTCCCGGTTTTTTTTTTTTTTTTTTTTTTCGTGCATTAAAACGTCGTTTTCTCCCTTAAACTCAGTCGTTAATTTATATTGGGCGCATGTTTGAAAGATGAGATCTCGAGTAAGTTAGTAAGAGAGTAGTTGGTAGACCCACCGAAATAAAAATGACTAAAAGAGTGGCAACCGATAGAAAAACGTCAAATTTTCGGAAAATGTCAAAATTTGTACCCTGTAAACTTTTTGCACCATTAAACCCGTTCACAACATTTTGACTGCGCATCAGGGTGCTGGGAAATTCAACGTTCTTTTTCAACGGTATAATTACATTTGAATTTATTGACGGATTACGGAAGTTATGGCCATTTCAACGACTCAAGGTCTAAACCACTAAAAAAAAACTCTTAAAAGTGGGATAAGTGGCATTTAGACTAGATTTTTTAAAAAAGTCTACGAGAGACTTTTTGTTGTAAATTAGTTGTAGAATTTATCCCTGAAGTCCTTCGGATCTAAGTTGAGACCCCTTGTACAAGTTTAACTGACTGAATGATAACTAAGCTAATCCAAGTATACAGAATTTCAATTCAATATTCGATTAAGTACCTGATATTTACTTTGATTTGTTAAACTTCAGATGTACACTCGTACATCTTTATCAAGACTATTTGCCACTTTTGTCAGGGCGAGGGCGGTACGTGTGCAAAGAGTGCGGGATCAGGTGCAAGAAACCCTCCATGTTGAAGAAGCACATCCGAACTCACACTGATCTCAGGCCGTACACCTGCAGATACTGCCCTTTCAGGTGAGGGATGGACGACTAAAGTACTTATTGGGTTACCTAATAATATCCGAGGGAAACATTCTCATAAAAATTGTGCCATTTTTTTTTTTTTTTTTAGTTTCAAGACGAAAGGCAACTTGACGAAACACATGAAGTCTAAAGCACACTACAAGCGATGTGTCGAGCTAGACATCATTCCTGTCCCAACTACCATCGATAGCTGTTACAATGATGACGAAAGCAGCAAGAGCCAGGTGAGATACGGGTTATATTGCTGATATAACATTCTACCATCTTACATTGTTACCATGTTATATTTATTGAGATAGTTTTACAAAGTACTTAGATCAATGAATTAAACTAATGAAAATCATAGGGTGAAAATCGTACATCACCACCGTTTCTTAGGGGGGGGGGCCATTGGATCAAGCGAGGAAAATAAAGATTATGTTGATTTCAAGGTGAAGGAATGGGAGGCCTGTGTCAGGAAGCTGGCGGCAGCTGCAAAAAATTACCCCCAAGCGGCTTATACCTCCTTTGTTAAATGCCTGCAGCGGGAGTGGACATTCCTCCAACGTGTCATCAGGGACTGTGAGGACCAGTTTGAATCACTGCGAGACATAATTAGGGACGTCCTGACACCAGCTTTGCTGGGGCGTGAGGTCGGCTCCCTAGATCATGATCTCTTTGCCCTGCCTGCAAGGTTAGGGGGGCTGGCACTGGAGGACCCCACTAAAACACCAGGGGAGGCACACTTAACATCCAAGACAGGGGCTGCAGCTCTCATCACAGCAATCACGACCGGTTCCACTCTTGATAATCTCCATCACGCTGAAACAGTGTCAGAGGCGCTGAAGGAGGGCGACGGGAGGCAGCGGCCTTGGAATGGAGTACCATCATCATAGGCAGGCTCCCCTTACAGCGGCAACGGACAGTGCGACGTTGTGTGGAGGGCAAATCATCGCAGTGGCTGTCAGTGGTACCACTTGCCTCAGATGGTTTTGATTTATCAGCCACGCAATTCAGGGACGCATTGGCTGTGAGGTACGGGCAAGAACCCCTAGCACTCCCAAATGCTTGTGATGGTTGCGGTGCGAGGACAGACCTAAATCACCTGCTTAATTGCAAAAAAGGAGGCCTGATTAAGCAGGGTCATGACTCTCTTCGGGACACTGTGGCAGACTTAAGTCGTCTGGCCTGGAGGGGGGTTGTGGTCGAGCCTGTGATGCAGGAGGCGAATGCAGGACTGCCTAGACTGGTTGGCGATGTTAAAGTCGACGGGGTTTGGGACAGGGAGAGGGTGGCGTTTTTTGATACTCGCATCGTTAACGCCGACGCCCCCTCTTAACAGTCTCAGGCCACCGAGGAAACTCTCCAGCGGGCAGCATCCGAGAAACACAGAAAGTATAACCGCGCCGCGGAAGAGCATCGTGGATCGTTCACTCCCCTAATAGTGACCTGCGACGGAGTCCTCCATAAGGAATTTCGGGCATTCACCAAACAGCTTGGTAGGACTTTGGCCGAGAAGTGGCGAAGACCGGAGGGGCACGTCATGGGTTGGATCCGAGTTAAATTGAATTTCGCCGTGATAAGGGCCATTTCGATGCGCATCAGAGGGCCTCGTAGACGGATCCGCGGCTTTGGGGATGCAGATGGGCTGGGAATGGAAGATGGGGCCCCATTACCAATCCTGGAGGATTAAAAAAAGCGCACAAGCTTCATTCCTACTCCTTCAATTTCCCTTCTAAGGTCCCCCTAAGGTCCCCCTAAGTAACATAAATAAAAAATTTTTGATTTAAAAAAAAAAAAACTAATGAATTAATATTATTTGGATTTGTCGATATTACGTCAGTTACAAGTCCATCCTTTAATACTCCAATCTCTCGAACACTGTATTTTTGTTCATATGGACAACCCGGAGACGTCGCACAGTAGAAACTATGACCAATGTAGGTGGACAAAATTCTGAAACTTGTAATTAGATATTAAATATTTTTGTTTATCATTTTTTCCGAAATCTGGGAGCCCAAAGGTGGTTTTGGACAAGTTTCAGAATTTTGTCCACGCCAATCGCGTCACAATATAATAATTATTATATTGTGACGCGATTGGCGAGCGCATGGAGGTCAAACATTTATTTGCTAAAATCTAAACCTGTCTTACATTTAACGTTTGAAGTCGAAGAATAAGGCTAGGAGTGGCGTAAACCTGCTAATAGATGTATTTTAAATAATTTAGGAAACTCTTCAAATATAGATGTAGAAATTTAGGTTGTAAAACTTTAATTTATTTATTTTTTTTTTTTAAATAATTACATAGTACATAACATACAATTTAAATCAAATACAGAAATAAAATTAGGCATCATTTATAATAATTCATGAACGTACTTAATTAAGCACAGGTAGATGAATATAAAAATG
Organism: Stenodema calcarata; assembly: GCA_963920205.1. Taxonomy (NCBI): domain Eukaryota; kingdom Metazoa; phylum Arthropoda; class Insecta; order Hemiptera; family Miridae; genus Stenodema; species Stenodema calcarata. The sequence continues at coordinate 1,324,284 of OY986050.1, read as the reverse complement.
TTCTGTGCAGCGAAAGTCAATTTTTCACAGTCTACCTTCAATAACTCGCTGACTTATATTTTTCGTGTATATATATTTGACGTATATATATTTTTTCTCGTTGGAACATTCGAAAGATTTTTCAGGACATCCTGAGCGTTGACAATTAGGTTGGATAACTGAAAACGATAAACGAAAATCCAAGTCATCTGAATCAAGCCGGAGTATGTATTCGAAAAATCTTCCAGTTTTCTGTGTCATTTGTCTCAACTTTCCGAAATTTTATCTGAAAGACGGGAAATTCCAATTTTCAAAAGGCCCAGTCTCCACAAATTCTTGATTATTAATTTGGGCGGAAGTGAGAATAAATTTCAGCAAATCGAGGGTCTCACGTCAACACCCCACATCGTCACTTTTGGCCAAAATGAGCTATGCATACCGTTCGAAGCGTCTTCTCCCGGCGGATCGATCTAACTAAGTATAAGTTAGGTACCTAAGTTAGGTGAAACTAAATCTCACGATTTATTTTACTGAATTACTCAGTAAACATAGTCATTGGTAGATGGTTTTTTGGCTCTGCTGAAAAGTCGCCCAAATGAGGATGTGGGAAGTTGCCGTGAGACCCTCGAAATGCTCTTGGCGTTTTTGTTTTTGGGAAACTTAACCCACTCTTAAAAAAATTCCTCCTCTTGATTCGGAGAGTGTGTCTGAAAAAATTATGTAGGTATCACCCAAAACGCAAAAATTCTTTGCAACATTCAAACACGAGAAGGACGAGGATAAACGAATCCTACAAACCAATCCTCGCGGTAACTTGGGGTTTACATAGTTTTTCGTTATTGAATAGGAGCATGCATTTAAAAATTGCTAAATTAACTCTACAAGTAGATTGCAATGTATATTCAATATCGAGTGTGAAAAAATCCTGTCTTACCGGTCTCAGCAATGTCCATTGTTAAATAAAAGCAAAAGGACTTGACTCTAAACACGCCTTGAACATAATAAATGGCCATCGAATAAAGATAATCCAACTGCCGTTTATCAGGCAGTTGTGTAAACAGGAATTCACTTATCGACTATTTGTTTGTAAACACGGTGTGGCGGGAAATATTAGTATTAAGCGTCTAATAATAAAAAGGTCAAGTACTCAGAAATTCTAAACTTTTGACTTGACTTGTCCACTTGTTTTGACTTTGGCTTTGACTTGATTTTGCCCACTGTGCGTCGTGTTGTAATGAATCATGTCGTTTGGTGAGTGTCTACCAATATATTTACTTACGTATTTTCATTCTTCTAGGGTGATTGGACTTCCAAGGATGACTTGGGTGGCAACGATGACGATTCCGACGAGACTGACGAGGACGAAGATGAAGACGAGAATGAATCGGAAGATGAGGGTTACGAAGGTCAGTAAAGCTTACGTGGATTGCCAGGGTAGCCAACTAATGTCACGAGTTTTTTCCTAGAAACAAATCTGTAGAAAGATGGCAAAGTTTGGTATGTAACATTTCCTAAATTTTTCAGGAAAGCAATTTCAAAGTTCTGCCAGCATTAAAAAAAATCGAAAAATGCTTCACAAAATACTCGGCTCAATATTATTTTTTCTTCGCTATTTAAGTACAGTAACAAGCTGCGGTTGACATAATATGTGGAGGTTTTCAAATTTAGCTTATAAATTGGAACAAATTTTCTAAATGTTCCAAGCCGATTCCTGACATAATAATATTACGGTGAAACAGCAACATGCTATTATAACTCATTTTTCCAAACTATTAAGGAGAAACAAAAAACTGTTTACGAAACTTGAGTCGTCTTCCATGCTGAGCCGTTGCCTCGCCACAACTGCACTGTAAAACAGCTGACTTATAGCATGTTGGTTATCAAACTGAATTATAGCTTGTTGGCAACACTAAAAAAAAAACTTCCTAGGGGATCGTTTGTTCGAGAAACTGACTTCTCCAGTCGAAATCCAGAGAAAATTTGAGTAATGAAGGAATAATGAAAATTTCAAGGAATGATGCCTAACGCATTTTGGCGAAAAATGGTCTTATAGCATGTTGCTGTTTCACCGACGATATGTGATTTCGCCATCTTCCAAATTACTCCGTTTACTATTTTTGCCGATTACCTCAATCACTCATTTCTGCAATTTGTAATTTTTTGAATGGTTAGTAGGTAAAACCAAATGATAAAAATATTAATGGGTAATAAAAAGCAATTTAAAAATCAGCATGTAAAAGTGTGTTTTTCTAAATCGTCACTTAAGTTCTGATACGCCCATCCACATTTTTGGTTTATTATCTTCGATAATGAACCATTGGAATCGCCCAAAGAAAAGATTTTTTTAACCCCCCCTCAAAATTTGTTGGTTTACGTTTCAAGATACGTAGATTCAGAAAATCGAATAAAAAAAAATCCGTCCGTCCGCCGTACGCCGTCCGCGCCACTTTGCCCAGTTAGCGTTGAGTTAAAATTACGAAATTTTTTTTATGGGTTTCGACCAACCCCACAATGGTCCTCGAAACTTTTCAGAACCCTAGGTCAAGGGGAAGGGGTTCAAAACGAATTTTGAAAATTTGAAAATTTCATATCTCGAAAAATTCATATAGAACGGTATGTTTTTTATTTCATATTTTGATAGAGTTTGTTCCGTAGAATTTTTTAAGACCATCCGCAGCTTTGTACGACCAGCCGTTCGTTCACAATGACGGCTCAAAGATTGTGCCTCACAACACGATCGTGACTCAAACTGTTGAAATACAGGTCCATTTTCATACTAACAAGCTCTTTGGAACATCATATGGCTTAAGTGATGTCGAGTTTGTTGTTCTGAGGTGCGTTTCGTGCTACGGAAATGAAGGTAATTTCGAATGTTTGTTGGTAGGTACTTTTTTATAGAAAAATTATTACCGACGTAGTATTAAAAACCCCAGAATTATATCGTACTAATTAATCATAATTAATAATAATTATTATTAATAATAAATACAAATTAGTAATACCTAACAATAAATTATAATAATTAATCTAACATTTAGGATCTAGACATTTAGACCTAGTGATCTAGACAGAAGGGTGATCTGTACAAAGAAGATAATGAACCGTTGTGTCAAGAATTTGCAGAGTTTTTTCTAAAATAAAACATCTCTCATTTGACCGACCCTCGACATCCCTCAACCTTAAAAAATATATTACTAGAGGTGCTCCGATGTCGAGTTTTCGGGGCGGGCACTAATGCTTGGGAAGTGAGACGGAGAGGGTACCTACGGGGTGTTCCTAGGAAACATGAAGTACTCTGGGTGTTTGTGCAGAAACATTAATGATGACTTCAAGTACCTACAGTTGATTGACAGAAAACACACTAACGAGATTAAACAGATCAATGGTAGGGTCTCCAGGGTTTCCTCGCTAAAGTTTTTAGGATAGATTTTTGTAAAATATTGAGTGGATTTAGTACAATGTGAGAGGCTCCATCCCACGCTTATTCAACTTATTTCCTTATATTGTATGAAGGTGATAAAATTCATCATCATTTTGTTTTGTAGGAGACGAGTGCAGAATGGAACGAGAAGCCGCTAAATCTCTTCTCACTTTGTCCGAAGTCACTCTGGAAACTGCTCATCGCCAATATGTCAGCGCTGGCCTCGTTTCTTCATGTTCAAAACCTCGCACGTACCCCTACTCGATGTCGCCCCATCAGGTCAGTAAACCCTTGGACCGCGCAGTTATTTCCATATTAATAGCGTAATCACTACTGCCCTGTTAAGGTGAAACACCTCAACTCAAAATTCAAAACACTGCAGAAGTTGTTCACGGAAACCTTTGATGTAAGTTGATAGCAACTCATAATAAAAATCCCATTTTTTGGTGAGATATCGATATGACTTCAACCAATTCAACGGTGGAAAAAACACATGCAACGTCCTAGGACACAAGTACTCACCCCACGCCAGGGGGGTACATCCGTCCTAGGACACAAGTACCCAACACGCCAGGGTGAGTACATCCGTCCTAGGACACAAGTACCCAACACGCCAGGGGGAGAACATCCGTCCTAGGACACAAGTACCCACCTCACACCAGTCGTCAGGGGGGAGTACATTCGTCCTAGGACACAAGTACCCACCCCACCCAACACCCCAGGAGGGTACATCCGTGTTTCTCAACCTGTGAGAGACAGGTAATTTTAACCCCGTCCACTTGATGTATGCGTCCACGAGTTTTCGAGTTTTCTCTGTTCTACTAATCGATATTTATGTGATCTGTTGTATGGGGGAGGTTTTTTCATTTTTGAGATGCGAGCGCTAGCGAGCATCCAGAGTGTTTGGCAACTCTGTGAGCATTTATAACTCTGATGATTGATCATAATAATATTATGTTTCTGATCATGATATCGAGGCCATTTCACCATATTTCGCTAAAATCAATTTGATTCGTTGCGATTTTAAAATTTCCAGCTTCCGTTTTGGGATTGTTTGTTTAGGTAAAATGCCTCAACTTGCTCGTAACCTTAACGTAAACAACTCCATCAAACGGATGTTTTGTCAGGAAAATGTTTACACTTTTTGTTGGTAAAATGACTCATCTTTATGGTTTATGGTCAGAATTTCCCCCACTTCCGGTTCGAATTTTCAAATTTGGACTTTACCATCGAAAAGGCCAGGTCCAAAATAGGGAGGTTCCGTAAAACCCCCATTTTCGACTTGAGGCGTTTTTATTCAACAGGGCAGACTAGGTTTATGTGGGAGCATAATATGGTTTATATCACTAGGGATTTGGGAGCTTTAGGATATTTGCCCAAGTCGTTACCATTGCAGTAGATAATTTTCTTTCATCCAACTCGATCACAAATGATCAATGTCATGACGACAAAAGTGTAGAAATCGTGATAGTGTTACTTACCTATTTAGAGACTGTAAAACTGAACGTTATGAGATATTAATGAGATCCATAACGATCAATATGAACTAGTCTGTCATTCGTCTTGATTGTAGTAATGGGTTTGATGTTACTCCAGACGAATGACGCCTCCATCCGATAGGTAAGGATTTTCGGTTTTCTGATACAAGTCTACCGGATTTAAATGGACAACAAATGTGCCTAGTCATAGCCTATCCGACCGAGATGGTTCTCCAGCTTTCCTGGTGAATTTCAAAACATTTAACACTGTTTTTCGATCGCATCGTACAAAGCAGTTTTGGGACAACACGTTGATAATTTATCAAACCATTTAAGTAGCACAAACATAATATTATAGCACATATTATGTGCTACATGAAAACAAATCGAAACGAAGAAGCTCGCTCTCTCGTTGCATGTGTTTTCACAAACAGCTTCTCGTGGGGCCTTGCGCGGTGGGGCATCGAACTCCGATCCTCAGTTAAGTTATGTTAATTATAAGCCTTTCAAAGTAGCTTTTTGGAATTGTCAAGGTATGAAGAATTTTATTGATGTAGCAGATGATGTTCATAAATATGACTTTGACATTGTATGTTTGCTCGAGTCATGGGTTGACAAGGATGTAGATTTTGCCTGGGATGGTTATAGTGTTATTCACTCGCCGGCGGTGCGTTCGTCGCTGTTTGGAAGACCCAGTGGTGGTATAGTTACATATTTTCGAAAACATTTTCTAGTAAAAACACTGGAGGTCTCTAGGCAGTGGATCTTCCTAGCCGTGCGTCTGGATGGGGGTGAGATGGTTGTGCTGGGGATAACGTACTTTAATGAGGGGTTCTCGAGTGGCGTCGCTGCTGAGTTTGGTAAATCCTTGAGGGGTCATTGTAGCCAGTATTCTAGTGCTTGCGTGGTACTTGGGGGAGACTGGAATTCCCGTATTGGGTTGTTGAATGTAGGAATGGGCGAGATTTTTGATGGTACTAGGTTTAGGGACTCTCGTACATCGCTGGACCGCACAATTAATAGATCTGGAAGAAATCTTGTCGAATTTATGGAGGAAAATTACTACTTTGTGTTGAATGGACGATCGATGAAGGATAAAAGTGGTGAGTTTTCATTTATTTCACATCAGGGGAGAAGTTCTGTGGACCAAGTGTGGGTGGATGTGAATACGTTGCCTTTGGTGTACGATTTCGAGGTTCTGGGTCTTGGGTCGGGATCTGACCATCTGCCGGTGGTCATTACTTTCGGCTTCGATGGCAGTATCATGGACAGCGATGTGGGCCGGAATGAGTGTGTGGCGGAGATGAAATTTGGCTGGGATTCTGGCAAGGGATTTTAAGGATAAAATGTCGCAACTAGTGCCGAATCGGAATAATGATAATGGTAGCCCTGCATCCTTTTATACGATGATGATCTCTGTAATGAATGAGGTGGGGGTAACTTTGGGTTTATTGAAGCCGAGGCCTATATTCAGCACTCCACGGGGTAAGCCATGGTTTGACAGGGATTGTAGAACGGCCCGATATAAAATGCGCTCAGCATTAAGAAAGGCTAAAAGGAAAAAGTTCACAGCGCAGTTAGTTGAAGAATATTTAAATATGAAAGCTGAATATAAAGCCACTCTAGCGGTTAAGAATCCAATTATCTCAGAGATATTCGAGCGTCCTTATCTAATGTACGCAACTCTGAAGAATTTTGGAGGGCTATTAAAACTATCAGACGCAAGGGGCCCAGGAACGGAAAGTTGGATATTGGTGTTGTCGAAAAATTTTACTCGGAAATTTACCCGTTCTTTGGTGAGTTTGAGGATGACATTTCTGAAGACACCCCCTTATTTTTGGGTACACACCACCCGAGCCTGGATGAGCCGGTAACATTGGAGGAGTTAGTGGCAGCCCTTGCGTCCTTCAAGAATAATAAGGCCGCTGGAGTTGATGGTATCATCTATGAGGTTTATAAAAATCTTCCCGATTGTTGGCTATCTCTGATTGTGGATTTTTTCAATAATATCTTAAGAGTGGGCTCTCTTCCAGCAGTACTAGTTCGGATTCGTACGTTCCTTCTTTATAAGAAAGGCGATGAAAATGACCCTGCAAACTACCGAGGTATATCACTGATCAATACAATACTTAAAATTTTCAATCAAATCCTTCTTTGTAGGCTTCAAAATTTTGTGGAGGAAAATAAGTTGCTACCCGAAACCGGCCGTTTACCTTTACAGAGGATTCCCTCATTCATTTTCTGAGTGCTTGTCCTGGGACACGAAACGAGAGGCGGGTCTTTTACAGATGCAAAGCAATGTCCTTACATCACCTCAGCAATATCTTGAAGATGGAAGGGAAAAAGGAGGCAGTTTGTTTGTTTTCATTTGTGAATGCTTCGTTGAAGGGAAGAGCGCGTTTTTTGAGCTAGGTGGTGGATGGTTGTTTATTGCTCTGGTATCTTGATATATTAATGTGTTGTGTTAGGTTTAAGAATATAAACTGTACTGAACATTTTTTTGAAGTGATATACCTACCTAATATTAAGTGGATAAGTTTCGTTTTACCAAGTGGATAAGTTTTCGTTTTTCACACTTGCTGTGACACAGTGTTTTCCTTGTTTTGTTTCTTTTCTTTCCTGTATATTAATCATGTTTCATGCCACTCTTTGTAATGGTCGTAAGACTTATACAAATAAATTTATAATAATAATAAAAACAGCTTCTCGTTCACACTGACGAGTGCAGGTACAATTTAAGAGGTTATTTGGGCAAAACTCCGTATTACAACTGCGACTGTGCTGAAGATCAGAGTATGAAGTAATAGGTGCGATCGAGGCGTTCATGTTACAGCAATTTAGGTGGGTAGGCCAGGCAATAATCCAAAAATAACCCAGTCATGCAGCATGGCTATAAGGGCGAATTTAAGAAGAAATAACTGGTTTTATGTAAAATGACTCCATTAAAGAATGTTTGTAAGAGACGTGCAGTTTTGACTGCTGCAAATGTCCAATACTGATTAAGAAGTAGGACTGAAAGATAGGTGAATAGTTTGATAACTCGAAGGACCACTCAGTTTAACTGAGAAAAGAAAAATGATAATAAGTTAATAATAGGAATTGCAGGTGTTCAAAAGTAAAAGGCTAGATTTTGATTGATGAAGCATCAACATATAATCGGATTTATTTTAGGTATGGTGCATGGAGTAGGGTTATTTATATTTTTAGTGGGTATCTTTATATTTGTAATTAAATATTTAAAGATGAAACCTCTTTATGGCTTATGATCTGTAAAGATCGTAAAAACTCTCCCTTCCAACAAATGTCGGAAATATCGCAGGGAAGAATATGCTGCGAGTAGTTCTCGATCATAGGCACTGTACTTCGTCTCAGCTGGGGAAAGGCGTCTAGAGAAGAACCCGATTGGTTGCCAAGCCTCATTCACAAATTGTTGGACACTGCCTCCTACTGCTGTATTTGAGGCATCAACCATTAGTGACCATGGCACATTGGCTTGTGGGTAAGCTAACATAACGGCGGATTTCAGTTCGTTTTTGCAACAGTCGAATGCTTGAATGGCTTCTGGAGATAATTGAATATCGGCATCTTGTTTTCCTGTATATCCTTTCAAATAATTGGATAACACTACCGTATGACGTGCTGCTTTACTTACGAATCTCCTATAAAAATTAAATAATCCTAAAAATCTTCTTAAGCCCAAAACGGTTTTTGGTGGTTCGAATTGTTCGATTTTTTCAACTTTGGAGGGTAATGGTTTTACTCCTTCTTGTGATAATTCAATTTCTGTCTTCCCAAATTCACATTTAGTAGGATTTATTACTACGCCGTACTCACGAAATCTCTGGAATAAAGCACGTAAATCAGACATATGCTCTTCCTCAGATGCGCTTGCGATTAAGCAGTCATCTATATATGTTCTTACGCTTGGTAGTCCTCTTGTCAATTCATTCATGAATCTTTGGAAGGTCTGCGCAGCATTGCAGAGTCCAAATGTCATTTGTGGAAATTCAAATAGTCCAAATGGCGTGACAATAGCTGTCTTCTGAATGTCGTCAGGAGCCATAGGTATCTGGAAGTAGGCTTTTAATAGATCTATCTTTGAGAATATACGTTTACCATGAAGATCGTGTGTCAAATCCTGGATATTGGGTAATGGATACCGGTCTGGTTTTGTAATTCGGTTAAGAGCGCGATAATCCCCACATGGCCTCCAGTCACCTGTCTTCTTTGGGACCATGTGCAAGGGGCTAGCCCATGAACTTTTCCGCTAGAGGACTGTACGGCCGAAACTGTAGCCAATGGATTTTATACCAATTGGGTGAGTAGGTTTGGTACTATCATCTTTGATGAATAAGCGGCTAGTATTTGGGCCTAAATCATCTGCCGCACTCAATGATTGGCCTGACTGTTTTCCGATTTCTCATATTTACCAAATTTACATGGAGGTTCACATTTTCGTGCTTTATTACCCCAACGATAATGAAATATACACATCCACTTATTGTTTCTGGTCTGATCTTGACGAGAACGTGAGTTAGGTCGTTCTCTCGAGTTTGAATTACTCCTAAAATAAGGTCTACTTTGACGTGTGCTTAGAGCCTCTACTTGTTTCGTTAGTGTTTCAATTTTTTCGTCTATTGATAAGTGGGAATTATCTGAGCTGGAAGATTTACTTCGTGTTGATTCGACAGCATTAATTGTTGTTCCACCGAAATCACATGTTTCATGAACCTGATCAGCTAATGGCACTAATGCAGCTAGAGTTTGTTCTGAGCTCACCAATAGTATGCTTCTAGTACTCGCAGGAAGGTGTTGCATCCACATTGATTTCAATAATTGATCGGGTAGTTTGTTATTTGCAAGTTCACACATCTCCCTATGTAACTCACTTGGTTTCTTGTCGCCTAATGTTATCTCTTTGAAGAGACGCTGTAGTTTTCTTTCTTCAGAAACTCCAAAACAAGATATGAGTCTTTCTTTCAAAGTCTGGTATTTGTTCCCTTCAGGAGGATTTATGATAATATCGCTTACTCTTGTACATATATCAGTCTCTATAGAACCAAGGATTATATCATACTTGTCTTCATCGATCGTTATCCCTTTAACTCTGAACTGAGCCTCGACTTGCCGAAACCAAATAGGCACGTTCTGTTTCGAGAAAGGTGGGGCCTTGAAATTAATGCACGGTTTTGTCGTCACGGGCGCTTCTTCAGCATAAGCAGATCCATCTCCAGCTTCCATCATCACGTCGGGGTCACCAGTTTTTAGTGGGTATCTTTATAATATTTGTAATTAAATATTTAAAGATGAAACCTCTTCAATCGCAGAACCAAGAATAATTATATTTTCCTAAACCTGCCAACATCAACAGGTGAGGGAATAATTGCAGGTGATTAATAATTTGGAATATTGAGTAACTGGATTCTGATTCTAAAACTGAAATAAATGACGCCACATATTGGATAATTGATAATATATTATGATAATGGTAACTATTCCTTCAATTTGTGGCCACTTACAGGTATGGTTGACTAGATTGGATTATCATGTGGTATGACTAGAGTGCTATGGACTAGAAGCTGCTAAGGCTTATAAAAACGAGAATGGCTTAGCTGGTTGTGGTGACGGCTTCAGTAGTCCTCCAGTCAGAGGGTCCAGGATAGTTACTGGTGGTCCCAATAATCCAGAAGTCCCGACGGAAATGTGCTGACCATGTGGTGCAGGAAGGATCGCAGCCTCGTCCAATCTGGCGAAGTCCCAAGTGGCGGATTTGACAATGGCCACGGTTTTTCGATGATGTAACTTGGTTATAGGAACTTCGTGTGTATGTTTAATGAAGGTTTCTTGAAGGGATGGACGGATAACGGCGGATAAGTTTAACTTGGTATTGCACACGTAGTAGAAGGCTCGAGATCAAAAACGGTAATGGTTGCCGGTAAGAAAAAGCCGGCGAACTCACGATCGGTCACTGTCAGCTGATAGTTGATAAAGTTAGTATCACAGAGTTTATTCGCGCACAATCACATCAATTAGACAAAAATATTCGATAATTTAATATGCGGAAAAGATTTCATTAACAGCTAAATACAGGCAACAAATATATAAGAAAAGGAACATTGGTATGTGGATACTGGTAAAGCATGTGACATGTGGAAGAGATAATATCAACAATAATACTGTATTCTTTCACATATTATGTGAAAGAATACAGCTAAGAATAATGATAACGGAAGAAGATGAAAGAGAAGGTAACGAAAAGGTTCCGATTATAAGGTTATAAACAAATGCCACATGCAATTATGATGGTCGTGTGTAGTGGTTGAGTGCCTTGATAATAGTTATGATGCTACTGACTAGATATGTGATTATGGTCGAAAATACGGTAAGCGCAAACAAAGAACATGATGTCCATGAAGAACATAATATGTTATATTCAACCACGTTTCTTCATCTTCAAAGTGCTCCGAAATAGGATATCGCAATTCTGATCACCATCGTGTTCAGCATGAAAAAAAAACCTTTAAAATGACGTGTCACTTGTCAGGCTGTTTCATTTTGGGAATATATGGGTAATCCCCCCCCCCCCCTAAAACTCCCCCCCCCCCTTTGAGTGGCCCACAAGTGCCACAAGTGATCCCCATATATGGACCCTAGGAGAATCCTTCTGAGCGTCAATTCGGCTTCCACTCTGACTGCTAGAAATTTTCTATCGTGTTACACATTAATCTAGCAATCAAAAATTAACATGACTGCAAAAATGTGGAGTCATGTTAATTTTAGTTGATTTTCGAAGAAAATGAAGCTATTGTTCTCGGTCCAAGAGTTTTAAAACTCGTACATCCGAAAACATTTTATACCAAAATCCGTTTCAGACCATCCTGACCATCGACAGCCTACAGTTGAGGGTCAGCACTAGCTCAGAAATAATAACAAAAAAAAAAATAAATAAAATAAAACAGCTATTGAAACTGGTTATACCATTGGAAAGATCATTAGATGAAGCAGTTTTTGTGAAATTTGACAGCCTCTAAGACCAATTTCAAAAGTCATAAAAATTCTAAATCCCTTAAAAATGAACGTTTGTGTAAAAGTAGTCTCGGGATTAGTCAACGGAACAATTGCGTCGGGAAATCGGTATTTTATTTGGAACTATAATTGGTAAAACATAGGAAATTGGGGAGCCCGAAGTAACATTGGTAAGAGTCGAAGACTGACTGATTAGACGTTCGGTGGGGAGACAAAAATGGCGTCGCACGACGCAGTTCTGCTAATTTATGTAGGTACGTCATTGCCCGTTTTCTCAGCATGTTACCCCAACTGGCATAATAATTTAGGAAATAATAATCTGGAAATATTATGTGTCGGGTGAATAGTATTAGTGTTGTAATTCGGTGGTAATGTATAGTATAGTGAATGGTCGGGGCGCTAGTGGGCTACGGAACTAATGACAACTGGGTCATGGAATAAGGGAGAGCTAAGGCGCATGGAGGAAGGAAACTGAGGCCTCACAAGTTGTGGGGGCCGAACAGTTTGTATTGTAATATATGAGTCTGATTAGAGTTAAATAATTACCAAAATTATCTATTGTTAAATTGTAATACATTTTAAATTTAATGCTGAATCTTAAAATGAGGTGAAGAAGGTGTTGTACTACATTTTTGATGCAGATTTACAGAAAAAAAATATCGTCACTAATCCGGGTTTACCCTGTTTTGAAGTCGTTTTCAATAAGTGATAATATCACTTCAATAAGTGATAATATCACATATTATGTAAAGTTTTAATATTGTCATGTGTGGATGTGATTTTACTTGGATTAGAATTTGTGCTTGGACTCAGGATGTGACTAACCTCTGCACTATAATCTAGGGTTATAGCGAGGAACATAACACACGCGCTGTACATGCTGTCTTGTAATAAATGTTTCTCTCTTTAGGTAAGATTCCATCACACTGAAGTGTTTGTCATTGTCATTGTTGTTATCTGACCACAGGTTGAACCAGCCTCGATCGAAAGGGCGGCCAAATTGGATTTGTGGAGGTCTGATGTGTTGTCGCTAACTAAAGGCTGCCGGGACTTGAACATAACCGTAAGACTCACGTCAAGCAGCGAGCATGCAGAATCAACTCGGCCGATGGATCTCAGCAACAAGCCAACTGGTAATCATCTTAGTCAGCGCAGATCCTGTACATCCATCAACGTCTTATCCCTATGTGAAAAATTTGTTTGATTCATAGGAACGGCCCTCAGAAATACTCTACTACAATACTGCCCCCCGAAGGAAGAACGTCCGAAGTCCAATTTTTCAGTTTGTGAGTTAAGGACATGGCCTGGTAGAGCTCGACGAGACGCATTTTTTGAGCTAATTAGAACGTCCTACATGTAGTAGAATTTCTACTACAGAGATGGGCACAATCGTAATCGTGATTACGAATACGATTATAATCGCCTGAGGATTATTTTGCGATTACGAGTGTAATCGTATTCGAATGAGCGATTACAATTACAATTGTAATCGCCCTACGATTGAGATTACAATTTTATTCGTATTTACGATACAATAATTGTAATGTAATTATTACATGTGTAATTGTAATTTTCGGTTTGAATTAATAATTAATTCAATTATTGAATGTGTGGATGGCAGAAGAAATCTCACTTAACCTCGTTTTTATTGAAATCGCAAAAAGGGACTTAGGACGTTCTTCCTTACGGGGGCAGAATAGTCCCCTCTATGCAATGAAATTGATTCCCTTATTCATGTCACCATTTTCTGTAGGTACAGGGAGTATAGCTTCTCTGTGTTTTCCCGAGCTCGGGTATGGTAAACCTTGCACCCTAAGCCCTGAAATCTGAAGAAAAAAAAAACACCACCTCCACCAGCATTTTTAACCCTAACTTTTCTAAAATATGCATAGTGGCCAATCTAACTTCGACGTTGTTCCCAGCACTGCTCCCACTTGGCTGTAAAACTCCTGTGATAACGTCCGTGGGTGGCCAGTCCCACTTGCTTGCCTCAATTTGTTCGAATTCGGAGACACTTCCGACAACTCCAATAGCGGAGGACAGCACGCTGCTTCACAAGTACCTGACGGAGAGAGTCATGAGAGATCAGCAGATCAAGTTGCAACATCAGCACCGAAAGAGGCTCCAAGAGCAGCCTTCTGAGAGGCTATTGGAGCCTGAACCATCGAAAACATCGCTACCCCATACTCCACCACAAGTAGGGTTCCTACTACTTTCCACGTATCTTTTATATGAATTTATTACGTTTGATCTTACAACGGTACTGTATGCGATTCTTCATGGAAAACTAGTGAACATTTGTCTATCCAATTATTCGCTACCAATGATGAGCCCGAAATGAAGGTTCGATTGATTTCACAGACACACAAAAAACTAAAATTGGGGTATACTTTTGGTGCCATATGTCATATCCGCAGTATTTTGGTCTCCTGAGCACGAATCCGCGATCAGAATTGAGCCATCACGTCCTGATTTTAGCGAATTTTCGAAGAAAATGTAGCTATTGTTCTTGGTCCAAACTTTTTAAAACTCGAATTTTCGAAATGTTTTCATACCAAAATTCGTTTTAGACCATCCTGAATCCACTGCCAAAAGACACCAAAAATTATATGTATGTATCCAGGATGGATGGGGATCAGTGTGATTTTTTTTTTTTTTTTTTGGGTAAAACGACATCGAAAATGGAGTAGAATGCCGCCAGAGTGGGGGTCCTATCTTAATCCATTGGATAGTTATGATTTTTTTAGTGTTTTCACGGTCAACTCCGACCTCACGTCATGAAATCGAGTTTTCTGGAACACTGAAGCGTCCATTTTAATTTTATTATACATTTTCGGATTCAGCATTAAATTTCCTATAAGATAAACATTATTTCAGCCCTATTAAATTTCGATAACTCTGTTCATAATCGCAGTGAAAGAGAAAAATTTAAAAAGTCGAAACAGCCGATGTTCCAAAAATAGGCCCAGAAGTTGTCAAATCTCATAAAAACTTCCTCATTTCATGAGCTTTCCAACGGTATACTCAATTTCAGGTTTACGACATTTTTTCTTGGAGAAATTAAGTTTCATATACAAAAAACCAAGGTGGGGCGTCAATCTTGGTAGGGAAGGGGGTGCAAGGAGTGTTAACTGAGAGTGTTAACTTCTCCTGAAGTTTTTGAGCTGCTGCTACAATTTTTCCCCTCAACTTTTCTTCGGTGTTCACCTGCGATTTGTAGACTCCTTGTTTCAAAAATCCCCACACGAAGAAGTCCATGGGGTTGAGATCAGGGGACCTCGGCGGCCACGCAATGGTACCACCTCGCCCTATCCATGTGGAAAACCGTTCTGATAGCCATGTTCTCACTGCCGTTGAATAATGCGCCTTGCAAAATCTGCTCCAATAATAATGTTGTTTACCAAATTGGAAATAACGAGGAATGGATATTCGAACACTAGACCTTTTATGGTTATTGGAAGGTATATCTGTTCTTTAGGTTGGAAGGTTGCTCTAATTATTGCTACTCGCACAGCAACTTTGGTTAAAGGTAAACGCATCATAGTGTCAAATATTGGGATGTGCATTTAAATATTCACCAGAAATGCATGATACTTCGCTTCCTGTATCAACCAGAGCGTTATGTTGCATATTACCTATATTAATTGAGATTTTGGGACAAATATGAGTTTAAACTAAGTTGGGGTTTATCGATTCGGGATCATCAACAGTGGGATCGTTTTCAAAAATTGAACTTATGCAAAATTGTTCGTCAATGATCCCATCACTCCGTTTTTTGAAATGAAATCACTATTAGCTTCATTATTAGGTACCTATCGAATCCTCGCAATTAGGCAGATGTTGTGCTTCATCTGGCACAGTCTGTATCTCTCTAACATATCTAAGACTATTTTTGGCATTGTACCTAGTATTGCGTAGATTTGGGTTTGGATTTCTACCCTCGTGTATCTGAGGTTCAGGGTTTACAGGATTTAATGCATTGCCTGGGTTTTCAGTGACTAATTTTCAGTGATTATTTATATTGTAGTTGCGTCTTGGCCCATCGTATTCTATTAACAAATTGATGAAACCGTCGGCATTATCGATTCTACGAGCAATTACTGCATCCAGAATTCTATCATTGAAATGCTTGCTTATTTCTAAGGTTAGGGAGAAGTCATCCTCATAGCTACCTAGGTGACGGCCTAATGAGAACAAGTAACCGAAGTACTTTTCTTTCGAGCCCACGGCCCTCGAATAATATCCATTTTGTAGCTTATTTAGCAATTGCTTTCTCTTAGAACTGCCCAAGAACCTATTGAGAAACCTATGCCTGAAATTACGATAATCCTCGCATTCAATTTTAACAATATCCCACCAATCCTTTGCCTCTCCATTAAAACAACAACCTATCCACATCTTAAAATCATGGCGTCGCTCTAAGTCCACTACTGATGATTCAAGATTGTCTAGGAAGACTGGTGCAATATCAAATTCGGAATTCGAAAATTTACAACTTTCCTTAACAAACGAAATTATGTCCATGTCTCGAATTTTATGATCATTGCATCTACGTAGTTCTATAGGTTGTTGAGAGCTTGAACGATTCAAAAATTGCTGATCGATTTGTAGTTTCAACTGGGCTTGTTCTAGCTGTATGAGTTCTATTTTTTTGTTAATTTGTGATATTTGTTCTGCACAATAATTATTGTACGTCTGTATTGAATCATTGATCGCATCTGATTGGTGAGACAAGTTATCAACTTTATTGAAGATTACAAACTACCTACTTGATGTTGAGATAAGGAAGTTACTACAGTTTGTCAATATTGTATGTCAACAGGTGTGTTGGGAGTATTCTATGTTCTGTGTAAGAAAAATTAACTTGAAAAATATAATTGTTCACTAGTTCACTGAAAACTCTGTTTAAGGTTATGTGCGAAGCACGTTGAAGTGAAAAATAAAAAGTAAATAGGTACGATAACAAATAGATACGGCTGAATTGGTTATCAACCATGAGCGTGAAGATTCAGCAATTGAATAAGGAGAACTAAGACTCCTGGAGGGTACAAATGGAAGCCCTACTTGTGAAAAATGAATTGATTGGGTACGTAAATGGCAAAATAAAGAAACCGGAAGAAAATCCTGATGGTCCTGCCGGAGTCGGCCGACCAAGAATTTCCCTGGAAGATTGGGAAACAGGAGATCAGAAGGCGAGAGCTGACATTATTCTAGCGATATCTCCGTCTGAAATAAGACAAATTAAAGATAGCAAGACATCCAAAGAACTCTGGGAAAAGCTGCAGAGCATTTATGAATCTAAAGGACCTGCCCGCAAAGCCACACTTCTTAAACAACTCATGCTGAATAAACTCAGTGAAGGAGATGTTAGAGAGCATTTGTCGAAGTTTTTTGAAGCCGTTGACAAATTGCTAACAATGGAAGTAAGAATAAATGAAGATTTGTTGGCCATAATGCTTCTGTACAGCTTACCGGATAGCTACGATAATTTCAGATGCGCTATAGAAACCAGAGATGAATTACCTACGCCTGAAATGCTAAAAATAAAAATAATAGAACAAGCTGATTTGAGAAAAGAGAAGAGATTTGAAAATTATCCTGATGGTGCCATGTTATCATCGAAGAAGTATGGTAACAAACAGAACTATGAATTCAGACAGAAACATTTTGAGTCCAGACCACAGAAAAAGGAGCAGAGTAAGACTGGCAATTATTTTAAATTCAATTGCAACGTTTGTAAAAGAAAAGGACATAAAGCAGCACAGTGCCGATACCGCAACCAAACTCAAAAGGATGAAGAGGGAAGCTATCTTCTCACGGAAAATCCACATATCGCCTTGAACATTTCAAGTCTGGGTGGTGCCTAGATAGCGGTTGTTCAGCTCATATGTGCAACGAAAAAAGTAAATTTGTAAAACTAGAAAACATAGATAATATTGGTACAGTTAATCTAGCTGATAATAGTTCGACAAAAATTAGAGGAAAAGGGGTAGTCAAAATTCAAGGAAAAAATATGGACTTGAATCTGGAAAACACATTGCATGTACCTGACTTACGCACAAACTTACTGTCTGTAAGTAAAATAACTGATGCTGGAGATACTGTGACATTCAGAAAGGAGTCCGCAGTTGTAACGAATCCAACAGGAAGAATAACAATGATAGCTAAACGCATGAATAACTTGTACTATCTAGAAGAAAATGACATTTGCAACAATACGTCAACTGAAACTCATCGAAGAAGTACTAGACCTAACATTGAAATGTGGCATCAAAGGTACGGACACTTGAATGAAAGTGACTTAAGAGAGCTAGCTAGGAAAAATAGAGCGTTAGGAATGGAATTGAGTGGGAAACTGCCCCCATGTGGAATTGGTGCTGAGGGAAAAATGACTCAGAAACCATTTCCTACAAAATCCAACAGAACTACAGAGCTCTTAGAAATAATTCACACTGATTTGTGTGGTCCCATGCGGATGAATTCTATGGGTGGAGCAAAATATTTTTTGACATTTATTGATGACTATTCAAGATGGTGTGAAATAAGATTTGTGAAAAATAAGAGTGATGTACTTGCAGAGTTCATAAAGTACAAACATCTTGTGGAAAACAGAACAGGAAAAAAGATAAAATATCTTCAGTCAGATAACGGTACTGAATATTGCAATAAGCAGTTTGATGATTATCTGGCTAAATCGGGAATAGCTAGAAGATTGTCAGTAAAATACACACCAGAGCAGAACGGACTTGCGGAACGAAAAAATAGGACATTGGTGGAAACATCTAGATGTCTACTAATCCAGGCAAAATTATCTTCAAGATTTTGGGCAGAAGCTGTATTCACCGCTAATCACATAAGAAACAGATGTCCGTCAAGAAGCATTGGAGGAGAGACACCGTATGAGAGATTGACTGGAAAACCTCCAATTGTATCATATTTTAGAACATTTGGCTGTAACGCGTATGTTTTGAACAAGAACCCTACAAAAGGAAAATTTGATTCTCGTGGAAAACCATGTATATTTATTGGTTATTCAGAACAGTCAAAGGCTTATAGAGTATGGGTGAAAGATGAAAGAAAAGTGGAAGTTTCAAGAGACGTGAAATTCTTAGATGAATTTGGAGATGAAGATAAATGTAATGACTTTATGTTTGAAGAGCAAATAGAAAGTCAAGTAAAAACTCCAGAAATGAAGATAAATATATGTCAGAATAAGAATGGAGCTAACAAACAACAAGAAAATAATATTATAAAAGAACCGGATGGAATCTTCGAAGAGGAAGAAACAAATGAAAACGAAGAAAGTGATTCAAATATTTCTTCAACATCAAGAACAATAACGTGTAGAGCTCGTGGTCGACCTCGTATAACAAGATCTGGGTCCAGGGGAAGACCTCGGAAACTTTACAAGACAGTGGAGAAAACAATTCCAAAAACCAATACTGCAGAATGGAAGAATCAAGAATTTGCATCAGTTGCAGAAATATCATTGGAGGATGCACTCTCACGAACCAAACACATCGACATCAGGCATCATTTCATTCGGTCACACGTCGAAAACAAGAACATTGAAATCAAATTTCAGAAAACAGAAAACATGATTGCTGACGTGCTTACGAAAACGTTACCAAGCACGAAGCATCAACACTTCACCAAGTTACTGGGAGTTGGACGGAACACTACAGTAGATAGTTCGAGGGGAAGTATTGAAGATTACAAACTACCTACTTGATGTTGAGATAAGGAAGTTACTACAGTTTGTCAATATTGTATGTCAACAGGTGTGTTGGGAGTATTCTATGTTCTGTGTAAGAAAAATTAACTTGAAAAATATAATTGTTCACTAGTTCACTGAACACTCTGTTTTAAACTTTCTGTTCAAGGCTTGAGATTATATCGCGTAAGGTTTGGAAAATGAGCTGGATAAATGCTTTATCATTAATACCACTTAAAATATTAGAGGGCATGGGTTGATCACCACGACCCGAATGTACTGATGAAAAAGATGAGTTACTTTCGGCTGCATGCGGCGAAGTAGGACGTGGAGTAGGTGCAGAGGTAGGAAAAGATGGAGGGGGTACTCGTGCACTTTGACAGATTCCTGTCCCGGAGGAAGGAACTTCCACTTGCTATTGGCGGGTGTACCACCTTGTAGTCGGTCGATGCATACTGAAAAAAATTTTGAATTTACATCCCCTCTGCACCTACTCCACGTCCTACTTCGCCGCATGCAGCCGAAAGTAACTCATCTTTTTCATCAGTACATTCGGGTCGTGGTGATCAACCCATGCCCTCTAATATTTCAAGTGGTACCTATTAAGTAATGATTACTTTGGTTTATTATTTTCGATAATGAACCGTTGGAATCGTCCAAAGAAAAAATTTTTTTAGCCCCCCCTTAAAATTGGTTGGTTTACGTTTCAAGATACGTAGATTCAGAAAATCGAATTTAAAAAAATCCGTCCGTCCGCTTTTTTTTTTTTTTTTTCTTTTTTTTTTTTTTTTCTTTTCGTAGGCCGGTGAGGAAATCTTTAAGAACCATAGGTGGACTTGGATCTCGTAAGATACCTGGAGAGGACCGCACCTCCAGGTTATGTGGGACTCGAACCTCACTAAAACCTCACCTACCTTTCCCGTGTTGGAGCTCAGCCTGGGACTGTTTAACACATTACTTCGGGCTGAGTCCTCGGGAGTCCTCTTCACTCTGCTTGCCTTTGTCGGTCCGCGCCTTCCGTACGTTGCCGCTCCCGTTCAAGGAGCATCTTTATCCTCAACACCTTCTCCACATATTCTGATGTGAGGGTCCAATGCTGCTCGCTCTGCAACATCTTGGCAACTAATATTTCTGGGGTCATATAACCTACCCAGGGTTGAGGTTAACAGAACCCGCTTTCTTCAAGCTAGTCTGGTATAGAGCTAGTAGGTTAACCTGCCTAGGGTTTGGGGTGAACAGAACCCGCATTGTTAGTTCACCCACTCAGGTATAATTATATCCGTGTAAAAATCACCCCGCCTCGCAAATATCATTCTTCAGAGGCCGGAAAAAGTTATGATATCCACTTTCCCCGCCCGCCCTTTTCCTCATTAAGGAGCTAAGTATAATGAAAAGCTTAACCACTTCACAAGCACCGTACCCCTTTCGAAATCTCCCCTTGGCTCTATTGCGAGACGTTTTTATTACTTCCACAAGCAACTAATACTTGTATAAAACGTTAACCACCATCAAGTTTTACTGTTTTTAACCCATTGTTTGAGGTTAGAAAAGTCAAATCTGGTCGCGGATTCGTGCTCAGCAGGCCAAAATACTACGGATATGACATATGTCATAATTTTGATATTATCAAAATTATACCCCACTTATATTTTTTTGTCTGGCTGTGTAATAATTGGCATGATCCTCCAATCTACACCAAAAATCGATTTCCCAATTCGAAGTACCTACCTGGCCGTGATTGTGAATAATATATTATGGATGTTTCATCCTTTCGTAGGAAGAAGAAATGAAGAAAGCAGAGGAATCCACTGCCGAAGAAAGAGTACTAGTCCCCAGGAGCGAGCCTCCTACTTCATCAGTTATGTCCTTGAAACGCGCGGATTCACCGCCCTCACAAATGTCACCCAGTAGCCCTGGGAACAAGAAACAAGCTGAATTCAGGGAACCGGCCTCAGCTCTTAGTTACATTAGGTTGGTATTGTAAATTTGACCAGTTTGACCTATTTTGATGGAGAGGTGTATGGAATATTGATACCCCGAGACTCACTAGTAGTGAGACGTTTAAGAGAGTTAAAATCAAGGGACCAAATGAAGAGGATAGAGCAGTAACTAAAGTGGGGAAGAATAAGCGACTGGCATAATTTTAGACGGATTTGAAAAGGAGTGCAGTACCTAAGCTAAAAGTCTGATTGAGTAAAGTGATGAAAAAACTGATTTTGAGATTTTAGCAATGTGATTGTTCCAAGTTAAGGTGGAGTTTATGACCAGCCAGAGGTTCTTAACTGACTGATGGTAGAAAATGGGTGAATGGGGGGGAGGGAGGAAGTTGGGATGGAACGATTGAAAATTATGATTGCATAGCTCTTGGAGGGGTTTATTGCTAATCCGTTGTTAGTACACCATTTGTGGATTGAAGCGAGGTCATGGTTTACTTCGGCAATTGAGTTACAGAGAGATGTGGCATCAGTTTGACTGTTAGTAGATTTGTGTATCGTCTGCGTATAGATGGTACAAACAGTGTTGAATTTCCATGGGGAGATCGTTGATGAAGGCAGAGCAGAGAACAGGAACGGAGCAATAACAGAGCCCTCCACCTTTCAGGAAAACAGATTGCATTCGCCCATAAAGATGCGAGTGGATGAGATTTTGTGCGCTAGAGGTGAAATGGTAGAAGTGGGAAAGTTTTCTAAGGAGAAGGTCATCGCTAATAGAACCAAATGCATTAAGTAGTAAGTTCTAGAACAGAGGTTCTCAAACTTATTTTGTCTACCGCCCACTTCGAGAATTTATTATTTTTTAGCGGTCCCCCCAATTATTTTTTACTTTACTATAGGTATCTTAAGAATCACAATCGCAGTCATTATTTTAATAATTAAATTATGTGTGGCATGTGAAAATAAGACTTTCTGATGAGAGAAATTTAAAACGCCATTTTGTAATACTTTGTAATACCACTTTTATTCATGTTATTAGAACAAACATTTTAATTTTAAAAGTAATCTAATGTGAAGGATGAATCTGATGCTTTTTAACAAGTTTGTTAAAAATATCAGGCTCGAATTTATTCAAAAACAGCCGTAAGTCACCGCATTTGGTAATCTGCAACCGATTTTTCTTTTTAGTTAGCAACGTTGCCACAGCACTAAATCCACGTTCACAAAAATACGATGATGGGAATGCTATCAAAAATCGTTGAAAAAATTGGGTTTTGTAGCCAAAATTCTTGGTATCCATTTTTGAATTTTATTTTTATTTCCTTGTTCGTTGTCGGTTCTATGAGTTCTTCTTCCAGCTGGGGTGATCCTGCTGTTTTGACATTTGAAAATGGATCCAACACCCAGTCCGGTATTTCCAATGTCCAAATATCCTGGAATCATTCAGTGAGATCAATGTGGAGGTTCTCCAAATGTTGGCAGTAAACAAGCAAATCGTCGTTGATGAAGGATACTGCTGACAAATTAGGGAAATTTTGAAACTCAAGTCTGCCGATATTATTTTTACCCTAAAGATGGCTTATTAAAGCCGAAAGCTTGGAAACCATTCTCTCTCTTTACACCAAACCTCCTACAACCCTCTAAATAAATAACGGTCAACAAGCGAAGGAGGATAATATCCTCCTTCATATTATGGACAAAACAATAACGTGATATTATTCTTGTATACAATAACGTGATATTATTCTTGTATACATAAGAGCAGTTTGGCTACAAAAGCTGCAATGACATTTTTTGTTTTAATCAAATTCAAGTCGTCACCTCATTAAATAATAATTATTATAATATAGGTCTGTCAAGTACCTACGAAATATCATTCTTTGAAGTGAAAAACATTTTTGAATTAGCTTTACCCCAACCTTCTCTGTGCCCCTGACCGCCCCCCTGTAGGCCTCCAGCGCCCTGTAGGCCTCCAGCGCCCACAAGGGGGCGTTATCGCCCACTATGAGAAAGACTGGTCTAGAAGAACCAGGATGGTACATTTCTTCTCCTCAATACCTCCTCTAATATCGTCGTTGCCGTAGTCTTTCTAGCTGTAATTATATCTTGATAAAATTTTGAAATCAACAAATAAATCGTTCCTATCAATACATTCCATATATTGCTCGAATCGTCTTAGCCATTTATATAGAAAGGCACACACTGCCTATTCAAAAATGTATGTAATAAATAGGCATGGAAACGTACCTACTCTTGTTACTTACTGCCCTATTGGAACCTACATAGCCTCTCCATATGTGACCATCCATAGGAAACCGTATAAAAACCTACCTTAGCTTCCGGATTTTGAATTCGGGTTTATTGTCATTCCTGAGAGACGAGAAGCTTCTGAACACGATGCCGTTTTCAGATTTTCTATATCTTAATCCGTTGAAAAGTTATAATTTTTTGAACCTCTGAATTGCAAGTTAGGAATGTATTAGAGTAGGTTTCCATCTGAAAGATGGATTATTTTTTTGAGACTGGGACAATCGCTGAAATTTATGTTGAATGTTACCACAGTCGTGTTTGCGATGCATCGATGACTTCCAGTACTAATCGATTCGTAAAACAGCTTACAGATTCAGAAACTACGTCAGATTTCCTATACGAATCGATAATAACCCGAAATGTCGATTTTTCGACCCTGACTTCTTTTTTTTCGTTCTGCTGAAAAATTTGCTTCCGGAAGCTAATGTATACATTTTCCTGTGGACGGTCACATATAGTTGTCAGCTGCTCGAAAATTCAAATTTAAATCATTCTTTTCACAGTTCGACTGAGGACGGAAAGAGCATGTGCAGCGTCTGCAATAAAGTGTTCAACAAACCGAGCCAACTGAGACTGCATGTGAACATCCACTACTTCGAGCGGCCCTACAGGTGCGAATCCTGCGCTGTCTCGTTTCGAACGAAAGGCCACTTACAGAAGCATCTCAGGTCACTTTTTCATCTCAACAAGGTGAGTGTAAGTAATCGAATAAGTGTACTACTTTTTCACTATCTTAACAAACTCATCCCTCAAATAACAACTGTCATATTGGACTCCAGTTCGTGCGTGCACTGAATAAGCCCCTGTTCACCCAATACTTTCATATACTGCATACATTCGTACCAGCCTCCGATCCAAACGAATAGGGAACGCCAGTGTGTTAGAGAATAATTCTTTGATGGTCAAAAATCGAAAATTGGTTACTCACAAGACATGCAAAACGCGTAATTTCAAACGAGAAATTTTTAACTACCAGATCGAACTAAAGAATGGGGAATTTGAACTTTTCCCGCTCAACGTGTTTGGACAGGGTTGTAGTTGATACAGCGGCTGACAGGGGCGGGCAGGGGTAGATGACGTACACTGCTGCCCTCTTCCCGTTCAATACGACTTCAAACCTCTCCAGAAAAATAAGTACTTCCTTAAAAACATTTTTACCCCTGTCTTAATTATTCTGAAGATGAGTTGTTCTCAGGAAAAAATTCACTATCATTCCCTATTGTCACCGGTAGTTTGAGTCGTTATTCAATGAAGGACAATTTAACCTTCGTATCGCAATGATAATTAAGGAAAAAACTCGAGTCTTGCCTGACGAATAATAAATTTTGGCAGAGCAAGTGCGGCTTACCGCAGGTTAGCCATTCTGCTGAACCGAATTTAATGTTTCTGGACTTCATCGACGCAGAATTTTACGCCTTTTAAGAAAGTAAAGCATAATACTATGATATAAAACCAACCTACCTCTTTATCACGCCGTGCACATTTCAAGTCAGTTGGGTCCAGAATACTGGTTTCCCGCTTTTCGGTTTTTTTCGTGTGTGAGTTTTTGAGAAAACCATTCTGTCTCAAAGCACCATTCTGATTTTAAATTAAAGCCTATTAAATTACCTTCCACGATCTTTTTGTAGGATCAGTAAGTAGTTTGGCCGGTTAGAGACAGGAAAAATTAGGTACCGCAACATGAAATTAAATTTTGCACAAATTTTGCACTTTTTGGAAAACGTGGTCTGTTTTTGCAGAGCTCTATCTCGGGTTCTACTCGGTCTACGGAGTTCTACTACCACTGAAATTGTAGGAAATTTTTTATACTTTACTTTTTTTTAATACTTTTGCATTTTTTCGCCAAGAAGCAGCTTAACTGCTTTTTTTTTTTATAGCCAAAAACTAAAACTAGGTAGTGCAAAAGTTTCGCTGTTTTCCGGGCACCAAGAAGTTAGCTAACGGTTTTCAAATTTATGTAAATACTACCCGTAGGGTCCTACCATATTCAAAAATCGTAGATACATGCGCATGTGCAAAGTTTGTTGTCTTAATTGACTGCGCTGTCTTTCTTTTCGAGTCGGCAACCGCAAATAATAGGTATAGGTTGATTCTCTTTGATTTTTTCGTCAAATGTCGACTAGAGCTACTTACGTAATCGAGTATCGTTGGCGCAGTTCCACATTTTCTCAAGTTGCGACTAACACGCACGAAAACACGATCCACTACGTTTGAGACACCGGACTCGTCTCTCATTTGTAAAACTGCAGGTTCGAACCCCCCGTCGAACCTACAAACCAATGGACAAGAAAATGGTTAACCCTGAACCAAGTTGTAACGGAATACATTGAGACTAACTCCACCATTGGTGGTGGTGACTTTACTCCTAAGAGAACTAGAATTTCTCTGATTTTCTTAAAGGAAACATACATTTTAGATTGGTTCATCAATCCCGCACGTACAACATGAGGAGATTCAGAGCCCCTTTTATTTTATTAGAAAAAATGCTCCGCGCCACTGGAGTCAAATTTGGTACCCATCGATATTTCCCTCTAAATCTCATGAAATTCCCCCTTAGCCTCGTTGGCATCTCATATTAATGTTCCCTCTTATTGCAGGTGAACATGAACTCCACGTTCGGAACTGCCACAACAAGCAACCCCAGGCCGTTCAAATGCGACGACTGCAAGATTGCTTTCCGGATCCACGGCCACCTCGCGAAACACTTCAGGAGCAAAATGCACATCATGAAGCTCGAATGTTTGGGGAAGCTGCCCTTTGGGACGTATGCGGAATTGGAAAGATCCGGAATCAATATGAACGATATTGATACGACGGACTGCGAAAACTCCCTTGAAAGTTTGCAGGTTGGTATGTTTGATGAGGTTGGCGGTTAACGTAGCAAAATCCTCCCTGTTCCAATCTGATGGACCGCTAGCAACCTCTCCACCTAGAAGACTGTATCAGCATAAATGAATAATAACAATGGTAAACAGTTGATCCCTCATTTTGAAGGTTTTTCATGCTGAACACGATGGTGAAGTCCATGAAGAAACGTTGTTGATACTTGAGATGTTCTTCATGGACATCGAATCCTTCAATAGAGACATTTTACTAAAAACCAGTTATTTCTTCAAAAATTTGCTCTTATAGCCATGCTGCATGACTGTGGAAAAATGTGCAGCGTTTTTTAATTTGGGAGAGTGGTCGATTAACACACACAGCGAGAATCTGATGTCAAGCAGCAGGTTGAGGATCGATGAGGTCCTTCTCAGCTGTCATCATTCAACACCAATTTTCTATTCCACTAAAAACTATTATGCCTCATTCTTCACATGGATTACCACACGTATATAGTCGCTCCACCTTCTTCTCCAACAATTTCCAATAACGTCGCAATGAAGTTCCATCAAGTTTGGTCACTCAATAGCTGGTCGTGTACCAACACAACCAATGGCCGACGGCAGGCTCAACCACATAGGACTTATCTGACGGCTGTCTGGTTTGGTGCCGGCCAAGGTCTTGGTGTATTTCGCTTGTTTCAATAGCACAATATCCCACTATATTCTACTATGGAGCACCTCATGCCAAGGCTACGTAATGTTTCGTGTGTAAAAACGTGCTATTCACATTCTGGAGAGACTGAACTGGAGTGAGCAGTGCCCATTTCAGGGAACTGCACATGTTGACCCTTGCAGTGCTCTCCAGCTGTTAGGTCTTCGTCAGGTGCAACATGCCAATATTCGATAGAAGCTCGTACCACCACTCCTTCTTCGCCCACCCTCAGTACGCCTTCCTTCTTCAATGACCACTAGCCCTTTCCAGGTGGGCGTACGCTATTTCAGCCATCTCCAATCCTGGACCTGCCTGTTAATCAGTCAAGGGCTGAAGTGAGAAAGATATGTACATAGCGTGAGAGTGTGAAAAGCTCCAAGGACTTCTTTAAAATTGTTTGCTGTTGAGAGAATAGTGAGCAGGCTGAATAATATCAACAAATTTAAAAATAACCTTGTCAACTGATGAATAAAATAATACGCCCTTTACTAGCAACTATTACGAAATTGTTTACCCACGAAATTAGCTCTAAGAGCCACGACGTGATACCGGCCCTTTGCTGCTTCAAGTGTAAGTCCTTAGGAGGCTACAAGTCAAATTAGAGCTGCATAGAGTGAATAGCATAGAAATTAGCTTTTTTTCCGAAGAGGGACGAGAGGAACCCCTTGTCATTGAAACCAAGAGATCTATTGTGACTTGATCCCCAACTCAGTTTAGAGGCCTTATTAACGGCCTCTTCTTTCACGAAGTGATGGAGGTTTTCAGGCATCTCACTAGTAATATCGGCGGGTGTTAAGACATCCATTCTGAAATGCCGGAATCGTAGTGATGCAACAGCGGGGCACTCGCAAAGTATATGCTCCGCTGTTTCCACCTCCTCGCGGCAGAGGCGGCATTCAACTGTCCTGACCTTAGAGGCAATGTCCTGTAAGGAGACCTGCGAGCTTGGAAATGGTTATTAACCTCTTGGCTTGCCTCTGCTTCGGAGTTTTCTGCCAATAGATTACACGCTTGTTGTCCTCCCATTTCTTGGTTTTATGAGTTATATTATAACTCTTAGTGATCCCCAGCTGGGGTTCAGGACCGATTGGGTAGGACTCCAATCCCTTCCTGGCAAGGCGGTCGCCTTCTTCATTGCCCTCAATTCCCTAATGCCCAGGTACCCAGAGCAAAGTCATCTTGTTGCCCTGGACAGCGCCTATGGGAGAATGCAGGCAGTTCCAGGTCAGCTGTGAGGTAATTGAAAAGGCAGAAACTGCTTTCAAAAAAGCCTGGCTGTCAGACAGAATGTAAATTTTTGCACCTTTGAGTCGTTTCCTGGCAATCTCTTATGCACATTTTTCTATGGCATGGGTTTCTGCCTGATGGATGGCGGCCGCAGGATCCAAGGGCTTAGCCAGACTAAAGTTTGGGCCCCTGATACCCAGGCCAGCCATACCACCCATCACAGATCCATCCGTGTACCACACAAGTGAACCTGGTTCAAAATGAGGCAATCTTCTCTTCCTGTATTCACGATCATTAATGATCACCCTGAAGGGTTGGTCAAAGTTCATCTATACCAACATTGTGTCGGGGACTGACATAGTCACTGGTTCTGTTTTTATTTTGTCCAGTATTAAATACATGGAAATTTTCCATGTGACTACCTTTACGATCCTCCCCACTTGCAGCATCCTGATGGCCCCCAGGTATGCTGTCCTTTGAATGTAAATATGGAAAGGAGTGAGGTCTAAAAGAACCTATAGTGCTGCTGTGGGAGTGGTATTCATAGCCCCTGGCCAGGGCAGCGTCCAGACTTTAGTCCTAAGGAGGCTACTTGCCAAATTACAGCTTAATAGAGTGAATATTTTGGATAATTCGAAGTTTCGAATCAACCTCGATTTTTGCTGCATTGATTTTATATGAAATGCTAAGGACCAGGAGAAAAATTCGATTTAAAGAAGATTTCGAATTATACAAGTTCGAAGTAGCTGGGTTCCACTGTGTTCAATCAGCATTCTGATTCTGGATGTCATTCTGGATTTTTTTTTTTTTAATTTTTTTTTACTCTCCATGACACTCATCAGCACCCACTACCTGTCCAAAATAACCAGTTCCCTTCCCCGTCCATATTCTTTTCGCCTAAAGAGGTTAATAAGCAGATAGGTAAGGCGGTCAGCCTCTCGCAGAGCACCTGGTCCTGATTTGATTGTCAAAGCTCTCCTAGTAAAAGCACCACGTTATCACTGTGCACACTTTAACCGCATTTACATTTCTGCTGCGCAGCTTGGTTACTTCCCACGGGCGTGGAAGCACGCGACAATCATAATGATCCCCAAACCAACAAAACGGGAGAACGATATTTCCTCATATAGGCCTATAATCCTGTTATCAGTCCTCTCGAAGATTTTTGAGCGTTGGATCATTCCACATATTAAGAAATATACCGAACATCTAATCCCAGACCAGCAGTTAGGGTTCAGAGAGAAACTCTCGTGCCCCTTACGTCTGACGTCTTATATCAAAAACTCGTCCAATAAGGAGGAGTTCTGTCGAACGGCGTTTTTTGATGCCGAACAAGCCTTCGACAGACTCTGGCATGATGGTCTCCTTGCCAAATTGAGGATCCACATTCCAAATAACCTGTATTATCTGCTGAAAAGTTATCTTACGGATCGCACTTTTCAAGTCAACATTCAAAACGAGTTTTCGCCTATGCCGGAGTACCTCAAGGTAGTGTGATATATTATATTCTCTTGCCACGATCTTCCCTGCCCGATCCGCCGTCGTTTTCTTCTATGTTCGCTGATGACTTAGTCTTTGCTCTGTCCAACGCAAACATTGAAATGGCTACAACTCGTATGCAAGAATCTGTGGACCTCCTAAGGGAGTGGTGCTCTGGATGGCGCCTCAAAATCAATGCAAAGAAGTCGAAAATTGTTACAGACGCAAATACGAGGAGTTGCCGATCCTCTATTCAACTGAAACTATTCCTGCAGCATCTTCGTACAAGTATTTGGGTGTACCATTAGATAAAAGACTAACTTGTCAAGACCATATTGCACGCATCCTAGAAGAGGGGTACAAGTCCAAAAAATTTAGTCAAGTCTCCCCCCCCCCACTCCTTTCTCCTTTAAAAAAAGAATATTTTTGTCCTATGAGCTGTTGGAGCATTAGTGTGGGGAACTATGGGGTGTGCTATGGAAACACGGCCTGTTACATAAGAATGAAATTTGAAACGCGATTCCCGGAAATCAAATTTTCGGACTTGTACCCCTCTTCTAGGATACGTGCGTTATATTATAACTGAACTGATCAAGCGGCTCAGGAATCGCACGAAGATGCTCAGACCCATCCTGCACAGTCCATACCCCTCAATGGAAAACAGAATGATCATCATAAGACCTACATGGACTTACGCTGTGCCAATTTGGGGCACATGCTCCCAATCACAATTCCGACGTCGCGAACAACAACAAAATAAGACGCTCCAGGTGAACATAGTGCACACTCCGCCATTTGTGAGAAATTAGACCATCTATCGAGATTTTGGACTGGACACCCCAACAGTATTCATCGAAAGTGCCAGAACTAACAGTAATCCTCTGGTTTCGCAAGGACTACAGTAGTAGAAGTAACTTCCCTTTGACGTCCAACGACTGAAGCTGCCACGCCACCTATCTTCATTTTTGCCTGCAATGTTTGACTAACAGATCCAATCACCACCCACCAACCCAAAACCTATCACAATCCAATTTAATTTTATGATTGATTTATTCATTTTTATTTTAAACACTTTCTAATCTCAGTCCTTCTAATTATTGAAGTACTTCAAGTAGTACCTATAATAACTAATTATCAGCACTGTACTATTTCCAATAAGGTATAATACTCTGTGCTTGTCTTAAACAAATAAATCATAATTTAAATTAAAAAGAAAATCACTCTATTTCACCTTTTAATTTCGTGATTCCACAGGTCCTGGCCCAGAAACTATGTATAGACAAGGACCCTTCGAAAACCGACCACTCACGCGACATGCTCTGCGGCAGCGCGTCTGAAGATGAAGCCGGCGAGCGAATCGACGTTGGTCGTTCAAGCGACTGCGAACCCGGCGAAGAGGTCGTCAGGTGAACTACACCTTGACCGCAAAAATTGAAATCCGACATATCATATCACCCAGTCAACGTCCAAGGTATTAGATGCTGTTCGAAGCGACGAAATCAAATTGTGTAAATCGCACTAAAATCCCGAGACCCACAGCTAGTAAATTCAGGTTTTATCGTATTATGGGGAGCGTTTTGTGAAATATGGTATCTCAAGTACAACTTGATGGATATTGCACGTGAATGTTATAGCCATAAGTAGCTGTTAATCAACAAGAGTTTTAGTAAACATTTTCCTACCCTTCTCACTAACTGGCAGTGGTAAGTCCATGTTTCGTTATGACTCATAATGCCGTCAAAACTAAATCACTCAATGGGTTCAGTGATTGTATCGAACCCTTACAAAATCATATTCTGAAAAGTTTTTGTAATCTCACTTCTTCAACATAAATAAATGAACAAGTTCAACTCCCCACAACCACAACCTACAGTACATCAACATTCAAATTTACAAGTAGTAATGTTATTTTTACAATTAGGTATTTTTAATTTCAAATTTACAGCTAGTAAAATCAGGTTTTGTCGTATTATGGGGAGCGTTTTGTGAAATATGGTATCTCAAGTACAACTTGCTAGATATTGCACGTGAATGTTATAGCCCTAAGTAGCTGTTAATCAACAAGAGTTTTAGTAAACATTTTCCTACCCTTCTCACTAACTGGCGGTGGTAAGTCCATGTTTCGTTATGACTCATAATGCCGTCAAAACTAAATCACTCAATGGGTTCAGTGATTGTACTCGAACCCGTACAAAATCATATTTTGAAAAGTTTTTGTACCCTTAAGACGGGTTCACATTGGAGCTGAAAGTCCGGATTGCGGATTGCGTATCGCTCTGTGACGAGGCCATGGAAGTACACTTCCAACCTTCAACGCTGACCAATCACAGAGCGATACGCAATCCGCAATCCGGACTTTCCGCTCCAATGTGAACCCGCCTTCACTTCTTCAACATAAATACATAAACAAGTTCAACTCCTCACATCAACATTCAAATACAATTAGTCACGATTTCAAACTTTACGAAAATATATTTACTCACCAGCCAACACACTGCGTGCCAATTTCTGATTAAAAGAACGTACGAAATGAAACCGCGAAAAATGAATGATCGGGACGAAATAAGACTTTATTTTTAGTTGAAGGAAATCCCAAGTACCTGAAGTCCAGTTGTCGAATGCCTGTACATAGAACACGTTAATTCTTATACCCTTGTGAAGATTACATGGTGGCATGTTAGTAAACATTGAATTACGGAGAAAAAAATACGTATAGTGTAGATGTTTTAATAAAAAGTTTTTTTCGTTAAGTAAAGTGATACTACTGTTAATATGAGTTTCTGGGTTTTTCTTTTTTTTTTTGAAATTATTTTTCTAATTGAAGGTTCGTTTTATTACATATTATTCTTTTACTGTTTTTTTTGTCCCTTAGTTTATATTAATATTGTCAAAGTTTTGAGATGTTTATTAAAATAATATTGAATGCGCCTTGTGAAATATAATATAAGATATTATCTTGGGTGTATTGATTTCGTAATAAGCCCCTCTCGACATTTGTATCTGTTTGCTCGATTTTTTGAGAGTGTATTTTACGAGGTGCAATATGTGAATGCGTAACTACGGTTTTTATCTTGTAAATACGTTGGAAGAAAACTTGTGAACTTTTTTTTAGTACAAATGTTATATAGTTAAGCCTGGCGATGTCTATGGATTATTTAAAAAAAAAAAAAAAAAAAAAAAACAACAAAAACACTGTTATCTCATTATAATGGCACCATATTTGCCGTAATATTAGTACGTACCTCTTTTTTTCGTGGAAAGTTTACTCTCCTCTTCTAATTAACCCGGGGGCCCAAACGTGTGATTTTGCGTATAAAAAATATATCAAAACTCTATTTCTTGAAACTGTATGTGATTGGTATAATATATCTTCAAACGTATTAAAAATTAGGCCTAAGAGGAATTTAAGAATTTGAAGAAGAAAAAAACAAACATTTTCGCAGTTATTTTGTGGACGTGACTTTTGTACTCCAACTGAAATATTTTTGGAGTGTTTTATATTGTAACTTCTGCCGCCGATATGTCCTACGTGAGTTTAAATTTTCGCCTGGTGAATTTCTTACAAAAAAAGAATGTGATTCATAAAGTAGAGGTGGATAAAGTTATATATCTATTGTGTACAATCTTAGACTAAATAAATTATGTACATTTTTGTTTAAAAAAAAGAAATGATTTATTCGGTTTCCTTTACACAGCAAATGATTAACACAAGTTGAATAATAAAAGTCCTGATATTTACAACGTGACAAGTGATACTTGCTGGAGTCTTCTTCGTCCAAGGGCTGTATGTAATAGATCAGCGGTGTGGAATTCAGCGAGCGTCAAAAACAACCACTAAACAATTATGTTAAGGAAAATAAAGTCGGATATGAGCGTAACGTATGTGTAGGAATACAAATAACATTAAAGCAACACAAGGCTCATTTTCGAAGAAAATGAAAATTTGAAGAGGTTCATGCAGGATACCCTGGTTTGGTTTGAGCGTTATGGAATAACTGGGTGGACGTGCAAGTGCAGCATTACCGCCACCACAATTACACAATATGATGGTTGCAAAGTGGTCTGAGACTAGGGATGCACATCGATTAATCGGATAATCGATTAATTAGCCCCGATTAATTGATGTACTGCTACAAATTCTTTGTATTAATCGATTTTCGAATATATCAGGATTTTGACGGAGGAGGTATCCTTCATTTATGGCGGTAGTAAGAACAACATTTTGTCTTCAACCATGTCTTTGTCATCTACTTTCATACTTGATACTTTCGTCGGTTATATGGATATGTCTCTTAAGCCTAATTTACACTAGTCGAGTAAACGGTTACTCAGATTACTCTTATTTAGGACCATCTGAAGGTATTTAATTGCTTTCCAGCTTGTTTGGAATAATTGAGAATGAGACCTAATTTGATCTTATTTTACTGGCCTATAGAGTATAAAGTTCCCTAACATGGTATAGTGCCTTATATGGCACTCTGCAATATCTCCCCAGTCATGAGACGTAGCTGACGGTGGGCAGGTGAACTACGAGTATAAGGTTCCAGAGGCAGTCCATTAGGTAGCAGATCAAAACTGCTCAAGATGGCTTCCAGAAACCACCACACAACCTGTTGCTCCAAAGTGATGCAAAACATTTTTTTTTTTTTTTAACCTGTTCAAGGTTCCTACGGTTTAAGGTTCCTTTTAAAACTTCTCATGTTTGTATGGTAAACGGGCAAAGCCAGTACCATCTCATCAGTGAAAAATGAACTGTCAACTTCATTCAGTAATATCAGCACCTAGAGCATCTAAAAACTCACTCATAGATCACCTTTGGGTTTAGTACCAATGAAATCACTAGTAGGCGAGAAAGTGAGCCTCTCGATCACTTGGTGGGGCTGTGCAAATAGATTATGAATGGTCAGAAAAACACTGCGACCAGCTGTTCATGGAAATTATACAGCCAGAGATGACAGTTGTGTAGTAGATTGTCTAAAAAGTATTTCATCTAAATGTAGTCAAAGGTTGAGACCTAAAATATGGAGTGTTGAAATGTCACAAGATGTACAATGTCAATGCCCAAGATGTACACTCGTCTAAAAAGGAACGCCCAGATAATATTATGTCTGCGTCGAATCCATTGGTGAATCCATCGGTTATTGATTCGTTTTAGACGATCACCATAACGCCTCACTACTTTTCTTTGAGGAGGTTCTTGGACGATCTTCTCTCCTCAACATTAGTATTTTAAAAATCTTCTTCACTGAAAGATTCGTTCAATAGACGGTAGATCCCAAGGCTCCATCTTCAATAATGGTAGAACATTTTTACACAAACATGACATTAGACAGAAGATCGACATTTCAACAATCTGACTAGTGGCGACCAGGCTAGTTTGAGCACTATGGATGAGGCACAAGTTTTTGTGCAGTAGCCCAAGTGGCGGAACAGATGGCTACAAGCCAAAAGGTGGGCGTTCCAACGCATCACGGGTAGTTGACTTGTAGGACGCTTTTCAGCTGCTTAAGGCGAGTGATTAAATACTGAGGTTATACTCATGTCATCCCTAACATGACCACAATCAGTTGAGTAGTTCAATACTCCATCACGCTCAACACGTTAAAAAAAAACCTAGTCACGCCGTCATCTCAAGAAAGACAATGCAACGAAGGTGCAACCAAATCGACATTGTGTGATACCTATTTATAGTACCTACAAGTAAATGATGAGCATTTAAGGATACATCTTTTGGTGCGCTTCTTGTACATGATGCGGTAACCACATTCGCGGCAACGGATGGGATCCCTTGGCCTGATTTCATTCTCATGGTGACATTCTGAAACAAAAATCATTTGAGATTGTTAATATTCGACGAATTTGCCAGTAAATATACTAACTACTAATCTCTACAGGCCGATGTGGCCCTTGGCTTCTCAAACTCCTTTCCACCACCGGGTGCGGTCACCCGCCTGAAACCTCCACATCACTACCACCTGAAGGTCCTTCAAGACCTCATCGAGCCAGTGGTTCCACGGACGACCTCTTCGTCTTCTAGTCTCCATCCTAGGGCAGGCGTCATTTGGCGTGCGGTCAACATTAACAATAGCTTTACAAGAAAATATTCCCCTATGTGGGCTACAAGCCAGAGTTAGGGAGAAGAGACCGGTATCTAGCTATGTAGGTACAGGT
Organism: Stenodema calcarata; assembly: GCA_963920205.1. NCBI lineage: Eukaryota > Metazoa > Arthropoda > Insecta > Hemiptera > Miridae > Stenodema > Stenodema calcarata. The sequence goes on along the minus strand of OY986050.1, from coordinate 1,288,011 downwards.
TTCTCATGAAATAAACAAAAGTAAATGGGAACTTCCTTGTTGTCAAAAAAACTTACACAATTCTTACCAAATTAATAAATTAATTAAGTAATAATTATTAAATTATTGTACTCTTAGAAATTCTCTCAGTGAAATGGGATTGGGAATGGGGTTGACTCGTTGTGGATGCTCCAGCAGGGTGATTTTCAAGCCGTTTGGTAATGTATTGTAACATTTAGCCCCGAAATATCTATAGCTATTAACACCAGCAGTTGTGGTACAGCGGGGGAGGATCATGTCGTGGTAGGGAAAAAGACCTTTCCTTCAATACCTGTCTTATCGAGGAAAAGACCTTTCCTTCAATACCTGTCTTATCAAAGATGATTGAAGTCTAAGACGTGGACTCTCTGAAATAATTGTGGCGTATGCTCCAGATGACTGCTTCGTTATAATTCTTATCAAAGCTTTCTGGGTAGGGGAAAGTCGTCTACCTTGGGACAGTGCTCATATATATTTGAATGAGCCCTAGAAAAATCTGTGGGTCCAACATCGCACAGCCTGAGTGGTGGAAACACTGCGGCTGGGGAACATTCTCGTGTGAATGAACACCGTTTGACGCGCTGGTGAGCCAAATTTTTCGTATTTTTCTATTTTATTCCATTCTCTTGGGTTTCATTTCAAGTTCCTATCGTTTTCTAGATGTTTTAATCACATTCCATGTAACTATGGTCATTTATCTCAGAAATTGCCACCCTTCAACCTTGGGACAGCGGAGGTTTTATACCTTGGGACAGGTATTATGGTGAAGGATGGTTGTTCTATTAGCGCATTTTCGCAGAAAATGTATCTATTGTTCTCGGTCCAAAATTTTTAAAACTCAAATTTCCGCTTACAACCTTATCATGGTGAACGCCTCAACTGTTTTTGAGGGTCACAGGTACATTCCACATCACTTCTTCAAGGTTAAACATTACAATCCTTCTAAAACGATAATGTAAAACAAATAAACACTGAACACTTGAATGATACGGAATGATACTTGACGAACTTATAACACTTCATAAGTCCAACCGGGACATTCATGATAGATACAAACTGGGTGTCTGTTGAACAGACGATGAATACATTGATATACAGAAATAATTGTACCTATATGTTACTAGACATAATATGTACCTATATTATATCGTCGCCGTATAAATAATGAGAACCTCTCATCTCCACTTGGAGCTCAGAATGATAGCCTCCCAACTCCCAATTTCTCAGAATTTTTGTACATTCGGCTTCTCCAGTTTGTTCTTCACCCCCTAGCGTCAAAAACATTGTCATTAGGTATCTCCTAGAAGTCAGCGTCATAAAATATGAATACCTCCTACGAAAACCCCAACAACAGCCGAACATGATAAACTCCCATCTCCACCAATTACTGCTTTTGCGAGTGATATCCTATTTATAATTATTTATCACGAAAGCAGTAATTAGTAATTAAGAAATTATTTCTTCTCGATTTTATCGCTTTCAACGTTTTATTTCGGAATTTCGTTCTCCACCCTGTTGGTGGCCACTGGCCAGAGGCAACATTTGGCGCAGAGCTTCGTATCAACTTCAGCAAGTGCCTTTTGAAAGATTCAAGTCGCTAGGTTTAAATGAAGTTTAATTCCAAAATCAAGTCCAAATCAACTTCATAAACCAGGTTTTTAGCCCATAACCATTTCTTCTTCTTGTCCAGTTAGCTACGGCTACAGCCTCTCCACCTTCATCTATTGAGTTGAAATTTGGCACAGAGCTTCGTTTCAACATTAGCAGATGCCTTTCAAAGGATTCAAGTCGCTAGGTTCAAAAAGTGCCGACGAGGCATGCTCCGAACAAGTCTACGAATGTTCTCGTGGCAATCGTTGCCACTCCTCCGTTAACTAGCGCTTCTTCAAGCTCCTCCAAAGTTATTGGCTGATCAGGACGATCTCGAATGGCCTTCCCTAGTTGGTCCCATATGGGATTGAGGTCGGGGCTTACGGCTGGCCAGTCCGAAACGTGAATATTGTGCTGATACGTTTTGCACATTTTTGTTTTCAAGTTTTTCCTCGTTTGCCATTCCTGTTTTAGCCCTTTACATGGTTTTTTCAGTTCCACATTCACCCTAAGTACACTTTGGAAAATGGTTTTCACCTAGGAAGTGTGTTTCTTAGAACATAAATAAGAGGGAAAAAAATTAAACCGGCCAAAAATAAAACAATTTGAAAACCGTCATCAGTTCATTCAGTTATCCCTTAATTCTATTGAGGTGTGTATTTAGACGGTCAAGGCTACAGCCGCTCCACGTTCATCGATAGACTTGAAAATCGGCACATTGTTGTGTATTGACGTAGAGAATGAGAACCTCCCAAGTTACAATTTCTCACTTTATGTAACATGAAAAACTCCTATATCACAAACGACGACGTTGAGGTCTATTTTGGTCGAATGGTGATAGGATCTAACGCGTAATGTGTCTGATACGTGTCATGTACGGACGGAATAACTATGCACAATGAACAATAAACTAGAAATGAAGCAGCTGCGCAGTTTTTTCCTTCTCCTGGAATGTTAGGTAGTACGGAGATGAGAGGTTCTCATTCTGAGCTCCAAGTGGAGATCTCCTCTCATCTATGAGAGGTTCTCATTATAAGGCGACTAGTATTAGTTCTGTACTAAATGGACTCTTTGAATTCTAACAATGCAGGAAGAAATCTAATCTAGAAAAAAAAACGTGTTACGGCTAAACATACCTCCGCAAATGTACATCATGGGGGCCTTCAAAGTAGGCTGTTCTTTATTTCCATCCATGTTAGAACTGTTGAAGATGATAATCAGTGGATTTTATAATTTTTAACAATAAAAAGTAGAACAAAGAACGAAAAACACATTCGCATTAAGACGGCAACACCAGTCACGCTAAATAATAGTGAGTTGATAAGGTTATGAAGTGTGAGTGAACCTCAGATGGATCGCGGACGGTCGTATGGATCAGGTCATGGATCGTTGAGGGCACTAGGATGCTCACCATGGAGGAGGCACTGGTTACCAGAGTTATTACCACACACCACGACCACCAACTCTCTCACCCTAAAAAATGAAGAACTCTGCAAATTCATGACACACCGGTTTATTGTTATTATCTTTTTTGTGCAGATCACCCTTCTGTCTAGATCACTAAATGTTAGATTATTTATTATAATGAATTATTAATAATTTTATCAAGCAGTGAAAATTATTATCAATAACACAGGCCCACAAAAAATAAAAAAAACAAGGTCTGTTCTTTTGACGAGACCCACCTATTCTTATGTATTTTTCGACGCTGAATCCGAAGTTCACTCTAAATATGGGGTCCCAGTCGACCCAGTCGATTTTTTCATCGTTTTTCGAGGTTAGAGAAAAAACAAACAAACGGTGATAGGATAAATTTGACTTCAGAATTGGATTCTCCGGAAAAATATACGTCGAAATTGTTATTTAAACATTTTTTTGGTTTATTATCTTCGATAATGAACAATTGGAATCGCCCAAAGAAAAAATTTTTTTAACCCCCCCTCAAAATTTGTTGGTTTACGTTTCAAGATACGTAGATTCAGAAAATCGAATAAAAAAAAAAACTCTGCAAACTCTTGACACAACGGTTCATTATCTTCTTTGTACAGATCACCCTTCTGTCTAGATCACTAGGTCTAAATGTCTAGATCCTAAATGTTAGATTAATTATTATTATGAATTATCACTAATTATTAATAATTGTATCAAGTATGTACCTAGTGAAAATTATTATAATTTATTGTTAGGTATTAATAATTCGTATTTATTATTAATAATAATTATTATTAATTATGATTAATTAGTACGAAATAATTCTGGGGTTTTTAATACTACGTCGGTAATAATAATTATTTTTCTATAAAAGAAGTACCTACCAACAAACATTCGAAATTACCTTCATTTCCGTAGCTCGAAACGCACCTCAGAACAACAAACTCGACATCACTTAAGCCATATGATGTTCCAAAGATCTTGTTAGTATGAAAATGGACCTGTATTTAAACAGTTTGATTCACGATCCTGTTGTGAGGCACAATCTTTGAGCCGTCATTGTGAAAGAACGGCTGGTCGTACAAAGCTGCGGATGGTCTTAAAAAATTCTACGGAACAAACTCTATCTAAATATGAAATAAAAAACACACCGTTCTATATGAATTTTTCGAGATATGAGATTTTCAAATTTTCAAAATTCGTTTTGAACCCCTTCCCCTTGACCTAGGGTTATGAAAAGTTTCGAGGACCATTGTGGGGTGGGTCGAAACCCATAAAAAAAATTTCGTAATTTTAACTCAACGCTAACTGGGCAAAGTGGCGCGGACGGCGTACGGCGGACGGACGGATTTTGGTTTATTATCTTCGATAATGAACCATTGGAATCGCCCAAAGAAAAAAATTTTTTAACCCCCCCTCAAAATTTGTTGGTTTACGTTTCAAGATACGTAGATTCAGAAAATCGAATAAAAAAACTCTGCAAATTCTTGACACAACGGTTTATTATCTTCCTTGTGCAGATCACCCTTCTGTCTATACCACACTGTATTGCAAATCGGCACCATACCATATTCTCACCGTACTCATACCATACCATACGAATTTCTTTCCTATCATACCATACTGTATTATACCAAATCATACATACAATAATATACCATACCATACTCATACCATGTCATACAAACCGAGGGAATATTGAAATATCATCCATTTCTGACCTATATTTAAAATTTCAAGTATCTAGCTCATCATCAAAATTTAATTTGTTTAAACAAATAGGTATTATTTAAACAATTTTACAGACAAGAAACCGAGTGAATATTGCATTGTGATCCAGTTCTGACCTATTTTTTAAAATTTCAAGTCAATAGCTCATCGTCAAAATTTAATTTGTATTATTACAAAAAGGTATTATTTAAACTATTTTACTGATGAGAAACCGAGTGAATATTGCAATGTGGTCTATCCCCGACTCACGGTTAAAATTTCTAGACTGTAGTTTACCGGGAAGATGAAAAAAGGTAGTTTTATTCTGGGCGTCTGGGGGTTGGGTCACATAACGGCCGTTCTCGACGCGAAAGTTTAGTGTTTTTCCTAAACCTTTGCGCGGTCACTGTGAACGAACGGCTGGTCGCACAAAAATCCAATTGGTCTTAAAAGATTCGTAATTTTTCAGGTCATTCAAAAGTGAACTAAAAATTACACCGTTTCATGAGAATTTTTAGAGATATGACATTGTCGAAATTTCAAATTTCGTTTTGAACCCCTTCCCCTTGACCTAGGGTTATGAAAAGTTTCGAGGATCATTGTGGGGCTGGTCCAAACCCAGAAACCAAATTTCGTAATTTTAGCTCAACGCTAACTGGGCAAAGTGGCACGGACGGCGGACGGCGGACGGGGGACGGCGTACGGCGTACGGTGTACGGCGTACGGCGTACGGCGGACGGACGGATTTGTTTTTATTCGATTTTCTGAATCTACGTGTCTTGAAACGTAAACCAACAAATTTTGAGGGGGGGTTAAAATTTTTTTTTCTTTGGGCGATTCCAATGGTTCATTATCGAAGATAATAAACCAAAAAACTCTGCAAATTCTTGACACAACGGTTCATTATCTTCTTTGTACAGATCACCCTTCTGTCTAGATCACTAGGTCTAAATGTCTAGATCCTAAATGTTAGATTAATTATTATTATCAATTATCACTAATTATTAACAATTTTATCAAGTTCCTAGTGAAAATTATTATAATTTATTGTTAGGTATTAATAATTTGTATTTATTATTAATAATATTTATTATTAATTATGATTAATTAATACGATATAATTCTGGGGTTTTTAATACTACGTCGGTAATAATTTTTCTATAAAAGAAGTACCTACCAACAAACATTCGAAATTACCTTCATTTCCGTAGCACGAAACGCACCTCAGAACAACCAACTCGACATCACTTAAGCCATATGATGTTCCAAAGATCTTGTTAGTATGAAAATGGACCTGTATTTCAACAGTTTGATTCACGATCGGGTTGTGAGGCACAATCTTTGAGCCCTCATTGTGAACGAACGGCTGGTCGTACAAAGCTGCGGATGGTCTTAAAAAATTCTACGGAACAAACTCTATCGAAATATGAAATAAAAAACATACCGTTCTATATGAATTTTTCGAGATATGGAATTTTCAAAATTTCAAAATTCGTTTTGAACCCCTTCCCCTTGACCAAGGGTTATGAAAAGTTTCGAGGACCATTGTGGGGTTGGTCGAAACCTATAAAAAAAATTTCGTAATTTTAACTTAACGCTAACTGGGCAAAGTGGCGCGGACGGCGGACGGCGTACGGCGTACGGCGGACGGACGGATTTTGGTTTATTATCTTCGATAATGAACCATTGGAATCGCCCAAAGAAAAAAAAATTTTAACCCCCCCTCAAAATTTGTTGGTTTACGTTTCAAGATACGTAGATTCAGAAAATCGAATAAAAAAAAATCCGTCCGTCCGCCGTACGCCGTCCGCCGTCCGCCGTACGCCGTACGCCGTCCGCCGTACGCCGTACGCCGTCCGCCGTCCGCGCCACTTTGCCCAGTTAGCGTTGAGCTAAAATTACGAAATTTGGTTTCTGGGTTTGGACCAGCCCCACAATGATCCTCGAAACTTTTCATAACCCTAGGTCAAGGGGAAGGGGTTCAAAACGAATTTTGAAATTTTGAAAATTTCATATCTCGAAAAATTCATATAGAACGGTATGTTTTTTATTTCATATTTAGATAGAGTTTGTTCCGTAGAATTTTTTAAGACCATCCGCAGCTTTGTACGATCAGCCGTTCGTTCACAATGACGGCTCAAAGATTGTGCCTCACAACCCGATCGTGAATCAAACTGTTGAAATACAGGTCCATTTTCATACTAACAAGCTCTTTGGAACATCATATGGCTCAAGTGATGTCGAGTTTGTTGTTCTGAGGTGCGTTTCGTGCTACGGAAATGAAGGTAATTTCGAATGTTTGTTGGTAGGTACTTCTTTTATAGAAAAATTATTACCGACGTAGTATTAAAAACCCCAGAATTATATCGTATTAATTAATCATAATTAATAATAATTATTATTAATAATAATTACGAATTATTAATACCTAAAAATAAATTATAATAATTTTCACTAGGTACTTGATAAAATTGTTAATAATTAGAGATAATTGATAATAATAATTAATCTAACATTTACGATCTAGACATTTAGACCTAGTGATCTAGACAGAAGGGTGATCTGTACAAAGAAGATAATGAACCGTTGTGTCAAGAATTTGCAGAGTTTTTTTTTTATTCGATTTTCTGAATCTACGTATCTTGAAACGTAAACCAACAAATTTTGAGGGGGGGTTAAAAAAATTTTTTCTTTGGGCGATTCCAATGGTTCATTATCGAAGATAATAAACCAAAATCCGTCCGTCACCCGTACGCCGTCCCCCGACCGCCGTCCGCCGTCCGTGGCACTTTGCCCAGTTAGCGTTGAGCTAAAATTACGAAATTTGGTTTCTGGGTTTGGACCAGCCCCACAATGGTCCTCGAAACTTTTCATAACCCTAGGTCAAGGGGAAGGGGATCAAAACGAACTTTGAAATTTCGACAGTGTCATATCTCCAAAACTTCTCATGAAAAGGTGTAATTTTTAGTTCGCCTTAGAATGACCTGAAAAATTACGAATCTTTTAAGACCAATTGGATTTTTGTGCGACCAGCCGTTCGTTCACAGTGACCGCGCAAAGGTTTAGGAAAAAAACTAAACTTTCGCGTCGAAAACGGCCGTTATGTGACCCAACCCCCAGACGCCAGAATAAAACTACCTTTTTTCATCTTCCCGGTAAACTACAGTCTAGAAATTTTAACCGTGAGTCGGGGATAGACCACATTGCAATATTCACTCGGTTTCTCATCTGTAAAATTGTTTAAATTATACCTTTTTGTGATAATACAAATTAAATTTTGATGATGAGCTATTGACTTGAAATTTTACAAATAGGTCAGAACTGGATAACAATGCAATATCCACTCGGTTTCTTGTCTGTAAAATTGTTTAAATAATACCTATTTGTTTAAACAAATTAAATTTTGATGATGAGCTAGATACTTGAAATTTTAAATATAGGTCAGAAATGGATGACATTTCAATATTCACTCGGTTTGTATGACATGGTATGAGTATGGTATGGTATACCTATTATTGTATGTATGATTTGGTATAATACAGTATGGTATGATAGGAAAGAAATTCGTATGGTATGGTATGAGTACGGTGAGAATATGGTATGGTGCCGATTTGCAATACAGTCTGGTATAGACAGAAGGGTCATCTGCACAAGGAAGATAATAAACCGTTGTTTTATTTCATATTTAGATAGAGTTTGTTCCGTAGAATTTTTTAAGACCATCCGCAGCTGTGTACGACCAGCCGTTCGTTCACAATGACGGCTCAAAGATTGTGCCTCACAACACGATCGTGAATCAAACTGTTGAAATACAGGTCCATTTTCATACTAACAAGCTCTTTGGAACATCATATGGCTTAAGTGATGTCGAGTTTGTTGTTCTGTTTGTTGCATTAATTAATCATAATTAATAATAATTATTATTAATAATAAATACAAATTATTAATACCTAACAATAAATTATAATAATTTTCACTAGGTACCTACTTGATAAAATTGTTAATAATTAGTGATAATTGATAATAATAATTAATCTAACATTTAGGATCTAGACATTTAGACCTAGTGATCTAGACAGAAGGGTGAACTGTACAAAGAAGATAATGAACCGTTGTGTCAAGAATTTGCGGAGTTTTTTAGACATGGAACTATGATATAGCTCGGAAACCGGCGCTGCATCGGAAATGTCGTAATTTCGTGCATCGTAATAAAACTAGGTACAATCCTATCATTCAAAATTCAACTTTTGGTCCTGGAACTCACCTACCATGGGTTTTTGGGATCGCTGACCACGAATTACTTTTAACTCTTCTCTACGACGGTGGTTCAAGATCACACATACACTACTGTTGGGTCGGATCCGACCATCCCCCTTTTCTTCAATCACTGTTCCCAAAAAACGCTTGAAACCCCTATAAAATGTATACTAATGACTCTCCAAATGAAGAAGAGACAAAATTCAAAGAACCGATTCAATGAAATGTATTATTTTACACTCAGTTCTGCTAAATACAGTTGCAGACACAAAAAATATCATAGTTCCGTTAAAAAAAATTTAAACTATGCAATTTTAAAATAATAACAATGAAACGAATTGACAAGAAAATAATCACAAACTTTACAAATTGACGAGAAAATAATCACAAATTTCTTAATAAATAAACAAACTTTCTTCATCGTTGGTCGAGGAACAGTCAGGGCAAATCAAAACTTTATGTTCCCTCATCTCGACTGTATTTAGTGTCGAATTTTTCAAAGCTACACTCATATATAGAAGGCCGACAATTGCTCTGAATTCGGAATCATTAGTGTGGCCAGTCTCCTTTGTATTTGCAGCTCACGCGATCTATCTCTTCATTTTTGTGGGTAACGATTTTTTGTGTAACATCTTCAGTGATGAAAAGGTAAAACAGTTCGAGGATATTGGTTTTTCGGACGGCCTCTCCTCTTGGACCAGGATTTCATTTGATTACGTTCCCAGGTGGCACTCTGACGAACTTAGAACGAATAGGCATGTTTGTCCAAATACTTCTTCCATCTTTTCCCAACTCAAATTGTCGTTCGTCTGAGTTACCACGTTCGTCTTCTGAACTCCTCTCATTTTCATCCTCCACAATATCAAATTCATCTTGAACTCGTAAATCAGGCAGGATTCCATCGTCAGTTTCAGAAGTGACTTCATTTTCAGATGACATTGTAAGATCGCCGTCTTCGAGATCATTTTCTTCAAGGGAATGTCGCTGAAATTCTTGTTGAGGGGTCGAAAAAATCATGTTGAATGCCATTTTCTGAAACAAAAATGTATGATCTCATAAGGTACCTATTGCATACACAATGGAAAACCCAGTAAAGAATAAAGAAATTGTCGAAAGAGATTAAATTACAAACAGTAATACAAAATTATTGGAGCATAAACACTACGGTAGGGTCGAATCCGACCTATTCAAATCTGCTATGGTTGGGTCGAATCCGACCTATTCAAATCTGCTATGGTTGGGTAGAATCCGACCAAAGGGGGGGATAGGCGAAAAATGGTACGTACCTCATCGATGTGACCAAGCCAACAGCTTCCAAACAGCTGGGTAGAAGGTGCCCTCGACAGGAAACACAAATTTCACTTGGGTCGGATCCGACCGACCGTCTTATAGAAAGGTTAATAATTGGTTCCGGTAAAGAAAAGTATCCGCCACAACTCACGATGAAAAACGATTTTATTTCTGATAGATACGACACAACACGAGTATAGAGAACGAACTGAACTGTTACAGGTGGGAATGGACACAAGTGGGGGAGATTGATAACCAATAGATTATTTTTTTCATTCCCACATCGCCTTTGGTCGGCAGCGACGTATCAAATGTATCGGTTTATTTTGAAACCTCGCGAACTAACACAGTGAATGTAAGTAATGAATAGTTCAACAGAACTGTTGAACTATTATCTGACTGTTGAGTCAGATAACTGTTATCTGACTCAACAATTAACAAGTTCTGTATCTTGTTTCGATTGCTAAACGTAGTAAATACGATCAAAACCAAATTGCCAATAAGTTGTAAACTTGGTGTAATAAAGAATGTTTTAAAGGAAAAAAAAAATGTTGAAACTTGCTCAAAATCGGCTGAACCGGAATGAAAAAATAAAACTCTGCAAATTCTTGACACGACGGATTATTAGCTTCTTCGTGCAGATCACCCTTTTGTCTAGATCACTAAATGGTAGATTATGATAATTATTATCATTATTTGTTATTAATTAGGTATTATGGAGTAGGTAGTGTGAATTAGTATTAATAACTATTAGCATGATGCTACTCGATTTTCAATGTGCTGTACTGCTACAACATCAAACCCAATCGCCAACAATAGGCCCTAAAATTTGAGCATCAATCGGAATGTTCAAAAATCACCAACATTTTAAAATTGGTCATGGGAACATTTTAGGTACTCATATTCTTATCGGCGTTGCAAGGAGAAAACCCCTCTCAGTGATACCAATGACTCAAACTCTGCCTTGATACCATTCTTAGATAATTATTTATCGTGGGGAGTTGACATTCTAATAGAATAATGAAATTCGCTAACATTATTAACATATTGTGCAATAGGGCCCTGGTCTACAGAGGAATGGAACACAAAAATCCATGTCAAGAACAGAAAAGTATCGGTTTCCGAGTCTCGAAAATCAGAATCGTATCGGCCAGAAGTCCGAGGCCGACGCTTATAAGTTAGCGTATGCTTATCTAGGCAGATAGGAGGCAAGCCTATACATAACGCCTCCCCCCTTAGAATCAAATTTCGGGGAAAATTCATAATTATACAGTGCAAAGCCCTAATATTCAAGAATTTATACAATACAAGGATTTCAAGTTGTTATGCATGATTATACATGATTTCAAGTTATGTTATACATTTTATACATGATTTCAAGTTGTTATATTGTGAATCTTACTATATCTGTACAGCCGATATGCAGAAAATACAAAGAATGAAAATACAATTACATACAAGAGAATGGTCCAAAAACTTGGAGTTACAAATTAAACAAATAATTCTCTAGGCGTAGAAACAGGTTTTACAGGAGAACTTAAATGCTTCAGGCTTTTTAACTTAATTTCTGACGTGGGATTTCGGTTAACGTCCCATGAAAATTTAACATGTTTGATTAAAGAAGGACTATGGGAAGTCTTTATTGGAGGGCCGATTAAGATCTAATTTTTGTATTCTATTGTGCAATTACCAGGGGAAATCAAAAATATTCCGCTTAGTTTTCGGAATTCTACATTACCAGGTCGGGATATTTTAATTTGGTCTTCGAAGGGAAAGACGAAAATATAACGTCTGGTCTCTTCCGAGAATTCGATGTGATTGGCTTTAATATCTAATTTGACCAGGTCGCAGTTACCGTTAAAACCTTGACTTAGATTTTCCTTTTCGCACTGGTGTTCTCCAGCTAGCTGAAGGTTGTTGGGACAGAAATAATTGGTCAGGCCGATTTCACATTTTGGTTTATTATCTTCGATAATGAACCATTGGAATCGCCCAAAGAAAAAAAATTTTTAACCCCCCCTCAAAATTTGTTGGTTTACGTTTCAAGACACGTAGATTCAGAAAATCGAATAAAAAAAAATCCGTCCGTACGCCGTACGCCGTCCCCCGTACGCCGTACTGCTGTGCACTTCTATGGTACATTGTATCTAGGCCATGGGGCCCATGACAATGTTTTTCAGGCTCTTAGGCTTTGGCAGACTTGTTTTTGGCATTTTCAATGCCAAGCAGGTCCCCCTTTTTCTGCCCCCTCCGGTCTTAGTCATGCATAGGCATGTCCAGACGGACCACGTGGAGGTGCCGGGTTTTGTACGGGATTTTTTAGGGGCAGAGGGGTAGATCCCTTTCTGAGATCTATTTTCTCATCAGCTAGGCCTCAGTACTCCCCACCTCTTCTTATATTTTGTGGTTCTTCCATCATTGGCTGGCTTTTCTCTTATATATAAATATATGTTGCTCGGCCTCATTACTCGCCGCCTCTTCTTATGGCTTGCGGCTCTTCAATCACTGGCAGGCTCATACTGTACAGGGGTGTGACGGGTGAGTACTCCTATAAAATTCCTCCCGTCCTTATTCTACGCTAGCCTAGGTTATCACAATAAAGTTTATACAGGAACGCGGTTATCACAGTCGGGTTTCTTTTATGTAATACATTCACTCATTAATAATTTACATTCTCGCCAATAAAATCTCATTCACAGTTGGTTACATTCACACAATAGACCGAGGGATTGGAGGAGTCCCACCGGTCCCGGGCCCACCCTTCCTAAATGGCCTCCTGGCACTCGTTGTGACAGAGCTTTCTTGCAGGAGGCCGAACAGCCCTAGGGTAAATTAACAAAATGAAAATAAAAGAACAAAAGAATGAAATTAACAAAGGCAAAATTGTAATAACCTACCAGTTTGCTGCCCCCCCAAGACCGGTAGGCACCTCCACCACTCAATCAATCCGCACACACACAATTTAAAATAGATAAAAATATCCTAATCTAACGTATATTTATCACAGAGTGTTTCACTAATCTAGTATCACACAAATCTAATCTACGCCGTCCGCGCCACTTTGCCCAGTAAGCGTTGAGTTACAATTACGAAATTCGGTTTCTGGGTTTGGACCAGCCCCACAATGGTCCTCGAAACTTTTCATAACCCTAGGTCAAGGGGAAGGGGTTCAAAACGAAATTTAAAATTTCGACAATGTCATATCTCAAAATATTTAACTGAAACGTGTAATTTTCAGTTCACTTTTGAATGACCTGATAAATTACGAATCTTTTAAGACCAATTGGATGTTTGTGCGACCAGCCGTTCGTTCACAGTGAGCGCGCAAAGGTTTAGGAAAAACACTAATCTTTCGCGTCGAAAACGGCCGTTATGTGACCCAACCCTCAGACGCCCAGAATAAAACTACCTTTTGTCATCTTCCCGGTAAACTATAGTCTAGAGATTTTAACCGTGAGTCGGGGATAGACCACATTGCAATATTCACTAGGTTTCTCATCTGTAAAATGGTTTAAATAATACCTTTTTGTAATAATACAAATTAAATTTTGATGATGAGCTATTGACTTGAAATTTTACAAATAGGTCAGAACTGGATCACAATGCAATATTCACTCGGTTTCTTGTCTGTAAAATTGTTTAAATAATACCTATTTGTTTAAACAAATTAAATTTTGATGATGAGCTAGATACTTGAAATTTTAAATATAGGTCAGAAATGGATGACATTTCAATATTCACTCGGTTTGTATGACATGGTATGAGTATGGTATGGTATATTATTGTATGTATGATTTGGTATAATACAGTATGGTATGATAGGAAAGAAATTCGTATGGTATGGTATGAGTACGGTGAGAATATGGCATGGTGCCGATTTGCAATACAGTGTGGTATAGACAGAAGGGTGATCTGCACAAGGAAGATAATAAACCGTTGTGTCAAGAATTTGCAGAGTTTTTTTTATTCGATTTTCTGAATCTACGTATCTTGAAACGTAAACCAACAAATTTTGAGGGGGGGTTAAATTTTTTTTTTCTTTGGGCGATTCCAATAGTTCATTATCGAAGATAATAAACCAAAATGAAGTACGAGGTACGCGGTGTGGGTGTGGGAGGGGGCGCAGAGACATAAAAGGTCTCGTCGTATGACGCACTAGTTGGCCTCATGCCAGCCGTCTTACGTCATACGCTCGTGCCTCATAGGCTCTGACGTACTTGTTGGCCTCCTGCCAGCCCTCTTACGTCATACGCTCGTGCGTCATAGGCTCTGACGTACTTGTTGGCCTCCTGCCAGCCGTCTTAAGTCATACGCTCGTGCGTCATAGGCTCTGACGTACTTGTTGGCCTCCTGCCAGCCGTCTTACGTCATACGCTCGTGCGTCATTGGCTCTGACGTACTAGTTGGCCTCCTGTCAGCCGTCTTACGTCATACGCTCGTGCGTCATAGGCTCTGACGTAATGGCCCGCCGGTCGCTTGTGTTCTGACGTGATCTGAGGGAAAGGGTGAATCAAGGGAACAAATTTTTCCCGTTTCAGTTTATGTGCCAAAGCAAAGACATGAAAATGTCAAAAAAATATGTAAATAGGTACCTAAGCCCAACTGTAATGTCAATTTTCTGACAATGGGTTTTCGACTATAGTTTTCATACCTTTTTACTTAAGTACTTATTGCAATTTGAGACTGATAATGAGCTGTTTGCAAATAAAAAGTCTGATAACTACTTTATTACATCTTATTAATCTGTTTTCAAGTTCCGATTCACAGTTGAATGTATTTTATTTAGATGTCGTAAAATTCGAAAACGATGGAATGACGAAAAACCTGTCGACTACTGACTCAAGTGATACTGTCGACTTCTAACACATGTAGGTCGACTACTAGTGCAAAACCATGTCGACTACTGAAGAAAATGTTGGTCACTGGTATCGACTACTACCTAGAGCATTGGGATTTTTTACAAAACTTGTTTTTCCCTTTTCAAACCATGTTGAATAATATTTCTATAAAAAATTCTACGGAACAAACACTATCTAAATATGAAATAAAAAACATACCGTTCCATATGAATTTTTCGAGATATGAAATTTTCAAAATTTCAAAATTCGTTTTGAACCCCTTCCCCTTGACCTAGGGTTATGAAAAGTTTCGAGGACCATTGTGGGGTTGGTCGAAACCCATAAAAAAAATTTCGTAATTTTAACTCAACGCTAACTGGGCAAAGTGGCGCGGAAGTACGGCGTACGGCGGACGGACGGATTTTTTTTTATTCGATTTTCTGAATCTACGTATCTTGAAACGTAAACCAACAAATTTTGAGGGGGGGTTAAAAAATTTTTTTCTTTGGGCGATTCCAATGGTTCATTATCGAAGATAATAAACCAAAAACCGAGTGAATATTGAAATGTCATCCATTTCTGACCTATATTTAAAATTTCAAGTATCTAGCTCATCATCAAAATTTAATTTGTTTAAACAAATAGGTATTATTTAAACAATTTTACAGACAAGAAACCGAGTGAATATTGCATTGTGATCCAGTTCTGACCTATTTTTAAAATTTCAAGTCAATAGCTCAGCATCAAAATTTAATTTGTATTATTACAAAAAGGTATTATTTAAACAATTTTACAGATGAGAAACCGAGTGAATATTGCAATGTGGTCTATCCCCGACTGACGGTTAAAATTTCTACCTGGAAGATGAAAAAAGGCAGTTTTATTCTGGGCGGCTACCCGGGACCCACCTAACGGCCGTTTTCGACGCGAAGTTTAGTGTTTTTCCTAACCCTTTGCGCGCTCACTGTGAACGAACGGCTGGTCGCACAAAAATCCAATTGGTCTTAAAAGATTCGAAATTTTTCAGGTCATTCAAAAGTGAACTAAAAATTACACCGTTTCATGAGAATTTTTAGAGATATGACATTGTCGAAATTTCAAATTTCGTTTTGAACCCCCTTGACCTGAATCTAGGGACGCAGGAGCGTCCCGCCCGCCAAGAAAACCGAAGCCCAGAAAACCGAAGCGACTGAGACACTGATTACGCGACGGAACAAGTTGCGGTTTTCACCCTATCGTAGCTAGGTCCCCTGAGTGTCTCGAGAGTTGATTTTTTGTACACCAACTCTCCAGGGGCACGTGAGGACGTAAACCAAATTTCAGCTCTCGGGAACATCAGGTGTCGGGGGTATAACAATTTTAAAACCACTATTTTTCACGTTCTTCGTGTTCTTCTTCTTCTTGTTGTCGTTGTCGTTGTTGTTCATTGACGGGGCTACAGCCCAGCAGACAAATCGGATCGAGCTGAAATTTTGCACACACGTTTGTTATGCTCCAAGGGAGTGCCTTTTGACCATTTTTTCTCCCTCCCCCCATTTCCCCCCCAATTAGGGGGGAAATAGTGTTTTTTAGGAATTTCAAATGGTCATAACTCCTTCAAAATTGAAGCTTTTTCAGATTTTCTTTTTTAGTTGTGTTCAGCTTTTCAAACTGTTTAATTTGAGATCAAAACATGCTTCCTAAAAGGAAAAATAAAGGAGTTATGGTGATTTTTCTATTTTCAACAACAACTGCCGCAAATATTGATGAAAATTGGTGCGGTTGGTCTTAAAATGTCCGCTAGGTTGTCTAGAATATGCTCAATAATTTTGAACTAAATCTCAATCGATTTGACTAATCCACAGCCAAAAATACGTGAATAAATTCCACATCTACTGATTTGGCTAATTTCCGAAAACATCAAAGTTGAACGGTGGTCAGAAAAATTGTCGTAGAGTGGCGCCTGTTTAAGGATCGATAGGAAATTTAATGGGCTTTCGAATGAGGGTAGCATACTTTGCCACTTTTCCCAACGGTTCTCGAGTTATTCGCGATTTTTGGTATAAAAACGTGCGTTTTACGTTTTGCAAACTTTCTGTGGCCGCCGGTAGCCTCGTGGACAAGCGCGTCTGTCCGCGATGCGTAAGATCTTGGGTTCAATACCCGCTGGCGTGAAAGGATTTTTCACATACTTAGCCGTTGCGGCGGTCGTCACCTGGTGGAAAGCAATGGCAAACTACCACCAGTATCATTTGCCTAGTACAGCCTCTCAAATAGTGCCGTTCGGAACCGGCGATAAACTGTAGGTCCCGTATAACTTGTGAAGACTTGCATCACAGGATTATATGTGAGAGGTCGCCAACGTCCGAAATTCGGATACGGCACTCCAAGAAGAAGAAACTTTCTCTTTACACTTTCTCTTCGACACCAATAATTAAAATTATTGTAATGATTCTCAACAACAAAAATTTGCACAATCCCCAAGAAAAAATGCAACAAATTTTCAAAAAATT
Source organism: Stenodema calcarata (assembly GCA_963920205.1). Lineage (NCBI taxonomy): Eukaryota > Metazoa > Arthropoda > Insecta > Hemiptera > Miridae > Stenodema > Stenodema calcarata. The sequence goes on along the minus strand of OY986050.1, from coordinate 1,270,385 downwards.
TCTAATTCAAATTCATTCAAATTTCTAATTCTTTCTATTTTTTCAAATTTAATAATAATAATAATTGTTTTAAATTTTAATAATTTTTTAAAATTGTTAATTGTTTTAATTAATCGAAAATTTTAAAACTACTATTTAACCAATTCGCAAAAATTTTAAAACTACTTATTTTTCAAACACATTTCAGATAACAAACAATAATTTCCAAAAAATAATTATTCTTGTCACAAATAGAAGAAACAAAAAGGCAAATTAGTAGGCGTACTAATTTTTTACTAAATTTTGACTAGGATAAAACTTCATTTAGGAAAACATTTACTAGTTACCTCGTAGGTACTTTTGTAATGATTGTTAGTTTGGTTCAGCAACGCTAGGTGCGGGATTGGCGCCACCATCCGGCCAGGTTGTTATCACTTCAGTCAGTCAGTTGTCAGTCAGTCGGTCCGTGTCAACTTGTCAGTTTAACTTGTAAGACTTCATTATTAAATCCTTCGATTGACGTGTGTGTTTTACCTTGAAGAGTCCCCTTTAAACTATTACATGGTGTCAGAAGTGTCCTCTGTTTTGTTTCGGTGATTTGTTGGTCGATCGTGAGTTACCATGGCTGACGTGGATGATAAGGAAGGAGGGCGGATGCCCGTGATGCAGTTCCACGGAAATGTAAAGGAGAATTGGCGGAAATTCAAAGTGAGATTTAAGTTTTTTCTTGATGGAAAGTATTCTAAGAGTAGTTTGACTAATGAGCGTAAAATTGGTCTGCTTATGACTGCTCTCGGTGATCGTGGTGTTGACATTTATGAGTCGTTTCTGTTTGAAGAAACGCCGTCGTATGACGATCTCATCGATAAGTTTGATGATCATTTTAGCCCTCAAAAGAACACGATTTACGAACGTTATGTATTTTCTCAAATCAGCCAGCAGTCGGGACAACGTGTTGATGATTTCGTTTTGGCTTTGAAGACACAAGCTAGGGCCTGTGAATTTGCTAAAGACGAACGTGATAACCTGATAAGAGATCGGATTGTTGTGGGTGTTCGTGATTCAAAACTAAGAGAAGACATGCTCAGAATTCATGATCTGACGTTGGAGACGGCCATGGACATGGCTCGTACAGCTGAAATATCGGGTCGGGAAGCGGCAAACATACTACCTTCTGTCCCTTCAATGATACCAGTTGAGCCTATACGGAGATTTTCATCAACTGCAAACCATCAAGTATGTTCTGATTGTGGTTATAATAAGTCTCGAGATCACAAGTGCCCGGCCCTGGGATTGGAGTGTCACCACTGTCACGTTAAAGGCCATTTTACAGCGGTTTGCCCACTAAAAGCCAAAAGACAAACAAATAATGTTGCTATGTCCGAACCTCGTCCTCTGTCTTCAGTTACAGCTGAGTTACAGGTCCTGCGTATGGACTCCTGTGACCTGCAGACGGGCAATAAGTCACAGAGTCCATGTTTTGGCCCTTCTTGGCATGTTAATTTGAAACTCAACAATACGGTTGTTCGTTTCAAAGTAGACACAGGCGCTGAATGCAATGTTTTGACGTATTCTGAATTCTTGAAGATCGATCCTCTACCGTTGTTGAGTTGTACCAATGCAGTATTGAAGCCATATGCCTCTGAAAAGCTCATATACCCAGTCGGCAGATTCACATTGAAATATGAATTTTATGTGATACGTCCAGAGCATCAAACAGATAATCTCCTGTGCCTTCAAACATGTGAAGATCTGGGTTTGGTCCATCGCACCAGTACCCTTTCGGGTGCTGAGGGGCTTGGAAATATAATTGAAAAGTACAATTTCCTGTTTGAAGGGTTGGGTAAAATACCTGGGTATTGTAGGATATTGTTGAAGTCTGATTCTCAGCCTGTTATTGCCAGAAACCGTCGTTTTGCGTTCTCCATTCAGAAGAGAATGAAAGAGTCCCTTGATAAGATGGTTAATTTGAATGTCATAACACCTGTCACTGAGCCTACGCCATGGGTTTCTAACATATTAGCAGTTGAAAAACACAATGCTACAAATGACATACGCATTTGTCTTGACCCAAAGGACTTGAATAGCTGCATTCTTGTTCCCAAGTATCATGTACCCACAGCCGAGGAAATTTTGATCAAGCTTTCTGGTAAAAAGATTTTTACTGTCCTTGATTTGTCATCAGGTTTTTGGCAGCTGCAATTGGATGATGCATCTTCATATTTGACTACTTTCCAAACCCCTTTTGGGCGCTATAGAGTCTTGAGAGTCTGCTTTGGGTTGAATAATGCCCCTGAATTATTCCTGCAAAAAATAGTCGAAATTTTTGGAGGAATAGATGGTTGTTGCCCATACTTCGACGACCTCATTATAGCAGCATCTACTTCTGAAGACCATGATATCATTTTAAAAAAGGTTCTTGATCGAGCTGCAGAATTTAATGTGCGTTTTAATCGTGAAAAGCTTCAGCACAAGAAATCATCTGTTAAGTTTCTAGGGATGATCTTGTCTGAGCAAGGAGCAGCTATTGACCCAGATCGCTGCAGTGCCATCTGTCAAATGCCCAGACCAACTGACAAAAGGGCGGTTTTCCGGTTTTTGGGCATGATCAAATACTTGAACCCCTTTATAGCTGATGTTGCTGCCAAAACGGAGCATTTACGCAATCTCACTCACGCTAATGTGGATTTTCAGTGGACAGAGCAGCATGAGAAAGAATTTGCTCTTCTGAAAGAAGATTTAACTAAAGCCCCAGTTCTTCGCTTTTACGATACCTCCAAGGCTCTAACCATTCAGGCAGACAGCTCCCAGTCCGGGCTAGGAGCTTGCCTGCTTCAAGAAGGAAGCCCCATAGGGTACGCTTCTCGGGCTTTGACGCCAATTGAGCAGCGCTGGTCACAAATAGAAAAAGAAATGCTCAGCATTGTTTTTGCAGCAGAAAAGTTCCACAATTTTATTTATGGACACACAGTCGTTGTACAGTCTGACCATAAACCCCTGGAGTCCATATTCAAAAAGTCAATCGATCAGACCTCTGCACGGTTACAGCGCCTGCGCTTGAGATTGCTGAAATATCGTCTAATTGTACAATACACTCCTGGATCAAGGATGTACATTGCCGACACATTGTCTCGTGCATACTTGACAGAAGAGCCAGCAAATGATGACACATTCCAATTTACAGTGCATGCAAATGTTGCAGTTACTACCACGGCAGCTAGAAAGCAAGAGCTAATTGACACTACGGCAGCGGATCCCACCCTGAAAAGATTGATGGATTTCATTCAGCATGGTTGGCCTCAAAATAAACGACGGCTGAGCAGTGATCTTTGTAAGTTTTGGACAATAAAACATTTGCTGACTACTGGGGGTGGTCTAATATTCTATGAAAACAGGATCATTGTACCTCCAGCAATGCAACAGTATACATTAAATTTGTTGCATTCGGCACATGCAGGAATTACCAAAACAAAACAAGCTGCACGACAGTCTGTGTTTTGGCTCGGGATGTCATCTGAAATTGAATTGTTGGTTAATAACTGTGAACAGTGTCAGCGGTTCAGACCCAACAATGTCAAGGAGCCATTGAAATTGTACCCAGCTACAGAACGCCCATTCCAACGAGTCAGTTCTGACATTTTCCAGCATGAACAACGTTCTTACTTGGTGATTTATGACACATATTCTTGTTGGCTCGAGATATTTTCTCTCCAGTCAAAGGCGGCGAAAAATGTCATTGAGAAAATGAAAACAGTGTTTGCTCGATTTGGAGTGCCAGAACAAGTAGTGAGCGACAACGTTCCATACAACAGTGTTGAGTACCAGCAGTTTGCAGAGTCCTGGAACTTTGAGCCCATTTTCACAAGTCCCCATTATCCGCAAGCCAATGGTTTTGCCGAGAAGGGTGTGGCAGTAGCCAAGGCACTGATGCAAAAGTCAGGAGACTGGCAACAGGGCCTACTTCAGTATAGAAACACGCCTGTTTCCTATCTAGGATACTCACCTGCACAACTCGTTTTTGGACGCATGCTGAAGACCCTAGTTCCTGTGGCTAGCCAACTTCTCCAGCAAAAACCAGTAGATCCAGCTGAAGTTATGGCCAAACGTGATTCTCACCGTGCCAGGACAGAGTATTACTACAACCGCTCTGCCAGGGACGCGGAGTCTCTTCAGCCAGGGCAGCAGGTTCTCTTCCAGCATAGACTGGGCGGAGAGTGGAATCCAGGGATTGTCCAGAGTGCAAAGGACAACAGATCCTATGTAGTCCAAGACAACCAGCAAGCTACGTATCTAAGAAACCGTCGCTTCATCAGAAAGCCAGCTCGCTTCAGAGAAAATTGAATATTGTTTTATATGACAGTGTGTATGCTAGATGGTAGGGAAAGCATGTAATGATTGTTAGTTTGGTTCAGCAACGCTAGGTGCGGGATTGGCGCCACCATCCGGCCAGGTTGTTATCACTTCAGTCAGTCAGTTGTCAGTCAGTCAGTCCGTGTCAACTTGTCAGTTTAACTTGTAAGACTTCATTATTAAATCCTTCGATTGACGTGTGTGTTTTACTTGAAGAGTCCCCTTTAAACTATTACAACTTTTGTATAGTATAAGTTGTTGAACCGTATTGTATACCTAAGTACCACTCGAAAACTAGCCATGCAAAAAGATGTGATATCCCCCCAAAAACAACTCCGTTGTAAAAACTGGCCCGCCAAAAAACCTCAGCCGCAAAAAGGAATGATATCCATTTTGCCCGCCAGCCACATATATAGGATGCTCGGTGCTTCGCACCTCGCTGTTGAGTATGCATATAGAAACCTGATCCTCCTACCCCTAACCTCCACCGTCAATGTTTTCCTGTTCCCTGTCTCCTTCCCACAACCCCCTCTCACCCTTAGTCACCCTCGGTTTCACCTAATATGTTTCCTCTGTTACACCAGCAGGGAGCTTTACGCTTCTTTCAATGCTGTTGGCGGGAGCTTTTTGCCACATAAACAAGCCTGAATTGAAGCATTACTTCATTACAGTTGTACCACCGCTGATTACTCGTGACCACCAGTAATACTTATGTTAGCTTGTTCATCTGGCAAAAAGCTCCCGCCAACAGCATTGAAAAAGCGTAAAGCTCCCTGCTGGTGTAACAGAGGAAACATATTAGGTGAAACCGAGGGTGACTAAGGGTGAGAGGGGGTTGTGGGAAGGAGACAGGGAACAGGAAAACATTGACGGTGGAGGTTAGGGGTAGGAGGATCAGGTTTCTATATGCATACTCAACAGCGAGGTGCGAAGCACCGAGCATCCTATATATGTGGCTGGCGGGCAAAATGGATATCATTCCTTTTTGCGGCTGAGGTTTTTTGGCGGGCCAGTTTTAACAACGGAGTTGTTTTTGGGGGGTACAATGTACCATAGAAGAGCGCACAGCAGGACGGCGGACGGACGGATTTTTTTTCATTCGATTTTCTGAATCTACGTATCTTGAAACGTAAACCAACAAATTTTGAGGGGGGGTTAAAAAATTTTTTTCTTTGGGCGATTCCAATGGTTCATTATCGAAGATAATAAACCAAAAGGGGGACCTGCTGTGCTAGGCATAGAAAATGCCACAAGCCTGCCAAAAAGTCTGCCCCGGAGATAACGAGCCTGAAAACGTTGTTATGGGCCACTGGCCTAGGTACAATGTTCGAAAGATCAGTGCACAGAAGGACGGACGGCGGACGGACGGATTTTTTTTTATTCGATTTTCTGAATCTACGTATCTTGAAACGTAAACCAACAAATTTTGAGGGGGGGTTAAAATTTTTTTTTCTTTGGGCGATTCCAATGGTTCATTATCGAAGATAATAAACCAAAATCCGTCCGTACGCCGTCCGCCAATTCAAAAACGTCGAGAAAAACGAAAGAGGACTTTATATCGAATCGAGGTGTTTGATCGAGATCGAATTGAACTTCAAGAAGAGGAATTGTCAATTCAAATACATCGAGAAAAACGAAAGAAGACGACTTCATATCGAATCGAGGTGTTTGATTGAGATCGAGTGGACCTTCAAGAAGAGATATTGTCGATTCAAATACAACGAGAAAATCGAAAAAAGTTGACTTCATATCGAATCAAGGTGTTTGATTGAGATCGAATTGACCTTCAGGAACAGCAATTGTCAATTCAAATACATCGAGAAAATCGAAAAAAGTTGACTGTTCAAGATTGAAGGTCAATTCGATCTCAATCAAACACCTTGATTCGATATGAAGTCAAATTTTTTCGTTTTTCTCGATGTATTTGAAGTGACAATTGCTCTTCTTGAAGGTCCACTCGATCTCAATCAAACAAATCTATTCTATATGAAGTCGATTTTTTCCCGATGTATCTGAGTTGGACCTCATCTCGAAGGTCCATTCGATCTCAATCAAACACCTCGATATGAAGTCGACTTTTTTTGTTTTTCCCGATGTATTTGAGTTGATAATTGCTCTTCTTGAAGGTCCATTCTATCTCAATCAAACACCTTGATTCAATATGAAGTCGACTTTTTTCGTTTTTCCCGATGTATTTGAATTGACAATAATTGTCAATTCAAATTATTGCTCTTGTTGAAGGTCCATTCGATCTCTATTAAACACCTCGATATGAAGTCGACTTTTTTTGTTTTTCCCGATGTATTTGAGTTGATAATTGCTCTTCTTGAAGGTCCATTCTATCTCAATCAAACACCTTGATTCAATATGAAGTCGACTTTTTTCGTTTTTCCCGATGTATTTGAATTGACAATAATTGTCATTTCAAATTATTGCTCTTGTTGAAGGTCCATTCGATCTCTATTAAACACCTCGATTCGATATGAAGTCGATTATTTTTTCGTTTTTCCCGATGTATCTGAGTTGATTATTGCTCTTCTCGAAGGTCCATTCGATCTCAATCAAACACCTCGATATGAAGTCGACTTTTTTTGTTTTCCCGATGTATTTGAGTTGATAATTGCTCTTCTTGAAGGTCCATTCGATCTCAATCAAACACCTCGATTCGATATGAAGTCTACTTTTTTCGTTTTTCTCGATGTAATTTAATTGACAATTGCTCTTGTTGAAGGTCCATTCGATCTCTATTAAACACCTCGATTCGATATGAAGTCAAATTTTTTCGTTTTTCTCGATGTATTTCAATTGACAATTGCTCTTGTTGAAGGTCCATTCGATCTCTATTAAACACCTCGATTCGATATGAAGTCGACTTCTTTCGTTTTTCTCAATGTTATTCTTCATCTGTAACAGACAGTTAGTCTTCACAACTAACAGTCTTCATCAAACTTCATGGTTAGTCTGTAGTCTGCTCTGATCTGATATCGGTATCAGATACCACAATTCTGACTTCACCATCCTATTCAGCGTTGAAAAAGCTATAAGCTGAGGGGAGTTTGGGGAGTTTACGGGGATGGGAGTTGGAATAACCCATAATTTCCCAAAATGAAGCAGTCTGACAAGTGACACCTCATTTTAAAGGTTTTTTTTTTACGCTGAACTCGATGGTGAAATCAGAATTACGATATCCTATTCCGTTGTCAATCTGGAGCACATAAAAGATGAAGTAACGTGGTTGATACTTGAGATGTTCTTCAATGGGGACATTTTACATAAAACCAATTATTTCTTCGAAAATTCGCTCTTATAGCCGTGATTGTGGATTTTAGTTATATTCAATATTGCGAAGTACTTTTTCGCTAGATGATTATTATGAAAGATTTCATCCCGAGATTGAGGTCAATTAGTTATTAAAAAAAAAAAAAAAAAAAAAAATCCGGTCGATCGTATACAAGTTTTGTATTGGGAGAATTTTTATTTCAATAGAAGTGAAAATGAGGGCCGCGTCTGAATAGGTGGGTTCCTGGTATCGGACGATTCAGCTGATGGAACAGTTAACGAATAAAATGAGGATGGCGTGAAAGTAAAAACCAGTCGCCGTCAGAAGGTTGTGTGACATGATCTACATAGCGGCGACCTCGCTGTCTTCCCGCGCAGGACACCGACGGTTCCCTACAAATACAAGAAAAGAGCCTTGAAACGCTTTGGTGCTCGTGATAATCAATTTCATCAATAAAACGGTTATTTCGATTGTGTTTCGAGTGACCCTTTCGAGGTTTACACTGTACTTACAGGAAAGTAACCTCCCACCAGTGGCCCGGAGCCAAACAGGATCTTCGTGCAGGGAAATTTCTCTTGGCGAGGTTGGCAGCTCTCGCTCACTTCCTTCTCTTCGGCCCTTCGCTTGTGGTCCGGTCGTCCGCCAGTCGAACGGAAGATATGATTGTAGGGAGTTCCTCCGGTGTTAGTACTTTCGCAATTTGACTTCAAACACGACCGAGTTTCAGTGATCCCAAATTGGATACAGGCCACTTTCTATATCACCAACAGGAAAAGGTAAGTTGATCCAACCCGCTTCAAATGTACGTTTTGTTTCAAATAGACGCCAATTTTAAGGGGTAGGTACCTGATGACAATGCGGACCTAGTTAATATTACGCACAAGATCATTAATACTGAGTGATAGCCTCAATAGAAAACTTCCAATTCAAACCAATTTTACTGATTGAAAAATTAAAGGTCACTAATTAAAATCAAAAACTCTGCAAATTCTTGACACAACGGTTCATTATCTTCTTTGTACAGATCACCCTTCTGTCTAGATCACTAGGTCTAAATGTCTAGATCCTAAATGTTAGATTAATTATTATTATCAATTATCACTAATTATTAACAATTTTATCAAGTACCTAGTGAAAATTATTATAATTTATTGTTAGGTATTAATAATTCGTATTTATTAATAATAATAATTATTATTAATTATGATTAATTAATACGATATAATTCTGGGGTTTTTAATACTACGTCAGTAATAATTTTTCTATAAAAGAAGTACCTACCTACCAACAAACATTCTAAATTACCTTCATTTCCGTAGCACGAAACGCACCTCAGAACAACAAACTCGACATCACTTAAGCCATATGATGTTCCAAAGAGCTTGTTAGTATAAAAATGGATCTGTATTTCAACAGTTTGATACACGATCGGGTTGTGAGGCACAATCTTTCAGCCGTCATTGTGAACGAACGGCTGGTCGTACAAAGCTGCGAATGGTCTTAAAAAATTCTACGGAACAAACTCTATCTAAATATGAAATAAAAAACATACCGTTCTATATGAATTTTTCGAGATATGAGATTTTCAAATTTTCAAAATTCGTTTTGAACCCCTTCCCCTTGACCTAGGGTTATGAAAAGTTTCGAGGACCATTGTGGGGTTGGTCGAAACCCATAAAAAAAATTTCGTAATTTTAACTCAACGCTAACTGGGCAAAGTGGCGCGGACGGCGGACGGCGTACGGCGGACGGACGGATTTTTTTTTATTCGATTTTCTGAATCTACGTATCTTGAAACGTAAACCAACAAATTTTGAGGGGGGGTTAAAATTTTTTTTTCTTTGGGCGATTCCAATGGTTCATTATCGAAGATAATAAACCAAAATGATTGGGAGATGTCGGGGGTCGGTCAAATAAGAGATGTGCCAACGTTTCAAAGAATTTATTCTGTTTTTTTACTTTTACATTTAACTTTGTATTTACCCAGATAAAATACATAATAATATTATAGTGCAAGCTGTTGGTAGGACTGCCGCGTACTTGTCACGAATGGCAAACGTTAATTTCCACTTTCAACAACTTTCATAATGTAATCAACGAATCTTTCCAGCCTTCAGGTTTTCTCCGTTGAGAAAACTTACTAAATACGAGTAGGCAAACAAGCACGTGTAGGTCTCATAGAGGACTTCTTGACTTCATACTAGGCTGATAGAATTCCCCCCCCCCCCCACATCAGCCATTGCGTTAGTTCTCGAAATAGACGTAGATATGAAACCGCCATGGTTCGATATGACAATTGTTGTATAGTTAATACCGTGGTATTGTGTTTAAATCAGAAGTAGGTGTAGGTAACCAAGGTTCATCCCAATAGTGAGCAACTTCAACGAAGAAGAGGTGTAGAAATTCAATCAACTGGTTTTTTTTGGTAATTTCACATTGTTTTTTGTAATTTCACATTGTATCGTTACCTATTGAATTAGCTGAATACTGAGGTGGAAATGGCTGGTGAGAAGGGGAAGGAACGGCATCTCATGTGAGAGGTTGCTCTACAGGTTTTGCAAACTCGTGGCGTCCGGTTCTTGAGTCTCATGAGTGACATGAACGAACGGGGAAAGTAGAGAGTTGTGTTAAGGTTTAATAAGACCTGTTGTTGAAGGAATCGTTGACAAAACCGTCTGGTTGCAACCATCAAACGAATAATATCCCTTTGGTTTAACAAAAATGTGGAACAGGCAGGACCTTATTATAAGGTATAATACCAGTCTCCCACTGGTCATAATAAAGGGCCGTTGTAGACCATTGGATAATGAATCAAATTACAATTACGCAATTGAAGTGCATTTCTCATTCAAGAATTTTAATTTTTCGTTTGGTGTCTAGGGACAATGAACATCTGATAGGGAGACTGAACAGACAAAGCCATTTCGAGTTATAAAGTATTTTTTAATTATGGAAGGGCTCCATTAAGCGGTTTTCTAACTTCAAATCTAATGACAGCCCCTCTACCAATCAACGAGTTGCGCCTCCAGCAATGGGCCAGAGATGGGCGTATTCATATTCATAAATACGAATACGAATAAAATGCATAAATCAGAAAATATGAATATGAATACGAATACAGCCATAATCAAATTCTTTGTGTGTTTCCCCAGAAATTCGCATTTTTTTGTGAATTGTACAAAACTTTATGCTATTTTTGTGGATGTCACTCACATTTTCCTATTTTACCAAGAATTTTAGTTAAACTCAAGTTTTTCCACAAAAATTCACATTTTTTTTGTGTAAATTCCCCACAATTTATATTTTTTGTGTAAATTCTCCCGCAATTCCTTTTTCTGTGAATTTTATAAAAACTTTTGCCATTTATGGATGAATTACCCCTAACCTTTCTCCTTTTATTTAACTGTAAATTTGAATGTTCAAACGAAATACAGTGGATTTTAGCACAATTCATGTAAAATTGGAATTTTTTCTCAAATTTATAGTAAGAAGGAGAAATTTTAGTGAAATTCCTCCATAAATGGCCAAATGTTTTATAAAATGCACACGAAAATTTAAATTGTGGACAAATTCACACAAAAAATGTGAATATTAGTAGAATTTATGTAAAAATAACTTGAATTTCAGTAAAATTCATTGTAAAATAGGAAAATTTGAGTAACATTCACGCCAAATACAGTGAATTTTAGTAAAATTGAAGTAAAAAATAGGCATTTTTGTTAAATTTACAGTAAAAAGGAGAAAGGTTAGTCTAATAATTATTCATCCATAAATGTAAAATCTATAATATAAAAATGAATCGCAAAATGTGTTGGTAAGCGCATAACTCAACAACGCCTGGACCAATTTGGCCAATTCTTTTTTTTAAATGTTCGTTGAACTTCAAGGATGGTTTTTACGGCGAGAAAAATTCGAATAATTGCCGGAAAAACCATAAAAACAGCCCTTTTCTTTTTCCCAAACAAATGTTTTCCAACTAAAACGTAGTCAAGCACTAACCGTTGTCTAAGCAACGAGGATTTTGATTTGGTGGGTTGAAAATGATAAGGCCAAATGAAGTTGATGCAGTGATATCAGCTGAAATCCCTAATGTACAAGTACATCCTGGATTGCATGAAGTAGTTATCAAAAACATGATACATGGTCCCTGTGGAACTCTTAATCAAAATTCACCGTGTATGGTGGGTAAATGTTCAAAACGATATCCACGGACATTAATATCGGAAACAATTACTGGTAATGACGGTTATCCATTGTATCGTCGCCAATCGACAGCAGTCAATGGAAAATCAACAATTCTCAAATTAAATCAACAAGATATTGAAATAGATAATCGTTGGATTGTTCCATATTCACCCATTTTATCAAAGACATTCAAAGCACACATCAACGTTGAATCTTGCCATTCAGTGAAATCTATTAAATACATTTGCGAATATGTAACCAAAGGGAGTGATATGGCTGTGATTGGAAGCAATGATGAAGTTCCAATGATGAAGTTACCCAATACCGAATGGGTCGCTATGTTAGTACATATGTAGTAATGAAGCAGTTTGGCGGATATTTTCTTTTCCAATTCATGAGAGACGCCCTTCTGTTGTTCACTTAGCTGTACATTTAGAAAATGGACAAAGAGTGTATTTTACAGCACAGAACGCAGTACAAAGAGCTGCTCAGCCACCATCTACTACATTAAACTTTTTTTTTGAGACATGCCAAAACAATGTTTTCCAAACTGCTATTTTGGAAATAAAGTTATTATTATTATTATTATTACAATGATTTTGCACAAACATTGCTATATTCTGAAATGTCAGTATCGTACATCACAAAGCACTACAATGATAACAAAACTGATTTCTGTTATTAATTATGATTCACATGATTAACAATAAAGCGATTACTTACTTTTAAATCCTTCTATAACATATTATGTTTCATTTAATTATTTTTTATTCACAACGCCTTATCACCAGGGTGACGGTTCTGTTCAGGAGAATTTTTAGCCACGACTATAAAATAAGTAGGAACGAAAAACTGCCTCATTACAAATCTTTATGACAGGACGAAGTCTGTCGGGTCCGCTAGTGTTTTTATAAAATTCACCAAAAAAATCAAATGAATTGCGCGGAAATTCACAAAAAAAATGTGCATTTTGTAGAATTTTTGTGAAAAAACTTGAATTCAATAAAATTCTTGATAAAATAGGAAAACTTGAGTGACATCCACAAAAAATACAGTAAATTTTAGTAAAATTCACACAAAATGTGAATTTCTGGGAAAATTCACAAAAAGATGTGATAATGGCTTCATTTGTATTCATATTCATATTTTCTGATTTATGAATTTTAGTCGTACCTATTAGTATTTATGAATATGAATACGCCCATCTCTGCAATGGATCCATGCACCTGATATACGAAGTGGAAACAACTCGTAGAAATAAGCACTTACGTAGTACTTACATAATATTATTGTTATTATTATAGAGATACTTGATGATCATTATTGTTACACATTCATGTGAGCCTTGGTAACCATGTTTTTTTTTTAAATAATTAAAACCAGAGTTTGAGTTTAGATTCTGAATAAGCTTCTCTTATAACGCTCCATACACCCCCATTAGTTCCACATACGTACCTACGTATATAATTGATGCCATTGAACGGTTACGATCCCAAGGCACCTTGAGACAATGGATATTCAAACAAATAAACAAATAAATAAAACCGTGTATTTTATGAAGTAGCTTTACATTGCGACGATCGAGCAGCAGTTGAAAAGTCGTACGTAATATTGTATACAATCGATCTGCAGGAACACTACCGTGTTCAATTCGTATCCAGGCCCTGTATTGCGGTCGTATTCCCTTGGAAACCAACCAATTTCATAGGTACCATGTGAAGATCTTTCAAACTTTCTTGAGTTTGCTAATGACGAGTTCCGATCTTTGGATTTCTATTTTCAAACTGTCCACTTTCTTTTGAGCAGCTTCTTTTTCGGGTCCGCTTGAACTCGCGACCTTCGTCAGCTGGTCCTCTGTGGAAAATATGATAGTTTTAGTATTTTAGTTTAAAATATCCCGTATACAAAGAAACATATTGTGGGTAAGGGGACGTCCATAAATAAGGTAAGCAGCAGAGGGGTGGTAGTAGGGGGGGGGGGAGAGGGGGATTTTTGTTTGCTTACGTAAGGGTTTTTGTTTTCTATGTAAATTACCTAAAGTACTACTGCTGAATTGTAACGCGTGATTCGATAACGTCGACTCAGCAGCGACGAACGTTATATAAGGAGCCTGCGCGCTCCAGACAGTTAGTCTTCGTCTGTACTCGACTTGTTCCACATCAGTCCGTTCTTTCTTTGTACCTCCGTGTAATTGTGACTTTTGAAATAAACCTTTTTTAAAAAGCAGTTCACGCGACATTGCTACAAAATTGGCGCAGTCAGTAGGACGCAGGACAACCCAGAATCCTAGAACGAATATCGACGATTTTGGACCCCGGCGTTCGAGAACCTACAGGGAACAAACAGCGAAGAACTCCTCCAGGACCCCCGATGACAACATTCCTCACGTGACGCCTGTGAGTACCTACAGAAACATAAACCTTTATTGTCAATTTGGGAGTCGAGTACCAAATTGACCTTACAACAGCCAGTACCTCAGAACATCGCCCATTCTGAGAACTTGCAAACCGATTTTCTCCAGCCCCGTTCAAAACCTGTAAGAGGAAGCAGACAATTTTGACCGTGGAAAAATCGTTTCATTATCAATCCTTAAACATTTCCCACGAGCTCGACCTTGCGAAGGTGAAATCTTAAGGAACCAATATATTTGGGCAGCGAATCTACCGTTGGACCCCGTCTCGAAGAGCCCCACCGGAGATTCGAATATTATTCGAAGAATAATCACATATCCTACCCCCGCAACGTGAAGCAAGTTTGCCCTTACGACCTTCACCTGCGAGGATTCATCCTTCTAATTCATCGTAACCTTATCTTTGCAACGTCTTCATCCGGCGCAGCGACAGCCCAAGACCTCCGGCGGACCTCGTCACCAGATAAGACTTAAAACCCCTCTATCTTTTCTTTTTAATCATTACTTCTTTCTCTTGAACCTTTTAAACTTGTTTTCTTTTAGACGTAAGAATATTTCCACCTCTATATCATTGTTGTCTATTTTAACTACCATTAACGTGTAACTTTTCATTCCACTTTATTCAACATATCCAACACATTACAACATTTCACATTTTTCTCCTAAGTTTGACCTTAAAATTCAATCGTATTTTTGGGTGAAGCTAAATCAGCAAAATTCCGAAAATCAGAGAATCTAAACGTCGACCATCTTTTTTCCTTCCAAAAACCTTAACCAGACTATTCCCCATTCCTGAAATGGCCTCTAACGATTTACCCGATAGCCCCATCCTGAACAAAACCCACATTGAACAATCCTTTGACCCTATGATGATGATTCACCAGCAATCTCAACAAATCCAACAATTGCAACATATGATGCAAACTATGCTGTCCCAACAGGTTCCGAACCCTACTCGAACCTCCGAAAGAGGCTCGAGAAAAGAACATTTTGACCTCATACCGCAGTTTGACGGGTCACCCCAAAGACTGCAGTTTTTCTTAGAAGTTTCCCAAAGACTGTATGATAGATTTTATAACGACATAACGCCCGACTCTTTCGAGAATTTTACCCTAATTTCAGGCATAAAAAGCAAAATTATCCCTCCTGCAGCAGACCATGTCACGACAGCTAATTCGTTCGACGAAATTAAGGACGCTCTTCTAAACGCTTATACAGACAAAAGAGATCACTTGACGTTGAAGATCGAATTAGTTAACACACGACAGGCTGAAGGTGAATCCGCTTTCAAATTTCACGAAAAAATTTTAAAGATCCTGAACTTGGTTACAGCATATCTTGAAAATCATGATGTTCCACATTCCCGTGTTCTAGCTGAACATTATAAAAAACTAGCGTTAAGGTGTTTTCTCTTACACCTTAAAGAGCCCTTAGGAAGTCTGTTGCGCACGCGACAACCCGACGACTTAAGCACTGCACTCTCGTGGCTAACAAATGACTACCAACATCTAGTAGTCAACAGCAGAACATACAACACCAACACCAAAACCATCAACTACACAAAACCACCGCCGAACACTACAAACAAATTCCAGAACAGTAGGCCCTACACCCCGAACAATAACACGTCGAACTACCGTCCGAATAACACGCAAAATAAAATGCCTCAGAACTACTCGTACAAACCAAACTTTCAACAAAAGTCATTTCACCAAAATCAAGCTAAACCACCTGCCCAAGGACAAAATACAACAAATCACAGTTTTGCCCCTCGAGCTGCGAGCACAATGAAACCCACACCGATGTCGTGGCGGACATCCAACACAAATTACAACAATTTAGAAGACACGTCAGACCCGGCCGAATGTTCTGAAAACGAGCATTTCGACCAAGACCCACAAACGGATCAAATCGACGAAGAACCCTCGATAACTGAATCCCAAAATAATGATCATTTTTTAGAGGAGCTGGGCCTCGAAAACTTAATACCAAATCAATAACCGAAAATACCATCCCCCAATATCACCTTGGTAACCTCGGAAGTAAGACGATTTCAGAATTACCCTATATTTTCGTACCAAGCTCCAAATTAAAAATCTTAATCGATACCGGCAGCACAAAATCCTATGTTACCCCAATAATTGCAGAGAACTTCTTTCGAGACAAATTCCTCCACGAAAAATTTGAAGTACGAACCGCCCACGGTTCGTCCCGAGGCGAATTCACTACCTTAATCCCTTGTGGAGAGTTTTTCAAACAAAGAAATTTAAAATTAAAATTTAACGTTTTTCCATTTCACAGTAAATTTGACCTACTATTAGGCCTCGATAGTCTCAAAATTCTAAAAGCATCTGTTGATTTAGATAAAAATATTCTCAAAACTCCGAGGATAGAAATCCCCTTAAAATTCCTAAGCACTAAAGAAGCAGAAACCCACCTTATTGAGAGCAGATCAGTCCAACAAATCAAAATCAAAGTAAAAAACCTAGAAAATGGCGATGCAATATTACCATATCGCAAAATTGGAAAATTAGAACTCCCCGAAAGTCTAGTTAGAGTCAAAAATTTTGAAACCCATATTAGAGTCTTGAATCCATCAACAAACACAGAAAACCTCACACAAATCACCCCGATTAACGTAGAAGAAATAGGCGAAATCCCAAGTCTCAATGAGTTCGAAACCCTGAACAATTTTTACGAGGACAACGTCCAATTCAAATTCGACACTTCCAAACTCCGATTAGACCACATGAGTGAGGAAGAAAAATCAGAAATTTTAAAACTTGTAACAAAATACGCCGACATATTTCACCAAGAAGACGAACCCCTTATTATCAGAATATTATCAGAACTAGTGATGAAATACCAGTTTATGCCCGGAACTACAGGTTCCCTGAGATCTATCGCCAAGAGGTGGACAAGCAAATTGAACAAATGCTTGCCGAAGGCATAGTCAAACACTCAGAAAGCCCTTGGAACGCTCCTATATGGATTGTACCCAAGAAAGCCGATGCCAGTGGTAAACCCAAGTTCAGAGTAGTCATTGACTACCGACGACTGAACGACAAGACTCTAGATGATCGATATCCGCTACCGCAGATCTCAGAGTTACTGGATAAGCTGGGCCGCTGTCAATACTTCAGTGTGATTGACTTGAAGTCGGGCTTCCACCAAATTGAAGTGGACCCGGACAGCAGGGCAAAAACAGCCTTCAGCACCCCCAACTACCACCTTGAATTTAACCGTCTTCCATTTGGCTTAAAGAACTCCCCTGCCACCTTCCAGCGGCTAATGGACAACATCTTGCGTGGGATATCTAATGAATTCTGTTGTGTTTACCTGGATGATATAATCATATTTAGCACATCTCTGACCGAACATATGACCAGACTTGAGGAAGTTTTCAAACGGCTTAGAAAAGCCAACCTCAAGATCCAGTTAGACAAAACCGAGTTCTTACGCACAGAAGTCGCCTACTTGGGTCACTTAATCACACCCGAAGGAGTCAAGCCAAACCCGGACAAAATTAGAGCCATCCAAAAATACCCTATACCCAAAACGACTACCGAAATAAAGTCTTTTCTCGGACTCCTCGGATACTACCGAAAGTTTATAAAAGACTTCGCAAAATTGACAAAACCCCTCACACGGTGCCTGAAACGTGGTGTAAAAATTGATACTGAGGACTCTGACTACATACAATGCTTTGAGACTTGCAAGAACATACTGTCTAACGAACCGATACTTCAATACCCCGACTTCACTAGGACGTTCAAACTAACTACCGACGCCAGTAATATAGCAATTGGTTGTGTACTAAGCCAAGATACAAAAGGAGCTGATCTCCCCGTAGCATACGCTAGCAGGACCCTGAACGACACCGAAAGGCGTCTGTCGACAATCGAAAGGGAACTCCTGGCGATAGTATGGGGCGTGCAATACTTTCGACCCTATCTCTTTGGGAGGAAGTTCAAAATCCTGTCTGACCACAAACCTCTGCAGTGGTTGTATTCGATCAAAGAGCCGAGCTCCAAGCTGTTTAAATGGCGAACAAAGCTGTCAGCCTATGACTTCGACATCGAGTATAAAAAAGGCCAGCTTAACACGAATGCTGATGCCCTGTCGAGAGTCGAACTCCTCAACAATTTAGAGGACGATTACAGCCCCACTAGTGAAGGGATGTCCGCTGCTATAAACGAGTATATAAACGAGCTCACGCCCGCTAGTCGAAAACTTATCGACGAACTCGACTTAGCATCACTTGCCGTACATCCTGACCAAGACACTCAGTCAAATGTCGCCGAACCAGATTCCGACGACGACGAGTCAAACCTCACTAGCACAGTCCATTCGGACGCAATGGGTCATGCCATTGTAACAATCCCCATCAAAGAGGACCCAGTGAACGTCTGCAAACACCAAATAATAGTCAAAATTACCAAAGGCCCCATCAACCAACCAGTGAACACTCAGAAACTGTTCAACGACAAAACCCGTATAACAGTCCATCTCAATAGAGGAAACCTAGAGGAAGACATTACCAACTTCGTCAAAGAGTATGTCCAGCCAAAGATCAAATACGGTATTTACTTTACCGAGGACATATACCCAGAGTTCGTGTCAATCATGACCAAAACTTTCACCTTTTCAGAAATAACAATGACGAAATATACAATACTCTTAAAGGATATCTTAGACGAAACTGAGAGGACCGAGGTAATCAGGAAGTATCATGAAGGTGTAACAAATCACCGGGGAATCGATGAATGTCATCTCCGATTGAAGCGAGAGGTTTACTGGCCCAACATGAGAGAATCAATTCAGAGACACATCAACAACTGTGAACTTTGTGTTAGGTGCAAGTACGACCGCACACCGCTAAAAGTCAAATACAATGTAACCCCAACTTCTTCTCGCCCACTTGAAACCTTACACATTGACACAGTAACTTTAGATGGTTCGAAATTCTTAACACTTGTAGACTCCTTCTCTCGCTATGCACAAGCATACCCACTTAAATCAGCCAACGCCATCGACGTAGTCGACTCACTCATCCAATACTTCAAACATCATGGCACACCCACCAACATAGTTACAGATAACGGCCCTGAATTTCAGAATTCCCTGGTCCGTGAGTTCATGCTACTCCACCGAATCGTTATCCACTACACGGCTTCTCAACACCCAGAATCTAATTCAATAGTGGAAAGATTTCACTCCACCTTAATCGAACACTACAGAATCCTATCACTGAGACCAGAGTACAAGAAAAGTTCAACCAGAATAAAAGTAGATTACGCGATTATCGCGTACAACAACTCGATTCACTCAACATCCAAACTCACACCATTTGAACTCCTATACGGACACATTAGACAACCAACTCTACTAGAATCCAACACTGACCAAATTCTAGCGAACAATTACCTAGACACACACAGACAACGGATGAAAATTCTGTATTCCGAAATGCAAACTAAATTCTTAGAAGACAAAACCAAAACCATATGAAAATTAAACGAAAAACGGGAAGAAACTCCACCAATTCCTACCGAGGTCTATGTTAAAACAATTCAAAAACAAACTAAAACTAAACCCAAATTTAACAAAGAGATTATCAAAACTGTAAATCCAGAACTAAAAACAGCTCAAATTATTCCTAGGCATCACAGCACTAAAGAGAAAATCCATCTAGTAAACATCCGACGCCCCAAGAAGTTCACCAATTCCGTAGCTAACGCTTGGGATCTCAAATTAGACAAAACAGAAATACTTGCAACTAAATTCGGCCTCAGAGTAACTAGAGAAGACTTACAAACATTGAAAGACGAAAATTGGTTGAACGATATAGTAGTAAACTTCTACATGGAATTAATTGATGAAAACAGCAGGCAAAACTCAAACCTACCCAAATCCTACGCCTTTAATAGTTTCCTATACGTTTCATTCAAAGCAGGCGGATACGAACGAGTAGAAAAATACACCAAGAAATCAGACATCTTTAGCGCAGACATAGTGTTAGTTCCAATATTTAAATCATCCCATTGGCGACTAGTGGAAATCAACAATAAAGAAAAACAAATAAACTATTACGATTCTTTGAATAAGGATGGTACCGAAATCCTCAACGACATAGTCCTCTAAGAAAAAGAACACCTAACAAAGAAAGGAACTCCACTAGACACACATAATTGGAAATGCGACACACCAGCCAATACACCACAACAAAACAACTTCAACGATTGTGGTGTGTTTATGTGCCAATTCGCGAAACATCTAGCAACTGGTGGACCAATCCCGAAAACTTTGGAGATACCACCCCTTAGGAAACAAATGTGCTACGAAACACTTAAAGCCGAACTGGTTTAATGTTACAGGATTGCCTTCTTCCTCATCACTCTTTATAATGCATCGGCATCCGAAATTACGAATATCACAACCAATCCAGGACTAATAGCGAGCCAACTCGGAACATCCAGGATAGTGGAAGACTACCACACACTGACACATTATTACGACTTGACGGAACTCATGACAAAAACTCAATCATTGAAAGAAACTTATTTGGAAATCATACGCAACATTTCAACTGACCAACATGCGTTTGACCATACTCAACTCCTACTTGCAACCTTAAATCACACCTTCTCTGTTATACAAGAGAAATTATATGACGTCCATATTCCTACACCTATTAAACGAGTTCGAATAGGGTTACTTAACGGTCTAGGGTCAGTAATTAAATTCATTACCGGCAACCTAGACTCCAGAGACGAAGAAAAATACAACGACATAATATCTCATCTTCGGAAAAACCAACAAGACATAAGGTCCCAAATTCAGGCCCAATATTCAATAAATGAAGCTGTCCAACGAAATTTTAATAGAACGATAGAAACCATCACCCACAATAATAATGAGTTAAGAAAAGAATTAAATTTTTGGAGAAGTCAGAATCCCAAATTTTCACGCCTTCAAACAACCCGTTCCATACTGGAGCATGCACAAGTTGTTCTCGATTCAGTGTTAAACACCATTCAAGACATAGAGAACTCAATTGTAGCCTGTAAATCCGGTTTATTACACCCTAGTGTCATCAATCCACACCTATTGTTACAAGAACTGTCCAAATTATCCACACACTATGGTAACAGATTTCTTGATTTCGAAAATAACAACCTACTAGAAATCCAATCGTACATAAAAACCAGGTGTTACGTAGGAACAGAATAAATAGTATACTTCCTTGAAATCCCTATAGTAAACCCCGAAGAATACACAATGTACCATCTAGATTCACTACCCACTATGTACGAAGGGAAAATTGTAAGCGTCATTCCCTCGTTAAGATACTATTTAAAGTCTGGAAACAAAGTCCTACCACTCACCCAAAAATGCCCATTCGGACACCTTCAAATGTGCCCAAACTATTTGATATCCCTATCGGGAGCAGAATGTGAAACTGAATTCTTACTTACTGGAAATACTTCTAAATGCAAATTTGTACAACTGAATACGAACTCGAACTATGTTAAATTAATGACAGAAATTAATAGGTATTTGTTATTTTTCCCCAGGGGTGATACAATCAGTATCATACACAAAGAGATTGTTGAAACCAAAACCCTTTTTGGAATTTACTTAGCCTCACCAAACAAACAAGGCATTCAATATAGAAATCAAACACTGTATTCACCCCACAGCGAATTTGCAGGAAAACCTATTGTAATTGGGAACATTCCCAAACTATCCCATTATCAACAACCCGAAGAGGAAATCACCTTAAAAGATCTTAACCTCGAATTTATTAATTTACAAAATATTAAACCAATCCCCAGTTTCGATTTAGTAAACTATGTTCTTCCTAGTGTTTGGACTATTGTATTGTACATTTTTATTATAAGCATATTATTGTACTTAACATATAAGTATTTTAGTGTAACAAAGACTGTAACTGTGTCAGGCCAAACTTAGATCAAAAAATGTCTAAGGGGGGACGAATTACCTAAAGTACTACTGCTGAATTGTAACGCGTGATTCGATAACGTCAACTCAGCAGCGACGAACGTTATATAAGGAGCCTGCGCGCTCCAGACAGTTAGTCTTCGTCTGTACTCGACTTGTTCCACATCAGTCCGTTCTTTCTACCTCCGTGTAATTGTGACTTTTGAAATAAACCTTTTTTAAAAAGCAGTTCACGCGACGTTCTTACATAATTTGTATTCATGAAAATACATAGAATACATAATTTGCTTAAACATACTGTGGTGAGAGAGAGGTTTAGAATTTTGCTCAGGTAAATACCATTACTGACATATTTACAATTTTATTCGTACACATTTTGACATCAAAATATTTTACGAGATTCACGCAAGAAACCAAAACATCTGAACTTCTTTGGACACCTCCCACTACATCAGTCATCGTGCGTCCCTGAATTTCAAGTACTTCGGTATCATGTCACCTAATCCGAAGTCTAATAATGATGATAATAAACCATTTATTGTACAAAGGCCGATCGGCCCAGTTGGTACACATGAATGACAATAAAATATATGACAATATAATACATGTGTTACAATATACAAAATTCTTGAGCCTGTTCTAAATGGATTTTTCATTCCAAATACAACTTCACATACTGGTCATACGACGGGTAGCATTAAACGCACTCGAACATAGAATGCTACCAGAAAACCAAAATTGAATCAGTGATTTTCGAAACAACCCTCTGCGGCTTTAATAAAATTTTACAGGAAACCTATGTTTTGTTTGTTTTAAACGTTTTGGAAGTTTGCAATTTTTTACAGGTCAATAAGCTCAAAAGTAGACTCATTCATTTATTAAAATTTTCAATGAATTTTGAATGTTTAAAATTGTGGGATTTCAGTTATTTAAATGAATAGTTCGCAAAGTATAAAACACAAACGGTGGGTACAGCTTTCGTACAAGTACGCAACCACGAGGGACATTTTATGTCTTTGCAGAAACTTATATGAAGCTTGCATTTGTGTTGACAATATAAATTATTGAGAATGATCACCTGTGTGTAAACATTATTTAAACAATCACGCTCATACCGCAGCTTGTCGGCCACGCACTCCGCAGTGGTTAACGTAATATGGTTAGGTAAATCGAGAGCTATCCAACGAGTGGTGAACGATTTTTGTACGATGATAACTGGCGAAGATAAAGTTCCGTAGCAACGAATCAGTTGTAAGCGAAAATCATCAGAAATTTTCGTGACGATTTCGTGTGACTCTTTTCGTGTGACGCTTTTTGTGTAACGTTTTTCGAGTTATGTGCCAGAGTAAAGACATAAAATGTCAAAAATAATTATTTATTTATTAGTTATTTAAATTTAAAATAAAATCATAACCCTATATCAAAGGGAAGGGGTTCAAAACGAATTTTAAAATTTTGAAAATTTCAAAACTCGAAAAATTCAGATGGAACGGTATATTTTTCATTTCACATTTAGATAGAGTTTATTTTTTAGAATTTTTTAAGGCCATCCGGAGCTTTGTACGACCAGCCGTTCGTTCACAATGAGGGCTCCAATGAAAGGTGTTGACGAGGAGATAATATACTTACATACAAAATTTGCGTAGGTACTTTAAATAATAATAATCAATCTACCATTTAGTGATTTAGACAGAAGGGTAATCTGCGCAAAGAGGACTATAAACCATTGTGTCAAAAATTTGCTGAGTTTTTGACTCTGTGGGTGCCGACGGAGGTCCCCACCCCACCCAACGCCCCCATTCACAGACAACCCCCCCTTCCCACCCATCGCCCCTCCCCCCACACATTATCACGTCGATTCATTCGAAAAAATACCTATTCTTCTTCGTAGGTTCGGGGAGCCACCGATTGGCCACCTGCCCGTTAGTATCCCTTCACTTTTGGCCCCCACTAGAACTCCCCGTGATTACCCCACTTCCTCCCTTCACTTTTGGCCCCCCGCTAGAACTCCCCCCCCCCCCGCATTAATCGTTCAGAACGGATCTCCGGCAATCGTTATCTCTCCCGTGTTTACATCACTATCACTAGCTCTACGTATCGACGAAGTGAATAGTTGTCACCGCGGACAAAAGGTAATTTACCTTATCTAAGATGGTCGGTAACGAAACCGACGACCGAAATAAACCTCCTGATGGCCCTACTGACTTCAATATGGGAATGGATGAAACTGAAGTAGTAACGGAAATAATGAAATATCGGCAACAAGACAACGGACCATTCCATATACACCTGGTAAGTACCGATACAAATGAATCAGGCATAGGTCGGATTCACCCAATGACTATTGGGAAATTAATACATGAAATTCACCCGAATGTATCTGAACACGTCCAATCGATATCCAAAATTGGTAGAAATAGAATTAAAGTTGAACTGTCGAATTATGTGTCCGCAAATAACTTACTGGAATCCCATCATCTTGAAACCAGACGATTCCAAGCTTCCATCCCCTCATATCTATTGAAACGAAAATTTATTATTCGAGGAATAAGCACTGCTGTTTCAGAAGAGGAAGTAAAAAAATATACTCAAGATTGCCAAGGAAGACCTTTGGAAATTCTTGACGTAAAACGACTTAACCGTAGAATAGTAGACCCCGCTAAAAACACTGAATCTTTCGTTCCTACTCAATCAGTCAGTATTACAGTTAGAGGACAAGTATGTCTAACGTCGATTTACCTATTCCATGTACGATGCGAAGTCGCACCCTTTATACAAAGAGTTATACAGTGCAAATCGTGCTGGCGTTATGGACACTATAAAGACCAGTGTAAAGCAGCAGCTAGGTGTGAGCATTGCGGAAATGGCCACGAAAGTGACAAATGTGAAGCCACAACAAAAATTTGTGTACACTGCGGACAGAATCATTCTGCATCAAAACAATCAGAATGTTCACAGTTCCAAACGGAAAAAGCAATCAAGACAGTCATGGGCAATCAAAATATATCATATTCAGAAGCCAAAAGCGTTATAAAAGATAAAACCTACTCAAAAACGGTAGTTCCACCATCCGATTTCGCCAATTTTCCAACACTACAAAACGAATCTCATCCATTTCGTTCCTATGTTACAGGACAGCGAAATAAACGTAAAAATACCGAACCGATCTTCCCCAACACACTCAACTTCAACAAACTGCTCATCACTCCACCAACAAAAAAGAACGAACAAGGAGGGTTTATTAAACACAACCCACATGCCTCCGGCTCCGCATCTTCCGTAAATATACAACAGCCAATAAACACCCCTCAAACACAGTCAGCAGAATTCATACTAATGATAATCGAGGCAATTATGCCACATATCAAAGAAGGAACTGATAGTAATGATTTGAAAGCGATAATAAATGAAAGAATGAAATCAATGACCTAACAGTCAACATGAAACGTCAACAGACCAAAGGATAACAAAGAAAATACATATCAACTAACACAAAATAATTAAACATGGGTGCTCTAAAATGTATACAGTGGAATTCGAGATCAATTCTTCCAAAAAAACGAGATTTTGAACATACCTTGAAGTCCCACGACATAACATTTTCTTTCCTAAGTGAAACATGGCTGAACACTACCATAAAACTAAACATTTCAGGGTATAATATACTTCGAGATGACAGAAGTGATGGATGGGGAGGAGCAGCCCTTATCATACAAAACCATCTACGATTCGAGGATATAACAACAAATTTAATAAAAATCAATAATGTACAAACAGTTGGAGCAAAAATATATTTCAATAATAGCAAATTCATACACGCAGTAGCTATTTACAACTCAGAAAGAAATCTCATAACCAAAAACGAATGGCTACAGTTTTTCAATTCAGTTCCATCCCCCAAAATAATTTGCGGAGATGTAAATGTGCACCATAACAGCCTGGGATCGAGCATCACAACTAATAAAGGAATACAATTTCTAGAAGGTGCTGACGACGGAAACTTAGTTTTTCTAAATGATGGAAGACCGACCCTAATTCCAAAACCCCACCACACTCATGTATCAGCAATTGACGTTACACTTTGTTCACCCACCATAGCCACAACATTTTCGTGGGACTTACTCGACGACCCGATGGGCTCAGACCATATTCCTATCGAATTCTCATCTGACATATTCCATGTACCAGATCGGAAGGTTCCTTCATCAAGGAAATGGAAAGTGGAACTAGCTGATTGGGATAAATACCAAATAAAGTTGAATCAGTTGTATAACAACCCGGAAAATATGGACTATGAACGGTTATTAAATGCTATCGATCTGGCGTGTCATGAATCAATCCCAGAAAGAAAACTGGGTACAAATCCAAACCGTCAATCTGTATGGTGGAATAATGATTGTCAACGAGCCCTTCAAGAAAGAACAAATGCTGCTATTCAATACAAACATAATCAATCTGGTAGGAACTTCAACAATTACAGGAAAAAACACGAAGAATTCCAACTCATCACTCTTACTGCTCAAAAAGAATCTTGGATAAGATTCTGCTCAGACTTTAATAAACACACTCCCATTAAAATAATCTGGCAACGAATAAAAATGCTGAAAAACAAAAAACCTAATAACGTCTCACCGACAACCAAAGGAGAATGGATTCAGGAGTTACTGCAACACTACGCACCACCATATGTTCAAACCGAAATACCAGACCCCACGTGCTATCCGGTGAACGATGACGACGATATAATAAAACCGTTCACAATGTTCGAATTAGAAGCAGCCATGAAAATCTCAACTAATACTTCCCCAGGGAACGACGACATATCATATCCCCTTCTGAATAACTTACCTATACGATACAAACAGCTTCTGCTGAAGATATACAACGAATATTGGATCGATGGAAAATTCCCTGAACAGTGGAAAAACACTATAGTAATTCCCATTCTTAAACCGAACAAATTAACTAACAAATGGGACTCATACCGCTTGATATCCCTGACATCATGCATTTTAAAAACATTTGAAAGAATGGTCAAGTCTCGACTAGAATGGTTTCTCGAATCATACAACAAACTACCAGATTCTCAATACGGCTTTCGAACGTCACGAGGCACATATGATGGCATTACAAGCCTAGTATCCAGTATACATCACTCACTGGCCAATCGTAAAATAACCTTATGTATATGCCTCGACATATCGGGCGCGTATGATCATGTCCAATATCAAATCTTGTGGGATAGTATGGATTCGATCGGTCTGTCAAAAGCATTCTCGAGCCGTATACTAACTCTAATATCTTCTCGTAAAATATCCTTGAGACTAGATGGCGAAATAATTGAGTCAAGAACGGTATACCAAGGATTGCCACAGGGAGATATCCTCAGCCCCTTACTCTATGCGGTCTATGTAAGCGACATTGAAAATATAGTCCCAGAAGGGGTCAAACTATTACAATTCGCTGACGATATTTGTGCATATGTCGAGTGCGACATTTTGGAAGAGGGACTGACATTATTGAATACATTCACCGCGAGTTTGATGAATTGGAGCGAGAGGAAAGGGTTGACAATATCCACCGAAAAATCATGTATCATCCCATTCACTAGAAAAAGAAACTTAAACCTCGCAAGTCAAACAACACTTGGAGGACAACTCTTTAGTGTCAAAACAGAAGTAAAATTTCTGGGACTTTGGCTAGACAAACAATTAACATGGCGCAAACATATTGATCACACAGTTACACGATGTGAAAAATACTACAACATATTGAAATGCATTACCCATCTTAAATGGGGAGCCGAACCGGAAATATGTCTCCTTTTTTACCGGTCAACAATAAGGTCTATACTAGATTACGGTAGCATTTTTTACAACCAAGCAAGCAAATCACTACTACTCCGAACATCAAGACTCCAATTTAAGTGCCTACGACTCATTTTAGGCAGCCTGTCAACCACTCCAACCGATTTACTTCTTGCCGAGACTGGAGAGTTACCCCTCAGAATACGAAGCCAAATGTTATCTGATCGATACATCTTAAAATTGAAATCACGAGATAGTCCAATCATATCTCAACT
This sequence comes from Stenodema calcarata, assembly GCA_963920205.1. NCBI lineage: Eukaryota > Metazoa > Arthropoda > Insecta > Hemiptera > Miridae > Stenodema > Stenodema calcarata. Next base: position 1,242,134 of record OY986050.1, on the reverse strand, counting down.
GAGAGCTCTGAGCATCGAGGTACTCACAAGCAGTCGATGGGACCACAAATCTAGTCCGCCAACGGTAACCAGTTTCGTGGAATATGACAACGACAAAGTGAACAATATGTACGTGAGTAGAGTTCCTCCTCGATTTAAACTACACTATTCAACACTGATATTACCAATAAAAGTGCTATACTTTCGACCCAACACCAAAGACTTTTTGGGAATCGATTCCACCGTGACATCATACATCAAAACTAGATGGCCACAAAGTAAATCTATATATACTGATGGATCCAAAAACGGTGGAATAGTGGGTTGCGCATATTACTCGCCAGCCGAAGGAACTCAAGCCCAATTCAAACTCCCTAGCGAAACAACAAGCTTTAACGCTGAAGTCATAGCAATCATCAAAGCTGTAGAATACGTGATAAACCTCTCATATAACGACACGTCACACTGGATCATACTAACTGATTCCATGAGTTGCCTTAAGAAAATCAGCGCTCCCTCTATCAGGAGATCCGATAATCCACTTATTGGACGTCTCATAACTCTTTTAACCCAAGGAATGAATAAAAACATCCAATTCATATTTCTATGGATTCGAGGACACTCCGGAATCCAAGGCAATGAGATTGTCGACAGATTAGCAAAACGAGCAAGTTTATTGGGTATTGCAAGCAATGTAACCATACCAGCAAGCGACTATTTCACTCTCATTGCTAAACGAGCCCAAGAAGACTGGCAACAGTTGTATGCTAATAATCCACAAAATACTGGACAATTTTATAGAAATATACAGACGACTGCCCCCCTCAGGCCTTGGTTTAAAGGGTACACAGTATCCAAACCATTCTGCAGAACCATATCAAGAATGAGGACCAATCACGGAGTGTGCGATCAATACCTTCATCGCTTCAACAGACAAGAGGACCCAGAGTGCAACAGATGTGGCGACCCATGTGGTAATTTAGAACATTTAGTGATGATGTGCCCGCTGTTCTTCTGGGAAAGAGACGAGATGTTCAGGAAATTATCGAAGGTAGTGGACTTTCCGACGAACTACAGTTGTCTACTATCAACGAGAAACTGTATTATATATCAAATTATTTATGATTACATACTAGAATGTAATATTTATGTATAGCAATTATGAATTCCATATAAAAATGTAGATATTATAGAAGCACCCTATGGCTGTATAACATATGTTAATGCCAACAACAATAAAAAAAAAAAAAAAAAATATGTGAAATACGATTTAGTAACGTAGGTGAAGTGGTGTACCTAGGGCCATTTTTTTCCGATGATGATTTACGGGTTAAAAACAATCTCAAATCGGCAAAACCACTTCAAATTCTGATAAGGAATAAGGGGAGACCATAATCCCACAAGATTTTTTCTTTTAGTACGAAAATTCAAATTATGAGAAATATTTTTCTAAAAAATGAAATTTGGCTCGAGTTACAAGCTATGGGGCCAGTGGCGGATCTAGAACTGTAGAACTGTGGGTTAGCCCCCCCCCTCTGTAGGTCTGTGATAGGGGGGTTCAGGAGCCTTCCCCGAAACTCTTTTGGAATTTAAGGGTAAAAATGGCAGTATTTAACCATTTTCATGAAACCCCATGGTAAAAAAAATCCACAGTCATGCAGATGGCTATAAGAGCGAATTTCCGAAGAAATAACTGGTTGTATGTAAAATGCCTTCATTTTACAGATTTTATAAAACATTTTGTCTCCTTTTTTTCGAGTAATACCTTGGTTTATACATTTTTTAACGCTGAACACGATGGTGAAGTCAGAATTGCGATATCTTATTCCGTTCTCAAACTGGAGCACTCTGAAGATGAAGAAACGTGGCTGTTTATTCAAATGTTCTTCACGGTTCATCTGCTCTACGTATAGTCCAGTAGTTTGAGGAATTTATCTTGCAAAAGGTGGTGTAAAAGATTTTATTGTTTTAATTGGTCTACTTGGGACCGAATCACATGAATTCAGGGTTCCCCTGTCTACAACGTTGACCAATTTTGAAATGTTGGTGATTTTTGAACTCTCCGATTGATGCTCTTCGAGTTTTAGGGCGAGGTGTTGGCGATTGGGTTTGTGTTGTAGCAGTACTGCACATTGAAAATCGAGTAGTGTCAGTTTTTACAAAATTAGTAAAACTCGCTATTATTTGATCTATCGTAAAAAAATTCCTGTTCGAACGATTTCTGACTTTTTTTTCAATCGACGCGGAATTTTATCAACTTTAGTTTTGTGAATCGTGACTTTTGGCGTAAGATTGACAGCTGTGGAGTTATAAGTCAAACCCCGAAAGATGTCCGACAATTTTGAGGTTTTTTGGGTAGGTACCAAAATTTTTCCGATCGAAATTTTGTGTGTAAACTCTGAATTCATGTGATTCAAATAGACCAATTAAAACAATAAAATCTTTCACACCACACTTGCAAGATAATTTCCCCAAACTACTGGACTTATAGAGCAAATGAACCTTGTTTCTTCATCTTCAAAGTGCTCCAGTTTGAGAACGGAATAAGATAAGTATCGCAATTCTGACTTCACCTTCGCATTCAGCCTAAATAAACCTTTAAAATGAGATGTCGCTTGTCCGACTGTTTGATTTTATGAATTTAATGCAAACAGAAGAGACGTGGCGCAGGCCTCTGCCCTCCCTCCCATGTCAGGTCTCTTTGCTGTCTCTCGTGCAAAATGGCGGCTGTGCTCTTGCTCTCGTCTCCGGGTTAGCAATTATTTTAAATAAATTATATTCTGTTTTCTTCGGTTACATGAAATATAAACTAGGTTTAAACATTGGATCTCGTCTGTAATCCTCACCTTATCTGTTTATTTCAAATTCCTATAAATTACAAATTACATTTTTTATATTCTCAGAAATTTTCCGTTTTATCCAGTACAAGTTGAGACCCAATGGGGGGGGGGGGGCTATAGCCCCCTTAGCCACTCCCCCCCCCCACACGTAGATCCGCCACTGTCCCACTCCATTCCAAGGGGAAAGTTTGAAGTTAACATGGAATAATTCTTATAATTATTCTTATTCTTATAATTCGAATAATTATCACGCCTTCTATAATATTGCAGTCGACCCAACTAACGGTTGGTTGTAGATTGTTCGTTCGCGGTTTTGACGTAAATAAGAATTGTAAATATTCTCTTCGAGTACACTCGTCTAAAAGTGGACTGAATACGGAAAGTGACGTGTTCTAAAGACGCAGGTTTTCGGTTTAGTCACTCAGCCAATAAAAGTGGTCAACACTCTTATTTCATATTGCACGAACTACGACAGCACTCATCGGTTTTACACCATTTATAGGTTTTATTTCTGTGATCTCTACCATTGATAAGTGATCCGATATTCGGAACACATGAATGTGAACACATTCTGTCATTCATAATCGTTGTGATCATACAATTTAGGTTAAGTACTTGAACTAAGATTTAGGTTACTTGAACTTTTCGGTGTGGTTTGGACTTTTTGTCCTCTAACGACTAATCAATATGGTACCGATCAGTTGATTGGGGGATGTTTTTATTCCGCAACCCGTCCACTTGATCTAATCTATAATGTGGAGTTTTTATTTTTTTTGGACTTTTCAGACTGTGGGCTATTTTTCGTGGACTTTTCAGTGTGGACCTTTTGGATTAGATTTTATTTCATATAATCAGATTTCTGTCTTGTTGATAACTATTCTGAAGGAACCAAATTTACTGTTAAATGTCTGGTGAAATGAATGCCACTAGACACAACAAAAGTTGCAGTAAACCATATTTTAATCAATGGTATAACACGACTGTCACAATGAGCGACAATGAACATCTTGAGTAGAATAACAGGTGAGGGGATTTTGAAGATGAATCACGATGAATTCGGAACTAATATAGTACGAGAGTAGTAGCATGGGGTGTGGTAATAGGAATAACAATAGAATTCCTTGTTCCTGAGACTTGACTGTAATTTCTATTGTACGGTGTAACTTGTTGGCCACACCCACAAGAGTTATGCTGCCCTTACAGAAATGCATCATTGGCAGTCTGATTATGTGGTGATTTCCAGTAATGGGCTGGTGTAATCACTAGTAATCATACGATCACTGGAGTATCCAGTGATAAATCACTAGTGTTAATCACTGCTAATCACTAAATCACTGGACGATCAGTGATGCATCATTGGTAAGAATCACTGAAGTACATGTACATGTATTACTGACTGACTGTCAATTACATAAGTTAGCTTGAATGAATCACTGCCAGACATTACTGGTGATGTGTTTTAGACCATTTGCCGGATCACTGATTGATCACTGGATAAAGGTCGATGTGAGCACTGACAGCACATGGTACCTATGGATTTACTATACAAATGACCACAAATTTTGTTGTTTTATTTCGTATTTATTGGAAATGCTTTTAACATCCGGTTCTAATCTATTCGCTATAGTCTGTATTCTTTTCAGTATTCACGTTTTACACGTATTTCACAGTATTTACAGTTACAAGTATTACCTACACTTTTTAATTTAATTAAGCTCAGCTGTGTTGTATATCACTTATTCCTAACTACTCATTAACGATAGTCACCTAGAGGCAGTGATTAACGCAAGTGATGCACTAATGATCCAATCACTACATTTGTTTAATGATTCCAACTGATTATTGCGAGTGATTCCCCCACCAATGGTTCAATCACGGCAGTGATCCGCCAAATGATCTCTAGTATCACTGCAGTGATTGAATCACTACATTTTTTGTAATGATTCCAAGTGATTCATTTCTGTAAGGGTGTACAACTTGGGTGACTGTGACCACCTCGTAGGGATACACACCTTCCATTCGGAAGACTATCCACGAGAAAAACAAATCTTTTGTTCGCTACTCACGGTACTGCCTTTTGAGGTCGGCGTCGTGCTCTTCCAATTTCTGCATAATTGAATCTTTATGCTGATTCCACTGTTTGCGAAGCTCCGCATCCTCACTCGTTGTCGGGCTGGTCATGACTGCGGCAACGGTGACAGCCAGACACAAGAGAATCGAGAAGGTCTTCATATCGACTCGGACCGATTGAAGTGCTTTTCGCCGCGTTCCCTCCAAATCGTTTTATACTACAAATAAGCGGGAATTTCAATGAATATTCATAGCAACTGGATCGATATTGATTTCGTTTCCTCGATCTCTATGGGTCAGGGTCGCCTGAGAAAGAGAAACGTTCGGTAGCTTTCATTTCTGGACAATACCACTTGACGAATAGTTCCGATTTTGTTTTGCAATAATTACTCAACAAAGAGCACGTAAGGGTAAATTGTCCTCTGTCGGTGACTTGTCATTGAATGGCTTCATGCAAAAATGGGTCCTTAATAAGGACTCCTTATGCATTTTTTCCGTTTCGAGATAATAAAAAACACCTGTTTATCTCCTTGAAATTTTGGGTTATTTCAATGAAAGGTTTCTGCGCATTCCTCAAGGTAATTATTGTTAGAAACCAAATTGCTTTTGTTGATCGAACGTATAGTTTTTAGGTTAAAAATGGAAACAGCTGTCGGAATAAGGTCCCTTTCTGCATGAACCAGGTGTGGTGGTTCAAAATAACGCAAAAACACTTTAGAGCACTTTTTAATTGAACAAATTATCAAATTGAAGTTTAGGTATGTTTTTAAGATTTCAAATTTTCAAGTTTTAACATAGGTAACACATTAGGTTTTTTTTTAAATTTTTATTGTGCAGATCACTCATTTTCTCAGGTCAGCGTTTTCTTTGCTGCAGGTCACTCATTCATTTTCTCCTTCATCCGCCTCTTAATTGGCTGAATAGGTCGGCCTTACTTATCAATTCCAAAAATGAAACGGTCTGACAAGTGACACTACATTTTAAAGGTTTTTACACGCTGAATACGATGATGAAGTCAGAATTGAGATACCCATTATTTCGTTCTCATGTTCTTCATGGACATCATGTTCTTTAATGGAGACGTTTTACATAAAACCAATTATTTCTTCGAAAATTAGCTCTTATAGCCATGCTGCATGACTGAGGATTTTTCCATATTGCAGCTTGATGGACATCCTTCGTAAACACACGGGTGTAGAACCTCACTCGATACCACTCGGCCAAACTATGCGGATCTACACAAATGGAATACTTATTGATTTCAGAAATTAATTACTTTATTCCGCCACCAAAAGGTTGTAGAAAACAAAACGTTACTGGACATCTTGTGTTCCATTTTATCGGGGTCGCTCGTGAAGAATTCTTGTGGGCGAGTCAGTCACGAAAAAGTTAGAATCCTTAGATAATGAGATACCAACCCCGGGCGAGGGAAGATCTCTCTGAGCAATTATAGTGATTTTACTTCATACTAATTGCTTTGACACCATTCCTTTAGCTTGGATTTTGGAATTCATTTTCTCACTGGATGTGAAGCCGGTTCGTGGTTCCGCTACCGCCTTGTTGGTGATTGGGTTAAGTACGAGTACATGGGATAGGCCTCGTATTGTATTTCAAGACAATGGTCAGTTACTGGTACCTACCGCTTTCACACATGGAACAGGAGAATTATTATTGTCATTATTGTATTGATTGAAATAATTGAAAACACACTTGAAAAGAAAGACTTTTTGCTGGTGTTTTCCTTGATGTCCCCCAAGCTTTTTATCAGGCAAGGAGGACCACTATACAGGGTGTCTACAGAAATTATGGGACAAACTCAAGGAATCAATTCTATAGCTAATTTGCAATAAAGTGAGATTTTGGGCATTACTCAACTAAGAAACCGACATTTTCAATTTTAAGATTTTTTTGTTTTTTGACCTTATCTCAGTAAAACGGCGATAACCCCCTCAAATTAACACGTAAAATAAAAGTTGAGGATACCGTTGAAAAGAGCGTTAAATTTGCAATCTCCTCAATATTCCGATTTTTCAAGACAGTAGTTATTGATGAAAAAATGGCCAAAGTCCAAAATTTGAGGATTTCTTAAACATCACCGTTTTGGTTTATTATCTTCGATAATGAACCATTGGAATCGCCCAAAGAAAAAAATTTTTTAACCCCCCCTCAAAATTTGTTGGTTTACGTTTCAAGATACGTAGATTCAGAAAATCGAATAAAAAAAAATCCATCCGTCACCCGTACGCCGTACGCCGTCCCCCGTACGCCGTACGCCGTCCTGCTGTGCGCTCTTCCATGGTACATTGTATCTAGGCCATGGGGCCCATGACAATGTTTTTCAGGCTCTAAGATTTTGGCAGACTTGTTTTTGGCATTTTTAATGCCAAGCACAGCAGGTCCCCCTTTTTCTGCCCCCTCCGGTCTTAGTCATGCAGATGCATGTCCTGACGGACCACGAGGCGGTGCCGGGTTTTGTACGGGATGTTTTAGGGGCAGAGGGGTAGATCCCTTTCTGAGATCTATTTTCTTATCAGCTAGGCCTCAGTACTCCCCACCTCTTCTTATATTTTGTGGTTCTTCCATCATTGGCAGGCTTTTCTCGTATGTATATATATATATATATATTGCTCGGCCTCATTACTCGCCGCCTCTTCTTATGGCTTGCGGCTCTTCAATTATTGGCAGGCTAATATTGTAGGTACAGGAGTGTGACGGGTGAGTACTACTACAAAATTCCTCCCCGTCCTTATTCTAAGCTAGCCTAGGTTATCACAGTAAAATATAATGCAGGAACGCGGTTATCACAGTCGGGTTTCTTATACGTAATACATGCACACTTTAATAAATTACACTCTCGCCGATAAAATCACATTCACAGATGGTAACATTCACACAATAGACCGAGGGATTGGAGGAGTCCCACCGGTCCCGGGCCCACCCTTCCTAAAATGGCCTCCTGGCACTCGCTGTGGCAGAGCTTTCTTAGTGGCCAGGAAGCCGAACAGCCCTAGGGTAAATTGCCGTCCGCCGTCCGTGGCACTTTGCCCAGTTAGCGTTGAGCTAAAATTACAAAATTTGGTTTCTGGGTTTGGACCAGCCCCACAATGATCCTCGAAACTTTTCATAACCCTAGGTCAAGGGGAAGGGGCTCAAAACGAACTTTGAAATTTCGACAATGTCAGATCTCTAAAAATTCTCATGAAACGGTGTAATTTTTAGTTCACTTTTGAATGACCTGAAAAATTACGAATCTTTTAAGACCAATTGGATTTTTGTGCGACCAGCCGTTCGTTCACAGTGACCGCGCAAAGGTTTAGGAAAAACACTAAACTTTCGCGTCGAAAACGGCCGTTATGTGACCCAACCCCCAGACGCCCAGAATAAAACTACCTTTTTTCATCTTCCCGGTAAACTACAGTCTAGAAATTTTAACCGTGAGTCGGGGATAGACCACATTGCAATATTCACTCGGTTTCTCATCTGTAAAATTGTTTAAATAATACCTTTTTGTAATAATACAAATTAAATTTTGATAATGAGCTATTGACTTGAAATTTTAAAAATAGTTCAGAACTGGATCACAATGCAATATTCACTCGGTTTCTTGTCTGTAAAATTGTTTAAATAATACCTATTTGTTTAAACAAAGTAAATTTTGATGATGAGCTAGATACTTGAAATTTTAAATATAGATCAGAAATGGATGACATTTCAATATTCACTCGGTTTGTATGACATGGTATGAGTATGGTATGGTATATTATTGTATGTATGATTTGGTATAGTACAGTATGGTATGATAGTAAAGAAATTCGTATGGTATGGAATGAGTACGGTGAGAATATGGTATGGTGCCGATTTGCAACACAGTCTGGTATAGACAGAAGGGTGATCTGCACAAGGAAGATAATAAACCGTTGTGTCAAGAATTTGCAGAGTTTTCTTTTATATTTTGCGGTATCAGTACGGGGTTCTTTCGGCGAGCACTCCTCGGGAAAACCTTTGCCAGAATCTCATGAGATTTCTACCAAAAGCTTACTTTCTTTATATAAGTGAGTTCGGTATCGATATTAACGCATTTTGTGCTGAGTGTCCAATGGTGACACTTCCATGCCTCCCTGATGAGGAAGAGACTCGTTTTTTATAGAATTATTTATTTTTAAAAAAGGATTAAGTTATTTGTTCAACAATCAACAATTTAATAAAAATGAGACGTCAAAAACAAGTTTCTTCAGATTCTTATTTGCACAGTTCTTCAGAGTGACTATAACTTTTTATAGTCCCAACGTGGTTGGCTTGTTCCAGTATTTTTTGTTGGCGTTTCATCCCCCTTTCTGTTGTTTCACGTTCTGTTGAAGCCGTTGTTCAGGCATTTCACGTTCAAGTATCCCCTTTCAATTGGAACAATTGTTTGCATTTTTCACCCCTGATTACAATGTAAATAGCGATATTAACTCTACAATGGCCACCCATCATCCACTCCGACATGCCCTCGACTTTTACTCATCTTTGACGATTTTATCTATTGGTAGGACCTAGTAGCCCGTTAATCTAGATAGCTTTCCTATTTGTAACATCACGCTTTCTGATTCTTCAAAACGTGAAGATGTGACGTATGGAATTTATTAGGTAATGTTGGCGTGCCTACTGTATTAGACAATTGGTTACCACAATTGGTTGATCGACAATGGTTACTAAGTTACACGCTAACCCTCAACCCTGAATTATATTCTGGACTTTACCGTTGCTAACAGCTCAGGCTCACTATTCATTTTTTGGAGGACTTCAGCTTTGGTGACCCGGTCTACCAGCCTACGGAATTCTTAATATCCTCCAGTCGTCCCACATCTGAAAAGTCTGAACAACATCCCACAGACAACGTCCAGCTTTCTAGACCGATCAGTAGCTTCATCTTGGCTTCATCTTGCCGTCTGTATACGTGACGTGATCTCTTCGAAATGATCCCCGGCCTCTGATTCCGTCGTCCCCAAGTAGGTACTTCGTCTACAAAACGGCCATTCAAAAGAGGATCTTTGAATGCACAACCTTATTAATAGTACTTCAGTAGTGATTCGTGTTTGTTGAGAGACAAGTATGATATCCAAACCTCTCAGACTGAGACTCGCGGCCGCGGTCTCACTTTCCCTTGAAAACTGTTAGTTGGGCTTCTTCAAGTTGGCACGGAGGTGGCGTATTCGATCCGTCAACGCGGTTTCAATACAGTCGGTCAATCGATAGTTGTGTCAGGCACGTGGGTGCATATCAAGTTCTTATCGCGTTGTCCCGCGAATTCTCGAGTGATTCTAGGTGATTCAGTGTTTTTGATCTACTGACAACATTCAGTTCTCAAAATAATTAGCTTCTGCTCTGGGCTTCTGCTTTAGCCACAAAGTTCCCAATATAACGGAATTTCCCTTTTGAATAGATGATGAGGAAATATAGATTTGGTGTACTGCAGATCAGTATATGATGTACTACATGGTTCAGCTTGTGGAATGTTTCCTGGCGTCTACTCTTCCATCAATGGAGCATTTTAGTAACGATTATACGTTCTCTCGTCTTTCTTGACGAGTCAGATACGAAAGTGACAGGAACCTTTCACTTCGCTATTATCGTGTCCACGTGAGAAAAAATTTCTAAAACAGTCACTGCTGTCGAAGTCTTCCTCTTCTAGGTGGTGGATAATGGTGTCGCAGGTAAACAGAGCGTTTAACCACGAGTCAACCTTATTTCCTCGCTTTTGTCCATAACGAATCAGCGCTATCTCAAGTACCTACTCCCATTATTCGTAATGAGCACTATTTTTGTTATAAACAAATACCACCTCCAAGTCAATCCTTCAAGCCTAGATAATGAAGTAAATTGATATTTTTTGTTAATTTTTACCTGATAGCTGCTGAATTTTTGTGATGGCTGCTGTTCCCCTGTTCTCGTTCTTTCTGTTCGACCGCTGTGGGTATACACGGTTCTGTGTAAGCACAGACCGGAAAATCCCTCTGCGTGGGCATATTGCCTAACCCTCCTTGAACAGGGACACACGTGTGTACAGCAGCCCTACATTACACCCCAGCAGAAAGATCCCATTAGAAAGATCCTATGTGCAGTTTTAGGTTTTATTGCTGTGGTAAAGAATGAAGTTGTGATTGGAAGTTTAGTATAGCCGTAGTTAGTACCTTCGGTGTTACCTTTGAGCACTTGTTTAGAACGAACGGTTGGTCTATTCCGGGATACGGCGTTCTATTCCACACACGATATTGGCCTGCAGTTTGAAATTATTCAAGGACCTCACATGTCGGCAATTTTAAAGTTATTAATTTATTTCGAAAGCCATCCATATCTGTTTGAAATTCTTAAGGTTGTGATATGAGGTGTCAGCTCCGTCCCCTTCCACATCACCAGTTTGCATTATAATATTAAACGCTATTTGTGAATTCGTTTTCACCTTTCACCATGTACAGTGCACACGTTCGGCAATATGACGTACCTACATTTGTTGATTAGGTCTCGTCATCTCGCCCTTCCAGCTTTCTCCCAAGTTTGAATGTACCGGTACTCATTCGAGAGGATCTCCTCACAGCCATAGGGTGACTAAAGATACTCGCCTCTCGGAGTCACTGCACTCTTAAATGGGCGTGAACGTGAGGGAGAAATCCCCCAAGAGAAGGAGACGAGACTCTTGAAACGTTGGAACCAAAGAAGCGGCGGGGACATACTTTTACCAACTATACTAGGATCTTTGTTTAGGTAAAAATATAGTCACTATAGTACGAGCCCGTAGAGTCACTATAGTCGTATACTGAGCCCGAGTAGAGGGCATTCTGATTACCAAATGATTTAGACGGGATCAAACATGAACTTCTTATCACAATTCTTAGCTCCCGAATGTAAATAAGAGAGGGATTACGATGCAAAGTTCAAACACAAAGAAAACGGTCTTTTGGTTTATTATCTTCGATAATGAACCATTGGAATCGCCCAAATTTTTTAACCCCCCCTCAAAGTTTGTTGGTTTACGTTTCAAGATACGTAGATTCAGAAAATTGAATTTAAAAAAAATCCGTCCGTCACCCGTACGCCGTCCGCGGCACTTTGCCCACCATTCCGACTATCCACAGCTTTGTACGACCAGCCGTTCGTTCACAATGACTGCTCAAAGGTTTAGCCTGTCAACACGATCGTGAATCAAACGGTTGAACACCATATTATGGTTTTAGTGATGTCGAGTTTGTTGTTCTGAGGTACGTTTCGTGCTATGGAAATGAAGGTAATTTCGAATGTTTGTTGGTAGGTACTTCTTTTATAGAAAAATTATTACCGACGTAGTATTAAAAATCTATATCGGTACAAAAATCTATATACAAATCTATATCGGTACTAAAAAAATTTATATCGGTACATTTTATTTGTAATTAATTCATCATCTCTATCATTCAGGTTCTGCAAAAAGCAACCCAGGCGATTCCAACAGCCGGATATCGTATTAATTAATTATTATTAATAATAAATACAAATTATTAATACCTAACAATAAATTATATTAATTTTCACTAGGTACCTCCTTGATAAAATTATCAATAATTAGTGATAATTCATAATAATAATTAACCTAACATTTAGGATCTAGACATTTACACATAGTGATCTAGACAGAAGGGTGATCTGTACAAAGATTTTAAAACTGTTATGTTCAAGGAAGACACAATTTATTTTTAAATGTATTTAACGAAGGAAGTGTTGAGTTAAGAAACTTTTGTATGAAGAAACAATTTTTTTATGATGGAAATAGGAATTGTTAAAAAATACTTAACTCAACGGTAATTTGATATTTTATATAATGGAACTGTTGAGAGTACAAGTAGATTCAAGATTACGATCCGTATTTACATAATGCTTATTAATATTAGTAAGGAAGAAATGTAGGTTTAAAATATTTGGCTCCCCTTGACCCCTCTGACGTCATCCATTCCTGCCGGTCCACGTACGTCATCATATCCTGTGAGGTGTTCTTGCCGGCCGCTTGTCTGACGTCATCCACCACCTGCCGGCCCTCGTACGTTATATCCTGTGAGGTGTTCTTGCCGGCCACTTGTCTGACGTCATCCACGCCCCTGCCGGTTCACGTACGTCATCATATCCTGTGAGGTGTTCTTGCCGGCCAATTGTCTGACGTCTTCCACCCCCTGCCGGTCCACGTATGTCATATCCAGTGAGGTGTTCTTACCGGCCACTTGTCTGACGTCATCGACCCCCTGCCGGTCCACGTACTTCATATCCTGTGAGGTGTTCTTGGCGGCACCTGTTTGACGTCATATCTTTTGACGTAGTTGGTCGCTTGTGTTGCGACGTCATATTATCTGAGAGGCCCGTGGATGAGGTGAATTAAGGAGACAAAATATACTTCATATCGAATCGAGGTGTTTATTTGAATTCTTCTTCTTCGATGATTTGGCTTCAGACATGCCAGTCATAGCCATTGGATTCGTGATTCAAAGCAACCATAAAGTGGGTACAGCTTTCGTAGGAGTACGCAACCACGAGGGACACTTTGCCCAGTTACCTTTGAGTTAAAATTACGAAATTTTTTTTATGGGTTCCGACCAACCCCACAATGGTCCTCGAAACTTTTCATAACTCTAGGTCAAGGGGAAGGGGTTCAAAACGAATTTTGAAATTTAGAAAATTTCAATGTGTTTTTTATTTCATATTTAGATAGAGTTTGTTCCGTAGAATTTTTTAAGACCATCCACAGCTTTGTACGACCAGCCGTTCGTTCACAATGACGGCTCAAAGGTTTAGCCTGTCAACACGATCGTGAATCAAATGGTTGATATACAGGTCAATTTTCATACTAACGAGCTGTTTGGAACATCATATGGTTTTAGTGATGTCGAGTTTTTTGTTCTGAGGTGCGTTTCGTGCTACGGAAATGAAGGTAATTTCGAATGTTTGTTGGTACCTAGGTACTTCTTTTATAGAAAAATTATTACCGACGTAGTATTAAAAACCCCAGAATTATATCGTATTAATTAATCATAATTAATAATAATTATTATCAATAATAAATTCAAATTATTAATACCTAACAATAAATTATTATAATTTTCGCTAGGTACTTGATAAAATTATTAATAATTAGTGATAATTCATAATAATAATTAATCTAACAATCTAGACATTTACACCTAGTGATCTAGACAGAAGGGTGATCTGTACAAAGAAGATAATGAACCGTTGTGTCAAGAATTTGCAGAGTTTTTCTGACTCATCCCATTAAAAATAACAAGAGTAGAAATACTTACCACTAACTCAGGTTTAAAAATAGCCTTGCAAATGCCACATTAAATGAATTTCTCAATTTGTGAGGCAATTTATTGAAAACCCGAATACCATTCTGCTTTGGGTCACTTTCTAATGATGTCACGAGGCGTGAAGAGGGGAGACGGTCAAACGCCTGTTCTGTGTCGACAAAAAGTCCCACGCCGTCTTCCTTCGTCCCAAAGGAGTCGAGGATTTGATCTACCGCTTGATGAAGCTGTTGCTGGCGCGTATGTACCATGCAAATCCCAAATTGCTGGTCTGGCAACAGGGTTTTGATATGAATCATTAACTTGGGGACGATGAGCCGATAGCTGTGGAGGTCGTTGGTCGATTTACCGAGCATACGCATGCGTCCATCCGTGAGGGAAGTACCCCAACCGGACTGATGCGTTATAAATCTGTCGTTAGCTGGCGGTAGTAATTTCCTACTCTGTTCATTGTGCTGTTCAAATGTTACGAACCAGCCCTAACTAGAGGGTGTTTCCCATAGTTTTGAAGTCGAGAAGTTGACATTATTTTAAACCTGCTATAATAAACTTCTACGTATATCCCTCATACTGAAAAGATAATACCATATTGAATCACGTTCAGAATTAATGGGATTAGTCTCGTCACACTTTGTATGCGTTACTACGGCCAACTAGGAGTATCTTGCAATTTCGGCAATTACAAAAGATTAATTACCGCAACACCCATACCATGATTATGATTATGATGGTGCTGGCAGAGTTCAGGAGGACTGCATTTCAGAGGGGTGTATTGGAGTGTGAAGAAGCGGTGCGCTACCTTAACAGTCCACAAGATTGGGGAAGAGTCATCCGTTTCTGTACCTCAGCGTGGCCATACAGAAGGATGCTCGTCACGGAATACAACTTCTGATAACAATGAACCTGATCCACATGTGCAAATCCTCTCGTACTACGGCTACATCCATTTCATTCTATTTTTGCCATTTTTGCTTCACCATCACTCTGTTAATTTGTTTATTTTGTAGTGATCCTTTATATTCAATAAATATGAACAATATATCGGCCAAAACCCGGAGCTTCCGACAGGCGGTTCACAGAACCATGTCGTAATGTTTATTAGGCATTATTTACTATGTAAAAGTAACCTTTCTTTTCAATAAACGTTTTTCTTCTTCTTCTTCTTCTTCTTCATACCATGATTATTTGTGGGTTAACTATGATTTAAATGCCCTTGTAGGACCAAAATAAAAGATTCCCTAATCAAAAGGAAACTTTAACAATCAAAACTACCTGTTGAGCTTGCTCTGGTCTCATGTGTAGTGTTGAATTCCCTACAACGTTTATCCCATTTTTATTTTATTTTAGTGTTTTTAATACGTAAAAAAGTTAATCAAAACTATTTTTGCCCAAAACCTCAATACGTCGGGTATTAGGTATTTGTAAACATGATTAAAAGTTTGTTGTCATTTGTTTAAATCGACCATTGCAGGGATAAATAACGTGAAATTACTAAAGAAATTAAAATCAACTTGGAAACACATGTATGGGATATACAAAGTATTTAAACACCACTAAATCAACATTTCACTTCATGTACTCGTACCTACTAGTTGTGTAGATTATTTTCTGTATTGTTTGCTGGAATTTACTACAGTTTGAAGTTTGGCATTTTGAATTCTGCAATAAGTAGGGGTGGGTATCGAATACCCGATGTTTTGAAACATTCGATGTTTTTCTTTAAACATCGATGTTTTCTTCCGATGTTTTCCTTTAAACATCGATGTTTTTCTTCCGATGTTTATAACATATCGATGTTTTTCCTCCGTCATTTGTACACATCGATGTTTTGTCCTTAATCCCAAAGTACCACCACTTACAAACCTATTCTACATCAGTATGTAATGTCATTGATTGTGGGCCTTGTTAGGAACTTTACCTAATACCTACATCAATTCTTATTTTACGTAGCCTTATTATAAATAGCCTCACCGAAGATATAGCTACAAAATGATTTTATTTTTTTTTTGCATGAGGCCAACAATAAATATTCGGAATACAGTAAATTGCTCGTTAAGTTACTTTATCGCTCAATCCATTTTTGTCTTTTTTTAACGCAAATAAGTATATTTTTCATGTTTAATTATTTTAAATAAGAACAAATTATAGCTGCTTGGTAGGTACTTGTACTTAGGTAGGCCACAGTAGGTAAGGTATTTTCGGAAAAAACATCGATATTTTTCAGACGATGTTTTATATACAATGTTTTCAGACATCGATGTTTGCAGTGAAAAAAATCATCGATTTGTAAACACCGATGTTTTTCCAACCGATACCCATCCCTAGACTATATTTCTGTATAATTTAGAATACATGCAAAGCCTCGATGTTTTATATACAATGTTTTTCAGACATCGATGTTTGCAGTTAAAATAAATATCGATTTGTAAACATCGATGTTTTTCCAATTGATACCCATCCCTAGCACTAAGTATATTTCTGCATAACTTAGAATACGTACAAAGTGTTACTTTGGTGGTGCAATATACCCTTACTTTGCGGGTTGATTGGTTTGAATGTATGACGTGACTCTACCTCTTCACATACACTACCTACCACCTCTTGTTATTCAGTCTCCACGCCGAGTTTGAACATTAGTGATCCGGAACACTGCAAATGACCGCCATAGAATACCGTTGACCCCGTTAGAAGTACCGGTGCGGAATTACCGAGTCATCAAATTCTTTCGTCTTCCAACTTGGGGATTGGCCCCGGCCAAAACAAGGCTGAGTCTATCAGGAGCTCGCCTACATTCTGTACAATCATCATACGTACTTCTTTCCTATTACCTGTACAGAAAAGTAAATATTTTCTTACAAAAAATAACTACTGTAATAGTAATATATCGCTGTGTTATCTGGTAAGGATATTCCCAACTACTTGCATGAATATCAAGCGCGTGTTATTAATTCCTGTTCTCAAGGACTCGCCTACTCAATCCTATATTTTCGCTCCTTATTTGATATCTCTCTGTACAATGAGTGGATTTTATTAGTCGAGGACATCGGAGCAAATTTCAAGTATGTATGTTCTTGAAAGTCCCTCCCCTTATTAGGATAGCAAATTGCATAGATGACTGTACCAAGGCTTAATAGACAGCACAAAGACGGTGTGTCAGCAATACTTCAGAAACGACAAACGGACGTCTTATTAAGAATACAGTGGACCTCTTTAAATAGTTATGCGTTATTTAGGACATCCAACAATATCATCTGATGAGCTCATTACCATCGCAAGGTAGTTTAGCCTTGTCTGAAAGCGAATTTCAAACTCGCCCCAAAGATTGAGAACTATTATTTTCGAGGTTCGAAATCCTCAATTCTGAACTACGTTTGTTATCGTCTGTTGATGAATGTGCGGTAGGTACCTACTCCACAGGTTGAGCAGTTTCCATTATAATTCAACAAGCTCACAGTCTACTGGTGAATATTGAAATAATAGATCATTAAAAATTATATGGAACAGAAGTACTTGGAATAGATGACCATAGAGTTATGATTGGTCTTCTCGAGTAACAAATAGAAATAAAATTCCTACTTGAAACGTTTCGAATTTTCGTATTTATACAGGGTGTCCCAAAATTAATGGTCCAAACTTCAGGGATCGATTCTATAACTTATTTGCAACAAATTTTGTCCCATTAAATGTTTTTTTAGCTCCACTGAAAATCCGACTTTTTTATTTCTAAGATATTTTTTGTGTTTTGAACTTTTTCATCTTAGAAGTAAAAAAAGTCGGAATTTCAGCGGAGTTTAAAAAAATGTTATGGGACAAATGTTGTTGCGAATTAGTTGTAGAATCGATCCCTGAATTTTGGACCATTAATTCTGGGACACCCTGTATAGAATTATTCTTACGGTTATAGGAAGGATCTGACCTTCGGGATTTGCACAATCGAAATTCTGGTCTAGTCGACGACGGAAGGTCTACAATTCAACAGCAGTCGTCCGTGTCTTGGATGGATGATGCACAAAAGAGGAGGTATGCCTTGAATTCAGCTGAATTGTGAGCATGATGCAGGAGTCGATGAGTAGATGTTTTCGGGATGATGTGACCCAAATATTCGTTAAAGGCTCGTTGTGAGATGCAGGGACTCAGAACGGGAAAAATCGGATGCTCGTCAGCCAGTAGGAAAACGCTGCAAATTCTTCGATATACCACAACTATGCGCTGTTTTGAATATTGACCCGGCAGGCTGCAGCATGATTCACGCTCATGTTGATGACTTTCTAATCTGACCCAATGTTGAGCCCTCATTGTGAACGAACTGGTGGTCGTAGAAAGCTCCGGATGGTCTTAAAAATGCTCTAAATTAAACTCTATTCAAATGAGAACTAAAAGATACACCGTTTAATACAAATTTCTCGAGATATGACATTTTCAAAATTCGTTTTGTACACCTTTGTCCTATGGTTGTGAAAAAGTTTCAAGGATCATCCTTGGGGTAGCCCAAACCCGTGAACCAAATTTCATAACGTCAGGACTACGCTAACTACGCAAAGTGGGAAAAATCTTTTTGTAATATAGGTACATCTACTTACTCTTTCATTTATCCCTCTATTTGTTGTAAAATCGTAATTGAGTGCTTTGCGACGCCACCTGATGTCCTTTTAAAGACACTAAAGATTTGTGCGTGAAAAACAGTTGGAACCTACAGGACGAACCTGTCAAGTCCCTAAACGTCCCTGAAAACGAAAGCATCACAGTGATGCTGATTCGTTATTTCTTATTTTACTCTAGGTAACTTAGTTTCGACCCCTCGACACCACGGGACTTTTTTTCGGACAATGAAAACTCCGATCGAACAATTTCCATACTCCAATAAAGCCAGTAATTCCCACTTTAGCTGTTCAAACGTTATTACTGAAGACCGGATTTCTATGCAATTGCGTATCCACTTCGCTTCATGTAAGGCGAGCGCAAATTCTTCCTTTATTCGAGTTGCCTTCTGTAGATGCTCTGGTTTGAATTTTATTCTGAATATTTTTGCATATTCGGACGTTGCTGCATATTCTTGCATATTCGGGGGGGAAATCGTAATGCTGCATATTTTATAGATAATCAACACGTTTGACGATTTTTGGTGATGGGAAGAAAATATTATAAAGTTTCTAAGTACCGAAATCAGACGGAGAGATTGATTTTGATCACTTGAGTAGGATCTCAAAGTCTTGGATTTGGTCGGGAATCCCCGTGTTTTCCGCCCACTTAGCCTTCATCAAACCCTTCATCACTTGTCGTTCATATTATTGATACTAACTATGTTAGAGGAAGGTGGTGTTGAGTTGAGACAAAGTTTTGGAGTTGATCGAGGAATGCTCCGCAAAAATGCAGGCAATTCCTTGTACAAATAGTACAAAATTACAAGAGAAGAGGTCCACACTCATGCAGAAAAATAATGGTCAAGAAACATTAAAGAACGTTAACAAGATTTTAATGGGAGAGGATGTACCCAGTGAACTGACGGAGCTTTCTTGCCCGGTTATTTCAAGCAATTTTCCGTCTACAAACACAAAGATATTAATTAAGAAAAATCTGCAAATTCTTGACACAACGGTTTATTATCTTCCTTGTGCAGATCACCCTTCTGTCTATACCAGACTGTGTGCAAATCGGCACCATACCATATTCTCACCGTACTCATACCATACCATACGAATTTCTTTCCTATCATACCATACTGTACTATACCAAATCATACATACCATAATATACCATACCATACTCATACCATGTCATACAAACCGAGTGAATATTGAAATGTCATCCATTTCTGACCTAATTTAAAATTTCAAGTATCTAGCTCATCATCAGAATTTAATTTGTTTAAACAAATAGGTATTATTTAAACAATTTTACAGACAAGAAACCGAATGAATATTGCATTGCGATCCAGTTCTGAACTATTTTTAAAATTTCAAGTCAATAGCTCATCATCAAAATTTAATTTGTATTATTACAAAAAGATATTATTTAAACAATTTTACAGATGAGAAACCGAGTGAATATTGCAATGTGGTCAATCCCCGACTCACGGTTAAAATTTCCAGTCTGTAGTTTACCGGGAAGATGAAAAAAAGGTAGTTTTATTCTGGGCGTCTGGAGGTGGACCCACGTAACGGCCGTTTTCGACGCGAAGTTTAGTGTTTTTCCTAAACCTTTGCGCGCTCACTGTGTGTGAACGAACGGCTGGTCGCACAAAAATCCAATTGGTCTTAAAAGATTCGTAATTTTTCAGGTCATTCAAAAGTTAACTAAAAATTACACCGGCCGGGTGACGGACGGATTTTTTTAAATTCGATTTTCTGAATCTACGTATCTTGAAACGTAAACCAACAAATTTTGAGGGGGGTTAGAAAAATTTTTTCTTTGGGCGATTCCAATGGTTCATTATCGAAGATAATAAACCAAAATTGGCAAATCTGTAAAGAAGATGAAAAATATAGAAAACTATTTTAAAACTGTTGTGTTCCATTTGTAAATTGTACTTTTAGTTCGTGGCATAGAAGATTTTGAAGTAACACGATTAAGAATATCCACAGTTAGAAATGAGTATCTTTCAACTTTTCTGTACACCTACTTCTTTCAATAATTGAAAGAAGTAGGTGTACAGAAAAGTTGAAAGATACCCATTTCTAACTGTGGATATTCTTAATCGTGTTACTTCAAAATGATAATATGATGAAAGTAACATGAGTAGTCCTTGACACCGATTGTGAGATTTTGTTACGTACGAACAGTGTGAATTTTGCAAAAAGTTGTAAATATTAAAACAAATAATGTTCTGTAAAAGCAGCAATTACTAAATAGTTTTACGAAATAAGAATTTCATTCGATCATTCCTTAGTGAAACTTGCTGGTAGATTGGTTTTTTCCAAGTTCTGAAACTTAATTTCTCGAATTTTTCAATATTTGTTTATACATATTTTATTAGTTTTTACTGCATATTCGGGGCATCTATGCTGCATTGAAATCCGGTCTTTAGTTATGACTCAAACAATAATATCCTCAATGGATGTTTGTTGTAACCTGTAAGTTGGTTGCAGTACTGTTGGAATACAGTGTTATCCTTTCCTGAAAACTTTTTGTTTTTGAACATACAGGCTTTTGCAGCAGGGCTGTCGCTATAATATATTATGTATGTATTATATGTATGTTCAAAACTCGGCGCTTCGCGCCTCGCCAGGGGGGCAAGCCCCCCTGGACCCCCCGGATGCTTACCGTTTGGAGCCTGCGGCTAAAAATCGAGAAACATGGAACATGCTTTAGCCATGTCTTCTTTCTCTGTTTACATCTTCGTTTGGGAATTCGTCGTGTGATATCTCGTAACACGTTGGACCAACTTTACATATATCTCTTTTGAACCAAATTCGATCACAAACATCACAAATATGGCCTAGCGGATTTTGTCGGAAGCGGATGTCAAATTGGTGGTCAGCTAAAGTATAATTCGTTTTCAATAGTTTGTTAGGGACGTCATTACCTCGCGGTTCAGGTTCTTGCACAACTATAAAAGTTTATAGCACTAATGATTACTCACTACTTCTTATAGTTGTCTTATTTTCTAACTTCCCTGGTAATGAATCAGGCTAGCGACACATAAGATTGTTTACTAACAGTAGCGGTGCGTGGGCTCTGAAAATGGTGGGCCACCAAATTCGGAACACAAAGTAAGAGCTTTTTCTACAAAATACCTGTAAATGTTTCCCAACAGGAGTCTTCTTATGAGAAATGGGTGTATTTTAATCAACCGCAGCTCTTAGCAAGTCAGAATGTGAGCTCTGTGTTCACAGCAGTTCTGACCAGTACCTACCCGGGATTACCAGAAGCTATAGCTTCATACGAGGAGGTGGCGGCGGGGCAATTGAAATCAGAAAAATTAGCAATCATTTCCTTCTCTATTGACAACATCGTCAAAGCATTAAGTCTCTCTTGGGTAATAGTTGATCGAATAAACGTTTTTATTCTTTTAAGCGTAGAAAAACAAAGCTCAGCTTTTGCAGAAGTCATTGGAATTGTAATCAATAATGTTAGTAGTTTCTCATTTTCAGAATAAGTATCAACTAAGTTATTGTTGTGCAAAAACAACAGAAATCCCTGTGAAATGAGTAAAATCGGTTCTCTGATAAATTGTCACCAATTCAGTTTTAAGTTTCCGAGATTCTAGGATAGCGTAAGCAGTGACCGTGTTTTCAAAATCTTCAGTTGGAAAACATTTTGAAAAATTCGGAAAACTTGCAGTATCAAGCAGTTTGGAAGCTGCCAAATGCCCCCTGAACGAATAGCTGCCTCTAGCTTGAGCTAGGTATGATAATATCACAAACCTCCACTGCAGTACTTATCTGTGAATGTTGACGTTGATCAATCCACAAGACCACAGACAGGACACAACGCACTTAATTACCACAAAAAAATCCAAATCTGTCACGGGAGCTCGAATTCAAATGGGAACATACAAAATTATAACCTAAGCAGCATGGAAGAAGCAGCTTCTTCCATGCCTAAGCAGAAAACTGAATACTCAACAGAAAGTTTTACTATCGAGATGACAAGATGAATTGAAACGATCGAATCGATTGTGAACACAAACGATTTTTTTATGGAAATGTGGCCCGGGCCCGAACGAGGCGTGGCTTACCGAATGAGCATGCGCAGGCAGGCCACTTCGTAAAGCGTCGTGTCCGTTTCCATGCCAATACCCGGTCCCCGGCCCCTGGAGCGTAGGTTTCGATTTCGATTGCAAAACATCGATTACTGTCGATATATTCTGATAGAATGATCGAATATCGTTCTTCTTCTTCTTCTTCCCAGTTACTTGTCTTGGCCGCAGCCATGCTGGACATAGGTTGGGACAGAGAGAGAGAGAACTCTTTGACTTCGTGAAAATGCTAGGTGCAGTATACGGAACGATATTCGAATGCCAACTGGGTGGCATATTTTTTTGTCGAGTTTTTTGTGTTTCTGGATGCCGGGGCAGTGGCCCAAGTGGCCTTATGGACGCAACGCCCCTGTTTACTAAGCATTTATAATATTCTTTTGTACCTTTGTTAGTAAACAAAAATGATTTGATGTCATGTGCATAACTCAGCTTTCCGTACAGCTACATTCAAATTGGAGAAATGTACCTTGTCTAATAAATTCAGAGCTTTCCAACGAGTGGTGAACGATTTCTGTCCGATGAAAACTAAATAAGTTTCATTTCCCCAGCAACGGCTCCGTTGTAAGCGGAAATCATTAGAAAATTTCGTCACCCATCCCGCGTCACCCATTCCGCGTAACGTTTTTCGGTTAGTTAGTCCAAGGCTAAAGCATGTTCCATGCTAAAACTAAAGGTTTTCAGGAAACTATAAAAACTGTTTTCCAACACTACTGTTACCAACTTACAGGTTACAACAAACATCCTTGAGGATCAATGAAGCGCTTGCTCCATTCTGTCCCTATTAGCGTGTGCACAAGGTGAAGTTCAAAACCTTATTTTCGGGCAAAATTGTTCTTATAGGCTTTTGTAAACTACACGATTTTATTGCAATACCCGCTCGGGGAACTCTGCTCTGTACCCAGGACTTTGTTTCAGACTCCGGAAAATCTTTTTTTTTTTTTTTTTTTTTTTTTTTTTTTTTTTTTAAATAAATAATTCCAAATAGTTTAATCATCAAATAATTAGTAGTTTGTCGTTGCTATTAGCAGAAAAGAAGATAGTGAACATGTTGCTTCTGAACAACGTCATTTTTATACAAAGAATAGTAGTACTTCTAATTTAATGTCAATATTTTAGATGTCGAACGAACGAACTCAAAATCTCATCAACGAACGCCAGGAAGAAATACAAAATACCATAATTCAATCGCTGGTTTATCAATCGCACTTTTACACCACCTTTTGCAAGATGAATTCCTAGAGAGAGAGAGAGGGAACAAATATTTGGCAGAACAACTGTGTTAACAATAACTGCAAACCAACTTTGCCAGTAATGGCACCATACTTCACAAGTTGTATTCTTTGACAGCTTTGTATCTTATGGGCGAATGGAAGATGAATTTCTATATCGACTGGACTATAGGGAAACCAGGTTCACAAGAACGAGTGTGAATTGAATGAAACTACCATTTCTAGCCTTTCACCACACGTGGAACGGAAGCAGAAGTTTGCGGTTATTCAGATTTGAAAACTCACATCTGGCGCCACCGCGTCGTGGCAAGAGAAACGCTCCGGTAGATCACCCGGGCGCTGCACCGATTTTACTTCAAGTTCGATCGGCAACTTACATAATTAATATCGGCCACTCTCCATTTTCTCTAGGCAATGCAAGAAGGCGTAAGCCGGGGCAAGTGAAATGTTACAAGCGGGGCAGAAAGGCCTTGAAAGTTTTGCGACTCAGACTCAGACCCTCTCTGCGGTGAGAGCCGGCTTTCTTTTGTGTTTTTCTTGTGAACAACAGCTTTTACCCCGCTCTCCCTCGAGGAGTTTGATGTTTCAGTGCGGAAATCATAATAATATTATAATAAAGTGCATAATATGATACATTATATCATATTATGCACTTTATTAAAAATACGTGATGACTGAAACCTCCAACTTATTGTACCTCTATCGTACCGTGCTGTCATCTTCCCATTGAATCAAACACATTCAGGTGGCCATCAGAAGTCTCTGCAGTATAAGTAGAAATTTACCCTCTATAATAACGTTTGATTTGGGAAAAAAAATCCCAAAATAACCTGTGAAGAAAGAGTGCAAAATAATGTCTTCTTCAAAAATATCATTAAAAAATACAAATCGTGCAATGAAGTTAAGACATAGTTATTTATAAAATACATAAATAGTATACAGATTGAAGATTGAAAATTGAAACCGAACCTGAAACTTTCTAACCAAACTTCAATGCATCGAAGGAATTCAATACCTACTGAATGAATCCCACCTGAAATAATGGGTACTTGACTCACATCGTAGGATTAGGCAGACAGGGCAGACAAACTCCCCACACGTATTGCTCCCATGAGAAGAGGTATTTTCCGAAGGAATTATGTACCGGGAGGACGTAAAAGACCGGTTATGATGTTTTGGCGATTTTGACGAACGTCAAGGTGCTTTACTCCCCACGAGACATCAACAGAATGATGAGCCAATCAGAAGTAAACGCTGATTTGTACAGTCATAGTTCTGACCACTTCATACGAGCACCACCACAGCAAATCACCGGTAGAAAGTACGGGAACGAATTGAGTAGAAATTCGTGAGGCGGGCTTTTGGGTCGGCTCCAACGAGGACGAATTGGTTCGACGATATCAAGGTTGAAGCGCGTACGTGAAACGAAACGTGAATAGAAATACGTGCGTTGATTTTCACCTGAGACAACTGATCAGTAATCAGTATGCCAATCTCAGCTATTCAGGCGTAGGTTTTCGTTAAATATTATTACCAACCGAGTTACATTCAAACCTATGACCAACTAAGGATTTCCACTGAAATAGAATCGCTCGATATACGCCCCTCATTATTCATTCACTTGTGTACCGAAATCGGCTCAAAAGGTTTGCCAAACTACCACTGAAATAATATACAGATATTTAGGTCTAATATACGTAGTAGGTCTAATTTTAGGTCTAATATACGTAGTAGGTCTACTACGTTTTGACAGGAAAATATCCCTACCGCCAAAACCATACATAACAACACCATCTTGATTAGGAAAAAACCGGATTTTACCTGACGTTATACAAAAGAATCCTATCAGTGATGAGTGGTTCCACATTTCCTGTGCCCCATTGTTCGCTAATTGCATTCCATCTATCCGGTTCGGCGATATCGCTATTATTATTAAATTATCTGTCCAGAAGATTGAAACGATGAGCTCTCCTGTGGAAATGAATAATGTTATTCATGAGCTTAAGAATAAATTATTTATTCTTGCATATTGCCTCTACAGGTCTTTTCAACTTCAACAACGAAAAGATGTGATATCCCCCTAAAAAAACACTCGTGTTCGTATTCGAACTAAATTAAATGCAATTATTCCACGAATTTTCTTGATTATACATAATCGACGCACCGACCCGTTCACCGTTTGTTAACAAATTTGGGACGAGTCCCAAAAATCATGTTCGTCCTATCAAAACCGTGCGTCATTGGAAAGCGTGAGGCAGTTAAGTGGTCACGAGTGACGACCCGAAGTGATTTTAGTATCACCGAGCCCTTCGATGAAAGCTTTGCCCTTGGCCTAGTGAAAGGAGTGACCTTCACCGTGAACCTGCCTCGATCAAATTGTAGGGCAAGGGCCCCACTCCTGACCTTCTTTCATTTCATGAGGTCAAATCGATCGCCTCGGGCGATACGACTGCTCTGGGACCGCAGAGCTGTCCCTAATTTGTACACAACGTTTGACCCGTTCAGTCAAGAAAAACCCTTTTAAATAGAAAATGGGGTTATCAAAAATATGCTCTCCATAACGTCGTCCACAACTCTCCTCAAAATTTGAGTAGGATTGATGTATGATGTACGGAATATAATATATTATAGAACGACATTAATTATTAATATAGAACGACATTAATTATTAATATATTAATTGAATGAATTGAATGATAAATAATTGAAACTATATTTAATTAATCATTTAAGAAAAATTCCCCGAAGACATGCAAAAGATGCTAAATTAACCGAGGGTCTCACAGCAACTCCCCACAGTGTCATTTTGGCGACTTTTCAGCAGAGTCAAAAACCCATCTGCCAATGATGTTCTCCTTTCCCTCTAAAATACCTTATTTAACAAACCAATTCGAATATTTTCTTAAACCATGCATTCTTTCCTCAAAAAAAACATGTCGATGGTGTTGATTGTCAGAGCGGGGACGATAGGGTGTATTGGTCGATGAAATTTTGTATGATCTGGAAGATTAATTCAGTAAAATAAATCGTGAGATTTAGTGTTATCTAACTTAGGTACCTAACTTATACTTAGTTAGATCGATCCGCCGGGAGAAGACGCTTCGAATGGTATGCATAGCTCATGGTATGGCCAAAAGTGACGATGTGGAGAGTTGCGTGCTGGTTGATATTAAACATCAACCAGCACACGTCAAATATCACAAAGTTTCCAGTCGTTTGGAATCTAAACTTTAGATCAAACAACTGAGGAAATGCTCGAGTTGTCCAGATAAATACGCTATAAATGCTTCCAAAACGGTATATTTCGAGTAACCCTTCTTGTAGTAGGGTAGAGGCACCGGTAGTTGACACAGAAGCCCAAAGTATAACTTCGGCATTCCATAAAAACTTCGTTTACCAATGAACGATTATTTTTGCCAAGTTTTCCGTCTCTATGGAATGTCTTTTTCAGAATAAAATGTTCAAAATCACAAAAAATCAAAACTTTCTATAAAATAAATCAATTTTTCTGAACCCTTTTTTTGCATCACTAGTTGACATGCCAAAATCTGAAAAGTGCCGCTAGTTGACAGGTTCGTGTTTCAGTTGCTGACAGCTTCAGAAAATGAGGAAAGAAGGATAATTTGGTGGCTACAGAAATTTTGGTCGTCTGTAACACAAACTGTACCAGGTCCTGTATGGTTTAGTCCGTATAATATATTATAACAGATTATAATAAAATAGATTAGCGGATTACGAGCAAAACATAGGATTCGCTCTAACAATACTTGATTTGGAGAATCGAACCTGTCAAAGCATTGGGTTGGTTTTCCATTGGTACGTTCAACAAACTCGAGTACTACGTTAGGGGTGGGGAATATTTAACGTAACCGCTTCAAATAACCTAATCCTGCCCAGTAACCAAATAGGTACCAAATAACCTATTACCTACCAGAAAACCCCTATTACTTAAATAACTGTTTTGAGAACTTGGGGGAAAGGCCTCTGAGGGCCTCTTTGTCGCCGGCCATTCGGGATTCCGTGATAATTATAATAGGTTGGCTGGGACTATTCCAGGTAATACCAGGTAATAGGTTACGGAAAACAAATGCGTCAATGCAGTCATAACTGTCGCCAAGTTATTTGAGTGAGTATTGAATTAATTTCGAGTAACAGCGACCGTCTGGTAATAGGTTGTGGTATTAGATTATTTTGGTAATAGGTTACCGGCCATTCGAGAACCTTTCCATCAACCAACGCGGACCTTTCCATTAACCTATTACCAAAATAACCACAATCTATTACCAGACGGTCGCTGTTAGGTACTCGATAACCTATTACCAAGACATAACCGCATTAGCCATGCCTATATTACTACGTCCCGGATGAATTAGTTAATACATTGCACTATGCGTTCTGTGAGGGAAGTTGGTAACTACTAATCGACTGATCATTTTTCCAATAGGTTTTTCATTCTGGACAATGGTTTGACAACACCAGGTAGGTAATTAAATCGTGGATCTCTCGGGTTTATTGTTGGTCGATTCAATTGGTTTATTATTTGGAATCGCAATACAAACGAGGATACTAATGTTGCGCAACCAACTTTACTGGAGGCCTTTAAAAACGAAAGTTTATTGAGGTGTATTAGGTGGCAGCAGGGGATCGCTCCTGGACGGCTCCAGAAGGTCCGGAAGGTGGCGCCAGGAGACTTTACTCTCTCCAAAGACGAACCAGCTGTCAAAAGGATCCCCCTCTTCACGAAACCGGCTCCTGGATGTTGTCCAGGAGTCCTGACTCAGGAGTCTCTGGTATGTCATCCGCGCCTTACGGTAAAGAACGAGGGCCGTCGTCACTTCTCGATGGAGTATTCCCTCGTGTTTCTGTGTCATGAGTGGGGGGACGGAGGATTCCCTTTTGTCTTTGGCTCTCTCCCGTGTTCATTGGTTACGTAAATTAGAGCCCTGCGTGGACTCCCTTGGGGACCTATTTCAGGAGGCGTCGGGTATTTGGGAACTTTCGCGTCTCTGCCCCGAACGGAAAACCTGCCTTGAAAATGTTGCTGCAGGATTCAACTTCAACTTTCATCCCAATTGCATATGAAAAATCCTCTCTTCAGGTCCTTTCAAACCGGACGGTAACTTTGTTGAAAACGTCGATATTAGCGTTTTTCAGAAAGTTTCCTTCTACACCAAAGTAAAAATGTTGTTAACATTGTTAAGGCTTACGAATAATCTTGGCAACAATAATTGAGGAAAAAATCATTTGCATTTTCTGTATCTTTTAGGTGGACTGGATTTAACCCCCGAGCTCTACCACTCCGAACGTAAAATCTTGTCTTTCAATCAAAAGGTGACATATCCATTCCCTATCATTTTTTTCTAGAAATTTTGATCCAAAGGGATCATATCCCGGTTAAACCCGTTGAATGAAGAATTTGTTTTTCAGAAGAACATGAGATGCCACCTGACGGTTGGGTTTTGTATTCAGAGACAGACTGCATGTCGGCTAAGTTAGCATATTTGAATTTGGTGATGTGAAATGAAATATTGGCGTTTTGGGGGAAATTTTAGCTTTAAAGGACACATAACACCGGTTTTCCATAAAAATGGCACGGATTTAAATTTAAAATGCAATTTCTCCCAGAGTTTTGGATATAAATATTTCATATTCTGGGACATAATCTGGGATACCTTCGTATTCAATACTATATCCAGAAAACACTGGAAAAATATTGGCGGGTAGCGGAATTCGTTTTTCTTGCCTCCTAAACAATTTTGGAAAATGGATGTCACTTTTTATAGATCACTCTTCAATTGCTCCCCCGAAACGTTACTGGATACTTTGCAACTAAAACTCAAATAAAAATGTTATTTTTTCAGTCAACATTGTCAGCAATGTCACTAACATCAAATGGGATTCTTCGGAAACATGTGGTTCACAGGATTTGGAGTTATTCGCGGGGGGGGGGGTCCACCAAAACTGTGTTTCACACTTATCTACTCTAGCTTTCGTTTGTTGACGTGAACTTTTGCTTTGTTGTGGCGTGTTTATTGATTTTGGTTATCCTGGTTTGTGTTCTTGACTTCTTGGTTGGTGAAATGAGTTGGGATAAAGACGTGCTAAAACTCGTTGAAGAATATCGATAGCTACGTCGCCTGTAGGATGTTCAGGCCCCTGGATATAAAGACAAAAAATTTAAATAAATTCACAGTCATGCAGCATGGCTGTGAGAGTGAATTTTCGAAGAAATGACTGGTTTTATAACAAATTACGTCTCCAATTTTATCCGAGTAATACCTCAGTTTATAGATTTTCAATGCAGAACACGATGGAGCAGATGAACCGTGAAAAACATCTCAAGTATCAACCAAAAGCTTCCTTTTCTTCGAAAATTGGCTAACGGAAGAAGGAGACGCCCTGAAGGTTTTGGGAAATCGGGTTTTGTATAATTGATGAGACCATCCTGTTTACTTCTAACCCTGAAGAATTTGTACGGTTACAACGACACAACTGCCATGAAGTTGTGGGTGCTTTGTATCCCATTATGCTTGCTTGCTCACTAGCAGAATTCAATAACAATTGTTAATAAAATCAAGAGAGGTTAAATGACGGTCTAAATAGCCAATGTATCGAAGAGAGAAGGAAGCGGCTACTTACTCACTATTAAATCAGACATTGAGCCTAGCAGCAAAACTATATAATTTATAATTTTGATGGCATTTAATGCTAAGTCTGAGTTTGATTGATTCCACCAATCCCCGCTTGTCCCAAGATTAAGTGACTCGCGTCCAACGAATCGTCGAATTTGAGAAATAATTCTGTATAGAACAAACGTTAAACAACTATGTACAAAACCCATTTGTAGAGAGAAATGTCAGTTTTTGAAAATGAGGGTAATAACAACGATTTCCTGGTAGATTTGACGGATGAACTTTCAACTGTTATTTGAATGGACCGGATTACTTGGATCGTGTAGAAGTTACCGTGGCTGATAGCCCGCCCTTCAACTTTCTTCAAGAAGTGGCTCGCAATTATCTGAATCCCGCAGGCCTTGATTACGCTCATATCTATTTTTTTTTTTTTTTTTTTTAACACGAAAGCC
This sequence comes from Stenodema calcarata, assembly GCA_963920205.1. Taxonomy (NCBI): domain Eukaryota; kingdom Metazoa; phylum Arthropoda; class Insecta; order Hemiptera; family Miridae; genus Stenodema; species Stenodema calcarata. The sequence continues at coordinate 1,210,929 of OY986050.1, read as the reverse complement.
GATATGTGAAATGCAAATGCTCTCTCATTTAGAAAAACGTTGAAACGTCTGAGGTCACAGTATGTAAAATGAATCCTTCTTGCAGCCACCTGTCTTGAAAAACAGTTTTAATATTCCTGATTTAGGGTGACCAAACACACCAAAGGAATCACCAGTATCGAGGAGCACTCCGCAAAGAACATTCTGCGCCAAATGAAATCACAACCAGCGCACCAGATAATTATAATTGTTGCTCTGTGAACGTGATCAGTATCTCAATATTGTCGCAATGCAAATATAATAATATTATATATATAACGGTAACTCGCGTCATGTAACCCAAAAATTGGTTATGGAGCGCATTTTCCAATCTCGTAGCTGCTACATTCAGTTGATAGACGTTGCGCACTGTTGAGCTAGAAAGCTGATATGAGACCTCAACCTCATGATTGTTGTGAATTCCTACATTTCAATACCTAATATAATTGTAATTATTAATGACGTCGACTAACTGATTATATTATTTTTATTATAGATCGAACGATGCTGTTAGAGCTCTCATGAAGTTCAAAACGGTGTCACGATTTTGTGCCTCGTCGCGCCTTTCAAGTGAGTACAAGAAATTAATTTTTGTCGCTGCTCAGCTTTTTCATGGAAATAAGTCAGAACGGCAGCATTAGCTGCCTTCAGTTGATGGGAATTGTGAGTGATGATGGAGCTGAATGAGGTCAAGAAAATCAGTTGGTAGCGTTTCAACTGGAGGGAAAGCGACCAAAACGCAATCCAACTGGGGGAAGACGAAAATTGGAAATAAATTGTAATAATTGACGAAACTGGGGCGATTCTGGTGGGTACAGGAGCTATAATTAAAGTGGGTATTGAAATAGCCAGGTTGATCGTATGCTTGGAGAGGTACTTAATGACGTTACGTTAAGGCGTTGTATACGTCTTTCCCAGGAACACTGCTTGCTTAACACAAGAACATTTCCGGTCCATTGAACAACTGTATTCATTTTTTCTGTAGTGCCTAAGCAAATTCTTATCCTTCTGTATACGTCGATACCATGCTAGAGCTGTACGGAATAAGCACCCATATATCGAGCGACTATGGTACACGTAGGAAATATTATTCCGACAACTTTATCCAAAAAGCTGGCTTTGTTTCAGCTTTGACTAGAAATCCAGGTGGATTCATTGTAGCTGCAGAACGTCGTACATTGAGCCAAAATTGTTTATATACCTCACTGGATTTTTGAATTTAGAAATCCATGGGCGACGGGAACGATGAAGTGAACATACCTTTTGCCTTTGGACTGCCCTCTCAGAAGGTGGTTGAGCTCGTTCTTCATCGATATCATCTTGGAGACCGTTGAATCCGGATCTCTCGCTACCCAATTCTCCCTATTAATAATAAGCTGTTACCAGAAGTTCTTTTCAATCTTTCCAAAATATCTGCAACTATTTACATCGCTATTGCTATTCAGGAATTCCTTTCCAGTGAGTTTTTATATTATTCTTATCTCGTATCTGTTTCATGTGTTTTTACTGACTGCCATCAAAGATGAGAATTGATCGGTTGGTGTCAAAAGATCTTCGAAAATCTTTTACGGGGAATTACACTGCTTCCTGTACTAAGCAAGGTGCTGAATCGGATAATCCTGAAGAGAATTAAGCAATCCATCGAACAACGCCTGAGAAAGGAGCAAGCAGGTTTCAGGGAGCACCGCAGCTGCACCGATCTCATCAACTCCTTGCGAATAATCCTGGAACAAAGCATTGAATGGCAGAGCCCCCTGTACCTGGCATTTATTGACTTTGAGAAGGCATTCGACTCTATAAACCAGGAAATTATGTGGAAAATCTTAGACAAATATGGGCTCCCCAGCAAGATAATCAATCTTATAAGGAGCCAGTATAATGGATACGAGTGTCAGATTGTCCATGAGGGAGCGCTCTCAAATCCAATCAGGATTATGGCTGGTGTAAAGCAGGGTTGTGTGCTATCGCCAACTCTGTTCATCATTGTTCTCGATAGTATCATGAGGGCGTCCCTGGGAGGAAGAAAACGCGGAATCCAGTGGGGATTAAGAGAGAGGCTAGAAGACCTCGATTTTGCGGACGATCTCTGTCTACTAGCGCAGAGGTTCAGTGACCTACAAGACAAGCTGGATGCTCTGAGCCGAATCGCTAGCCAAGTTGGTCTGCGAATCAACGTCGGCAAAACAAAAGAAATGAGAACGAATGAGCGATGCCAAGAACCACTTGTCTTACTGAGCGATACTGTCGAACAGGTTGAGTCATTTGTATACCTTGGAAGTGTGGTCACAAAGGAGGGTGGTTCTGCGGAGGATGCGAAAAGCCGTATAAAGAAAGCCAATGGGGTTTTTGTGCAACTTTATCCAGTTTGGAAAAACAGAAACCTGTCCAGAAACACAAAGATACGGCTTTTCAATTCAAATGTGAAATCCGTTTTGCTTTATGGAAGCGAAACGTGGAAGGTCACAGAGAACATCACGCGCCCGTTACAGACCTTTGTGAACCGATGCCTACGTAGAATATTGGGAATTTGGTGGCCAGAACGCATATCAAATGAAGATTTATGGAGAAACACCAACCAGCTTCAGATCCACTTGGAAATCAGGAAGCGAAAATGGAAATGGATAGGGCATACTCTTAGAAAACCAGACGGTGCCATAGAGAAGACTGCCCTACAATGGAATCCCCAAGGACAGCGAAGAAGAGGGAGACCCAAGGAGACATGGCGCAGGTCTGTGGAAAAAGAAATAGGCCGGGCAGGCAAATCATGGCAAGAAGCAGGAAGAATTGCTGCAGTACGGAATGATTGGAACTCTCTCGTGGAAGCCCTATGCTCCAATAGGAGTCAACGGAATTAAGTGAGTGAAGTGATCAATTCTCATCTTTGATGGCAGTCAGTAAAAACACATGAAACAGATACGAGATAGGAATAATATAAAAACTCACTGGAAAGGAATTCCTGAATAGCAAACAACATTTCCAATACCTACATTGAATCCTTTCTTCGCTAATAATTGGAATAAATTTCGTAATCAGAAAAATAGAATGTAAATGTGTACAGTATACAATAATTATTAGAATAGAAAACATACAGACACAAGGTTTATGGTTTTTTTAATGGTTTTTATGGTTTTATAATATGAGTTTTATGGTTCTTAAATCTAGTGAAATGTCTATAAAATATAATTAGTTTGTGTCGCTTACTTCTGAAATTAGCTTGATAGATAGGGAAAATTAATTCATTAATTATTAATTAATAGATTGTGACCGCCAACTTCAATATTAGATCGTTAAATCCACAGACATGTAGCATGGCTATAAGAGCAAATTTTCGAAGGAATAACTGGTTTTATGTAAAATGTCTCTATTGAAGAACATGATGTTCATGAAGAACATCTCAAGTACGAGTATCAACCACGTTTCTTCATCTTCAAAGTGCTCCAGTTTGAGAACGGAATATGATGTCGCAATTCTAACTTCACCATCGTATTCAGCGTGTGAAAGCCTTTAAAATGAGGTGTTACTTGTCAGACGGTTTCAGTATTGGAATTTATGGGTTAATCACCCTCCCCCCAACTCCCCAAAACCCACTCAGCTTATAGAATTGTCAACGCTGAACTCAACGGTGAAGTCAGAATCGCGATATCGCATTCCGTTATCAGATTAGAGCAGACTAACCATGAAGAATATATCAAGGATCAACCACGTTTCTTCATCTTCAAAGTAGTCAAGTTTGAGAACGAAATATGATGTCGCAATACTAACTTCACCATCGCATTCAGCGTGTAAAACCCTTTAAAATGAAGTGCCACTAGTCAGAATGTTTCATTTTCACCCCCTAAAACTCCCCAAAACCGACCCGATTCTGCTCATCTACGAACTTAGCCTTTCGATTGCCAAGACAGATTTTTTTTGTGCAAATTTGAACTTTTTATCTCAATTCTAGCGAGAGTTATCCTCCGGAGTGACACATACTTAAATACCTATATAAATATGGGGGTTAATACATCGGCGATTTGAAAACACTACTGGACCACCTCATTCCTCTACAAAATGAACACAATACCTCGGCTTTACAGTCCTCGAAGGTTCGAATTCCTTCGACATCTCTCATTCGAACTTTCCAAAGGCCACACGTGGATACGTGTACGTTTCAACCAGGTTGATACAGAAAGTTGCACTGAAGACTCCATCGCATTTCTTTGAAATGACAGCGAGTGGAAAAAAATACGATAAGGAATATTCGGAAATTATTACGAAATACGATTTGAAATATTTAATTAGATGCCTATTAACTTTCCACTGCCTCTTAACTGACGAAACTTTACTACCTTGTAACTGAGTATGGTAAATGTTTAAAAGTCTTTCTAATTGTTTTTAAACGCGTTTCAAAGGTAGAGTCTTCATAGCTGGGACGTGTATTGTGGAAAGAAACTTAATGCTAGATGACGGGCTTTAGTGAGACTTATATTCTGCGAGGCAATTAATTTGGCAAGTTTTATGTTTCATCACTCAATCTTTCATCCCATTAAGTATTATTCATTTGTTATTCATTGTTCAGTTTTCATCGGAGCTCAATAGTCCGCAAGTTAAGGGTTGTTATTTCTAAACCACGAGGGCTATCGAAAAACGGAAATGACTGTGACGGTGGTTTTGACACCGCACCTTGAGAGGGGTCTTTTCCTCTCAAAGAAAATTGAGAAAATTATAGTTTCTCGCCTCAGTGCGTCGCCTATTGAACGGTCGGCCGTTACTCTCTCTGATATAACGACCTTCAGTTCGAACAAGGTACCTACTTGTGACAATATTCTCACAAAAGAAAGTTCAAGTCACATGTCTTATAACTTTCTCATCACGCTTCTGTCCAGAGTGACTAAGACCAGCAATTTGAATTCCCTACTGATTGGATTTGGTCGGTCACATTTCCGATGTCTACTTTGCAACAAAATCCAGCCATTTCTGCCATTCTACCGTGGTTTTGTATTGTACAAAAACCAACTGTGTGAATATGTCAACAACTTATATTTACCCCAATTTGTCACAACAAGGAACAACAACTATCGATTGTAGCCAATTTCCAAAACACAACAACCACTTTCTTTGGGCGATTCCAATGGTTCATTATCGAAGATAATAAACCAAAAGATCTGAATGAAATTCTCATTTCGTAAAAATATTTTGTATATATTTGTTTTACTAATTACAACGTTTTGCAACGTTCACACTATTCGTACTTAATAAAATCTCACAACCGGTGACAATGACTACGCATGTTACTTTCACCATATTATTATTTCGAAGTAACACGAGTGGGAATATCCACAGTTGGAAATGAGTATCTTTCAACTTTTCTGTACACCTACTTCTTTCAATTATAATCAAACTTGTCTGACAAATTCTACTATTTTCGTGGCATAGAACATAAAGTACAACTTACAAATGGAACACAACAGTTTTTAAATAATTTTCTATATTTTCCATCTTCTATACAGATTTGCCAATTTTTCGTAATAAATATTTACAAAAATACACATTTCAAGGATGTCTTGAATGAAGTTGTGACGATGGTCCGAGAGAATCTGTTTGTAGACGGAAAAACTCTGCAAATTCTTGACACAACGGTTTATTTTATTTATTTATTTTATTTTTTTTTGGAGAATGCATATCACTTTATTGGGACATGTACGGCGTTGATCGGGGTGAGGAGAAGATTCCTGGGCAAGACCAATATCAGCTGGGAGGATTATTTAAGAATGCTAAAATTTGAAAACCCCAGTTTGATCAAATACTGTTCAGTGGCTTGGAATCTCAGATGTAGAATATGGACTTGCATAGAACCTTAATAATTAAGGTTCTCAATTATTGAGAATTGAAACAACATAATAATAATGAAAAAGAAAAACCCAATGTATAGAAATACGGCACATTTATTTGTTTATTTTTGGTGTAATTAATTCAATTAAGGAATATCTTGATTAGTCTAAGGGAATACGAATTAAACCGAACAGTCGCAGGGAAACTCATCGGACGGTCGAATGACCATGATAATTGCATGTATCTTTGTAGGAAGAGAAGTTTAACCATTTCATTTTTTTTTAAAATAAAAACATGTTTTTCTTCTTTCTTCTTCTTCTCATCTTTTTGGTTTATTATCTTCGATAATGAACCATTGGAATCGCCCAAAGAAAAAATTTTTTTAACCCCCCCCTCAAAATTTGTTGGTTTACGTTTCAAGATACGTAGATTTAGAAAATCGAATAAAAAAAAATCCGTCCGTCCGCCGTACGCCGTCCGCCGTCCGCCGTACGCCGTCCGCGCCACTTTGCCCAGTTAGCGTTGAGTTAAAATTACTAAATTGTTTTTATGGGTTTCGACCAACCCCACAATGGTCCTCGAAACTTTTCATAACCCTAGGTCAAGGGGAAGGGGTTCAAAACGAATTTTGAAAATTTGAAAATCTCATATCTCGAAAAATTCATATAGAACGGTATGTTTTTTATTTCATATTTAGATAGAGTTTGTTCCGTAGAATTTTTTAAGACCATCCGCAGGTTTGTACGACCAGCCGTTCGTTCACAATGAGGGCTCAAAGATTGTGCCTCACAACACGATCGTGTATCAAACTGTTGAAATACAGGTCCATTTTCATACTAACAAGCTCTTTGGAACATCATATGGCTTAAGTGATGTCAAGTTTGTTGATCTGAGGTGCGTTTCGTGCTGCGGAATGAAGGTAATTTCGAATGTTTGTTGGTAGGTACTTCTTTTATAGAAAAATTATTACCGACGTAGTATTAAAAACCCCAGAATTATATCATATTAATTAATCATAATTAATAATAATTATTATTATCAATAAATACAAATTATTAATACCTCAGAAAATCGAATAAAAAAAAATCCGTCCGTCCGCCGTACGCCGTCCCCCGTCCGCCGTCCGTGCCACTTTGCCCAGTTAGCGTTGAGCTAAAATTACGAAATTTGGTTTCTGGGTTTGGACCAGCCCCACAATGGTCCTCGAAACTTTTCATAACCCTAGGTCAAGGGGAAGGGGTTCAAAACGAAATTTAAAATTTCGACAATGTCATATCTCAAAATATTTAACTGAAACGTGTAATTTTTAGTTCACTTTTGAATGACCTGAAAAATTACGAATCTTTTAAGACTAATTGGATTTTTGTGCGACCAGCCGTTCGTTCACAGTGACCGCGCAAAGGTTTAGGAAAAACACTAATCTTTCGCGTCGAAAACGGCCGTTATGTGACCCAACCCTCAGACGCCCAGAATAAAACTACCTTTTGTCATCTTCCCGGTAAACTATAGTCTAGAAATTTTAACCGTGAGTCGGGGATAGTCCACATTGCAATATTTACTCGGTTTCTCATCTGTAAAATTGTTTAAATAATACCTTTTTGTAATAATACACATTAAATTTTGATGATGAGCTATTGACTTGAAATTTTAAAAATAGGTCAGAACTGGATCACAGAACTGGATTCACTCGGTTTCTTGTCTGTAAAATTGTTTAAATAATACCTATTTGTTTAAACAAATTAAATTTTGATGATGAGCTAGATACTTGAAATTTTAAATATAGGTCAGAAATGACATTTCAATATTCACTCGGTTTGTATGACATGGTATGAGTATGGTATGGTATATTATTGTATGTATGATTTGGTATAATACAGTATGGTATGATAGGAAAGAAATTCGTATGGTATGGTATGAGTACGGTGAGAATATGGTATGGTGCCGATTTGCAATACAGTCTGGTATAGACAGAAGGGTGATCTGCACAAGGAAGATAATAAACCGTTGTGTCAAGAATTTGCAGAGTTTTTTTTTACAGAACACCCTTCTGTCTAGATTACTGAATGATAGATTAATTATTATTATGAATTATCATTGATTGATAATAATAATTATTGTTTATTCCGGGGAGAGGACGGGTGTTAAGACACAGAAAACGATCAAATTGAACGAGTTTTGTATTAAAATAACTCCGATGAAAACGGATTACAACGAGAGCGAAATGTATGAAAACAGAACGGGTTTTATCGGGCGGGGGAACAGGTTGCCAAACACAACAGCGCAAAGTCCACATGATCAGGGTAAAAACTCTGCAAATTCTTGACACAACGGTTCATTATCTTCTTTGTACAGATCTCCCTTCTGTCTAGATCACTAGGTCTAAATGTCTAGATCCTAAATGTTAGATTAATAATTATTATCAATTATCACTAATTATTAACAATTTTATCAAGTACCTAGTGAACATTATTATAATTTATTGTTAGGTATTAATAATTTGTATTCATTATTAATAATAATTATTATTAATTATGATTAATTAATACGATATAATTCTGGGGTTTTTAATACTACGTCGGTAATAATTTTTCTATAAAAGAAGTAGGTACCTACCAACAAACATTCGAAATTACCTTCATTTCCGTAGCAGGAAACGCACCTCAGAACAACAAACTCGACATCACTTAAGCCATATGATGTTCCAAAGAGCTTGTTAGTATGAAAATGGACCTGTATTTCAACAGTTTGATTCACGATCGTGTTGTGAGGCACAATCTTTGAGCCGTCATTGTGAACGAACGGCTGGTCGTACAAAGCTGCGGATGGTCTTAAAAAATTCTACGGAACAAACTCTATGTAAATATGGAATAAAAAACATACCGTTCTACATACATTTTTCGAGATATGAGATTTTAAATTTTCCAAATTCGTTTTGAACCCCTTGACCTAGGGTTATGAAAAGTTTCGAGGATCATTGTGGGGCTGGTCCAAACCCAGAAACCAAATTATGTAATTTTAGCTCAACGTTAACTGGGCAAAGTGGCGCGGACGGCGGACGGCGTACGGCGGACAGATGGATTTTGGTTCATTATCTTCGATAATGAACCATTGGAATCGCCCAAAGAAAAAAATTTTTTAACCCCCCCTCAAAATTTGTTGGTTTACGTTTCAAGACACGTAGATTCAGAAAATCGAATTAAAAAAAAATCCGTCCGTCCGCCGTACGCCGTCCGCCGTACGCCGTCCGCGCCACTTTGCCCAGTTAGCGTTGAGTTAAAATTACGAAATTCGGTTTCTGGGTTTGGACCAGCCCCACAATGGTCCTCGAAACTTTTCATAACCCTAGGTCAAGGGGAAGGGGTTCAAAACGAAATTTAAAATTTCGACATTGTCATATCTCAAAATATTTAACTGAAACGTGTGATGTTTAGTTCACTTTTGAATGACCTAAAAAATTACGAATCTTTTAAGACCAAGTGGATTTTTGTGCGACCAGCCGTTCGTTCACAGTGAGCGCGCAAAGGTTTAGGAAAAACACTAAACTTTCGCGTCGAAAACGGCCGTTATGTGACCCAACCCTCAGACGCCCAGAATAAAACTACCTTTTGTCATCTTCCCGGTAAACTACAGTCTAGAAATTTTAACAGTGAGTCGGGGATAGACCACATTGCAATATTTACTCGGTTTCTCATCTGTAAAATTGTTTAAATAATACCTTTTTGTAATAATACAAATTAAATTTTGATGATGAGCTATGGACTTGAAATTTTAAAAATAGGTCAGAACTGGATCACAGAACTGGATTCACTCGGTTTCTTGTCTGTAAAATTGTTTAAATAATACCTATTTGTTTAAACGATTTAAATTTTGATGATGAGCTAGATACTTGAAATTTTAAATATAGGTCAGAAATGGATGACATTTCAATATTCGCTCGGTTTGTATGACATGGTATGAGTATGGTATGGTATATTATTGTATGTATGATTTGGTATAATACAGTATGGTATGATAGGAAAGAAATTCGTATGGTATGGTATGAGTACGGTGAGAATATGGTATGGTGCCGATTAGCAACACAGTCTGGTATAGACAGAAGGGTGATCTGCACAAGGAAGATAATAAACCGTTGTGTCAAGAATTTGCAGAGTTTTTGGTTTATTATCTTCGATAATGAACCATTGGAATCGCCCAAAGAAAAAATTTTTTTAACCCCCCCTCAAAATTTGTTGGTTTACGTTTCAAGATACGTAGATTCAGAAAATCGAATACAAAAAAATCCGTCCGTCCGCCGTACGCCGTCCGCCGTACGCCGTCCGCGCCACTTTGCCCAGTTAGCGTTGAGTTAAAATTACGAAATTTTTTTTATGGGTTTCGACCAACCCCACAATGGTCTTTGACACTTTTCAGAACCCTAGGTCAAGGGGAAGGGGTTCAAAACAAATTTTGAAAATTTGAAAATCTCATATCTCGAAAAATTCATATAGAACGGTATGTTTTTTATTTCATATTTAGATAGAGTTTGTTCCGTAGAATTTTTTAAGACCATCCGCAGCTTTGGTCCTTTGGTCCGTTCGTTCACAATGACGGCTCAAAGATTGTGCCTCACAACACGATCGTGACTCAAACTGTTGAAATACAGGTCCATTTTCATACTAACAAGCTCTTTGGAACAGTCGAGTTTGTTGTTCTGAGGTGCGTTTCGTGCTACTGAAATGAAGGTAATTTCGAATGTTTGTTGGTAGGTACTTCTTTTATAGAAAAATTATTACCAACGTAGTATTAAAAACCCCAGAATTATATCGTATTAATTGATCATAATTAATAATAATTATTATTAATAATAAATACGAATTATTAATACCTAACAATAAATTATAATAATTTTCACTAGGTACTTGATAAAATTGTTAATGATTAGTGATAATTGATAATAATAATTAATCTAACATTTAGGATATAGACATTCAGACCTAGTGATCTAGTCAGAAGGGTGATCTGTACAAAGAAGATAATGAACCGTTGTGTCAAGAATTTGCAGAGTTTTTTTATTCGATTTTCTGAATCTACGTATCTTGAAACGTAAACTAACAAATTTTGAGGGGGGGTTAAAAAAATTTTTCCTTTGGGCGATTCCAATGGTTCATTATCGAAGATAATAAACCAAAAACTCTGCAAATTCTTGACACAACGGTTTATTATCTTCTTTGTACAGATCACCCTTCTGTCTCTATTACTGAATGATAGATCAATTATTATTATGGATTATCATTAATTATCAATAATTATTATCAAGTACCCAGTGTAAATTATTAATATTTATTGTTGGTTATTATTAATTTTTATGCTTCATTAATAATACTTAATTATTATTAAATATTATTCATCAACTCGATATTTGAAAACCATGTGCTGTTTGAATCAGCTGGGCCGGTTTGAAAATGGACCCGACAGGCTGCCTTACGATTCACTCTCATGTTGACGATTTTTGATCTGATCCAACTTTGAGCCGCCATTGTGAACGAACGGCTGGTCGTACAAAGCTGTGGATGGTCTTTAAAAATTCTAAGAAATAAACTCTATCTAAATATGAAATAAGAAACATACCGTTGGATGGGAATCCTTCGAGTTTTGAAATTTTCAAAATTTCAAAATTCGTTTTGAACCCCTTCCCCTTGACCTAGGGTTATGAAAAGTTTCGAGGATCACTGTGGGGTTGGTCGGAACCCTTAACAAAAATTTCGAAATTTTAACTCAACGCTAACTGGGCAAAGTGCGCGGATGGCGTACTGCGGCATTATCGAAGATAATAAACCAAAAATCAAATCAATCACAAAATTACTGTTACAGCTCTTAATCCGAAATGGAGGTGAACTCAATCATTTATTCTTAAGTTGTCTGGAATATTATTATCTTCGGATAACGCCTTGTTGTTAAATAGAGTAATCGTCAATCGGGTATATTTATGTAATACTTAGATTGAGAGGATGGTCAACAAGTTGACATACTTTGTCGCTCCCATGATTGAACAATAGCAATTGAGCTATAAATACCTCCTTTCTGATAAATGGAGTGTTCTAAAACCTGTAGGTAATTATGGAATGCCTATAGCAAGGGTCGGCGACCTGCGGCCCGCGGACAACCTGCCATTTCGAGGAAAAAAAACTCTGCAAATTCTTGACAAAACGGTTTATTATCGTGCAGATCACCTTTTTCTCTAGATCACTAAATGGTAGATTATGAATTATCATTATTTGTTATTAATTATTATGAAGTAGTGTGAATAATTCACATTATTATTATTAATAACTATTAGAAATGATGTAGGTGACACGTATCACACATTTTTGTGAATTTTACTCAAATTTACTGTATTTTTAGTGGATTCCGCTCAAATGTTCCTACTTTACCTAGAATTTTTTTTACTCAGATAAAAAACGGAATTCTTTCAATATTAAGATTTTTTCGTGTTTTCGGCTTTATCACACTAAAATGGCCATAACTCCCTTAATTTACGTGAAAATTCCAATCTAATTACGCTGTTAGAAAGAACACAACATTTCCTATCTCTCTAATTAAAAACAAAATTTTTTTGATTCGCCAAAACGAAATATGAAATTAAAAAAACCGTTTCATCTGAATTTTTCGAGTTTTGAAATTTTCAAAATTTCAAAATTCGTTTTAAACCCCTTCCCCTCGACCTAGGGTTATGAAAAGTTTCGAGGATCATTGTGGGGTTGGTCGGAACCCGTAACAAAAATTTCGATATCTTTCAAGGGTTCCTGAGACGTTTAGTAGTCATTTAGTAATCGGTGCTTACCCGACCCATTTTGCCGTTTCTGTTCGCTTCGACATTTTCTTCATCCAAAACCGTGGATGGCTTATGTTGAGGAAGCCGTGGGGGTTCTGTCACACTCAAGGAGTCCGCTTGTCCCACTAAGTCGCGATACCGCCTCAGAACCGTTACGAAGGCGACTACTCTCTCTTGAACTTTATTCCTACGCCCGAACGTCCTAAAGCAAACCGTCGTAACCTCATTGTATGGAAAAGCTGTCACTTTGGTTACTTTCTGCCAACTTCACCTTTTAGCGAATCTTCGAAGAAAAGGAAGCTATTGTTTTCGGTCCAAAATTGTTAAAACTCGAATTTCCGACAACATTTTATAAATAAGTACCAAAATCCATTTTAGACCATCCTGAATCCACTGCCAAACGACACCTCAAATTATACAGGGTGTCTACAGATATTATGGGACACACTCAAGAAATCAATTCTACAGCTAATTTGCATGGGTTAGCATTAAAAATATAAAATTAATGATGAACAACTTATTTTAAATTTGTTGGAGTCATTTTAATAACTTGGTTTAATAACGATTAGCCCTTTCTGGGAAAATGGCCCACAGGCGTCTTTACTTTGAAGCAATTGACACTCATTGTTGACGTGTGAACAGAAGAGAACCCGTTTGCGGCGGAGAGATCAGAATGTACCAAAACAGTAACCAAAAAATAGTTCTTACCATCGGCAGAAGAAAGTTCATTCTTAATCGCTGGCTCTTCCTCGAATTCATGTTCCTCTTTGACTTCGACAACATCCAGTTCAGGATTCAGGGGGTCGAAATACACTCCATCTTCTATAACAAGAACATATTCGATTTGGATGATTCGCATAAGATTCGATTATTTAGGTACTTCTTAATGTTGATAACCCTAATCGGAACCTCCCCTCAGGTTGTTCAGGTAACGCTATTCTGTTAATAAAAAGGTGTTAATTGAAAGTCTTCTGTGTGCGCATTGTCTTAAAAGTAATAAGTATAGTACAGTAGGACGTCATAATTTTATTTGGTTAGGAAGTATTTTTCCTTCAAAAAGAGACACATATCATGAATTTTCCCGAAATACGCCTCTAGATGGCTGAAACAATACACCGCCGAAATACCAAATAATCAACTAAGGTAGCAGAGATTACTATATAATATTAGACTTCGTATACAGGGGTGTCTACAGTAATTATGGGACAAACTCAAGGAATCAATTCCACAGCTAATTTGCAACAAAAAGTGCCTCCTAAAATGTTTTCATTGCCCAATTAAAAACCGTCTTTTTCACTTCAGATATTTTTTTTTTTTTTTTTTTTTTTTTGTTGTTGTTGTTGTTGTGTGTTCGACCTTGTCTCAGTACAACGGCTCCAACTCCCTTAAATTAATGTGGAAAATAAATGTTGAGAATACTGTTGGAAAGCGTCAAATTTGCTATCTCCATGATATAAAATCCGATTTTTTAACACAGTCCTAATTCATGACAAAATGCCCAAGTCCAAAATTTGAAGATTTCTTTTTTTTCTTTCGTATTTTGCGCTATCAGTACGGGGATCTTTCGGCGTGCACTCCTCGGGCAAAACTTGCCCAGAATCTCAGCTTTCCAATGGTATTTTTAAAAAAATGTTTTTCACAGTGAACTTTGGTGGGGAAAATGTTGAAAAATGTATAAACTGAGGTGTTACACTGCAAAAAAGGAGGCGAGATGTGTTTTAAAACCAGTTAAATAAGAACATTTTACACAAAACCCGTTATTTCTTCGAAAATTCGCTCTTATAATCATGCTGCATGTCTGTGGATTTTTTTTAGCTTAGATATAGCTGGTAGTTCTCTATGGTTCGCCCATATCCTTGGTAGATTAGCCTATTTCTGAGACGGTCCATTGATTTACCGGTACAATCAAACCTTGCACACCAGCATACCTTGCATACCATCGATCGTCGACAACGAGGAGAACCTCGTTCGATTAATTAATGATCAATATCATAATAGGATAGCGAGGATTGGGTGTATACACAGATGGATGACAAATATGGCTAATTCTAGCCCAAGACCCCTATTTATAAATCAAAATTAGGTAGGTAAACAACCTCCCAACTACTCATGTTTCGCAATAGACATGAATAGACATGAATAATATTCAGATCATACTTATTATGCTCCGTTTTGAAAAAAAAAAAACTTTTCAAGTGATTCAATCAGGCACATACAAGATTTATAAAACCCAGAAGACATAAGTACAACACTCTCTTAGTGATGGATTTTAGCCCTTTCAAAAGGCACAAGTTCATGTAAATTTTATGACTTTCCTCCAAATTAGTTTGGAATAATTTGATCTTAACGGGCTACTAAAAGAGCTATTGTAGCCAAGTTTTTGGTTAACCCCGTTGTCCCCTCCCCTCTATAAAAGCTGATTAAAAGCTGATTTTCCTGTAGGCGTTTAGTGAGTGGATACCGATCCCCGACAATACACCCCGGGTTTACACACTACACTAATACATCCATCTGTCTGAAACTTATAAACAATGTATTATAGTTCGGGTAAAAATCTATTCTTTAGGTGAGTTTCAGACATTTTATTTTCGGAATGATGACACCTTATTAACGTTTGGGTCAGGTTCACTACGTTATGAAGCACCTAGTTACTTGGTACAATAATTTTAGGTAATGAATTATTACTGAGCTTTTGGATGATGTGACGTATAAGTTATACGGTATAATTATTATTGTACCGTATAATTATAAATTATACGGTATAATATTGAAGTTCGGTTTGACACGCGAGGAAGGGCTATTTTTCTGTATGCACCATTAAAAGAATAATATTATTATTATTATAAACAAAAGTACTAGTACTAGTTGAGTTCCCAAATTTAGATGTATCTGTGTATACACAGGTTCAGCTGTCTTGAAATTTACTGTGACCTCAGAGTAATCACCGAACGCCACACTTTGAGGGCGAACGATTTCTAGTTCCAAAAAATCGTAAGGTTTGGGTTCGGAGCTGCAGCTGCGAAATACGTATTATGAGTTCTCGTATTTTAAACCTGTTTAAAAAATTACCAGGGGCTCGTTCTAGACTCTCCGTATGGGAAGTGTTACGTGGAATATGTTATTTAACACTTTGCCTAACTAGGTGTTACCCAAATATTACCTAACCCAAGCCTATGAACCCGTATGACAGCATAACCTGACATGAGGGTTAGGTAGTGTGAAACTCTCTGTAGAACAACCTGGTCACCCTATAGATTCGCCTACTGTGTCTCGTTCAATAGCGTATCCTGTGAGACATTTACTATTAGAATCGTGGGAATCAATAATCGCCGTCGCCTCATAGTGATAGCGTTTTCGATCGCTCATTAACAGCTTATTCCAAATTGTTAACATTCTACCCTACAAAAAAAAAAAAATAATAATGAATGAAAAAATATACACATGACCACACAGGTACCACTACAAGTGCTTGTGGTAAATATACCACATATAATGCGCCGCCCGTATCGCTCTGAATGGATATTTCAATAAATAATTTATTGATTTATGAATCGGGCAACCTACTCGACGTACATATAATATAATTATTATATTATATGTACCTACCTACGTCAAGTAGGTTGCCTGATTCACCTAATAGTCATTACTGATCCTAGTAAAATAAAGAATTATCGTTGTTTACTGTTTTTCAACGTGGAACATGTTTTAGCCTTCAACTAACTGGCTGAAACCGTCCATTCGTTAAGCTACAACACATTTCGTTACGATATTCGATCTGCTCCAACTTTGAGCCCTCATTGTGAACTAACGGTCGGTCGTACAGAGCTCCGGATGGTCTTAAAACATTTTAATTATATACTCTATTTAAATGTGAACAAAAACTATACCGTTCCAATTGAATTTTTCGAAATATGAATTTTGGTTTATTATCTTCGATAATGAACCATTGGAATCGCCCAAAGAAAAAAATTTTTTAACCCCCCTCAAAATTTGTTGGTTTACGTTTCAAGACACGTAGATTCAGAAAATCGAATAAAAAAACTCTGCAAATTCTTGACACAACGGTTCATTATCTTCTTTGTACAGATCACCCTTCTGTCTAGATCACTAGGTCTAAATGTCTAGATCCTAAATGTTAGATTAATTTTTATTATCAATTATCACTAATTATTAACAATTTTATCAAGTACCTAGTGAAAATTATTATAATTTATTGTTAGGTATTAATAATTCGTATTTATTATTAATAATAATTATTATTAATTATTACGATATAATTCTGGGGTTTTCAATACTACGTCGGTAATAATTTTTCTATAAAAGAAGTACCTACCAACAAACATTCGAAATTACCTTCATTTCCGTAGCACGAAACGCACCTCAGAACAACAAACTCGACATCACTTAAGCCATATGATGTTCCAAAGAGCTTGTTAGTATGAAAATGGACCCGTATTTCAACGGTTTTATTCACGATCGTGTTGTGAGGCACAATATTTGAGCCGTCATTGTGAACGAACGGCTGGTCGTACAAAGCTGCGGATGGTCTTAAAAAATTCTACGGAACAAACTCTATCTAAATATGAAATAAAACAACGGTTTATTATCTTCCTTGTGCAGATCACCCTTATGTCTATACCAGACTGTATTGCAAATCGGAACCATACCATATACTCACCGTACTCATACCATACCATACGAATTTCTTTCCTATCATACCATACTGTATTATACCAAATCATACATACAATAATAGGTATACCATACCATACTCATACCATGTCATACAAACCGAGTGAATATTGAAATGTCATCCATTTCTGACCTATATTTAAAATTTCAAGTATCTAGCTCATCATCAAAATTTAATTTGTTTAAACAAATAGGTATTATTTAAACAATTTTACAGACAAGAAACCGAGTGAATCCAGTTCTGTGATCCAGTTCTGACCTATTTTTAAAATTTCAAGTCAATAGCTCATCATCAAAATTTAATTTGTATTATTACAAAAAGGTATTATTTAAATAATTTTACAGATGAGAAACCGAGTAAATATTGCAATGTGGTCTATCCCCGACTCACGGTTAAAATTTCTAGACTGTAGTTTACCGGGAAGATGACAAAAGGTAGTTTTATTCTGGGCGTCTGAGGGTTGGGTCACATAACGGCCGTTTTCGACGCGAAAGATTAGTGTTTTTCCTAAACCTTTGCGCGCTCACTGTGAACGAACGGCTGGTCGCACAAAAATCCACTTGGTCTTAAAAGATTCGCAATTTTTCAGGTTAACCGTTGTGTCACGGCGGACGGACGGCGTACGGCGGACGGACGGATTTTTTTTTATTCGATTTTCTGAATCTACGTGTCTTGAAACGTAAACCAACAAATTTTGAGGGGGGGTTAAAAAATTTTTTCTTTGGGCGATTCCAATGGTTCATTATCGAAGATAATAAACCAAAACTCAGCAAATTCTTGACACAACGGTTTATTATCTTCCTTGTGCAGATCACCCTTCTGTCTATACCAGCCTGTATTGCAAATCGGCACCATACCATATTCTCACCGTACTCATACCATACCATACGAATTTCTTTCCTATCATACGATACTGTATTATACCAAATCATACATACAATAATATACCATACCATACTCATACCATGTCATACAAACCGAGTGAATATTGAAATGTCATCCATTTCTGACCTATATTTAAAATTTCAAGTATCTAGCTCATCATCAAAATTTAATTTGTTTAAACAAATAGGTATTATTTAAACCATTTTACAGACAAGAAACCGAGTGAATCCAGTTCTGTGATCCAGTTCTGACCTATTTTGGTTTATTATCTTCGATAATGAATCATTGGAATCGCCCAAGGAAAAAAATTTTTTAACCCCCCCTCAAAATTTGTTGGTTTACGTTTCAAGATACGTAGATTCAGAAAATCGAATTAAAAAAAGTCCGTCCGTCCGCCGTACGCCGTCCGCCGTACGCCGTCCGCCGTACGCCGTCCGCCGTCCGCCGTACGCCGTCCGCGCCACTTTGCCCAGTTAGCGTTGAGTTAAAATTACGAAATGTTTTTTATGGGTTTCGACCCACCCCACAATGGTCCTCGAAACTTTTCATAACCCTAGGTCAAGGGGAAGGGGTTCAAAACGAATTTTGAAAATTTGAAAATCTCATATCTCGAAAAATTCATATAGAACGGTAGGTTTTTTATTTCATATTTAGATAGAGTTTGTTCCGTAGAATTTTTTAAGACCATCCGCAGCTTTATAGGACCTTCCGTTCGTTCACAATGACGGCTCAAAGATTGTGCCTCACAACACGATCGTGACTCCAACTGTAGAAATACAGGTCCATTTAAATATTAACAATCTCTTTGGAACATCATATGGCTTAAGTGATGTCGAGTTTTTTGTTCTGAAATACGTTTCGTGCTACGGAAATGAAGGTAATTTCGAATGTTTGTTGGTAGGTACTTCTTTTATAGAAAAATTATTACCGACGTAGTATTAAAAACCTCAGAATTATATCGTATTAATTAATCATAATTAATAATAATAATAATTAATAATAAATACAAATGATTAATACCTAACAATAAATTATAATAATTTTCACTAGTTTAAAATTTCAAGTCAATAGCTCATCATCAAAATTTAATTTGTATTATTACAAAAAGGTATTATTTAAACAATTTTACAGATGAGAAACCGAGTAAATATTGCAATGTGGTCTATCCCCGACTCACGGTTAAAATTTCTAGACTGTAGTTTACCCGGAAGATGACAAAAGGTAGTTTTATTCTGGGCGTCTGAGGGTTGGGTCACATAACGGCCGTTTTCGACGCGAAAGATTAGTGTTTTTCCTAAACCTTTGCGCGCTCACTGTGAACGAACGGCTGGTCGCACAAAAATCCACTTGGTCTGAAAAGATATGAAATTTTCAAAATTTCAAAATTCGTTTTGAACCCCTTCCCCTTGACCTAGGGTTATGAAAAGTTTCGAGGACCATTGTGGGGTTGGTCGAAACCCATAAAAAAAATTAAAAATTTCGTAATTTTAACTCAACGCTAACTGGGCAAAGTGGCGCGGACGGCGTACGGCGGACGGCGTACGGCGTACGGCGGACGGACGGATTTTTTTTTATTCGATTTTCTGAATCTACGTATCTTGAAACGTAAACTAACAAATTTTGAGGGGGGGTTAAAAAAATTTTTTCTTTGGGCGATTCCAATGGTTCATTATCGAAGATAATAAACCAAAAATCCGTCCGTCCGCCGTACGCCGTACGCCGTTTCGACCAACCCCACAATGGTCCTCGACACTTTTCAGAACCCTAGGTCAAGGGGAAGGGGTTCAAAACAAATTTTGAAAATTTGAAAATCTCATACATAATGGTTCGGGATATATCCCGAAAAATTCATATAGAACGGTATGTTTTTTATTTCATATTTAGATAGAGTTTGTTCCGTAGTTTTTTTTAAGACCATCCGCAGCTTTGTAGGACCAGCCGTTCGTTCACAATGACGGCTCAAAGATTGTGCCTCACAACACGATCGTGACTCAAACTGTTGAAATACAGGTCCATTTTCATACTAACAAGCTCTTTGGAACATCATATGGCTTAAGTGATGTCGAGTTTGTTGTTCTGAGGTGCGTTTCGTGCTACTGAAATGAAGGTAATTTCGAATGTTTGTTGGTAGGTACTTCTTTTATAGAAAAATTATTACCAACGTAGTATTAAAAACCCCAGAATTATATCGTATTAATTGATCATAATTAATAATAATTATTATTAATAATAAATACGAATTATTAATACCTAACAATAAATTATAATAATTTTCACTAGGTACTTGATAAAATTGTTAATGATTAGTGATAATTGATAATAATAATTAATCTAACATTTAGGATCTAGACATTTAGACCTAGTGATCTAGACAGAAGGGTGATCTGTACAAAGAAGATAATGAACCGTTGTGTCAAGAATTTGCTGAGTTTTTTTAGCATGGAACATGCTTTAGCCTTGGACTAACTAGCCGAAAAATGTCACGCGGAAGTGTCACGATATTTTAACGATGATTTTCACGTACACCCGAGTACCTAGTTGCTAGGGAAATGAAACTTCTTTCATTTTCATCGGACAAAAATCGTTTTCCATTCGTTGGAAAGCTCTTGATTTATACTATAACTATATAAATTGATACTCTAACTATATACTTGATTTATAACTATATAAATGAATGTTAATTTAACTTAATTTAACATAATTTAATTTAATTTATGTTAATAATAGATGTAGTAAACAATGCCGCTTGTTTTGTCCCCCTGGCGAGGCGCGCAGCGCCGATTTTTTTTTTTTTTTTTTTTTTTTTTTCAATTCGATTTTCGGAATCAACTTATCTTGAAACGTAAACCATCAAATTTTGATGGGGAGTAATTTTTTTCGTGGGCGATCCCAAAGGTTAATTATTGAAGATGTTTAACCGAAAATACGGAGTGCTGTTTGATCTCTCGCAGCCAGTCTTTCAAAGTGGACTAATTGATTTACGGAAACTGTTATCCACCTTTGTATTATGTGTTTCCACAACACCCAACTGTAGTACATATTACGATCGTATATTATATTATATCAAAAAGCTTTGAGCATCGTTTTTGAGGACTTCAAAAATTGTTTGAACTCCCACGTTCATCCCTCTTCATGAACTCACATCCTTCTATCAGGTTCGGTGAGCATGACTGCCACAACTATAGCTTCTTCTTCAGAAGAATCTGATGATGATGAATCACTCATGAATGCAGGTATTATTGAACTGGTATAATAGAGAGATCAACCAGTTACTGTAATGGAACTCAATGGAGTGAAACTACACTCATACTCAGCAAACGGGAACTAGGTTTGTACCTCGAGAATGAGGGAAGGTTGAAAAGGGGGGAAAATTGCGAGTGATGGGGGACGTAGAGTTGAGGAATGTCCTTCCCGTGTCCTGCCCTGTGTGGGGATAGGACGCATCCCACGTCCTAGCCGCGGCGTCCCACGTCCTACCAGCGGCGGCCCACGTCCTAGCCGCGGCGTCCCACGTCCTACCTGCGGCCATCCACGTTCTACCCTCGGCGTCCTCTTACTGTCCTCTTCCTGAAAAAAGGGGGAATTGGACAATAAGGTCGCCAGGGCTGCACAGGCTGCCAGACGGTCGCCAGGTAGTCCAGTCGATGGAGTATCTGAAAAGGCCGTACCTTGCAAAAGGGGGCGTAAAAGATTTTATTGTTTTATTCGGTCTGTTTGGGACCCAATAAAATGAATTCAGAGTTTGCACACGAAATTTAGAACGGCAAAACTTTTGGTAACCAAAGAACCTCGAAATTTTCGGACTTGTTTCGGTTTTTGGCTTACAACTCCAAAACTGCAATCTTACGCCAAAAGTCACTAATGCAAAACTAAAGTTGATAAAATTCCGCGAGGATTAAAAAACAAAAGTAAACTACCGCAGTGACCCCTATACTGCCGTGCTAAGATAAAGTCCCCTATCGACCATTTTGGTGTTTTTGGAGTTGGGCACATGGCTGCTTAGATCTCGACGTGGCGCGTCTTTTCTGCCAAGCTAGAATTTCCTACCTCCATTGGAAAGGTTCGAAAAAAGACTTTATCCTATCTCCAGTTTGATGATCTGGGCCCCCTTCCTCACTTAACTGCATTTTTCTCGACATGAAAAAAATGGAGATAGGTGGTTTTAACTTACGGCGGCAGTATAAAACGTACCTATCACAAAATTGTTGGAAAATAACCTATAATAATATTATAGATAGTTGATAGGTAATATTACGTAATACATTATTACGTAATATTATAGATACTACTTATAGATACTTATTACATCATAATATGTATCAACTACCTATACTACTATATCAATGGACCTATGTATTCATGTAAAGCTACTTACATACACACCCAAACATCAGCCAACCTTTTTATTTACACATTCAACAACTTAAATACCATAATAAATAATATTATAATAATCATTTTCGACAAAAAATGACCACATTTGGCTGGAGTGTTTGTTCACATTTAGTTAGAGTTAATTTTTTACAATTTTTTGAGACAATCCGCAGCTTCGTACGACCAGCCGTTTGTTCACAATGGGGTAAAAAGTGGGAAAAAATTGTTTCAAAGTGAAGAAACGAGGGTTTTTATGGCAAAAAACGTGTTAAAGGCAAAAAATCATACAAATGTCAAATACGAGTTCTTTGCAAAGTATTGAAACAACGGTTTATTATCTTCTTCGTGCAGATCACCCTTCTGTCTTGATCACTTAAGGTAGATTGATTGTTATTGTGAATTATCATGAATTATTATTAATTATTATGAAGTAGTGAAAAATTCTTATTATTTATAATTAGTAATTATTACTCATTATGACTAATTATTATTAATTAACTCCATATCGGAAAGACGAACAACTCGAAAAAAAGTTGATCAAATCGAATCGAGTTGTGTAGTCATTCACGAGTTAACTTCTACTAAATAAATTGTAATTGTGGGCGCAAGATGGGTGTGGGTGGGAAAGAGGAGAGCGAGGAGGTCGGCGGGGGTGGACGGCGGGGGTGGACGGCGGTTTGAGGTCGGCGGTTTGAGGACGGCGGTTTGAGGGCGGTGGTTTGAGGACGGTGGTGCAGGAGCGGGCAAGGGGCGGTGACGTGTGGAATGGGGGCCGGACTATTATTGCATCACAATAATAAGGAGGAAGGCGTTGGAGGAGCGGGCAGTTGCTGGTGACGAGCGAGAAAGGGGGCGAAAGTATTGAAGTGAAATTGCCCCAAATATTCTGTATTGACTGAAAACAATAATAACACAAGCCCAGTGTCGTTATTTTGTAATTTTAATTGTCACGCGGGACTATGTCGCCTATGCATCAATACGGCCTTGATCTGTACAAAGAAGATAATAACCCGTTGTGTCAAGAAGTTGCAGAGTTTTAACAGCGTTTTCTCAAATCTCAGAAAGGACCCATCCACATATAGGTAATTTGATTTTTAAGAGTTCTACTACACTAATTGCATTTTTACAAAATAGGAAATGACACAGAATTCAATTAGGTTTGAATTCAAGAGGAAAAGAAGAAAATCCCAATACAATCAACACCTGATTTGCAAAATTGAAAAAACGTTGATGCCTGATTACTCAAAACTAGGAAATTTTGTTTGGTTCCCTTCTGGTTAATGCCGTCCACTTTGAAGTAGTCCGTCGGCTGCTCAATGTGGGTCAACCGATGCGATAACTGAGAGTGTTTATCAATCTACTGGGGTTTTGTTGTCATTCTTATATTAATGAAATAAGCGATCTCACAACTAATAAATGAAATAACTAGGGATTTCTAAGTTTTGTAAAACAGTCTATGTACACCTTTCTCGTAGTTTTTCTTGTATTTTCAATAAGTTCATTATCAGATGAATTAACGAAGGCGTTAATCTGATGTACATTTTTCTGTTAAACCACCCAAGCTAGTTAAGTGCGTAACGTTATCTATAATATCTATAATTGTATTAAACTCAGCATAAGAAATTGAGCTTTATTGTACAAAAACCTGAGTAGTAATGAACAATACCTATAGAAATCTGAAATTATGAAGCGTTGTGTTGTTAAGATACAACAAATTATAACTGGATGATCATAACATTTTCCCCCCGTTTTAGTCCCTTACATAGTCGTCCAAGTATTTTGGAGGTCGGCGGTTCCTCTGAGGACGTGGTGATCGCAGCCCTAGCTCATTTCGATCCTGTTCCTGTGGAAGTTCACTAGGAGGTTCTGGCTGAAGTGGTTCGGGTAGGATCTCACGAGCTTGCTCGGAACCAGGAGTAGGTACTACCGCTGGTTCCTCCACTAGAGGTAAAGTTGAGCCTTTTGGAGCTAGATGACGAAAGGAAACTGTCGTCTCTCTGCCGTCCTGGAGGCGGACTATCGCATAGTTTGGAGTAGATTCCATCAGTTCCACTTCGTCCACTAATGGGTCATATTTACTTGTTCTATGATGTCGACGCATCAGGACTGGTCCCGGAATCGTCAACCACGCTGGGAGAGAGGTCCCATTAGAGCTTCTTCTTGAGTGACGGAACATCAGTTCATGTGGCGTAGAGTTAGTCGACGTACATAGGAGCGACCGAATTGAGTTCAGAGCTGCAGGAACCACAGATTCCCAATGTCGGATGTCAAGGCCCTTTGATCTGAGAGCAAGCTGGATTGTCCTCCAGATTATCCCGTTGAATCGTTCCACTTGCCCATTCCCACGAGGGTTGAAGGTGGAGGATCTACTTGTGGCAATTCCATTAAGTGTGAGAAATGACTTTAGTTCTGCCGACATAAAAGCACTGCCCTGATCAGAATGGATGTAACTTGGTGTGCCAAACAATGTAAATAACAGTCTCAAATTTTTAATTACGGATGCCGCTGAGGTGTCTCGACAAGGAAAAGCGAATGGAAACCTCGAATATTCGTCAACAACCGTGAGAATGTATGAATTGCCCGAGTTAGATGGAAGGGGTCCCTTGAAATCCAAGTTGAGTCGTTCAAATGCTGTTGTTGCTTTAATAAGGTTCCCTTGGAATACTGCAAAACGCGGTTTTATTTCACAACAGACAGGACAGTTCTTTGTCATTTCCCGAATCTCATTTATAGAATAAGGGAGATTCTTACATCGCACCCAATGACTCATGCGGGTGACCCCTGGGTGGCATAACATGTCGTGAAGCTCTTCGAGAGAACGTTTGATGTTGGGTTCCGTTGAAGCGCACATTCGAGAGAAAGCATCAGCTTCCAGGCCTGTAGATGATATCAAAGTGATATGAAGAGAGCTCGAGACGCCAGCGCTGAATTTTCTCATTTTTTATTTTGTTTGTGATCTTCAAATCGAACATGAATGCTACGGATTGTTGGTCTGTGATGAGCTTGAATGGGCGGCCGAGTAAAAGATACCTCCACTTTCGAAGTGACTCCACAATGGCATATGCTTCTTTTTCGACGGCCGAATGGCACTGCTCTGTTCCTGAGAGTGTTCTTGAGAAGAAGGCCACGGGTCTTCCCATTTGCGATAATATTGCTGCAATTGCGTGGTCCGAAGCGTCAGTTTCGACCACGAACTCCCCTTCTTCATCGATGTTATGAACAGCCGAATTGACGATAGCTGCCTTCAAGTCGTTGAAGGCTTCCAATGCATTTCCCTTTAGAGGAAAACACTTACACTCAACTAGAGGTCTGATTTTTTCCGAAAAGTTGCAAATGAATCTCGAGTAGTGAGCAAACATTCCCATGGCTGGCTTCAAAGATGATACGTCTGAGGGCACAGGAAAGTTAAGGAGCGGTGCAAGTCTATCCATGTCTGGCTTGATTGTATGATTTTCAATGGTGTGGCCCAACAAATTGATGGACGTGACATTAAAGTTACTCTTTTCTTTATTAATGGTAAGATTGTACTTGGTAGCAGCCTTGAGGAAATTGGAGAGGTTTCTATTATGATCCTCTTGAGAGTGCCCACAAACCGTAATATCGTCCAAGTAGGCGTAGGTCCCTTCAAGCTTCTCAGCACTGATTATTCCTTGCACAAATCTCTGGAAGCAAGGGACCCCATTAGTGACCCCAAAAGGGATTCGATTGAACTGGAAAAGCTTTCCATTGGCCTCAAACGCCGTGAAGGGACGATTTTCTTCCTGGATAGGAACTTGATGGTAAGCCGATTTCAAATCTATAGTACTGAATATGCTGTATTTTGCCACACTATTCACAACATCGTCTATACGTGGGAGTGGGAAAGCATCGAGAAGAGTGAATCGGTTTATAGTCTGGGAATAGTCTATGCACATGCGTTTTTTGTGTTTGTCATCGTTTGCAATACAAATCTGTGCTCGCCATGGGGATGTACTTTCCTCTATAACATTGCTCTCTATAAGCTTATTTATCTCCGCTGCAATGAATTCCTGGTCACTTCTAGAAAAACGATGAGAGCGGATAGCAATAGGCTTGATAGTAGGGAGCAGGTTTCGAAATAAATCTACCTCGGGTACGTTAGCAACTGCTAAACTACAGATCTCAAGGGGAGGCCTTGGTCCCTTGAAATTAATACTGACTGTCTTATACTCTTGGAGTATGTCGTGGCCGATAATTAGGTCTGCGCAAGAGTAGGGTAGGACTGCAATTTTTATTTTCCTGAAAAGCTGTTCGCCTAGCTGTAGGTCAACGACACAACAGTTCTGAATAGTACAAGAAAGGGATGTGGTAGCCATAGAGATGTTTCCCTTGTGTTCTTTTAGAAATGGGAAGCCTGATCGCCGTGCGAAACCCTCGTCCAAAAAGGTTGAAGTGCTTCCACTGTCTATTAAGGCCTTAGCCCTAAAGCCATTAACAAGTATGTCCACTACCGATCTAGAAAGACAACGGGGAGCTGATCCGCATACAGACGTTGCAATTACTCTATTGACCTCATCAGTTACCACAGCAAGCTGCTGTTTTCTTGATCGACACACACTTGAAAAATGCCCTAGTTTGCCGCATCTTGTGCATTGCTTATCTTTAGCGGGACAATCACTACGTGGATGTCTAGCTCGGCCGCAGAAATAACATTTTTTGTCGTTAATGAGGGACGCTGTGGAATCTCTCTCTGAACAGTGTTGGGTGTCGGCACTAGGAACAGCGTTGATGACAGGACTCGGGATAGGCACGTTATACGATGCTGAATGTCAATGTTGAGTTCTCTAATAATCGCTGTCTTATATCAGAAGAAAGCAAACCCCGAATGAATGCATCGCGGGTATAGTCATCTCTATTAGTAATGGCTGTAACTGCCTGGAATGTGCACTCCTTACCTAATAATGTAAGGGCCCTATAATACTGGTCAATAGTTTCATGTGAAGCTTGTGCTCGAGTGGCCAACTGGTGGCGAGCGTATATTTCATTGACCGGCTTTATATATGCTGCTTTGAGTGTATCGACGGCTGTGCTGTACAAGGCCGCCTCGCTGATTAAAGAGTAGACCGTAGGAGATACATGATTGAAGAGAAGTTGAAGCTTACCCTCTTCAGTGATATCCGGTACCCCCGTCAAAAAGTTCTCGAAAGTACGAAACCAGTGCTTCCAATCTAATGCAGAACTGGGTGAGTTCGGATCCGCTTCCAGACGGCCAGGACGAAGAAGGCGATCCATGAGGTTTTTGTACAATAAATTGTATTAAACTCAGCATAAGAAATTGAGCTTTATTGTACAAAAACCTGAGTAGTAATGAACAATATAGAAATCTGAAATTATGAAGCGTTGTGTTGTTAAGATACAACAAATTATAACTGGATGATCATAACAATAATATAGTTACCTATAATATAGATACATATTATGTACCCAATGTTAAACCTGGATAATAATTATTAACTTCAGACATACTGAGGGTTGGCGTGTTTACTATGTGGACATCTATCAGATAATATCTTCACCTATCACCTATCATCGGTCGGACATCAAGAGGCAGGAATTTCCCTTGTCGTTGCAGAGCTACTACTGAAGCTATTCGCTGAAGGTTAACTAAATATCGTACTGAACTTATCATATTATACTGAACTTCTCATATTATGCTATCAAGTTCAGTACGATATTTAGTTAAGTGTTCGATAGCAACCTTATGCGAATAGCTTCAGTAGTAGCTCTGCAACGACAAGGGAAATTTTTGCCTCTTGTTGTCCGACCGATGACAGAGTCGGTCGTGATAGATGACATTTGTATGAGCCAGATTTTAGAGCCTGGACGCTGGTGATTATCGAAATTGAAATAGAAAATTTAGTGAAATGGTGTAGAGCACACTTAATAAAAATTAATAAGAAAAATGCAGAAGCATAGTGATAGGGCACGCCAGACAAATAACTTCAATCAAGCGGGAAATCGTTCCAAAAATTAAAATTGAAAAATTAGAAATTGAATATGAAAAAGAAATGTTTAGGTATTAATAACAATAATAATTATTGTTATTAATACCTAAACAATTATTGTTATTGACCAAAAAATGAAATGGAAGTCACAGGTAAATGTTAGTTGTAACAAAACTGTTAAGGCTACATATCAGCTAAGAAAAATAGGAAGAGATTACCCCCAGCACGTTAAAAAACTAGTCCAGGCCCTGATCTGCTCAATGTTTGATTATGCTGCTACACGCTTCACGGACATGCAAGAAGGCACGACCTGGAAGCTACGAAAACCACTCAACGCTGCTGTTCGATTCATATTCAATGCAGAACTTGACGAACACATCACACCTTACTACAGAAAAATGAAATGACTGAAAATAAAAGATAGAAGGGAGCTGATATTCGCAATGATGCTGTATAAAGTGCTGACCGCAAAACAACCAAGGTATTTATTCGAAAGGTACAAAATAGTCTCTCTCGGACACGATTTAGCGGCTAGAGGGAGCAAAGATAGATTACAAATACCTAAGCACACGACTGACCGATTTGCGAAGTCTTTCGAAGTTGAAAGTGTACAATCGTATGTACAATAATAATTTGGAACTTTTTCTTAAGGCAAAAAATACAAATCAGTTTAAGGCGTTATATCTGGAACAACAGTTGTTCCAGATATAACGCCTTAAACTGATTTGTAGTTACTGCTGGCTAGGACAGATTAATAAGTAAGACCTTTTTCGTTATACACTATTACTTAGAAATAATATTTAAAAAAAATTAATTTATCACACTACTTTTGCTTTAACCTGACTAAATCTGCCCAGCATTAGGCCCACTCTTCCTGTAGGACAGAAGTAACATAATACATCATTCAATCAATCTTCGGTCAAGTACAAAATAGCTTTTACAGCATTCAACGTCCATCTTTCTGGCTTCACTAGTTCGCTCACCCTGACGTCATTGTCCTCTTGGGAAATTTCAAAAAAAATATATTTCTTCACTAACTTCGTACAGCTACGTAACTGGCGTCTACTCCTGAAAGGGTACAACGTTTGGGCAGAGCTCACGTGCCCATCTTTAATAAACCACAACAGCCGAAGGGGAGCTCATGTCACGGAAAACTTTCCCCACTTTCATATAACTTTTACACATTAACCTGTTGCATGGAACCAGTTGTGGTCAGCGTCCGCACCACTTTGCGAGCCTTGTCTTCCTGGTTTGAGACAAATAGAGGTCCATTTTCATACTAACAAATACTGGTCCATTTTCATACTAACAAGCTCTTTGGAACATCATATGGCTTAAGTGATGTCGAGTTTGTTGTTCTGAGGTGCGTTTCGTGCTACGGAAATGAAGGTAATTTCGAATGTTTGTTGGTAGGTACTTCTTTTATAGAAAAATTATTACCGACGTAGTATTAAAAACCCCAGAATTATATCGTATTAATTAATCATAATTAATAATAATTATTATTAATAATAAATACGAATTATTAATACCTAACAATAAATTATAATAATTTTCACTAGGTACTTGATAAAATTGTTAATAATTAGTGATAATTGATAATAATAATTAATCTAACATTTAGGATCTAGACATTTAGACCTAGTGATCTAGACAGAAGGGTGATCTGTACAAAGAAGATAATGAACCGTTGTGTCAAGAATTTGCAGAGTTTTTCCAATTTTAAAACGTTTTTCGTGATTTCGATCTTAAGTCATTAAAATGGCCAAAACTGCCGTAATCCGTCAAATAAATTCAAATGTTGTTATACCGTTAGAAAGAGCATTACATTTTCCACCTGCTTGATGCACAATCAAAATGTATTGAGCAAGTTAAATCGTGTATAAATCGAGACCAAAGTGCAAATTTTCAGATTTTCCGAAAAATAGTCGTTTTTCTATCGATTGCTTCTCTTTTAATCATTTTTCTTTCAGTGTGCCGGAAAAACTTGCTCCAAATATTACCTTTCCAACGGTGTACTCCAAATAAATTAGCGATTGAGTTTGAAGGAGAAAATGTTGTTTTAATGCAAAAACGGGAGATTTTTCAGCTATTGTTGTGATATTGAATCATGATTTTGAGCCCAGCCTTACTTTGATTTGACGCTACCGAGGCTCAGGATCAGCTGAGTGGCTTTCATTTCTATGCTACTTACGCTATGAATCTGGATGGTAAACTAGAGTTTTGGAATTTTAAACGTAGGTCGAGGATGGATGACCTTGCAATATTCATCAGGTTCCTTGGCTGTAAACTTGTTTAAACAATACCTATTGGTTTAAACAAATCGAATTTGGATGATGAGCTAAAATCTTGATATTTTAGGCTCCAGTCTCTTAAGACGTAGGGTCAAATTAACCACGCAATTGTCGTCCAGTGTTCTGGATAGATTTACATGAGCTGATAATATTATCTCAGATAAGGGATCTATAAAATTTCTCAGGGTGGTTTATTGGTAAATCATGCATATTACACTTTAGTTATATCTGAAGTGTGTAATCTGCATCGTGTTTAATTTGGGAAAATGCAGTATAATTCAAAACAATATGAAGTACAAAGAACAAATAGAAAGGATTTATTTTTATTATTATGAAGCTCTAATTTAGAAAAATACGAAATACAAAATTTGTATTTTATTAAATAGATATTGTTATTTATTTAATAACAAACAAAATACCTATCAAGGTATCTATCCAGGTACCTACCTACCTATCTTTTTTCTATCATTTTTAGAAAATCTCAACATTTACACTTTGGTCTCGTTTTGTACGCCCTGAAAAATGTTGACTGCGCATCGAGGTGATGGGAAATTCACCGCTCTTTCCAACGATATAATTAAATTTGAATTTATTTGATTGGAAGTTATGGCCATTTTAATGACTTAAGGTCGAAACCACGAAAAACATCTCAAAAGTGAAAAAGTGGGATTTAGAGTGGATTTTAAAAAGTCTAAG
Organism: Stenodema calcarata; assembly: GCA_963920205.1. NCBI lineage: Eukaryota > Metazoa > Arthropoda > Insecta > Hemiptera > Miridae > Stenodema > Stenodema calcarata. The sequence goes on along the minus strand of OY986050.1, from coordinate 1,179,384 downwards.
AGATACTTTTTGTTGCAAATTAGTTGTATAATTGATCCCTGAAGTCCTTCGGATTTACGTTGAGAGTCTCAACTTGAGACACCTTCTATTTGTGTTTGGGATTAAACACTCAATCAATTTATACACAATGAAAACGTCCATCACGTTCATCTATAGAGCCACTGGTGGACAACTTTTACAAACGGACTAGTTCAGAAGTGACCAACTCAAACCCGTGACTCAGGTTGCGGACAAAGAGCTTTTGCAAAGTAGGAAAGGTCAATCTGCTTCTTTGTGTGGACGGGAAATGAAGTTGGAACACACGGTTAGTCACGATTTGACAGAGCTCAGTGACAGTCTCTGTAGCGCTATAATTATATTATTACCTTCGCTACGCTTCTGCAACAAGGAGTGAGTACTGAAAATTTACTTATCAAGAGCACACTCTCCATAACCCAATTTTCGCGGTTGAAGTAGTATGATTTGCGCTGGTGCATTGTGAGCTGTATTTTTGAGTCTACCCAATAAAATTTGGATGACACAACGATTTCTATTGCAATTTCAAAGTTACATGGTCTACTTGCCATGTTAGGCTTTCAACTAACCATGCCTTCTTCAGCTATTTTGACATTTATTTTCTGCAAGTTAAATATCTGCCATTTTGTAAATAGTAAACTGTTCAATATTGAAATATTTGGTGAAAGATTCATGCCATTAACCTAACAAATGTTTCCACATACAGTGGGGATCATGGAAATATGTTGGTGATGTCCGAAGGTGTCCAATACGAGGAGAATAGCTACTAAAAGATCTGTATCACAATTCTCGAATGCTTGCTGCATTGTTGTTCAGATGCCAAGCTCCATTGTTCAAACTGTAATTACACGTCTACAAGACAAGTTTGGAGGTGGGAACGGTGGGTTGGAAAGTTATGAGACTAATCATGAACGTTATCGACGTTATCTGATCTGACACATAATATGCTCCGCTCCTGTACCCGCCATGCGGATGAAGATTCCGTTCCTGGTTTTCTCTTATCATCTCACTCCTACTGGTTAACCGAACAAAATTATACCAATACCACGTTTTTAAACTTCCAGTTCCCTAATTAGTGTCCATACTCTTAGTCCAAGCTATGATGGATGCAGGAGCGTAACGTGACTCTGGACGTGGGGGTATCGCACTCAAATTGTTTCGAGGAACTTGTCGATAACGAGATCATTGAACTTTGAAGAGGCAAAACAGATTCAAGTTTTGCTACCCGAGATCTCTCAATCGAGAGATCAGATAGGTAACCGTTTTTGTCCCTGTGTGGATCTCATGTAATATATGTATAAATTATGTATGAATGCGTTTCATAGCTGAAAACGAGCGCTCTACAAACTCAGTGGTGCTTGGAATTGTCAAAATGAGTTTTGCTAATCGAAAAACTTCAGGTAAAACTTCATTTCGGCGAGATAAGCAACCAGCTCATGAATTTCCTTACCGTCAAACTCCGCATCTTCGTATAGGATGTTTAATTTGTTTTCAGCTCTATTGAGTCAAATCTCTTATGGGTTTATTAGGTCTTACTACATTTATATATTTATTTATTTATTTATTTAGAGTATACGGGGCGAGCCCAATTACAGAACATGTAAAAGAAATGTAATACACCCTGATAATCATTGGTATCTATTTTAGTTCTCAACATTAAAATGTCGAGTGTACGTAACGATTACGTTGTTTGACAACTCCGTTGAGATTCGGCACCTGCGAGGTAATTATGGTGAATTTTTCGCTAAAATTTTGCGAACTAAACGACCGCTGAACTATTGATGCAGCAACTATCCATTTTAGGAGGATAAAAAATAATCGAACAACTGAAAATTATGAACAATCAAACAACAGCAACATCCGCAGAAGAAACAAGTTTCCGAACCCTAAATGGAACATGCCAGCCATAGTCAATGGATTCGTGATTCAAAGCAACCAGGTAGGTAGCTGTAGGTAACTGTAGCATGATGAGCGGGCGATTCAAATTGAATGTTTCACTGTTGATTAAATATTTTGTTATTTCTTGCGGGGAAGCGCCGCTTCCTGCGCTTCCCCTGAAGCTACGCCCCTGGATGGATGTAGATCTGCAGTTTCCCATTGATGGTCCGCCGCGTTGATATTCGAAATTTCTGGTTAATGCCAAAATGTTTCATCCATATTGTGTGGTACCTACCAATTTTGTATAGGTACGCCAAAATATAGAAGTAAATTCATACATATCCACAGTCATGCAGCATGGCTATAACAGCGATTTTTCGAAGAAATAACTGGTTTTATGTAAAATACCTCCATTGAAGATCATCTCAAGTATCAACCACGTTTCTTCATCTTCAAAGTGCTCCAGTATGAGAACGAAAAAGATATCGCAATTCTGACTTTACCTTCGTGTTCAGGGTTGAAAAATCTATAAACTGAGGTGTTACTCGGCAAAAAATGGTTACAAAATTTGTTATAAAACCAGTAAAATGGAAACATTTTACGTAACACTGGTTATTTCTTCGAAAATTTGCCCTTATAGCCATGTTGCATGTCTGTGGATTTTTCTCTTCTTAGATCGAAATAAAATGTTTTATGTGAGTGAAATCAAGTGCCTTTTATTCTCAACCGGGAGGCCTACATACTGGCCTACAGATGCTAACAAAATCCCTGACCTAATAGATTTCTTTATAACCAGAGATATCTCAAATGGATACATAAATGTAGATGATAGTGATGACCTACCCTCGGATCACTCGCCTGTCATTGTAACTATCAGTGATAAAGTTATCCAAAAAGAAAATGCCCCCAGCTTATATAACAAGACTAACAATAATTATTATTATTTTTTCAATTATTGATCTAGACATCTAGAAGACTAACTCGGCCTGTTTATAAAATTTTATTAATATTATTTATTTTACTATTATTATTTTAATATTATTAAAATATTATTTAATAATGTAAGGTAGAACGAGAAATGCAGCTGACATATGCAGGGTTAATAGATAGCTAATCACGCGCTATCTGTAGCTATCGGCGACCTTTCGGTTATAAACTCTCTCGTCTTCTACGATAATATCAGTATCTCCCGAACATCACCACTCGGTCGACAGTGGAGTGATATACGGTATTCCAAATAAAATTTTACCTCACTCGTTCACCAGTCCTGCCTAAATCAAATCACTTTGTCATCATTCGAGGTTTGCATCATAATTTCAATCAATCGATTAGTTCATTCATAATATTGCCTGGTAGGCATCATTTTATGTTACCATCATTTTATGTTATCATAATAATATTATGTTACCATGATAATATCGTCCCCATTTTGGCATAAGGGCGAATAACAGCAAAACCTAAATTATGGGAAATCGCGTTTTTCTCTAGCCGTAAAATCGAGTCGTAAAATCAAACCAATCATTACGAATTTGGTACTGATCGAACCAGTTTGTTTTGGAGATTCTCTAAGTATAGTTGGATTGGTTCTAACACCAATACGAAAAAAGTTATGCTTGAAAAACTCAAATTTTGTGTCATATTCGCCCTTCCACGGTAAATGACCTCAATAAAAATTGTGCTATTCACCCTTCTGCCTGATGCATTTCAGTCCTCTCCGATGACCACTGTCAAAATTAAAAGCCAACACATTAATAATCATTGTCATTCCAATAAAGAATGGAAACGGAAAAACTCTGCAAATTCTTGACACAACGGTTCATTATCTTCTTTGTACAGATCACCCTTCTGTCTAGATCACTAGGTCTGAATGTCTATATCCTAAATGTTAGATTAATTATTATTATCAATTATCACTAATTATTCAAGTACCTAGTGAAAATTATTATTATTTATTGTTAGGTATTAATAATTCGTATTAATTATTAATAATAATTATTATTAATTATGATCAATTAATACGATATAATTCTGGGGTTTTTAATACTACGTCGGTAATAATTTTTCTATAAAAGAAGTACCTACCAACAAACATTCGAAATTACCTTCATTTCCGTAGCACGAAACGCACCTCAGAACAACAAACTCGACATCACTTAAGCCATATGATGTTCCAAAGAGCTTGTTAGTATGAAAATGGACCTGTATTTCAACAGTTTTATTCACGATCGTGTTGTGAGGCACAATATTTGAGCCGTCATTGTGAACGAACGGCTGGTCGTACAAAGCTGCGGATGGTCTTAAAAAATTCTACAGAACAAACTCTATCTAAATATGAAATAAAAAACATACCGTTCTATATGAATTTTTCGAGATATGAAATTTTCAAAATTCGTTTTGAACCCCTTCCCCTTGACCTAGGGTTATGAAAAGTTTCGAGGACCATTGTGGGGTTGGTCGAAACCCATAACAAAATTTCGTAATTTTAACTCAACGCTAACTGGGCAAAGTGGCGCGGACGGCGTACGGCGGACGGACGGATTTTTTTGGTTTATTATCTTCGATAATGAACCATTGGAATCGCCCAAAGAAAAAATTTTTTTAACCCCCCCTCAAAATTTGTTGGTTTACGTTTCAAGATACGTAGATTCAGAAAATCGAATAAAAAAAAACTCTGCAAATTCTTGACACAACGGTTCATTATCTTCTTTGTACAGATCACCCTTCTGTCTAGATCACTAGGTCTAAATGTCTAGATCCTAAATGTTAGATTAATTATTATTATCAATTATCACTAATAATTAGTGATGCTAAATTAGGTACTTGATAAAATTATTATTAACAATTTTATCAAGTACCTAGTGAAAATTATTATAATTTATTGTTAGGTATTAATAATTTGTATTTATTATTAATAATAGTTATTATTGCTTATGATTAATTAATAAGATATGATTCTGGGGTTTTTAATACTACGTCGGTAATAATTTTTCTATAAAAGAAGTACCTACCAACAAACATTCGAAATCACCTTCATTTCCGTAGCACGAAACGCACCTCAGAACAACAAACTCGACAACACTTAAGCCATATGTTGTTCCAAAGAGCTTGTTAGTATGAAAATGGACCTGTATTTCAACAGTTTGATTCACGATCCTGTAGTGAGGCAAAATCTTTGAGCCGTCATTGTGAACGAACGGCTGGTCGTACAAAGCTGCGGATGGTCTTAAAAAATTCTACGGAACAAACTCTATCTAAATATGAAATAAAAAACATACCGTTCTATATGAATTTTTCGAGATATGAAATTTTCAAAATTTCAAAATTCGTTTTGAACCCCTTCCCCTTGACCTAGGGTTATGAAAAGTTTCGAGGACCATTGTGGGGTTGGTCGAAACCCATAAAAAAATTTCGTAATTTTAACTCAACGCTAACTGGGCAAAGTGGCGCGGACGGCGTACGGCGGACGGACGGATTTTTTTTTTATTCGATTTTCTGAATCTACGTATCTTGAAACGTAAACCAACAAATTTTGAGGGGGGGTTAAAAAAAATTTTTCTTTGGGCGATTCCAATGGTTCATTATCGAAGATAATAAACCAAAAGGGGTAAAATGAGAAAAATCGTCGAAAAAATTGTATTAGGTTTTCGAGGGATTTTTCGCATTTGTTGACGCAGTGAGCTGAGAACGTGTCATTTGTCCAAAGTTCCAGCTTCAGCTTTTTCTATCTATATTTTCATAAATTGTCTGTGTTTTTTGAAGTAACTAAATTCAAGAACGAATTCAGCTCGTGCTAATAAAAAGAAAGAGTTTGAAAAAAAGCTCGTGTCGAAAAATAAGAGTTTGCCAGAGGTTTTTCCTGGGAACCCTTTGAATTTCAAAGAAATTTCTTCCAAACCGACATTCACATGGGAAATTTTTCCGACAGTTCAGAGGTAAAAAGTAATGCTGGTTCGAATTTTTCCTGCTGTCTACGCTGGTCTAAGTTCAGCTCTTCACACCACCCTTTTGGTTTATTATCTTCGATAATGTACCATTGGAATCGCCCAAAGAAAAAAAAATTTTAACCCCCCCTCAAAATTTGTTGGTTTACGTTTACAGGTACGTAGATTCAGAAAATCGAATTAAAAAAAATCCGTCCGTCCGCCGTACGCCGTCCACCGTCCGCCGTCCGCTGTACGCCGTCCGCGCCACTTTGCCCAGTTAGCGTTGAGTTAAAATTACGAAATTTGGTTTCTGGGTTTAGACCAGCCCCACAATGATCCTCGAAACTTTTCATAACAATACGTCAATGGGAAGGGGTTCAAAACGAATTTTGAAATTTTGAAAATTCCATATCTCGAAAAATTCTCATCAAACGGTATGTTTTGGTTTATTATCTTCGATAATGAACCATTGGAATCGCCCAAAGAAAAAATTTTTTTAACCCCCCCTCAAAATTTGTTGGTTTACATTTCAAGATACGTAGATTCAGAAAATCGAATAAAAAAAAATCCGTCCGTCCGCCGTACGCCGTCCGCCGTACGCCGTCCGCCGTACGCCGTCCGCCGTCCGCGCCACTTTGCCCAGTTAACGTTGAGCTAAAATTACGAAATTTGGTTTCTGGGTTTGGACCAGCCCCACAATGATCCTCGAAACTTTTCATAACCCTAGGTCAAGGGGAAGGGGTTCAAAACGAATTTTGAAAATTTGAAAATCTCATATCTCGAAAAATTCATATAGAACGGTATGTTGGTTTATTATCTTCGATAATGAACCATTGGAATCGCTCAAAGAAAAACATTTTTTAACCCCCCCTCAAAATTTGTTGGTTTACGTTTCAAGATACGTAGATTCAGAAAATCGAATAAAAAAAAATCCGTCCGTCCGCCGTACGCCGTACGCCGTCCGCCGTCCGCGCCACTTTGCCCAGTTAACGTTGAGCTAAAATTACGAAATTTGGTTTCTGGGTTTGGACCAGCCCCACAATGATCCTCGAAACTTTTCATAACCCTAGGTCAAGGGGAAGGGGTTCAAAACGAATTTTGAAATTTTGAAAATTTCATATCTCGAAAAATTCATATAGAACGGTATGTTTTTTATTTCATATTTAGATAGAGTTTGTTCCGTAGAATTTTTTAAGACCATCCGCAGCTTTGTACGACCAGCCGTTCGTTCACAATGACGGCTCAAAGATTGTGCCTCACAACACGATCGTGACTCAAACTGTTGAAATACAGGTCCATTTTCATACTAACAAGCTCTTTGGAACATCATATGGCTTAAGTGATGTCGAGTTTGTTGTTCTGAGGTGCGTTTCGTGCTACGGAAATGAAGGTAATTTCGAATGTTTGTTGGTAGGTACTTCTTTTATAGAAAAATTATTACCGACGTAGTATTAAAAACCCCAGAATTATATCGTATTAATTAATCATAATTAATAATAATTATTATTAATAATAAATACAAATTATTAATACCTAACAATAAATTATAATAATTTTCACTAGGTACTTGATAAAATTGTTAATAATTAGTGATCATTGATAATAATAATTAATCTAACATTTAGGATCTAGACATTTAGACCTAGTGATCTAGACACAAGGGTGATCTGTACAAAGAAGATAATGAACCGTTGTGTCAAGAATTTGCAGAGTTTTTTTGGTTTATTATCTTCGATAATGAACCATTGGAATCGCCCAAAGAAAAAAATTTTTTAACCCCCCCCTCAAAATTTGTTGGTTTACGTTTCAAGATACGTAGATTCAGAAAATCGAATAAAAAAAAAATCCGTCCGTCACCCGTACGCCGTACGCCGTCCCCCGTACGCCGTCCGCCGTCCGTGGCACTTTGCCCAGTTAGCGTTGAGCTAAAATTACAAAATTTGGTTTCTGGGTTTGGACCAGCCCCACAATGATCCTCGAAACTTTTCATAACCCTAGGTCAAGGGGAAGGGGCTCAAAACGAACTTTGAAATTTCGACAATGTCATATCTCTAAAAATTCTCATGCAACGGTGTAATTTTTAGTTCACTTTTGAATGACCTGGAAAATTACGAATCTTTTAAGACCAATTGGATTTTTGTGCGACCAGCCGTTCGTTCACAGTGACCGCGCAAAGGTTTAGGAAAAACACTAAACTTTCGCGTCGAAAACGGCCGTTATGTGACCTAACCCCCAGACGCCCAGAATAAAACTACCTTTTTTCATCTTCCCGGTAAACTACAGTCTAGAAATTTTAACCGTGAGTCGGGGATAGACCACATTGCAATATTCACTCGGTTTCTCATCTGTAAAATTGTTTAAATAATACCTTTTTGTAATAATACAAATTAAATTTTGATAATGAGCTATTGACTTGAAATTTTAAAAATAGTTCAGAACTGGATCACAATGCAATATTCACTCGGTTTCTTGTCTGTAAAATTGTTTAAATAATACCTATTTGTTTAAACAAAGTAAATTTTGATGATGAGCTAGATACTTGAAATTTTAAATATAGGTCAGAAATGGATGACATTTCAATATTCACTCGGTTTGTATGACATGGTATGAGTATGGTATGGTATATTATTGTATGTATGATTTGGTATAGTACAGTATGGTATGATAGTAAAGAAATTCGTATGGTATGGAATGAGTACGGTGAGAATATGGTATGGTGCCGATTAGCAACACAGTCTTGTATAGCAGAAGGGTGATCTGCACAAGGAAGATAATAAACCGTTGTGTCAAGAATTTGCAGAGTTTTATTTACACGAGCTTGATTCGACTTTTTAACGCGCTAACCTCCGTCACCAACAACTAAATCTTCAGGTCGCGAGGAAAGTTCTTCTAAATCCGGCTGTTCGAGAACTTCTGGATGGACTTGAGAATTCTGGGCTTCAGTGTCATTTAGTTCGAGTGTAACATTAGCAAGAACTTCGTTGACGGCATTTTCGAGGTCCGTGGAAGAGATTGAATCATTCAGCTCTTCGTTGTATTCTACAAAATCTTCATCAGCCGATAGATTAGAACTAGTCTCCTACGGTTCTTCTTGGAAATCCCGAACAAGGCACCCGTCAACGAGATCGTACACCCGACAAACCACATCAATGTGGTTGTTTTCATCATCTTCCATTGTCGCATTCGCCTTTTGAACAAAGATGAAGCACTTAAATGAAGTTACTTCAAAAAACACAGACAATTTATGAAAATATAGATAGAAAAAGCTGAAGCTGGAACTTTGGAAAAATGACACGTTCTCAGCTCACCTAATACAGTGTATGTTCCAACCTGACCTAGTTCATGAACTGAGTTCACGAACCAGTTCAGGAGTAGTGGGGATGAGTTCAAGAACTGTTGGGTTCGTGAACTGCATAGCTGGAACGACCCGAACTATTCCGGCAGGTAGCGCTGAGGGCTGTTTTGATCAGAGTAACCTTCTTCTTCTATCGCTATCAGATATGAGAACTCAACAATTTCCGAATTGAAATTCCGAATTTCAGAATCCCATTTAACGGTCTTGGTTAATTAATTGACTTGGTCTAGGACTAGAAACTGGAATGTATCTAGCATTGACCCTACTTCAAGTAACTTCTTTAAAACAAGAATAAGTGTAAGCAGAGGTCTGCTCCTTCTGTAAAAAAAAGAGATTCTTGTACTGTGGACTACCGGGTGGCGGCGGGAATTGTTGAATATTTATTTTTAATATAGTTCTAAAAACTATATGCTTACGCGTTTCTGAACACCTTCAAAACTCTGCAAATTCTTGACACAACGGTTCATTATCTTCTTTGTACAGATCACCCTTCTGTTTAGATCATTAGGTCTAAATGTCTAGATCCTAAATGTTAGATTAATTATTATTATGAATTATCACTAATAATTATAATTTATAATTATGAATTATCACTAATAATTAATAATTTTATCAAGTAGGTACCTAGTGAAAATGATTATAATTTATTGTTATGTATTAATCATTTGTATTTACTTTGAGCCGTCATTGTGAACGAACGGCTGGTCGTACAAAGCTGCGGATGGTCTTCAAAAATTCTTAGGAATAAACTCTATCTAAATATGAAATAAAAAACATACCGTTCTATATGAATTTTTCGAGATATGGAATTTTCAAAATTTCAAAATTCGTTTTGAACCCCTTCCCCTTGACCTAGGGTTATGAAAAGTTCGAGGATCAATGTGGGGCTGGTCCAAACCCAGAAACAAAATTTCGTAATTTTAACTCAACGCTAACTGGGCAAAGTGCCGCGGACGGCGTACGGACGGATTTTTTTTTATTCGATTTTCTGAATCTACGTATCTTGAAACGTAAACCAACAAATTTTGAGGGGGGGGGGGGGGGGGTTAAAATTTTTTTTTCTTTGGAGATTCCAATGGTTCATTATCGAAGATAATAAACCAAAATTAATCAGTGGACAAATTGAAGCAATTTTCAATTAAATTGAAACTGCAACATTGTTCGTATTATATCGTTTGCCTATAATTAATTTTAATGTAGGCCAAGTTGACTTCCATTCAAACAATGCACTTTATTTCAATCTAATTTATTTAAGTAGGTACCTAATTCAAAAATTATTTGGTTTGAAAATACACGCATGTTCACCAACAATCTTTCATTTCGTGGGTTATAATTTTATCTTTACAGTTTTCTGAGAAATTATTTATTTTAAAGGTACTGTACTTAGACGTATTTTATCTTACGAGATATGATTTTATGATAAAATGATTTAAATGATAAATGATTTTATGATATGATTTTATCTTGTCGAGATATGAACACTTACGTACCAGAATACGCTAAAAACGAGAACCACAAATAAAAGACACAAAACAAACTGGACCCTTCTTCTCCCACAGAAAACCCTACTATACTACGTCTTCTCCCGTGAAACTCAGGAAGTCAAATGATTTTGTGGGAGGTTATAACGTGAGATCACTGTTACCTTTCCAGTTCGAGTTCTCAACCCTCATCTCAATTCAGTGCAAGAAGTTCCCGAACTGAGCTGAACTGAGTTCATGAACTGGCCGCGGTGGAACGCGTTGTCTGCACTGAGTTCATGAACTGAAACAGGCTGGAACGCAGTTCATCATGCGCATGGCTTCTGCGCAGAACTAGTTCCTGAACCAGTTCAAGAACTGGTCAGGTTGGAACATACCTACAGTTATAGCCTCCCAGCTTCTTCTTCTTCTCTGTTACGAAACTGGGTTGTTACTATTTCGTAGGGTACTGCTAGCGACCCTAAAACCGAATCCAAAGGTCCATTGTCGAAGATAATATACCAAAATGAATGGGAATTGTTGTAGAGACTTGTCTTTGATCGCGAATCTGCGATCAGAATTAGTCAAAATACACCATTTGATGGCCCAATAAAACGAGGAGAAAAAACAAAACAGCAGTTTGCTGAGTCAAAACAATCTGGGAAGCCCATTATGAATCACCCCCCCCCCCTCCCCAACCAATACGCCAACAGGAAATATCTCCTAATAAACCAAATGTTGGAGTGGAAACCTCTCATTTGACCCGCGTGACAATCCCTACCTACGAGTATTTGGATTCGCACATTGAGAAATTTCCTAAACTTAAAGCGGATGACCCAGATAGCGTCATAAATTAGTTAGAAACATTATATGATCTGGAGATAGAAGCACGGAACTATTTTCAAGCTATTTTATATAAATTAGCAGCAACCAGTGGGCTGGTCAATGATTTTAAGGATATTTTGAGATGTGACAGCATCATAAAAAAACTCTGCAAATTCTTGACACAACGGTTTATTATCTTCTCTGTACAGATCACCGTTCTGTCTAGATAACTACATTACTTATTAATCGCTATCACCAAATAGTGTAAATTATTATTAATGATTGTCAATGATTAATAATTATTGTTAGTTATTAATAATTATTCAGGTTATTATTAATTAACTGGATATCTGAAAACCATGTGCTGTTCGAATCAGTTGGGCCGGTATGAACATTGACCTGACAGGCTGAAGCATGATTCACTCTGATGTTGACGGCTTTTGATCTGCTCCAACTTTGAGCGCTCGTTGTAAAAAGGCTGGTCGTAAAAAGCTCCGGATGGTCTTAGAAAATTCTAAAAATGATTATTTAAATGTTTTAAAAATCCAATTTTTTCGATCTTTTTCGGACTAAAAACCTTCAAAACAAGCGCTCAAATAAAAAAATTAAAAAAAACACCTCTGAATAAACGTTGTGAAAGTGAAAGTGAAAGTCGATCGGTTTCGGAGGCGTCGAATCAAATCAATCGAGTTCCGTAACAATCAAATTTTGTATTTCAAAAGTACTTTTCGTTGACTTTCTTGTTCTAAAAAGAATTGTAACATAAAACAACAAATTTCATGTGCGAATCAATCGATTAAAACGTTTAAACCAAAATTGGTGCAAATACTGCGTTTGAGCTCATTTGACGCGGAATTCGATTTCCCACAACGGTTATTCAAACCTTGTGGAAATGCAGGGGTGGCGGTGGTAGGTGAAGGGGGCGGTGTATTGATTGATTGATTAAGCCACCAGGGATGATAAGTGCCATGAGGCCCACTCTTCCACCATCCCTGGATACCAAATTACAAAAATTTCCTCTTACATTCATATTTTTACAATTGCACATATTTTACACTTTTGTTTATTATCTTTATATAATGAACCTTTGTAATCGACCAAGAAAAAAAATTACCCCCCCCCCCCCTCCCTCAAGATTTGAAGGTTTACGTTTCAAGATACGGAGATTCCAAAAACGAATAAAAAAAATCCGTCCGTCCGCCGTCCATCGCACTTTGCCCAGTTAGCGTTAAGCAAAAATTACGAAATTTTTTTCTACGGGTTCGGACCAGCCCCACAATGATCCTTGAAACTTTTCATAACCCTAGGTCAAGGGGAAGAGGGGTTCAAAACAAATTTTGAAATGTTGAAAATTTGATAACACGAAAAATGCAGCTTTAGTTTAGATAGAGTTTATTGGTTTATTATCTTCGATAATGAACCATTGGAATCGCCCAAAGAAAATATTTTGGTAACCCCCCCTCAAAATTTGTTGGTTTACGTTTCAAGATACGTAGATTCAGAAAATCGAATAAAAAAAAATCCGTCCGTCCGCCGTACGCCGTCCGCCGTACGCCGTCCGCGCCACTTTGCCCAGTTAGCGTTGAGTTAAAATTACGAAATTTTGTTTATGGGTTTCGACCAACCCCACAATGGTCCTCGAAACTTTTCATAACCCTAGGTCAAGGGGAAGGGGTTCAAAACGAATTTTGAAATTTTGAAAATTTCATATCTCGAAAAATTCATATAGAACGGTATGTTTTTGGTTTATTATCTTCGATAATAAACCCCCCCTCAAAATTTGTTGGTTTACGTTTCAAGATACGTAGATTCAGAAAATCGAATAAAAAAAACTCTGCAAATTCTTGACACAACGGTTTATTATCTTCCTTGTGCAGATCACCCTTCCGTCTATACCAGACTGTATTGCAAATCGGCACCATACTATATTCTCACCGTACACATACCATACCATACGAATTTCTTTCCTATCATACCATACTGTATTATACCAAATCATACATACAATAATATACCATACCATACTCATACCATGTCATACAAACCGAGTGAATATTGAAATGTCATCCATTTCTGACCTATATTTAAAATTTCAAGTATCTAGCTCATCATCAAAATTTAATTTGTTTAAACAAATAGGTATTATTTGAACAATTTTACAGACAAGAAACCGAGTGAATATTGCATTGTGATCCAGTTCTGACCTATTTTTAAAATTTCAAGTCAATAGCTCATCATCAAAATTTAATTTGTATTATTACAAAAAGGTATTATTTAAACAATTTTACAAATGAGAAACCGAGTGAATATTGCAATGTGGTCTATCCCCGACTCACGGTTAAAATTTCTAGACTGTAGTTTACCGGGAAGATGAAAAAAGGTAGTTTTATTCTGGGCGTCTGGGGGTTGGGTCACATAACGGCCGTTTTCGACGCGAAAGTTTAGTGTTTTTCCTAAACCTTTGCGCGGTCACTGTGAACGAACGGCTGGTCGCAAAAAAATCCAATTGGTCTTAAAAGATTCGTAATTTTTCAGGTCATTCAAAAGTGAACTAAAAATTACACGGTTCAGTTAAATATTTGGAGATATGACATTGTCGAAATTTTAAATTTCGTTTTGAACCCCTTCCCCTTGACCTAGGGTTATGAAAAGTTTCGAGGATCATTGTGGGGCTGGTCCAAACCCAGAAACCAAATTTCGTAATTTTAGCTCAACGCTAACTGGGCAAAGTGCCACGGACGGCGGACGGCGGACGGGGGACGGCGGACGGGGGACGGCGGACGGCGTACGGCGGACGGACGGATTTTTTTTTATTCGATTTTCTGAATCTACGTGTCTTGAAACGTAAACCAACAAATTTTGAGGGGGGGTTAAAATTTTTTTTTCTTTGGGCGATTCCAATGGTTCATTATCGAAGATAATAAACCAAAAATCCGTCCGTCCGCCGTACGCCGTACGCCGTCCGCGCCACTTTGCCCAGTTAGCGTTGAGTTAAAATTACGAAATTCGGTTTCTGGGTTTGGACCAGCCCCACAATGGTCCTCGAAACTTTTCATAACCCTAGGTCAAGGGGAAGGGGTTCAAAACGAAATTTAAAATTTCGACAATGTCATATCTCAAAATATTTAACTGAAACGTGTAATTTTCAGTTCACGGTTGAATGACCTGAAAAATTACGAATCTTTTAAGACCAATTGGATTTTTGTGCGACCAGCCGTTCGTTCACAGTGAGCGCGCAAAGGTTTAGGAAAAACACTAAACTTTCGCGTCGAAAACGGCCGTTATGTGACCCAACCCTCAGACGCCCAGAATAAAACTACCTTTGGTCATCTTCCCGGTAAACTACAGTCTAGAAATTTTAACCGTGAGTCGGGGATAGACCACATTGCAATATTTACTCGGTTTCTCATCTGTAAAATTGTTTAAATAATACCTTTTTGTAATAATACAAATTAAATTTTGATGATGAGCTATTGACTTGAAATTTTAAAAATAGGTCAGAACTGGATAACAATGCAATAGTCACTCGGTTTCTTGTCTGTAAAATTGTTTAAATAATACCTATTTGTTTAAACAAATTAAATTTTGATGATGAGCTAGATACTTGAAATTTTAAATATAGGTCAGAAATGGATGACATTTCAATATTCACTCGGTTTGTATGACATGGTATGAGTATGGTATGGTATATTATTGTATGTATGATTTGGTATAATACAGTATGGTATGATAGGAAAGAAATTCGTATGGTATGGTATGAGTACGGTGAGAATATGGTATGGTGCCGATTTGCAATACAGTCTGGTATAGACAGAAGGGTGATCTGCACAAGGAAGATAATAAACCGTTGTGTCAAGAATTTGCAGAGTTTTTTATTCGATTTTCTGAATCTACGTGTCTTGAAACGTAAACCAACAAATTTTGAGGGGGGGTTAAAATTTTTTTTTCTTTGGGCGATTCCAATGGTTCATTATCGAAGATAATAAACCAAAATCCGTCCGTCCGCCGTACGCCGTCCGCCGTCCGCCGTACGCCGTCGGCGCCACTTTGCCCAGTTAGCGTTGAGTTAAAATTACGAAATTTTTTTTATGGGTTTCGACCAACCCCACAGTGGTCCTCGAAACTTTTCATAACCCTAGGTCAAGGGGAAGGGGTTCAAAACGAATTTTGAAAATTTGAAAATCTCATATCTCGAAAAATTCATATAGAACGGTATGATTTTTATTTCATATTTAGATAGAGTTTGTTCCGTAGAACTTTTTAAGACCATCCGCAGCTGTGTACGACCAGCCGTTCGTTCACAATGACGGCTCAAAGATTGTGCCTCACAACATGATCGTGAATCAAACTGTTGAAATACAGGTCCATTTTCATACTAACAAGCTCTTTGTAACATCATATGGCTTAAGTGATGTCGAGTTTGTTGTTCTGAGGTGCGTTTCGTGCTACGGAAATGAGGGTAATTTCGAATGTTTGTTGGTAGGTACTTCTTTTATAGAAAAATTATTACCGACGTAGTATTAAAAACCCCAGAATTATGTCGTATTAATTAATCATAATTAATAATTATTATTATTAATAATAAATACGAATTATTAATACCTAACAATAAATTATTATAATTTTCACTAGGTACTTGATGAAATTGTTAATAATTAGTGATAATTGACAATAATAATTAATCTAACATTTAGGATCTAGACAGCAGGGTGATCTGTACAAAGAAGATAATGAACCGTTGTTTTTAAATGTTTATTAAATATTTTACATCTAGTTATAACATCATAAACATATCGTGATTATCAAGATCGAAAACCTTATATGTATTTGTAAAAAATACTTTTAAGAATACAATATCGAAAGCAGATACAAAATTTGTATCTACTGAAGAACTGGTGCAAAATGCCATTCCGTCCATGCAAGTCATGGAAGAAGGAACGACTCATCACGCTCGAGTCGATCGCCACAGAAAACCCTACTATACGATCGCTGCGGATCTACGGTCTTTCCGTGGAACAGCTGATTCCTTGGAACAGTTGTTATATCCACCGAGTCGCTTGTTTTGGCGAGTTTTCGAAGAAAATGAAGTATCATCTCAAGTGTCAATCACGTTTCTTCATCTTCAAAGTTCTCCAGTTCTCCTGAGAACTGAATCAGATATCGGAATTTTGATTTCATCATCGTGTTCAGCGTTTAAAAAGCCTTTAAAATGAGGTGTCGCTTGTCAGACTTTTGGGAATTTACGGGTAATAATGGGGTGACACAATATATTATATTGATAGTAAAATTTGGTTGAAGGTAATCGGAATCTGATATAACAATATTATGTATAATATACATATATGGTGAATATATTATATATGGTGAAATCAGAATTCCGATTACCTTCAACCAAATTTTACTCCACGTGATTAATGGTAAATTATCTGCAATGTAAAGATGAAATCAGTCTTAGATTGTAGTAATATAATAAGTGAATAAATTCACTTGATTAAAAAGGGAATTGTATGATTTTTCAGAATTTTATGACAATTCCCTTTTTAATCAATGCAATATATTATATTGCATTCGATATTGCCAATATCGATATTTTGTTGCGATAATATCGCTGTATCGATATCGACGTTGAATATCGTTATAGAATCTATATCAAAATTTGATATTGGAATATTTAATAATGGAAGATCCTCCATATCGGAGGATATGGGCACGCAGTTGGCAGCCCTCGCAGTTTATTAAAGGGAAAGTTTCCCTGTTTAGAGATAAAAATCCCCGTCACTTCTATCTCTAAACGGAGAAAGTTTCCCTTCTCACTTCCAAACTGTGATAACAGTCTCGGAAGGTTACCGGAAGGTTCACTGTTGTTGTTATTGTCATCTGTGAATTGTTTTTTGCATTGAAGAGAAGAATAATTCTTGTTATTGTTAATTTATAATTATTGTTTGTGCGTTATTTTACTAAAATGGATTGATCAATTGATTTTAATATGGATAACAAGAGGCAAATGTTTCGAGAAGATGCGAAGGTGAGGCAGTTAGTGTTGGAGAGAAAAGACGTAGGTAGTAGAAAGTTTGGAAGAGTGATGTGATTAGTTTGATGAAGAAGAAGAAGGAAGCATGGGCAGAAATTGGACACATTTTCAACAGTACAGGGCTGTACCCCGAAGTGAGTACTAATCGAATGTGCATCTTCGGCAAGATAATTTTGCCGAAGTGTCATATTTACATTAGGGTGAATGCACCAGTAGAAGGCACTTTAACAGAAAACCGCTGACTCAATTGAAACAATACTATTACAAACATAACATAATATGTTATGTTTGTAATATTATTATTTATGGTTGTTGGTAAATTTTCTTAAAACTAAACGACTGTGATTTTATAAATTGAAAAAACCGGAGGTATGTTCTTGAACCAGTAGAAGATAGTAGGTAGTAGTCTAACTAGAGAATTCAGTCCCAGAGAAGACGATGAATAATATTCATCATCTTCTCTGGGACTGATTCATATTATGAGAACTTGCAAAACCATCTCTTTTCGGAAACGGAATCGTTCAAATGGGTTCTGCCCATCTCGAATATAGCGTTTTGTTGTCCTATTCAGCCGTCGCTCTTTGAATCACTCGTAAAACTCGTCATCCCACTCATCGAATTGGCTTTATCCTCACTAATGCAATAGATTTGTACAAACATATTATATATAATAACGTAAAATAAGGGATATAGTGTGACATCACCTAATTATAGTGTCTTGCAAAAACAATAGAAACTTTGTTGTAGTGGAACTGCCCCACTACACGAGAACTAGGTTCCGTGCCGTGGGGTCCCTCGTACGATTTGTTTGGTTCTTACTACCGCCTTGAATGTGACGCAGTAGTTAATAACTGCCCTAGCAATCTGAGCATCGGAGCAATCTGCCAATTTACGGCAATCAGTTTGATGGCACCGAGGCAAACGACAATTGCACTTTGTCATCTACGTTAACCCTCTAGTACCCACGACTTACCCACCAGCAATTCTGTACAGTTTTAATAATGTTCCGCCTGTAACACCTCTCAAATAGGCCAATCGTCCAATAGAAATGTGTCCGGCTTGCAGATTTCTGTTTCTTAAAAAATGTCTGTTGAGCGTCAACACAAATAAAATTCGGTCATATTAGTCCAGTCAATAAAGAATTATAGAGTGCGTTGAAGAGGAGAATCCGCATTCCTTCGAAAATGTGTTCATTTAGACTACCTAGGTATTTAACAAACTAAAAGTCCTGGCTTGTAGGGTGGGCGCATGGGGGTGGAGGGTCCTTTAAGGTCCCATTTGGGCAAAGTGCCACGGACGGGGGACGGCGTACGGTGTACGGCGTACGGCGGACGGACGGATTTTTTTTTTATTCGATTTTCTGAATCTACGTGTCTTGAAACGTAAACCAACAAATTTTGAGGGGGGGTTAAAAAAATTTTTTCTTTGGGCGATTCCAATGGTTCATTATCGAAGATAATAAACCAAAAGTACATCGTTTTTATCCGCGCCACTTTGCCCAGTTAGCGTTGAGTTAAAATTACGAAATTCGGTTTCTGGGTTTGGACCAGCCCCACAATGGTCCTCGAAACTTTTCATAACCCTAGGTCAAGGGGAAGGGGTTCAAAACGAAATTTAAAATTTCGACAATGTCATATCTCAAAATATTTAACTGAAACGTGTAATTTTCAGTTCACTTTTGAATGACCTGAAAAATTACGAATCTTTTAAGACCAATTGGATTTTTGTGCGACCAGCCGTTCGTTCACAGTGAGCGCGCAAAGGTTTAGGAAAAACACTAATCTTTCGCGTCGAAAACGGCCGTTATGTGACCCAACCCTCAGACGCCCAGAATAAAACTACCTTTTGTCATCTTCCCGGTAAACTACAGTCTAGAAATTTTAACCGTGAGTCGGGGATAGACCACATTGCAATATTTACTCGGTTTCTCATCTGTAAAATTGTTTAAATAATACCTTTTTGTAATAATACAAATTAAATTTTGATGATGAGCTATTGACTTGAAATTTTAAAAATAGGTCAGAACTGGATCACAGAACTGGATTCACTCGGTTTCTTGTCTGTAAAATTGTTTAAATAATACCTATTTGTTTAAACAAATTAAATTTTGATGATGAGCTAGATATGTACTTGAAATTTTAAATATAGGTCAGAAATGGATGACATTTCAATATTCACTCGGTTTGTATGACATGGTATGAGTATGGTAAGGTATATTATTGTAGGTATGATTTAGTACAGTATGATAAGACAGAAAAGAAATTCGTATGGTATGGTATGAGTAAGGTGAGAATATGGTATGGTGCCGATTTGCAATACAGTCTGGTATAGACGGAAGGGTGATCTGCACAAGGAAGATAATAAACCGTTGTGTCAAGAATTTGCAGAGTTTTTTTTATTCGATTTTCTGAATCTACGTGTCTTGAAACGTAAACCAACAAATTTTGAGGGGGGGTTAAAATTTTTTTTTCTTTGGGCGATTCCAATGGTTCATTATCGAAGATAATAAACCAAAAATCCGTCCGAACGCCGTACGCCGTCCGCCGTCCGCGCCACTTTGCCCAGTTAGCGTTGAGCTAAAATTACGAAATTCGGTTTCTGGGTTTGGACCAACCCCACAATGGTCCTCGAAACCTTTCATAACCCTAGGTCAAGGGGAAGGGGTTCAAAACGAAATTTAAAATTTCGACAATGTCATATCTCAAAATATTTACTTGAAACGTGTACTTTTTAGTTCACTTTTGAATGACCTGAAAAATTACGAATCTTTTAAGACCAATTGGATTTTTGTGCGACCAGCCGTTCGTTCACAGTGAGCGCGCAAAGGTTTAGGAAAAACGGCCGTTATGTGACCCAACCCCCAGACGCCCAGAATAAAACTACCTTTTTTCATCTTCCCGGTAAACTACAGTCTAGAAATTTTAACCGTGAGTCGGGGATAGACCACATTGCAATATTTACTCGGTTTCTCATCTGTAAAATTGTTTAAATAATACCTTTTTGTAATAATATAAATTAAATTTTGATGATGAGCTATTGACTTGAAATTTTAAAAATAGGTCAGAACTGGATCACAATGCAATATTCACTCGGTTTCTTGTCTGTAAAATTGTTTAAATAATACCTATTTGTTTAAACAAATTAAATTTTGATGATGAGCTAGATACTTGAAATTTTAAATATAGGTCAGAAATGGATGACATTTCAATAATCACTCGGTTTGTATGACATGGTATGAGTATGGTATGGTATAATATTGTATGTTTGATTTGGTATAGTACAGTATGGTATATCATACATGATAGGAAAGAAATTCGTATGGTATGGTATGAGTACGGTGAGAATATGGTATGGTGCTGTGAGCCCCCGCCCCTCGGGACCACGATGCCGCCTGAAGAGCGACGCAGTTCGGGGAGGCGGGGCTCACAGCGTCGTCAGTAGATGGAACATTGAGGACGGGAGTCAGGGTCGCCAACGACGGACGGGTCAAGGAGGCTGTGGTTGCTGCCCCCACTACGACTGTGGTTGCTTGCCCCCACTGCGATGCGCGCCCCTCTCCAAGTTGGGGTCCCTAGAACCGCCTTCGTGGACGCCATCATTTGTGTTTAGACCCTCGGGCAGCTCAGTGATCAAGGAGTGTCGACTCGTCGCGCTGCCTGTCTTATTCGTTTGTCAGTAATCAAGAAAAGTTCCGTTAAGTTCCGTTAAGTTCCGTTAAGTTCCGTTAAGTTTCCGTCAGTAGTTACGCGCCCCGAAGTATCGCGCACCGGACTTCATCCTTCGGGAAAGTTGACTGTGAGAGGTAAATCTCTTCCCTTGTACTGTTGTTCCATTTATTGTTGTTTTCCCCATTTCCTCCCCCATAATTCATTCAAACGCCTAGTGTGGCAAAGTACGAACTGTTTTTCATCCATAGGGTCAGCAGACCCCTTTAACCTTCAGTGGCGACGGGTCTCCTGACCGGCCCCCCCATTTACTTGTTACATTTTCCCCTACGTAGCCTTAAGCATAATTAATAAATAAGAAATAGTAAGTAAGAATTAAGTCTAAGTAAATTAGTAAATAAGAATTAATGAATAAGAAATAGCAAGTAAGAATTAAGCCTAAGTAAGTTAGTAAATAAGAATTAACAAGAATTAGCAATCTGTTGCACACTTACCTTCTTTGTAATTATATCGCATTCCGAAAAGGGGAGTTGTTATTTTTGAAACCCGTACAATTAATCCTACTTAGTAAGTAGGTGGTGGCAGCTACTCCGCCAGCCGCCTCTGCCAATAGATTTGGAACGTGACCTCCATATAAACTGGGGGGTTACATATTGGTGGAAAGCGGTGGGATCGAACTAGAAAAAACCAGAAAACAAGTGCAACAGGTTGTTAGGATTCTGTTGATAGCCTATTGTGTATGTTTGCTGTGTAAGGAATCCACCTGAGCAGATCCGACAACCGAGCAGTCATAGGGTCACATGACCCCCGAGTGAGTGAAAAAGTGAGCAAAAGAGCGACCCCAGAGAGAGAGAGGGTCACTTGACCCAAGTGATAGGTCGCGTGACCCCCTTGCGTCAAGTATTGGTTGGGGACAAAGAACGGGTTCTTTTGGTGGGTCAAAAGACAGGGTCAACTGACCCAAAGAAACACTTGCGGGTCACAAATTCATTTGTAAATTCAGACGGGGTCAACTGACCCAAGAGAACGGGGTCAACTGACCCAAGGGAACGGGGTCAACTGACCCAATTGAAAGGGGGTCAACTGACCCAAGGAAACGTGGTGATAGGATTCATATCAGTGATAAGCATTAGTATCCACGCTTCTTCTTCCTAATCGACTGGGTGTTTATAAAATCATTACCTATATTAACCTTGTGTTTTCAGGGGTGTTTTGAATTCAATTATTTTACTTATATTGATTTAACCATTCCAAATTTACTTATATTTACTTATACTTATACTTATATTGATTTAACCATTCCAAATTTCTGATTGATGTGTGTTGTATAGTTTGTGTTGAGTTTCATTTCAAAAATTAAAAATTCCTTGAAGTTCCCTTGTATATTGTAAGAAAATAAAGATATGTATAAAAATAAATAAAGTAATAATACAAATAAAATTATAAATAAAAAAAAAAAAAAAAAAAAAAAAAAAAATTGTTTCTAATAAATAACAGTAGTGAAAGTGCCCGGTCAGATAAACTCCAAAAGCAAGGTGACTTTTCCAAATAGTGCGTGGACATCGAAAGTGTTGTGCGACGCGATCTAGTGGACCAATTTTGTTAATATAACCAGCTACTTGTTTTCCCCTCGCCTTAATTGGAACTAGAAGCGTCTTAGTGGACAGTGATCATGTCAAACCCACCGAGCCGAAGTGAAGGAATGATCGCGGCCGCCCTGGATGCCGTTGCAGCTGCACTAGAGCGGATGGAGCTGACTTTTAAAACCCGGAATGCCGCTCCTGAGGGGCAGATTCCCCGAGCCATCCTTATGGAGCTGGATACATGGGATCCAGAAGGAGTCGATTTAATACCCATCGAGGACTATTTGGACTTGGTGGATGAGGTGACCAGGGAACTCACCGATGAGGTCAGGATGAAGGTCCTGCGCATGAAACTCAGAGGGCCAGCCCGAACATATTTGAGTGATTTCCATCAGTTGGCAGAGGGAGACAAGACGTCGTATTCTGCCTTGAGGAAAGGACTCATCGCCTGGTTTGGGAGGGAGGACCCTGAAAAAGCAGCGGCTAGGTTGTGGACGATGAAAAAACGGGAAGGAGAGACCCTCAGGCATTTTGCTGACCGAGTCCGCCATGTCGCACTGCGAGCTGCGAAAGTCGACGGAGTGACGCTGACCTCCGAGCAGGTGCGGGCATGGGTGAGCACCCGCTCAGTCAAGGCGTTCATGAAAGGGCTGCCGTCGAGATACTCGAGGCTTTTCATCAATAACCCACCAGCGACCCTGCAAGACGCCCTGCGCAAGGTAGAGGAAGTAGAGGAAAACCTTGCCGCAGATCTTTCTGATAGTGACCCGTGGGGAGTGGGGGGCGTGAGAGCGGACGACGCCGAGCGAACCTGCTACACCTGCGGATCTCCAGGTCATTTTAAAGCGCAGTGCCCGCGGAAAATGGTACCCCCCCCTCGACAGCCAAATACAACAACACCCGGAAGGGCAGCAAGGGGCACCCCGCGACGACCTTGTGTGTTTTGTGGCAGCCGGGCCCATTTCCCTGTGGATTGTTGGAGGGAACGCGAGTCCAACATGTGCGATTTTTGTGGGTTTTTGGGCCACCTGGAGGCCAAGTGCTACAAGCGGCAACATCTCCATAATCGAGACCCCCAGGACAAGGGAGTAGTGGCTCCTCGGGAATCGCAACCGGTATCGCCCGCTACTGCTGCCACCCAACCACCACCGAGGGGAGTCGCCACGCGACGGGAGACCCCCCAGCAGGACCAGACCTGTCTGCTACCGACCATTGATTTGCCCGCCCGACTGTCGATGCATATCAAACTGCGAATGCAGGGAATTGAGCGGAGTCTCCTTCTAGATACGGGAGCGCAGATATCCGTGCTAACCCATCCCGTGCCAGGAGTGCCTGTGACGCCAACCCGAACAGTGGCCTGGGGGCCGGATGGGCAACCTCTTCCGTTTTTGGGCCAGCAGGTGGTGGATGTTGAGATTGGTCACCTCAAGCTGCGACATGTGTTCCAAATTTTTGCTCGAGACCACTCTGGGCTAAACCTGATTGGGTTGGATTTGTTAAGACAAATCCCAGCCACTGTGCACCTGGATACGTGCGAGGTCCGGATGAGGAACCCACGGACTGGGCAGGATGAGACCATCAGCGAGCGACGCAAGGGAATGCTACAGCC
The DNA here is from genome assembly GCA_963920205.1 of Stenodema calcarata. NCBI lineage: Eukaryota > Metazoa > Arthropoda > Insecta > Hemiptera > Miridae > Stenodema > Stenodema calcarata. Next base: position 1,155,040 of record OY986050.1, on the reverse strand, counting down.
CGCCAAGCCCCTATCCGGGCCCGTATGCCCTGTACGCCTGGACCCTGCCATACTTACCAGAGACAAGGTGCCAAATGAGCCGTTGGAGCCCAACTTATGTCCCCTGTATGACGAAACCGCCGAATTTCCTCCTGAACAACTGGAGCGCCCACAACCCGACTTGGGAGTCACCCTACAGGAGCAAACAAAGCACCTTGCGAAAGAGGAGCAAGATAAGGTGGTGAGGACCGTCGGAGATTACGCCAACCTGTTCGACCGACCTACTGCTGAGGGTTGCACGCTTCCAATCTACCATGTCATCAAGAAGGGGGAGGCCCGACCAGTCTACAAACGCCCTTATACGGTCCCCCATGCCTTGCAGCTGCGGGAAGTGTTGGAAGCGGAGGTCATAGAACCAGCAACAAGCCCAGGGGGAGCGCCGGTGGTATATTTAAGAGAAAAAAAAAAAAAAAAAAAAAATAACAAAAAAAAAAATAAATAAAAGTTGAATTATGTTATAACAAAAAAAAAAAAAAAAAAAAAAAAAAAAAAGTTAAAATATAAATATGTTGAAGTATTATATAATGTTATAATGTAAGTCCAAATTAAGTCGAATTATGTAAAAAAAAAAAAAAAAAAAAAAAAAAAAAAAAAAAAAAAAAAAAAAAAAAAATTATTATGTTAATGTATTATATAATGTTATTATGTAAGCCCAAATTAAGTCAAACTATGTGAAAAAAAAAAAAAAAACAAAAAAAAAAAAAACATTATGTTAAATTATAATTATGTTACAATACCGTACTATGTTATTATATAATTCCAAATTAGGTTAAAGTATGTCAAAAACAAAAAGGGAGAAAATTAGGGCTCAAAGTGCGAGGCCTGTAGGAAAGGATGGGGGCGGAGAGATGATGTGAGGGTGAGAGGAGTCTGAGGGAGGATTTGTGAGGTGTCGGATGAGCTTGGGTGGACGCCACTGTAAAAGGGATGATTATGCTGTGAGTCCCCTAGCATTGTGAATAGTATTAAGAATTTAATTACGGTAGGATCTCCTCCCTGAACCCCCCCCCCAGTGAAGTGCTAGTGGTGAAGTGACTGTTACCTCAAAAAAAAAAAATTGATAGAAGCGGACGGTCGCGATGTGGCTATAAGGAGGCCGCCGATGTGGCCATCGGCCAGCTGGAGGGGGAGGAGTGTGAGCCCCCGCCCCTCGGGACCACGATGCCGCCTGAAGAGCGACGCAGTTCGGGGAGGCGGGGCTCACAGCGTCGTCAGTAGATGGAACATTGAGGACGGGAGTCAGGGTCGCCAACGACGGACGGGTCAAGGAGGCTGTGGTTGCTGCCCCCACTACGACTGTGGTTGCTTGCCCCCACTGCGATGCGCGCCCCTCTCCAAGTTGGGGTCCCTAGAACCGCCTTCGTGGACGCCATCATTTGTGTTTAGACCCTCGGGCAGCTCAGTGATCAAGGAGTGTCGACTCGTCGCGCTGCCTGTCTTATTCGTTTGTCAGTAATCAAGAAAAGTTCCGTTAAGTTCCGTTAAGTTCCGTTAAGTTCCGTTAAGTTCCGTTAAGTTTCCGTCAGTAGTTACGCGCCCCGAAGTATCGCGCACCTGACTTCATCCTTCGGGAAAGTTGACTGTGAGAGGTAAATCTCTTCCCTTGTACTGTTGTTCCATTTATTGTTGTTTTCCCCATTTCCTCCCCCATAATTCATTCAAACGCCTAGTGTGGCAAAGTACGAACTGTTTTTCATCCATAGGGTCAGCAGACCCCTTTAACCTTCAGTGGCGACGGGTCTCCTGACCGGCCCCCCCATTTACTTGTTACATTTTCCCCTACGTAGCCTTAAGCATAATTAATAAATAAGAAATAGTAAGTAAGAATTAAGTCTAAGTAAATTAGTAAATAAGAATTAATGAATAAGAAATAGCAAGTAAGAATTAAGCCTAAGTAAGTTAGTAAATAAGAATTAACAAGAATTAGCAATCTGTTGCACACTTACCTTCTTTGTAATTATATCGCATTCCGAAAAGGGGAGTTGTTATTTTTGAAACCCGTACAATTAATCCTACTTAGTAAGTAGGTGGTGGCAGCTACTCCGCCAGCCGCCTCTGCCAATAGATTTGGAACGTGACCTCCATATAAACTGGGGGGTTACAGTGCCGATTTGCAACACAGTCTGGTATAGACAGAAGGGTGATCTGCACAAAGAAGATAATAAACCGTTGTGTCAAGAATTTGCAGAGTTTTTGATGTAGGTACCATTCTAAATACAAAATGAAACCTGTTAAAATTATCTACAAATTTGATTCTACACGTTTTGTAACAATTCCCAACCGTTTCCGAGATAGTCAGACTCAAAAGTCGATTATTTCCAAAAGCCGGCTTTTTACCCCTCGTTTTTCGTCAAACATTGCTCTGTTCCATTGAAACCGTTCATCTGAGAAGGAAGTGGTGAGAGAAGAAGTTGTAGAGGGTTAAAATACCTTTAAGAATACCATTGCTGAATGCCAATTTATCTCAAGAAGGTTCTAAGAAATGTTCCAATGAAATGCTGTACAATCTCAAGAATCTATGTTTTAGCTCCTCGTCCGTCACCCTAATTTGTTTTTTCCTGTTCTAGATTGACGAAGTTGGAGCTGTTACCCCCACGCCGCCAAGTGTATTATGCACATAAGATATGAAACATGGTGCACATTGATCGCGCTGATTTCATGGTCAGCATCAGTCGGATTTTCCAACGGTAAGCGTTGAAATCGAGCTTGTTGATGATTATTAGAATATTTTGTAATATCTCGTTTCACCTTTACAACAGCCTCCAATACTCACAATGTTATCATTGTAATTGTGGTGCAATTACATGATCTTCTCCCTACAATAAATAGTCCAGTCAAATACTAGTTTGAAGTGATGCAATTGTTTTGATTATTTATTGTATGTTGTTTGGGGTGCTGAACACGAATCTGAAGTTGTCCAAAAAATCATCAAATGGGGTTTTATTCGCCATTTTATTCTTTTACGTGTTCACATTTATAAAATAAAGAATAACCATGAGACAGTTCAAGTGAATCATAGCAGAAAATACATTCATTAGCTAAGTTCCTTTTTTCAAACTGAAAAATTTTCTAATTAAATATTTAAAATTTCAAATTTTGAGGTTACACCGCATAGCTGATAAGTAAAGACCGGATTTCTATGCAGCATAGATGCCCCGAATATGCCATAGAATATGCAGTAAAAACTAGTGAAATATGCGAAAAATATGCATTTAAAAAAATATTGTAAAATTCGAGAAATTAAGTTTTAGTAGTTGGAAAAAACTGCTCTACCAGTAAGTTTCAATAAGGAATGATCTGAATGAAATTCTCATTTCGTAAATATATTTTGTAATAAATAAAAAACTCTGCAAATTCTTGACACAACGGTTCATTATCTTCTTTGTACAGATCACCCTTCTGTTTAGATCATTAGGTCTAAATGTCTAGATCCTAAATGTTAGATTAATTATTATTATGAATTATCACTAATTATTGATAATTTTATCAAGTACCTAGTGAAAATTATTATGATTTATTGTAAGGTATTAATCATTTGTATTTATTATTAATAATTATTATTATTAATTATGATTAATTAATACCATATAATTCTGAGGTTTTTAATACTACGTCGGTAATAATTTTTCTATAAAAGAAGTACCTACCAACAAACATTCGAAATTACCTTCATTTCCGTAGCACGAAACGTATTTCAGAACAAAAAACTCGACATCACTAAAACCAGATGATGTTCCTCCCCTGGCTACATTATTAGGAATTAGAGGTGGGATATCGAGGGCTCGATATCGATATCGGTATCGGTATTGACATCGGAAGAGTGGTATCGATACCAGGTAGATATCGGCTTCATAATATCGATATCTGCCGATATATATCGATATCGGTTATAAAAACTCCTACTTCGTTTTTTTTTAATTTCACCTACTTATTTTAATTTTATTTCCTTTTCTCCGAACATTTTTGCACTTGCAGTTCCTACCTAAGATACCAACTGGTCAATAATTTACCGTGGACAAAGTAGGTGATTCCATGGTAGAATAAATACGAAGGACTTGGAAATACGAAGTGGTTCAAAGTAGTGACATCTAGTGTTGATACCTACCTACAGCCTATTGGTTCAAAATTCCTTTCTAAAAAAAAAAACTCTGCAAATTCTTGACAAACGGTTCATTATCTTCTTTGTACCGATCACCCTTCTGTCTAGATCACTAGGTCTAAATGTCAAGATCCTAAATGTTAGATTAATTATTATTATCAATTATCACTAATTATTAACCATTTTATCAAGTACCTAGTGACAATTATTATAATTTATTGTTAGGTATTAATAATTTGTATTCATTATTAATAATAATTATTATTAATTATGATTAATTAATACGATATAATTCTGGGGTTTTGGTTTATTATCTTCGATAATGAACCATTGGAATCGCCCAAAGAAAAAAAAATTTTAACCCCCCCTCAAAATTGGTTGGTTTACGTTTCAAGATACGTAGATTCAGAAAATCGAATAAAAAAAAATCCGTCCGTCCGCCGTACGCCGTCCGCCGTACGCCGTCCGCCGTACGCCGTCCGCCGTCCGCGCCACTTTGCCCAGTTAGCGTTGAGCTAAAATTACGAAATTTGGTTTCTGGGTTTGGACCAGCCCCACAATGATCCTCGAAACTTTTCATAACCCTAGGTCAAGGGGAAGGGGTTCAAAACGAATTTTGAAATTTTGAAAATTCCATATCTCGAAAAATTCCCATCAAACGGTATGTTTTTTATTTCATATTTAGATAGAGTTTGTTCCGTAGAATTTTTTAAGACCATCCGCAGCTTTGTACGACCAGCCGTTCGTTCACAATGACGGCTAAAAGATTGTGCCTCACAACACGATCATGAATCAAACTTTTGAAATACAGGTCCATTTTCATACTAACAAGCTCTTTGGAACATCATATGGCTTAAGTGATATCGAGTTTGTTGTTCTGAGGTGCGTTTCGTGCTACGGAAATGAAGGTAATTTCGAATGTTTGTTGGTAGGTACTTCTTTTATAGAAAAATTATTACCGACATAGTATTAAAAACCCCAGAATTATATCGTATTAATTAATCATAATTAATAATAATAATTATTAATAATAAATACGAATTATTAATACCTAACAATAAATTATAATAATTTTCACTAGGTACTTGATAAAATTATTAATAATTAGTGATAATTGATAATAATAATTAATCTAACATTTTGGATCTAGACATTTAGACCTAGTGATCTAGACAGAAGGGTGATCTGTACAAAGAAGATAATGAACCGTTGTGTCAAGAATTTGCAGAGTTTTTAATACTACGTCCGTAATAATTTTTCTATAAAAGAAGTACCTACCAACAAACATTCGAAATTACCTTCATTTCCGTAGCACGAAACGCACCTCAGAACAACAAACTCGACATCACTTAAGCCATATGATGTTCCAAAGAGCTTTTAGTATGAAAATTAGGGATGGGCATAACGGTTATTTTCGAGAAACGTAAAATAACGTTCGTTATATTAAAATAACTGTCAAAAAAACTAGTTACAAAAAAACTAGTTTCTTTTCTTCTGAATGAAAAACGGGTGGAACGTTCGTTATAATAACTGTCGAAAAAACTAGTTTTTTTGCCGTTTTTTCAACTAGTTTTTTTTCCGTTTTTTCAACTAGTTTTTTTTTTCAAATTAAGAAACAGTTATGACGTTTTTTTCAAACTAGTTACTTTAAACTAGTTTCTCGTTTCTTCTCCCATCCCAAAAAAACTAGTTTCTTGTTTCTTGACCCGTCCCTATTATTAACGGTTACTTGACCCGTTTCATTTCTTGTTTCTTGACCCGTTATTAACGGTTACTTTCGAAAAACATAAAATAACGTTCGTTATATAAAACAAACTGTCGAAAAAACTAGTTTCATTTCTTCTTAATGAAAAACGGGTGAAACAGCAGGTGTTCTAATATGTTGTTAGTAGTTAGTAACTACTAGTTACAAAGAAAACGAAAAACTGTATTTTTCAACTGTAATAGGAAAAACGAAAACTTTGTCGGCGCATTTGTTCGTGGTTTGTTCAGAGTCATATTTACCTAATAATCAACTACTTATGCTTCGGAACAAACCACGAATAACGAATGTGATGACAAAGTTTTCGATAGTTCAATTCAAAAACTAACACCTACCTACTTTTGCCGTTTTTTTGTAACTAGTTTCTTTCAAATTGAGAAACGGTTATAACGGTTATTTTTTTCAAACTAGTTTTTTAAACTAGTTTCTCGTTTCTCGACCCATCCCTAATGAAAATGGACCTGTATTTCAACAGTTTGATTCACGATCCTGTAGTGAGGCACAATCTTTGAGCCGACATTGTGGTCGAACGGCTGGTCGTACAAAGCTGCGGATGGTCTTAAAGAATTCTACGGAACAAACTCTATCTAAATATGAAATAAAAAACATACCGTTCCATATGAATTTTTCGAGATATGAAATTTTCAAAATTTCAAAATTCGTTTTGAACCCCTTCCCCTTGACCTAGGGTTATGAAAAGTTTCGAGGACCATTGTGGGGTTGGTCGAAACCCACAAAAAAAATTTCGTAATTTTAACTCAACGCTAACTGGGCAAAGTGGCGCGGACGGCGTACGGCGGACGGACGGATTTTTTTTATTCGATTTTCTGAATCTACGTATCTTGAAACGTAAACCAACAAATTTTGAGGGGGGGTTAAAAAAATTTTTACTTTGGGCGATTCCAATGGTTCATTATCGAAGATAATAAACCAAAAATTCTTCTGATTATTTTTCAGTCAGATCTTTATTTTTGGTTTATTATCTTCGATAATGAACCATTGGAATCGCCCAAAGAAAAAAAAATTTTAACCCCCCCCCCTCAAAATTTGTTGGTTTACGTAGATTCAGAAAATCGAATTAAAAAAAATCCGTCCGTCCGCGCCACTTTGCCCAGTTAGCGTTGAGTTAAAATTACGAAATTTTTTTTATGGGTTTCTACCAACCCCACAATGGTCCTCGAAACTTTTCATAACCCTAGGTCAAGGGGAAGGGGTTCAAAACGAATTTTAAAAATTTGAAAATCTCATATCTCGAAAAATTCATATAGAACGGTATGTTTTTTATTTCATATTTAGATAGAGTTTGTTCCGTAGAATTTTTTAAGACCATCCGCAGCTTTGTACGACCAGCCGTTCGTTCACAATGACGGCTCAAAGATTGTGCCTCACAACACGATCGTGAATCAAACTGTTGAAATACAGGTCCATTTTCATACTAACAAGCTCTTTGGAACATCATATGGCTTAAGTGATGTCGAGTTTGTTGTTCTGAGGTGCGTTTCGTGCTACGGAAATGAAGGTAATTTCGAATGTTTGTTGGTAGGTACTTCTTTTATAGAAAAATTATTAATAAATTAATAATAAATACGAATTATTAATACCTAACAATAAATTATAATAATTTCCACTAGGTACCTACTTGATACAATTATTAATAATTAGTGATAATTCATAATAATAATTATTCTAACATTTAGGATCTAGACATTTACACCTAGTGATCTAGACAGAAGGGTGATCCGTACAAAGAAGATAATGAACCGTTGTGTCAAGAATTTGCAGAGTTTTATTTATTTATTCATTTATTTTTTGTTCCCGCCTTGATAGGAAAGTTAAATTATACACATGAATATGTAATACGGAATTTTTATTTCAATATGTTTCTAAACGAAAATTGGACAGAATACAAGAACGGCAAAATCATAAAAGAATTACAGGTAAATTTCGGGATTCAAAAAAAGAAGCGCTCATCGAGGCTCTCCAGGAAAAGTAACTTGGAGAGAGTTTCCCCCTTCAGCCTGTTCCGGTCCGAGGTGAGAATATTTCCTGCCCTTGAAAATAGCCTCTCTGATGGTCACAGAAAACACTATTATACTACGTATGGTACTGAGGTTGAGGCTGACTTCATGGTTTCAATTTCAACAGGGGCTCAACACAACACAAAAACGCGGATACTTTTTAGCCAACAACAGCACGGAAACGGAATGATGCCCACAAGAAGAACTTCGCGGTTCGCCAGTGAAAGATAACAGTGAATCACAGTTTGTGATATCGACCCGATATCGGTTGTCAGAATATCGATATATCGATATTATCGCCAGTGCTGATATCGATATCAGAATATCGGATATCGGACGCTAGATATCGATATTTCGATACTATCGGATATCGATATCCCATCCCTATTAGGAATTGCTCAATTGCCAATTGCTCTTCTTGAAGGTCCATTCGAACTCAAATGAACACGACGAGTCGATATGAAGTCAACTTTTCTTCGTTTTCACGAAGTATTTGAGTCGACAATTGCTCTTCTTGAAGGTTCATTCGAAATCAAATAAACACCTCGAGTCGATATGAAGTCAACTATTTTTCGTTTTCACGAAGTATTTAAGTCGACAATTGCTCTTCTAGAAGGTCCATTCGAACTCAACTAAACACGTCGAGTCGATATGAAATCAACTTTTTTTCGTTTTCACGAAGTATTTGAGTCGACAATTGCCCTTCTTGAAGGTCGATTCGAAATCAAATAAACACCTTGAGTCGATATGAAGTCAACTATTTTTCGTTTTCACGAAGTATTTAAGTCGACAATTGCTCTTCTAGAAGGTCCATTCGAACTCAACTAAACACGTCGAGTCGATATGAAATCAACTTTTTTTCGTTTTCACGAAGTATTTGAGTCGACAATTGCTCTTCTTGAAAGTCCATTCAAACTCAAACAAACACGTCGAGTCGATATGAAGTCAACTTTTTTTCGTTTTCACGAAGTATTTGAGTCGACATTTGCCCTTCTTGAAGGTCGATTCGAACTCAAATAAACACCTCGAGTCGATATGAAGTCAACTTTTTTTCGTTTTCACGAAGTATTTGAGTCGACAATTGCTCTTCTTGAAGGTCCATTCGAACTCAAATAAACACCTCGAGTCGATATGAAGTCAACTTTTTTTCGTTTTCACGAAGTATTTGAGTCGACATTTGCCCTTGTTGAAGGTCGATTCGAACTGAAATAAACACCTCGAGTCGATATGAAGTCAACTTTTTTTCGTTTTCACGAAGTATTTGAGTCGACAATTGCTCTTCTTGAAGGTCCATTCGAGATCAAATAAACACCTCGAGTCCATATGAAGTCAACTTTTTTTCGTTTTCACGAAGTATTTGAGTCGACAATTGCTCTTCTTGAAGGTCCATTCGAACTCAAATAAACACCTCGAGTCGATATGAAGTCAACTTTTTTTCGTTTTCACGAAGTATTTGAGTCGACAATTGCTCTTCTTGAAGGTCCATTCGAACTCAAATAAACACCTCGAGTCGATATGAAGTCAACTTTTTTTCGTTTTCACGAAGTATTTGAGTCGACAATTGCTCTTCTTGAAGGTCCATTCGAACTCAAATAAACACGACGAGTCGATATGAAGTCAATTTTTTTTCGTTTTCACGGAGTCTTTGAGTCGACAATTGCTCTTCTTGAAGGTCCATTCGAACTCAACTAAACACCTCGAGTCGATATGAAGTCAACTTTTTTTCGTTTTCACGAAGTATTTGAGTCGACAATTGCTCTTCTTGAAGGTCCATTCGAACTCAACTAAACACCTCAAGTCGATATGAAGTCAACTTTTTTTCGTTTTCACGAAGTATTTGAGTCGACATTTGCCCTTGTTGAAGGTCGAGTCGAACTGAAATAAACACCTCGAGTCGATATGAAGTCAACTTTTCTTCGTTTTCACGAAGTATTTGAGTCGACAATTGCTCTTCTTGAAGGTCCATTCAAACTCAACTAAACACGTCGAGTCGATATGAAATCAATTTTTTTTTTCGTTTTCACGAAGTATTTGAGTCGACAATTGCTCTTCTTGAAGGTCCATTCGAACTCAAATAAACACGACGAGTCGATATGAAGTCAATTTTTTTTCGTTTTCACGGAGTCTTTGAGTCGACAATTGCTCTTCTTGAAGGTCCATTCGAACTCAACTAAACACCTCGAGTCGATATGAAGTCAACTTTTTTTCGTTTTCACGAAGTATTTGAGTCGACAATTGCTCTTCTTGAAGGTCCATTCGAACTCAAATAAACACCTCGAGTCGATATGAAGTCAACTTTTTTTCGTTTTCACGAAGTATTTGAGTCCACAATTGCTCTTCTTGAAGGTCCATTCGAGATCAAATAAACACCTCGAGTCCATATGAAGTCAACTTTTTTTCGTTTTCACGAAGTATTTGAGTCGACAATTGCTCTTCTTGAAGGTCCATTCGAACTCAACTAAACACGTCGAGTCGATATGAAATCAACTTTTTTTCGTTTTCACGAAGTATTTGAGTCGACAATTGCTCTTCTTGAAGGTCCATTCGAACTCAAATAAACACGTCGAGTCGATATGAAGTCAACTTTTTTTCGTTTTCACGAAGTATTTGAGTCGACAATTGCTCTTCTTGAAGGTCCATTCGAACTCAAATAAACACCTCGAGTCGATATGAAGTCAATTTTTTTTCGTTTTCACGAAATATTTGAGTCGACAATTGCTCTTCTTGAAGGTCCATTCGAACTCAACTTAACACCTCGAGTCGATATGAAGTCAACTTTTTTTCGTTTTCACGAAGTATTTGAGTCGACAATTGCTCTTCTTGGAGGTCCATTCGAACTCAACTGAACACGTCTAGTCGATATGAAATCAACTTTTTTTCGTTTTCACGAAGTATTTGAGTCGACAATTGCTCTTCTTGAAGGTCCATTCGAACTCAAATAAACACGTCGAGTCGATATGAAGTCAACTTTTTTTCGTTTTCACGAAGTATTTGAGTCGACAATTGCTCTTCTTGAAGGTCCATTCGAACTCAAATAAACACCTCGAGTCGATATGAAGTCAACTTTTTTTCGTTTTCACGAAGTATTTGAGTCGACAATTGCTCTTCTTGAAGGTCCATCCGAACTCAAATAAACACCTCGAGTCGATATGAAGTCAACTTTTTTTAGTTTTCACGAAGTATTTGAGTCGACAATTGCTCTTCTTGAAGGTCCATTCAAACTCAACTAAACACGTCGAGTCGATATGAAATCAATTTTTTTTTTTCGTTTTCACGAAGTATTTGAGTCGACAATTGCTCTTCTTGAAGGTCCATTCAAACTCAACTAAACACGTCGAGTCGATATGAAATCAATTTTTTTTTCGTTTTCACGAAGTATTTGAGTCGACAATTGCTCTTCTTGAAGGTCCATTCGAACTCAAACAAACACGTCGAGTCGATATGAAGTCAACTTTTTTTCGTTTTCACGAAGTATTTGAGTCGACAATTGCTCTTCTTGAAGGTCCATTCGAACTCAAATAAACACCTCGAGTCGATATGAAGTCAACTTTTTTTCGTTTTCACGAAGTATTTGAGTCGACAATTGCTCTTCTTGAAGGTCCATTCGAACTCAAATAAACACGACGAGTCGATATGAAGTCAATTTTTTTTCGTTTTCACGAAGTATTTGAGTCGACAATTGCTCTTCTTGAAGGTCCATTCGAACTCAACTAAACACGTCGAGTCGATATGAAATCAACTTTTTTTCGTTTTCACGAAGTATTTGAGTCGACAATTGCTCTTCTTGAAGGTCCATTCGAACTCAAATAAACACGTCGAGTCGATATGAAGTCAACTTTTTTTCGTTTTCACGAAGTATTTGAGTCGACAATTGCTCTTCTTGAAGGTCCATTCGAACTCAAATAAACACCTCGAGTCGATATGAAGTCAATTTTTTTTCGTTTTCACGAAATATTTGAGTCGACAATTGCTCTTCTTGAAGGTCCATTCGAACTCAACTAAACACCTCGAGTCGATATGAAGTCAACTTTTTTTCGTTTCCACGAAGTATTTGAGTCGACAATTGCTCTTCTTGGAGGTCCATTCGAACTCAACTAAACACGTCGAGTCGATATGAAATCAACTTTTTTTCGTTTTCACGAAGTATTTGAGTCGACAATTGCTCTTCTTGAAGGTCCATTCGAACTCAAATAAACACGTCGAGTCGATATGAAGTCAACTTTTTTTCGTTTTCACGAAGTATTTGAGTCGACAATTGCTCTTCTTGAAGGTCCATTCGAACTCAAATAAACACCTCGAGTCGATATGAAGTCAACTTTTTTTCGTTTTCACGAAGTATTTGAGTCGACAATTGCTCTTCTTGAAGGTCCATCCGAACTCAAATAAACACCTCGAGTCGATATGAAGTCAACTTTTTTTAGTTTTCACGAAGTATTTGAGTCGACAATTGCTCTTCTTGAAGGTCCATTCAAACTCAACTAAACACGTCGAGTCGATATGAAATCAATTTTTTTTTTTCGTTTTCACGAAGTATTTGAGTCGACAATTGCTCTTCTTGAAGGTCCATTCAAACTCAACTAAACACGTCGAGTCGATATGAAATCAATTTTTTTTTCGTTTTCACGAAGTATTTGAGTCGACAATTGCTCTTCTTGAAGGTCCATTCGAACTCAAACAAACACGACGAGTCGATATGAAGTCAACTTTTTTTCGTTTTCACGAAGTATTTGAGTCGACAATTGCTCTTCTTGAAGGTCCATTCGAACTCAAATAAACACCTCGAGTCGATATGAAGTCAACTTTTTTTCGTTTTCACGAAGTATTTGAGTCGACAATTGCTCTTCTTGAAGGTCCATTCGAACTCAAATAAACACGACGAGTCGATATGAAGTCAATTTTTTTTCGTTTTCACGAAGTATTTGAGTCGACAATTGCTCTTCTTGAAGGTCCATTCGAACTCAACTAAACACGTCGAGTCGATATGAAATCCATTTTTTTTTTTTTTCGTTTTCACGAAGTATTTGAGTCGACAATTGCTCTTCTTGAAGGTCCATTCAAACTCAACTAAACACGTCGAGTCGATATGAAATCAATTTTTTTTTCGTTTTCACGAAGTATTTGAGTCGACAATTGCTCTTCTTGAAGGTCCATTCGAACTCAAACAAACACGTCGAGTCGATATGAAGTCAACTTTTTTTCGTTTTCACGAAGTATTTGAGTCGACAATTGCTCTTCTAGAAGGTCCATTGGAGATCAAATAAACACCTCGAGTCGATATGAAGTCAACTTTTCTTCGTTTTCACGAAGTATTTGAGTCGACAATTGCTCTTCTTGAAGGTCGATTCGAACTGAAATAAACACCTCGAGTCGACATGAAGTCAACTTTTCTTCGTTTTCACGAAGTATTTGAGTCGACAATTGCTCTTCTTGAAGGTCCATTCAAACTCAACTAAACACGTCGAGTCGATATGAAATCAATTTTTTTTTCGTTTTCACGAAGTATTTGAGTCGACAATTGCTCTTCTTGAAGGTCCATTCGAACTCAAACAAACACGTCGAGTCGATATGACGTCAACTTTTTTTCGTTTTCACGAAGTATTTGAGTCGACAATTGCTCTTCTTGAAGGTCCATTCGAACTCAAATAAACACCTCGAGTCGATATGGAGTCAACTTTTTTTCGTTTTCACGAAGTATTTGAGTCGACAATTGCTCTTCTTGAAGGTCCATTCGAACTCAAATAAACACGACGAGTCGATATGAAGTCAATTTTTTTTCGTTTTCACGAAGTATTTGAGTCGACAATTGCTCTTCTTGAAGGTCCATTCGAACTCAACTAAACACCTCGAGTCGATATGAAGTCAACTTTTCTTCGTTTTCACGAAGTATTTGAGTCGACAATAAACGTCGACTCGACGTGTTTATTTGAGTTCGAATGGACCTTCAAGAAGAGCAATTATTGCTCTTCTTGAAAGTCCATTCGAACTCAAATAAACACGTCGAGTCGATATGAAGTCAACTTTTTTTCGTTTTCACGAAGTATTTGAGTCGACCATTGCTCTTCTTGAAGGTCCATTGGAGATCAAATAAACACCTCGAGTCGATATGAAGTCAACTTTTCTTCGTTTTCACGAAGTATTTGAGTCGACAATTGTTCTTCTTGAAGGTCCATTCGAACTCAAATAAACACGACGAGTCGATATGAAGTCAATTTTTTTTCGTTTTCACGAAGTATTTGAGTCGACAATTGCTCTTCTTGAAGGTCCATTCGAACTCTACTGAACACCTCGAGTCGATATGAAGTCAACTTTTTTTCGTTTTCACGAAGTATTTGAGTCGACATTTGCCCTTGTTGAAGGTCGATTCGAACTGAAATAAACACCTCGAGTCGATATGAAGTCAACTTTTCTTCGTTTTCACGAAGTATTTGAGTCGACAATTGCTCTTCTTGAAGGTCCATTCAAACTCAACTAAACACGTCGAGTCGATATGAAATCAATTTTTTTTTCGTTTTCACGAAGTATTTGAGTCGACAATTGCTCTTCTTGAAGGTCCATTCAAACTCAAACAAACACGTCGAGTCGATATGAAGTCAACTTTTTCTCGTTTTCACGAAGTATTTGAGTCGACAATTGCTCTTCTTGAAGGTCCATTGGAGATCAAATAAACACCTCGAGTCGATATGAAGTCAACTTTTCTTCGTTTTCACGAAGTATTTGAGTCGAACATTGCTCTTCTTGAAGGTCCATTCGAACTCAACTAAACACCTCAAGTCGATATGAAGTCAACTTTTTTTCGTTTTCACGAAGTATTTGAGTCGACATTTGCCCTTGTTGAAGGTCGAGTCGAACTGAAATAAACACCTCGAGTCGATATGAAGTCAACTTTTCTTCGTTTTCACGAAGTATTTGAGTCGACAATTGCTCTTCTTGAAGGTCCATTCAAACTCAACTAAACACGTCGAGTCGATATGAAATCAATTTTTTTTTTCGTTTTCACGAAGTATTTGAGTCGACAATTGCTCTTCTTGAAGGTCCATTCGAACTCAAATAAACACGTCGAGTCGATATGAAGTCAACTTTTTTTCGTTTTCACGAAGTATTTGAGTCGACAATTGCTCTTCTTGAAGGTCCATTCGAACTCAAATAAACACCTCGAGTCGATATGAAGTCAATTTTTTTTCGTTTTCACGAAATATTTGAGTCGACAATTGCTCTTCTTGAAGGTCCATTCGAACTCAACTAAACACCTCGAGTCGATATGAAGTCAACTTTTTTTCGTTTTCACGAAGTATTTGAGTCGACAATTGCTCTTCTTGGAGGTCCATTCGAACTCAACTAAACACGTCGAGTCGATATGAAATCAACTTTTTTTCGTTTTCACGAAGTATTTGAGTCGACAATTGCTCTTCTTGAAGGTCCATTCGAACTCAACTAAACACGTCGAGTCGATATGAAGTCAACTTTTTTTCGTTTTCACGAAGTATTTGAGTCGACAATTGCTCTTCTTGAAGGTCCATTCGAACTCAAATAAACACCTCGAGTCGATATGAAGTCAACTTTTTTTCGTTTTCACGAAGTATTTGAGTCGACAATTGCTCTTCTTGAAGGTCCATCCGAACTCAAATAAACACCTCGAGTCGATATGAAGTCAACTTTTTTTAGTTTTCACGAAGTATTTGAGTCGACAATTGCTCTTCTTGAAGGTCCATTCAAACTCAACTAAACACGTCGAGTCGATATGAAATCAATTTTTTTTTTTCGTTTTCACGAAGTATTTGAGTCGACAATTGCTCTTCTTGAAGGTCCATTCAAACTCAACTAAACACGTCGAGTCGATATGAAATCAATTTTTTTTTCGTTTTCACGAAGTATTTGAGTCGACAATTGCTCTTCTTGAAGGTCCATTCGAACTCAAACAAACACGTCGAGTCGATATGAAGTCAATTTTTTTTCGTTTTCACGAAGTATTTGAGTCGACAATTGCTCTTCTTGAAGGTCCATTCGAACTCAACTAAACACGTCGAGTCGATATGAAATCCATTTTTTTTTTTTCGTTTTCACGAAGTATTTGAGTCGACAATTGCTCTTCTTGAAGGTCCATTCAAACTCAACTAAACACGTCGAGTCGATATGAAATCAATTTTTTTTTCGTTTTCACGAAGTATTTGAGTCGACAATTGCTCTTCTTGAAGGTCCATTCGAACTCAAACAAACACGTCGAGTCGATATGAAGTCAACTTTTTTTCGTTTTCACGAAGTATTTGAGTCGACAATTGCTCTTCTAGAAGGTCCATTGGAGATCAAATAAACACCTCGAGTCGATATGAAGTCAACTTTTCTTCGTTTTCACGAAGTATTTGAGTCGACAATTGCTCTTCTTGAAGGTCGATTCGAACTGAAATAAACACCTCGAGTCGACATGAAGTCAACTTTTCTTCGTTTTCACGAAGTATTTGAGTCGACAATTGCTCTTCTTGAAGGTCCATTCAAACTCAACTAAACACGTCGAGTCGATATGAAATCAATTTTTTTTTCGTTTTCACGAAGTATTTGAGTCGACAATTGCTCTTCTTGAAGGTCCATTCGAACTCAAACAAACACGTCGAGTCGATATGACGTCAACTTTTTTTCGTTTTCACGAAGTATTTGAGTCGACAATTGCTCTTCTTGAAGGTCCATTCGAACTCAAATAAACACCTCGAGTCGATATGGAGTCAACTTTTTTTCGTTTTCACGAAGTATTTGAGTCGACAATTGCTCTTCTTGAAGGTCCATTCGAACTCAAATAAACACGACGAGTCGATATGAAGTCAATTTTTTTTCGTTTTCACGAAGTATTTGAGTCGACAATTGCTCTTCTTGAAGGTCCATTCGAACTCAACTAAACACCTCGAGTCGATATGAAGTCAACTTTTCTTCGTTTTCACGAAGTATTTGAGTCGACAATAAACGTCGACTCGACGTGTTTATTTGAGTTCGAATGGACCTTCAAGAAGAGCAATTATTGCTCTTCTTGAAAGTCCATTCGAACTCAAATAAACACGTCGAGTCGATATGAAGTCAACTTTTTTTCGTTTTCACGAAGTATTTGAGTCGACCATTGCTCTTCTTGAAGGTCCATTGGAGATCAAATAAACACCTCGAGTCGATATGAAGTCAACTTTTCTTCGTTTTCACGAAGTATTTGAGTCGACAATTGTTCTTCTTGAAGGTCCATTCGAACTCAACTAAACACGACGAGTCGATATGAAGTCAATTTTTTTTCGTTTTCACGAAGTATTTGAGTCGACAATTGCTCTTCTTGAAGGTCCATTCGAACTCTACTGAACACCTCGAGTCGATATGAAGTCAACTTTTTTTCGTTTTCACGAAGTATTTGAGTCGACATTTGCCCTTGTTGAAGGTCGATTCGAACTGAAATAAACACCTCGAGTCGATATGAAGTCAACTTTTCTTCGTTTTCACGAAGTATTTGAGTCGACAATTGCTCTTCTTGAAGGTCCATTCAAACTCAACTAAACACGTCGAGTCGATATGAAATCAATTTTTTTTTCGTTTTCACGAATTATTTGAGTCGACAATTGCTCTTCTTGAAGGTCCATTCAAACTCAAACAAACACGTCGAGTCGATATGAAGTCAACTTTTTCTCGTTTTCACGAAGTATTTGAGTCGACAATTGCTCTTCTTGAAGGTCCATTGGAGATCAAATAAACACCTCGAGTCGATATGAAGTCAACTTTTCTTCGTTTTCACGAAGTATTTGAGTCGAACATTGCTCTTCTTGAAGGTCCATTCGAACTCAACTAAACACCTCAAGTCGATATGAAGTCAACTTTTTTTCGTTTTCACGAAGTATTTGAGTCGACATTTGCCCTTGTTGAAGGTCGAGTCGAACTGAAATAAACACCTCGAGTCGATATGAAGTCAACTTTTCTTCGTTTTCACGAAGTATTTGAGTCGACAATTGCTCTTCTTGAAGGTCCATTCAAACTCAACTAAACACGTCGAGTCGATATGAAATCAATTTTTTTTTTCGTTTTCACGAAGTATTTGAGTCGACAATTGCTCTTCTTGAAGGTCCATTCGAACTCAAACAAACACCTCGAGTCGATATGGAGTCAACTTTTTTTCGTTTTCACGAAGTATTTGAGTCGACAATTGCTCTTCTTGAAGGTCCATTCGAACTCAAATAAACACGACGAGTCGATATGAAGTCAATTTTTTTTCGTTTTCACGAAGTATTTGAGTCGACAATTGCTCTTCTTGAAGGTCCATTCGAACTCAACTAAACACGTCGAGTCGATATGAAATCCATTTTTTTTTTTCTTCGTTTTCACGAAGTATTTGAGTCGACAATTGCTCTTCTTGAAGGTCCATCCGAACTCAAATAAACACGTCGAGTCGATATGAAGTCAACTTTTTTTCGTTTTCACGAAGTATTTGAGTCGACATTTGCCCTTGTTGAAGGTCGAGTCGAACTGAAATAAACACCTCGAGTCGATATGAAGTCAACTTTTCTTCGTTTTCACGAAGTATTTGAGTCGACAATTGCTCTTCTTGAAGGTCCATTCAAACTCAACTAAACACGTCGAGTCGATATGAAATCAATTTTTTTTTTTCGTTTTCACGAAGTATTTGAGTCGACAATTGCTCTTCTTGAAGGTCCATTCGAACTCAAACAAACACGTCGAGTCGATATGACGTCAACTTTTTTTCGTTTTCACGAAGTATTTGAGTCGACAATTGCTCTTCTTGAAGGTCCATTCGAACTCAAATAAACACCTCGTGTCGATATGGAGTCAACTTTTTTTCGTTTTCACGAAGTATTTGAGTCGACAATTGCTCTTCTTGAAGGTCCATTCGAACTCAAATAAACACGACGAGTCGATATGAAGTCAATTTTTTTTCGTTTTCACGAAGTATTTGAGTCGACAATTGCTCTTCTTGAAGGTCCATTCGAACTCAACTAAACACCTCGAGTCGATATGAAGTCAACTTTTCTTCGTTTTCACGAAGTATTTGAGTCGACAATTGCTCTTCTTGAAGGTCCATCCGAACTCAAATAAACACGTCGAGTCGATATGAAGTCAACTTTTTTTCGTTTTCACAAAGTATTTGAGTCGACAATTGCTCTTCTTGAAGGTCCATTCAAACTCAACTAAACACGTCGAGTCGATATGAAATCAATTTTTTTTTCGTTTTCACGAAGTATTTGAGTCGACAATTGCTCTTCTTGAAGGTCCATTCAAACTCAAACAAACACGTCGAGTCGATATGAAGTCAACTTTTTCTCGTTTTCACGAAGTATTTGAGTCGACAATTGCTCTTCTTGAAGGTCCATTGGAGATCAAATAAACACCTCGAGTCGATATGAAGTCAACTTTTCTTCGTTTTCACGAAGTATTTGAGTCGAACATTGCTCTTCTTGAAGGTCCATTCGAACTCAACTAAACACCTCAAGTCGATATGAAGTCAACTTTTTTTCGTTTTCACGAAGTATTTGAGTCGACATTTGCCCTTGTTGAAGGTCGAGTCGAACTGAAATAAACACCTCGAGTCGATATGAAGTCAACTTTTCTTCGTTTTCACGAAGTATTTGAGTCGACAATTGCTCTTCTTGAAGGTCCATTCAAACTCAACTAAACACGTCGAGTCGATATGAAATCAATTTTTTTTTTCGTTTTCACGAAGTATTTGAGTCGACAATTGCTCTTCTTGAAGGTCCATTCGAACTCAAACAAACACGTCGAGTCGATATGACGTCAACTTTTTTTCGTTTTCACGAAGTATTTGAGTCGACAATTGCTCTTCTTGAAGGTCCGTCGAACTCAAATAAACACCTCGAGTCGATATGGAGTCAACTTTTTTTCGTTTTCACGAAGTATTTGAGTCGACAATTGCTCTTCTTGAAGGTCCATTCGAACTCAAATAAACACGACGAGTCGATATGAAGTCAATTTTTTTTCGTTTTCACGAAGTATTTGAGTCGACAATTGCTCTTCTTGAAGGTCCATTCGAACTCAACTAAACACCTCGAGTCGATATGAAGTCAACTTTTCTTCGTTTTCACGAAGTATTTGAGTCGACAATTGCTCTTCTTGAAGGTCCATCCGAACTCAAATAAACACGTCGAGTCGATATGAAGTCAACTTTTTTTCGTTTTCACGAAGTATTTGAGTCGACATTTGCCCTTGTTGAAGGTCGAGTCGAACTGAAATAAACACCTCGAGTCGATATGAAGTCAACTTTTCTTCGTTTTCACGAAGTATTTGAGTCGACAATTGCTCTTCTTGAAGGTCCATTCAAACTCAACTAAACACGTCGAGTCGATATGAAATCAATTTTTTTTTTTCGTTTTCACGAAGTATTTGAGTCGACAATTGCTCTTCTTGAAGGTCCATTCGAACTCAAACAAACACGTCGAGTCGATATGACGTCAACTTTTTTTCGTTTTCACGAAGTATTTGAGTCGACAATTGCTCTTCTTGAAGGTCCATTCGAACTCAAATAAACACCTCGAGTCGATATGGAGTCAACTTTTTTTCGTTTTCACGAAGTATTTGAGTCGACAATTGCTCTTCTTGAAGGTCCATTCGAACTCAAATAAACACGACGAGTCGATATGAAGTCAATTTTTTTTCGTTTTCACGAAGTATTTGAGTCGACAATTGCTCTTCTTGAAGGTCCATTCGAACTCAACTAAACACCTCGAGTCGATATGAAGTCAACTTTTCTTCGTTTTCACGAAGTATTTGAGTCGACAATTGCTCTTCTTGAAGGTCCATCCGAACTCAAATAAACACGTCGAGTCGATATGAAGTCAACTTTTTTTCGTTTTCACAAAGTATTTGAGTCGACAATTGTTCTTCTTGAAGGTCCATTGGAGATCAAATAAACACCTCGAGTCGATATGAAGTCAACTTTTCTTCGTTTTCACGAAGTATTTGAGTCGATAATTGCTCTTCTTGAAGGTCCATTCGAACTCAAATAAACACTGAAAATATGAAGTCAATTTTTTTCGTTTTCACGAAGTATTTGAGTCGACATTTGCCCTTGTTGAAGGTCGATTCGAACTCAAATAAACACCTCGAGTCGATATGAAGTCAACTTTTCTTCGTTTTCACGAAGTATTTGAGTCGACAATTGCTCTTCTTGAAGGTCCATTCGAACTCAAATAAACACGTCGAGTCGATATGAAGTCAACTTTTTTTCGTTTTCACGAAGTATTTGAGTCGAAAATTGCTCTTCTTGAAGGTCCATTCGAACTCAAATAAATACGTCGAGTCGATATGATATGCGGGACTTGAGGCATTTGCCTTGACCAGGGCGACTTGACCAGAAGTGTCAACGTGTGCGATACTACCGCGCGTGCTAAGCCCCTCTCCGCGGCCTTTTGGTTTATCTTCGATAATGAACCATTGGAATCGCCCAAAGAAAAAAACATTTTAACCCCCCTCAAAATTTGTTGGTTTACGTTTCAAGATACGTAGATTCAGAAAATCGAATTAAAAAAAATCCGTCCGTCCGCCGTACGCCGTCCGCGCCACTTTGCCCAGTTAGCGTTGAGTTAAAATCACGAAATTTGGTTTCTGGGTTTGGACCAGACCCACAATGATCCATGAAACCTTTCATAACCCTAGGTCAAGGGGAAGGGGTTCAAAACGAATTTTGAAATTTTGAAAATTCCAAAACTCGAAAAATTCATATAGAACGGTATGTTTTTTATCACATATTTAGATAGAGTTTGTTCCGTAGAATTTTTTAAGACCATCCGCAGCTTTGTACGACCAGCCGTTCGTTCACAATGACGGCTCAAAGATTGTGCCTCACAACACGACCGTGGATCAAACTGTTGAAATACAGGTCCATTTTCATACTAACAACCTCTTTGGAACATCATATTGCGTATGTCGAGTTTGTTGTTCTGAGGTGCGTTTCGTGCTACGGAAATTAAGGTAATTTCGAATGTTTGTTGGTAGGTACTTCTTTTATAGAAAAATTATTACCGACGTAGTATTAAAAACCCCAGAATTATATCGTATTAATTAATCATAATTAATAATAATTATTATTAATAATAAATACGAATGATTAATTGTTGAAAAACAACCTCACTACAACAGTGACGTCATGGCCAGCCTGCGCTCTCTGAAGAGCTCCTCAACAAGACCGCCATCTCTTTTATTTTGGTTTATTATCTTCGATAATGAACCATTGGAATCGCCCAAAGAAAAAAATTTTTTAACCCCCCCTCAAAATTTGTTGGTTTACGTTTCAAGACACGTAGATTCTGAAAATTGAATAAAAAAAAATCCGTCCGTCACCCGTACGCCGTACGCCGTCCCCCGTACGCCGTACGCCGTCCGCCGTCCGTGGCACTTTGCCCAGTTAGCGTTGAGCTAAAATTACAAAATTTGGTTTCTGGGTTTGGACCAGCCCCACAATGATCCTCGAAACTTTTCATAACCCTAGGTCAAGGGGAAGGGGCTCAAAACGAACTTTGAAATTTCGACAATGTCATATCTCTAACAATTCTCATGAAACGGTGTAATTTTTAGTTCACTTTTGAATGACCTGAAAAATTACGAATCTTTTAAGACCAATTGGATTTTTGTGCGACCAGCCGTTCGTTCACAGTGAGCGCGCAAAGGTTTAGGAAAAACACTGAACTTTCGCGTCGAAAACGGCCGTTATGTGGGTCAACCGCCAGACGCCCAGAATAAAACTACGTTTTTCATCTTCCCGGTAAACTACAGTCTAGAAATTTTAACCGTGAGTCGGGGATAGACCACATTGCAATATTCACTCGGTTTCTCATCTGTAAAATTGTTTAAATAATACCTTTTTGTAATAATACAAATTAAATTTTGATGATGAGCTATTGACTTGAAATTTTAAAAATAGTTCAGAACTGGATCACAATGCAATATTCACTCGGTTTCTTGTCTGTTAAATGGTTTAAATAATACCTATTTGTTTAAACAAATTAAATTTTGATGATGAGCTAGATACTTGAAATTTTAAATATAGGTCAGAAATGGATGACATTTCAATATTCACTCGGTTTGTATGACATGGTATGAGTATGGTATGGTATATTATTGTATGTATGATTTGGTATAATACAGTATGGTATGATAGGAAAGAAATTCGTATGGTATGGTATGAGTACGGTGAGAATATGGTATGGTGCCGATTTGCAATACAGTCTGGTATAGACAGAAGGGTGATCTGCACAAGGAAGATAATAAACCGTTGTGTCAAGAATTTGCAGAGTTTTACATTCTGTTTACGACTTTGTTACGAGTCAGATCTTATACCAAGTTTATATACTCTCATATTATATTCTCATATCAGATTAAATAAGTTCTAGTGAAGTAAAGTGTTGTGTACTTGATTTCTTCAGGATCCGTAAGTACATCATTACTGAGGTAATATAATGTTACGAATTTAAGCGAATATCGCAACATGAGCTCAACTTGGCTTGCTAGTGGAAGGCAAGCCCAGGTATGCTTCTGGTTCTTTGTTCAATAAGTACGGGTTGGTTTCAATTGTCACGTACCAAAAAAACGGTTCTGAATTACGAGTTGACTTGATTGATCTGTCAGACCTTCCTGAACGGAAAATACGGAATACGGAGTCAACATAATACGGTTACCCCATAGTCGTGGGCTTCCGTTCAGGTAATACGGAATACGGAAATACGGGCTGCATACGACTTGCAACTTGCGTAGTTGCTTGTGGAAGTAATAAAAACGTCTCGCAATAGCGCCAAGGGGAGATTTCGAAAGGGGTACGGTGCTTGTGAAGTGGTTAAGCTTTTCATTATACTTAGCTCCTTAATGAGGAAAAGGGCGGGCGGGGAAAGTGGATATCATAACTTTTTCCGGCCTCTGAAGAATGATATTTGCGAGGCGGGGTGATTTTTACACGGAGTGTTTTTTGGGGGGATACATAATACTGATGATGCAAAGAGATACGCAATGGCATTTGACATTTGTAATAAAACCAACGTAAATTTAGCTTTATTAAACTGTCTGGAAGAAATTAGAAAACTGAAGGGGCCAGACTACAAAATAGGAGAAATAAGGACAGACGGGGGCACAGAGTTTAAGACTACTGAAATGAAAAGTATTTTGGCTAGGGAGAATATTGCAATAACAGTATGTGAACCCTCCACTCCTCAGCATAATGCTGTTGCTGAGAGGTTAAATAGAGAGTTAGCAGAAAAGATTCGAGTTAATCTTATATCATCAGGAATGCCAAACTATTTTTGGGCCTTTGCCCTCAAGCATGTAGTGTATATCCATAATAGAACCCCAAATGCCTCATTAGATTTTAGAACGCCTTTTGAAATGGCCATGGGTTCTATTCCTACTCTGAAATATATTCAGAGATTCGGCTGTGAGGCTTATGTCCTCGACAATCACTTGAAGTCGAAATCAAAGTGGGCTCCTAGGTCTGAACTGAGTTTCCTCCTTGAATGTGGTGATACAGGATACACACTGTTCAATACACATACAAAGACGGTTGTTCGATCAAAACATGTCGAATTCATAGAAAATAGATTATTTTCAGATTACCAAAATGAATCCCTAAGTAATCAGTCATTTACCCTGCAGGAATTGGAGTCAAATTTCACAGTTGACTCTGATGTCCCGCCTAATGATTCAACATTCGAATCAGATTCTTATATAATTGAACAAGGTGGACCACATGTTAAGAAACAAAGAGTTGACGAAACCCCAATTCTGATTGATGAAGCGACCAAGAGTGGTCAGCAAACTCTGAATGAAATTATTCAATGTGCTAGTAAAAATGTCAAAATTTTAGGTGGTACAAATGAGTATGAGTTTTATGAAGATGAGGTCGGTTTAATTTGTCTTGCTAGTGAAGCTTATGAACAATTAGATTTAGAGCCACAAACTTACCTAGAGGCCATAAATTCAGCTGATGCTGAATACTGGATAGATGCAATCAACCAGGAATTTAAAGCAATAGAAAAATGCAACACTTGGAAAATTGTTCCTAAAGCAAATGTTCCTAACAATTCAAAAGTTATAAAAGCACGTTGGGTACATAAACGTAAATACGAGTCAAATGGCAACATTAGATTTAGAAGTCGTCTTGTAGCTAAGGGGTTTGCGGACACTAATAAATACGACTTATCTGAACTTTATGCACCAGTAGCCAGACTTCCGGATGTTAGGTTTATTCTAATTGTTGCAGCCAAATTCAATCTAGACCTTGCTCAGTTTGATATAAAAACGGCATTTCTAAACGGGAGTCTGGACAAAACTGTCTTCTTGGAAATTCCTGACGGCTATACTGAATATCTTGGTGAGGATGAGCATTTCCAACAAAGTAATGTGTGCGAAGTGCACAAAGCGCTGTATGGCTTGAAAGTGTCTCCTAGGAGATGGTATGTTCGGTTTCAAGAAGTAATTCTCAAACTTGAATTAAACAGTATGAATATCAACCCTGTTTATTCATTTGGAAAGAAAATGACAAAATTGCTGTGATGTTAATATATGTAGATGATGTATTGTTAGCGTCTAATTCTAAGGACAAAATTGATGATGTGCGGGAATCATTGAAACGGGAATTTGATATAACTGATCTCGGCAGTCCTAACAAATTCTTGGGTATGGACATACAACGAGATAGAAAGAATAAAACGATAACAATCAGTCAAAGGAAACATTGAATCAATGCTGAACCGATTCGACCCTAAAAGTAAGAAGACCGCCTCCACTCCCATGATACCAGATATAGAGAATGTCGCCCTCAATAACACGTCAAAACCTGTAGATCCCTCAATTCCATATAGACAGGCTATAGGATCACTTTTATATATTCAAAATGGTACTCGGCCGGACATATCCTTCTCTATAAACTGGTTGAGTAGGAGACAATCCAAATTTACACAAATGGACTGGGATGCAATAATTCGAATAATGAGATACTTAAGGGGATCAATTGACTTAAGTATCACTTTCAGGGGAAATTCCAATGATTTGAACTGCTTTGTGAATGCGTCTTTGGGACTCAAAGATGTTGATGGCCATTCCACATCTGGTTACATTGTTACCCTCTTCAACGACCCAATATCTTGGAAAACCAAGAAACAGACTCACGTGGCACTAAGCTCCTCTGAAAGTGAGTTTGTTGCCATGAGTCATGCAGCTAGGGAACTAGCAAGTATTAGGAATATGTGTCAAATCATTCTTAATCTTGACATTATACCCACGATGTTTGAGGATTGTAAACCTGCGATTAGGTTAGCAGAAATAGACGAATCATCCGCTATGAAACACTTGGTGAGGCTATGTTATTTATATGTTCGGGAACAGTTCAAAAATGGAAATCTGAAAATCGCCTGGATTGAAACCAATAACCAACTGGCTGACACTTTTACAAAACCTCTTGTGAAAAACAAGTTTATTACGTTTAGAGACATTATGCTCTCAATAATTGATTGAATATGAATTAATTACGCTCTTTTGATTTCAGATCGACTTAATTAATGTTTATTGTTATGTAATACGGTAATCCAAATGGATTAACAAATTAAAACGGCATTGTGAATACGGAATGGCAATGAAAAACGGAATTGCAATAATACGGAATACGGCCCATTATGGGAGAAGAGCTCCAGCTCTTCTGTCACCATACATCCAGTGGAAGCTGCTAGGTAGCAGTCATCCACTTTACGCCTCCACCGGTGCCTTTGACGTCTACGTTGTAATGCAGACATCACCTCCGGCAGCATCATCTCGTCTTGGTTGCTGCACTCTCTGCATGTTGCGGTTGGGAGGGGGTGTTGAAAAACAACCTCACTACAACAGTGACGTCATGGCCAGCCTGCGCTCTCTGAAGAGCTCCTCAACAAGACCGCCATCTCTTTTACATTCTGTTTACGACCTTGTTACGAGTCAGATCTTATACCAAGTTTATATACTCTCATATTATATTCTCATATCAGATTAAATAAGTTCTAGTGAAGTAAAGTGTTGTGTACTTGATTTCTTCAGGATCCGTAAGTACATCATTACTGAGGTAATATAATGTTACGAATTTAAGCGAATATCGCAACATTAATACCAAACAATAAATTATAATCATTTTCACTAGGTACCTACTTGATAAAATTGTTAATAATTAGTGATAATTGATAATAATAATTAATCTAGACATTTAGACCTAGTGATCTAGACAGAAGGGGGATCTGTACAAAGAAGATAATGAACCGTTGTGTCAAGAATTTGCAGAGTTTTTCTACCACAACCACCCTATTCAAATATCGTACGAGGGAATTCAGGCATTATATATTCCTATATATTCCATGTTCGCCGCTTGTGTCGCGCATGTCACCCCGGCCTTTTCTTACCGCGAGCGCCCTATCTCTGCCTGTGTATACTAGCGGGCGTGTTCGTACGGAGCCTCCCTCCGGGGCATGTTGATGTCCGCCGCTGCCGTACACGTCGTGCTTTTTGAATGGTCGCTGCGATCGCCCGACGCCGTGTCCTGCGCCCTGTTCCCGGTGCCGCTGAGCGAGACGACCCGTGTTGAGGTGTTTTCGCCCCGCGAGTGTGATATGGGCCCGCTGCAGTCATCAGCCTTGTCGACAGTCGATTGTAGAGAGTGGCATAGCCGTACGCCGCGCCGTCCGCTTCAATTGGGCCAGTATCCTTCGTCAGTTCTCGTCGGCCCGACGACGTCGGGACAGGCGCGAAGTGATCCCATTCAGCCGTGAGGGTGAAACGATGAACTAATCAAGAGCCAGCCATAGAATGATTAGCAAGCCCTACTCACCAGTATATATACACTTTAGGTTCTCTTATGCGGAGCCAATCAAATTGCTTCATCGACGAGCTCGGTGTCCATTGGCTCGCTGAAGGACTAACCTATGAGGTTAGTAAAGTGCCCGGTAGTTGCGCTGTGTACACTTTTCAAGATGGCTCAACCAATAGGAAACGAGGACCAAGGTATAAATACCGGCCTGCCTCGCCTTTAAAATCATTCAACACTCTACTCTTCAACGATCAACATCTCTGGACGAGGCCCTGCGAAGCTAGAAGACCTTCGGATGGGTAAGGTAGGCAAGGTTAGGTCTAGGTTAGGGAGCCCCATGGGAGTCCTTGGGTGGCCGAGGGCAGCCCCTAGGAGCCCCTGGGAGCCCTGAATGATGGATTAACTATTATTATGAATTAATGTATCAATAATTAATTATCAAGTAGTGTAAATTATTAATAACCAACAATAAATCGACGGCCACAGTGCAAAAGCCTGTATGCACAAAAATGAAAAATGTTAAGGAAACGATAAAAACTGTTTTCTAACAGTAACTGTAACCATGTAACAGGGTACTTCAAACATCCATTGAGGAGAAATGAAGCGCTGGAGCTTAATTCTGTTCCTATTACCATGTGCACAAGGCCCAAATTTATCAGTGAAGCTCAAAACCTCATTTTTGGAAAAAATTGTACTTACAGGCTTTTGCACTGTGGCTGTCGAAATATTAATAAATATGTGCTGTTTGAATCAGCTGGGCCAGTTTGAGAATGGACCAGACTGGCTGCCTCTCGATTCACTCTCATGTTGACGATTTTCGATCTGCTCCAACTTTGAGCCGTCATTGTGAACGAACGGCTGGTTGTGCAAAGCTGCGGATGGTCTTAAAACATTTCAAAATTCTTTTTACAGATCACCCTTCTGTTTAGATCATTAGGTCTAAATGTCTAGATCCTAAATGTTAGATTAATTATTATTATGAATTATCACTAATTATTAATAATTTTATCAAGTACTTAGTGAAAATGATTATAATTTATAGAACTAACAGGATGGGGCGTGCCGCAGGGAACGGTCCTGGGGCCTGTGCTTTTCCTAATCTACATAAATGATTTGGGTGAGTTGGGCATTCCAGGAATTAAGATACTGTTTGCAGATGACACAGTGCTGTACTTTAATGGGAGCACGTGGAATGAAGCTTTTTCTAGAGCAAACACGGGGTTACGTAATGTGTTTTTATGGCTAAATGCTAATAAACTTAGTCTGAATGTTAAAAAGTCTCAGTATGTGGCGTTTGCTTTGAATTCAGCGGGTATCCCGGTCAATGGTGACATTATACTGCACATTGATAAATGCTCACCCGAAAACTGCAAGACAGCATGTAGGATTTTGGACAGGGCCGATTGCGTTCGGTATCTTGGCATTTGGTTTGACCGGCACATGAGATGGGAAAAGCAAATAAGCCATGTATCCCAGATGCTGCGGAAGAATATGTATTTGTTTGCACGTTTAAGGTCCTTCCTCTCTGACAGATTGCTGAGAGTTGTGTATTTTGCACTAGTTCAATCGGTGCTGTCTTACTGTCTTCCTTGTTGGGGTGGAGCGTATCAAACCACGCTCGCTCCGTTAATCACAGCTCAGAAGGCCATAGTGAGGATAATTTCTCGAGAACACACGATGCCTCTTTTTAAAAAAATTAGAATTTTGCCATTCTCCATGCTGAAAGAGCTTGCATTTGTAAAGCATTTTGTAAAGTGCAAACACTTTGTTTACCCGTCTCACGAAATTAGTACAAGGTTTAAAACAAATATTAACATTGTAGTTCCCCATAATACCACAGCACTGGCAAAAAATTTCTATGAGTCTTGTTCAGTTGGGATCATTAACGGTTTTCCAGCCAATCTAAAGACATTTATTTACTCTGGTTCGTATACTGTTAAACAGGTCACAGAAATGTTAAAGTTGTATTATGCAGGCCGTTTAGCTTCAGAACAATGACTTGTTGTTGGTTCATTTTAGGAACATTTGTTTATTCATATACAGGGTGTCCCATCTAAACGGGCCCATCGGGAAATTACAGCCTTGCGGTGCGAGCTATCGAAAAATTGAACTGGACCTTTTTCATAGTATTTTAACTCAGCTTCACGATGCCGAAGTCCGATTTTTATTTTTCCATGTTTTAGGGTCTCAAATCATTGATTGAAACTTACGGTTTCCTCTTGACCCCCCTTTTTTATTGCTTTTTTCGATTCTAGGTTGAATTTGGAACAGAAAATGCTTCTTTGAAATTTTGTTTTTGAGGCTTCGTTTCTGAGTTATTTCACTTTTTGCGAAATACAGAAAATCGCCGTTCCTTTTAGACGTTACCAACACTTTCTTACTATTTTTTCTTCAATTTTTGAGATGTTCACCACACTGAATGACAGGTAGTTTAATGCTGATTTCAAAAGTGTGGTGAAAAAAATCGAAGATAAAAATAGTAAGAAAGTGTTGGTAACGTCTAAAAGGAATCGGCGATTTTCTGTATTTCGCAAAAAGTGGAATAACTCAGAAACGAAGCCCCAAAAACAAAAATTTCAAAGAGGCATTCTCTGTTCCAAATTCAACCTAGAATCGAAAAAAGCAATAAAAAGGGGGGGGGGGGTCAAGAGGTAACCGTAAGTTTCAATCAATGATTTGAAAACTTTCGGTTTCCTCTTGACCCCCCTTTTTTATTGCGGTTTCTCATCTGTAAAATAGTTTAAATAATACCTTTTTGTAATAATACAAATTAAATTTTGACGATGAGCTATTGACTTGAAATTTTAAAAAATAGGTCAGAACTGGATCACAATGCAATATTCACTCGGTTTCTTGTCTGTAAAATTGTTTAAATAATACCTATTTGTTTAAACAAATTAAATTTTGATGATGAGCTAGATACTTGAAATTTTAAATATAGGTCAGAAATGGATGATATTTCAATATTCCCTCGGTTTGTATGACATGGTATGAGTATGGTATGGTATATTATTGTATGTATGATTTGGTATAATACAGTATGGTATGATAGGAAAGAAATTCGTATGGTATGGTATGAGTACGGTGAGAATATGGTATGGTGCCGATTTGCAATACAGTGTGGTATAGACAGAAGGGTGATCTGCACAAGGAAGATAATAAACCGTTGTGTCAAGAATTTGCAGAGTTTTTCGTTGTATTTTTGTGTATATTTTGGAAAAAAAAATTTAAAAAAAAAAAAAATTTATTGTTAGGTATTTATTAATAATAATTATATTATTTGTATTTATCATTTGTATTTATTAATAATAATAATTATTATTAATTATGATTAATTAATACGATATAATTCTGGGGTTTTTAATACTACGTCGGTAATAATTTTTCTATAAAAGAAGTACCTACCAACAAACATTCGAAATTACCTTCATTTCCGTAGCACGAAACGCACCTCAGAACAACAAACTCGACATCACTTTCAACCTTTTGATTCGTATTGACAGGCTCAAACTTTGAGCCGTCATTGTGAACGAACGGCTGGTCGTACAAAGCTGCGGATGGTCTTAAAAAATTCTACGGAACAAACTCTATCTAAATATGAAATAAAAAACATACCGTTCTATATGAATTTTTCGAGATATGAAATTTTCAAAATTTCAAAATTCGTTTTGAACCCCTTCCCCTTGACCTAGGGTTATGAAAAGTTTCGAGGATCATTGTGGGGCTGGTCCAAACCCAGAAACCAAATTTTGTAATTTTAACTCAACGCTAACTGGGCAAAGTGCCGCGGACGGACGGATTTTTTTGTATTCGATTTTCGGAATCTACGTATCTTGAAACGTAAACCAACAAATTTTGAGGGGGGGTTAAAATTTTTTTTCTTTGGGCGATTCCAATGGTTCATTATCGAAGATAATAAACCAAAATATTTTTATGAAATGAGAATTTCATTATTGCTGCTTTTACAGAACAGCATTTGTTTTAATATTTACAACTTTTTGCAATGTTCACACCATTCGGTGACAATGACTACTCATGTTACTGTCACCACGTTATCATTTTGATGTAACACGAGTGAGAATATCCACAGTTAGAAATAAGTATCTTTCAACTTTTCTGTAAAATGTGGTCATATACAAGTATGTCATGTTTCTTTCAATTATAATCAAACTTATCAGGCTCAAATTCTACTATTTTCGTGGCATAGAACAACAAATGGAGTACAACAATTACAATTCCAAGTACAACAAATGGAACACAACAGTTTTAAAATAATTTTCTATATTTTCCATCTTCTTTACAGATTTGCCAATTTTTCGTAATTAATATTTACAAAAATACACATTTCAAGGTTGTCTTGAGTGAAGTTGTGACGACGGTCGGAGAGAATGTGTTTGTATACGGAAAATTGCTTAAAATAACCGGGCAAGAATGCTCCGTCAGTTCACTGGGTATTCACTGGGTATGTTCTTTAATGTTTCTAGACCATTATTTTCCTGCAAGAGTGTGGACCACTTCTCTTGGAATTTTGTCCCATTTGTACGAGGAATTGCCTGCATTTTTGCGGAGCATTCTTCGATCAACTCCAAAACGTTGTCTCAACTCAACACCACCTTCCTCTAACATAGTATCAATAATATGAACGAGAAGTGGGCTTTGAGGAAGGCTAAGACGTGAGAAACGCCGGGATTCCCGACCAATTCCAAGACTTTTTCAACACTTTGTGATCCTACTCAAGTGATCAAAATCAATCTCTCCGTCAGATTTTGGTACTTACGAACTTTATTTAATTCAGCTCCCGTCACCAAAAATCGTCAAACGTTATTGATCGTCTACGTATAAGATATGCAGCATTACGATTTTTGTCCAGAATAATACTATGTAGCAACAGTCCGAATATGCAAAAATATGCAAAATAAAATTCAAACCAGAGCATCTACAGAAGGCAACTCGGATAAAGGAAGAATTTGCGCTCGACTTGAAGCGAAATTGATATGCAATTGCATAGAAATCCGGTCTTTACTGATGAGCAAAGCTACGAGAGCAGCCAATAGATAGATTTTTACGACCGTAGAATTTCGAATAGACTTCCAAACTTCAAATTGATATTCTGAAAATTTGAAGAATTGGGCTTACACCACTTGGCGCCCAAATGGACCATGAGATTCTTAGATTAATGAAATTGCGTTTCATGAATTGTTTTTACTACGAATATTCATTTGTAGGTAACCCAGTCGCACGATCGGAATGGGCCAAGAACTCCGGGATATGGGATGAGTTTACTATTCTCGAAGGGGATAACGAACCCCTTCTCACTCCGTCCAACTTCAACCACACACTACCGCCTCTTCACTCGATAGAAGAATTGGAAAATGAAACTATTGAAGAATTCCGTAAACTCAAGGTTAGCTCATATTTTTTAAATTTATTTATTACCATACACTGCCCTGTTAAATAAAAACTCGCCAAAATATTGAGATGAGGCGTTTTACCTACAAAAATTTACAACATTTTCCTATCAAAACATCCGTTAGATTGAGTTGTTTACGAGTTTACTGACTGCCTCACGAGCAAGTTGAGGCATTTTACCTAAACAAAATCCCAAAACGGAAGCTGGAAATTTTAAAATCGCCTTAACTGCACTTAATCGATTAGGTATAAATCGATTAATTTGCGAGTTTTTTTCACCGTTGAATTTGTTGAAGTCATATCGATATCTCACCAACAAATGGGGTTTTTATAACGAGTAACGCTTTATGGCTGTTGCAGTCAACTTATTTCAAAGGTTTCAGTGAAAAACTTTGAGGCGAATTTCTGCAATGTTTTGAATTTTGAGTCGAGGCGTTTTACCTTAACAGGGCAGTACAGCCATTGGTAAGTATGTAACCTTAATTTTAATGTCTATATGGCTCGGAGGATGGTTTGGAGGTTTGGAGGTTGGAGGTGAAGGTCTTCGGTAAGCTGTTAGGCGTTTCTCTCCTATGAATGAGTCATTCTCATATGAATAACTACTTACATTGGTTTATGGAAACTACCCCCCTCATAGGTCAGGGACCTGCGCCAAGGGGGGAAATTGCGTGTTAAAGGAAGGTCACATAATGACAATACCTAAGAAGAAGAAAAAAGTAGAAACCAAACTAAAAAAACATAGAAAAAAAACGAAAAATGAATGTTAACTTTAATGATCAATATGGATTAAATTAGAAATGGTACTGGAGCGAAGCCTCTTATGGTCTGTAAACACTAGTAGGAGGATCTGCTGATTGAACTAGGATGAGCTAAAGAGTCAGGAATAGATCTTAAGTAGGTTGTGATTGAAGTGTCAGGTTGTGAATTGAAAACGGCTTGCTGGTATCTAGGGACGCGGGAGCGTCCCGCCCGCCAAGAAAACCGAAGCCCTGAAAACCGAAGCGACTGAGACACTGATTACGCGACGGAACAAGTTGGGATTTTCACCCTACCATAGCTCGGTCCCCTGAGTGTCTCGAGAGTTGATTTTTTGTACACCAACTCTCCAGGGGCACGTGAGGACGTAAAACAAATTTCAGCTCTTGGGAACATCAGGTGTCGGGGGTATAACAATTTTAAAACCACTATTTTTCACGTTTTTCGTGTTCTTCTTCTTCTTCTTCTTCTCGTTGTTGTTGTTCATTGACGGGGCTACAGCCCAGCAGACAAATCGGATCGAGCTGAAATTTTGCACACACGTTTGTTATGCTCCAAGGGAGTGCCTTTTGACCATTTTTTCTCCCTCCCCCCATTTCCCCCCCCCCCCCAATTAGGGGGGAAATAGTGTTTTTTAGGAATTTCAAATGGTCATAACTCCTTCAAAATTGAAGCTTTTTCAGATTTTCTTTTGTGTTCAACTTTTCAAACTGTTTAATTTGAGATCAAAAAATGCTTCCTAAGGGGGAAAATAAAGGAGTTATGGTGATTTTTCTATTTTCAACAACAACTGCCGCAAATATTGATGAAAATTGGTGCGGTTGGTCTTAAAATGTCCGCTAGGTTGTCTAGAATATGCTCAATAATTTTGAACTAAATCTCAATCGATTTGACTAATCCACAGCCAAAACTACGTGAATAAATTCCACATCTACTGATTTGGCTAATTTCCGAAAACATCAAAGTTGAACGGTGGTCAGAAAAATTGTCGTAGAGTGGCGCCTGTTTAAGGATCGATAGGAAATTTTATGGGCTTTCGAATGAGGGTAGCGCACTTTGGCACTTTTCCCAACGGTTCTCGAGTTATTCGCGATTTTTGGTATAAAAACGTGCGTTTTACCAGTTGCAAACTTTCTCTTTCCTCTTTCTCTTCGACACCAATAATTACAATCCCCCCAAAAACAACTCCGTTGTAAAAACTGGCCCGCCAAAAAACCTCAGCCGCAAAAAGGAATGATATCCATTTTGCCCGCCAGCCACATATATAGGATGCTCAGTGCTTCGCACCTCGCTGTTGAGTGTGCATATAGAAACCTGATCCTCCTACCCCTAACCTCCACCGTCAATGTTTTCCTGTTCCCTGTCTCCTTCCCACAACCCCCTCTCACCCTTAGTCACCCTCGGTTTCACCTAATATGTTTCCTCTGTTACACCAGCAGGGAGCTTTACGCTTCTTTCAATGCTGTTGGCGGGAGCTTTTTGCCAGATGAACAAGCTAACATAAGTATTACTGGTGGTAACGAGTAATCAGCGGTGGTACAACTGTAATGAAGTAATGCTTCAATTCAGGCTTGTTCATCTGGCAAAAAGCTCCCGCCAACAGCATTGAAAGAAGCGTAAAGCTCCCTGCTGGTGTAACAGAGGAAACATATTAGGTGAAACCGAGGGTGACTAAGGGTGAGAGGGGGTTGTGGGAAGGAGACAGGGAACAGGAAAACATTGACGGTGGAGGTTAGGGGTAGGAGGATCAGGTTTCTATATGCACACTCAACAGCGAGGTGCGAAGCACTGAGCATCCTATATATGTGGCTGGCGGGCAAAATGGATATCATTCCTTTTTGCGGCTGAGGTTTTTTGGCGGGCCAGTTTTTACAACGGAGTTGTTTTTGGGGGGATTGGTATTACTGCTTGAGTTGTAAGTCGAAATGTGTAGGATGAAGTGTGTCTATTAAAGGCGCTATCTGTTGAGAAAACATGCACTTACTTACTAACATAAAAATACATCCCACAATAGGAATTATATAACTAAAAAGACTTAAAGTTTGAAAAAAACACTGATTACTTAATTTGATATGAACGGACGGCGAGCAACCTCCATGCGCCCTTAGCTGGCAGACACTTACAAGGGTTTGGGCGAGACTCCACGTGGACTAGACTTACGAGTATTTTCAACTGCCGCTAGAGCGTACTGTGAGTAACAATTATTGTTATTATTATTGTTAT
Source organism: Stenodema calcarata (assembly GCA_963920205.1). Classification (NCBI taxonomy): domain Eukaryota; kingdom Metazoa; phylum Arthropoda; class Insecta; order Hemiptera; family Miridae; genus Stenodema; species Stenodema calcarata. The sequence goes on along the minus strand of OY986050.1, from coordinate 1,118,939 downwards.
TATTGTATTATAGCTCCTTTCGACTTAACATTTAGGTACGGGGCAGCTTGCTGAACCCAATGACACTCATTTTCGCATTTTTGGGACTTACGAGATTTTAGAAGTAGACCATCGCTATACAACCAGTCACATTCAAGCACAAATCCAACAAGGCTGTTTATGTACATCAGAACCTCGTTACCACCTCTCACGTTTTCTTACGACATGACGCAGTACGACGACCACTTCAGCCCACTTATGATGGACCATTTCGAGTGATCACCAGAGCAGATAAATTATTCAAAATCGAAAAACCCAGAGGTGAACAGACAGTCTCTATGGAGAATAGAAGCGAGGCTTTTGAGAAGTAGTTCCTAATCCCCCCAAAAAACACTCCGTGTAAAAATCACCCCGCCTCGCAAATATCATTCTTCAGAGGCCGGAAAAAGTTATGATATCCACTTTCCCCGCCCGCCCTTTTCCTCATTAAGGAGCTAAGTATAATGAAAAGCTTAACCACTTCACAAGCACCGTACCCCTTTCGAAATCTCCCCTTGGCGCTATTGCGAGACGTTTTTATTATGTACTTCCACAAGCAACTAATACTTGTATAAAACGTTAACCACCATCAAGTATTAGTTGCTTGTGGAAGTAATAAAAACGTCTCGCAATAGCGCCAAGGGGAGATTTCGAAAGGGGTACGGTGCTTGTGAAGTGGTTAAGCTTTTCATTATACTTAGCTCCTTAATGAGGAAAAGGGCGGGCGGGGAAAGTGGATATCATAACTTTTTCCGGCCTCTGAAGAATGATATTTTTACACGGAGTGTTTTTTGGGGGGATATCACATCTTTTTGTTGTTGAAGTAGGTCATTTTATAAAGAAGGTCTATGCAAAATTTCAAGTCGATTGGTCCGGTTACCCAGGCTGTAGACTCGTCAAAGTTGCCAAAATTAGCCTAAATTTCAGTTTTTTGTTTCTAAAAGTTTTTGGGTTGAGATAATGGGTTAAACCTTTAAAAAGGCACTGTCTGATGTTGAAACGAAGCTCTGTGCAAAATTTCAAGTCAATCCGTGAAGGTGGAAATGCCTAACTGAGGAGAAGAAGAACAGGTAAGGGTGAAAAACCGGGTTTTTGAAGTTATATAACTCGGCTCCCTTTAAAGATATCGACTTGAATCTTTCAAAAGGCACTTGCTACACTTGAAACGAAGCTCCGTGCAAAATTTCAAGTCAATCGGCGAAGGTGTTGAGGCTGTAGCCTTGACCGACTGAAAAAAGTAGAAAAACATGGTAATTGGTTTTTGAAGTTATATAACTCGGCTCCCTTTAGACCTAGCGACTTGAAACTTTCAGGGCTTTCTATTATCCACACCAAAAAGATCCATACCAAATTTCAAGTTGATCGGTCTACTAGGAGCTGAGATATGGCCATAATTAGCCTAAATTACCCTAAATTTCAGTTTTTTTGTCCCTAATTTTTTTTTTTGGGGTTGAGATAATTGCTTATTTCGTTCAAATGGCACTGAGCCATGCTATAAAGAAGGTATGTAAAAAAATTCAAGTCGATTGGTCCTTTTACCCAGGCTGTAGACTCGTCAAAGTGGACAGAATTTTCCTAAGGTTTCTGTTCTTTTGTTTCTAAAACTTTTTTGGGTTGAGATAATGGGTTAAATCTTATATAAGGCTCTGTCTCAAGGTTAAATGAAGCTCTGTGCAAAATTTCAAGTCAATCGGTCAACGTGGAGAGGCTCCAGCCTTGCCTGTCTGAACAAGGAGAAGAAGAAGGAGAAGGAGAAGAAGGAGAAGAACAATCTAAGGCCGAAAAACCGGATTTTTGAAGTTATGTAGCTCGGCTCCCTTTAGACCTATCGATTTGAAACTTTCAGGGCTTTCTAATATACATTCAAAGAAGACCCACACTAATTTTCAAGTTGATCGGTCAAATAGGAGCCGAGATATGGATACCTCGAAAACGCGTTTTGTGACGTCCGGTAGAATATGTTCCTAGATCCTATAGAATATGTTAATAATTTTCTTCGTTTTACTTACTAGCAGCCTCATGTGTGCTTTCCAGGCAAGGTTTTTATCTATTACTATGCCTAGATATTTTACACTCCTTACCCTCTCGATTTCATCGCAGGAACACGCAGTGTTAATGGTGTTACAAAAATGTAGTTTTAGACTGTAGGGGTGAGAGTTCGTATGACTTGAATTCGTATGCAGGATATTTCATTGCTTCGTGGATTGCAACAAGCTCTGCTGTGTAGATGGAGGCAAAATCTGCCAATCTGAATTGGGCACTGGCTTGATAGTTTGCGTCGTAATATTTTGATCCCACTTTTCCATCTACGAGTATTAAGGAGCCGTCACTGAAGATATGAATAGGTTCAGGCCTGCGGTCATTGATAAATCTCGTTATGGCTGAAGGGGTTTGAACTGAAGTAGGCGGACAGTGATTGGAGGGGAGCTCTCGTACTTCAGTTCATACCTTACGGGCTTAGGTAAACGTGAGATGGTAAATGGTACGTAGAAATAATTACCGGTAAATCATACTTTTTTTCGAAGAAGTAGAGCCTTTTTCCAAAGCAAAAAAGAATTTGATTCAGGAAAGTTCTCGATACTTTGAGTATTGTATGAATTCTGCCTCGTAGATTACCAACATCTTCAAACCATACTCAACTTCTCAGAACCCAATCCAATATTTCCCAACCCGAATTCAGTTGGTCCCAAATGAAATTGTACCAATACCTGTAACATTTTGGAAGTGTGTGAATTCGAATAGTATAATATAATCTACATATTATGTACAAGTGCCAGAGGATTGAGTCTTATGTATTTTAAATATGCATCCACCATGTACTAACACGCGACCGTCACGCATCAATTAATTAATTAACGCATGTATTAATTGACTTGAATGCCGAAAAAAGAGAAATTCGGGAAATGCTGTTTTTAAAAGGTTAACTATTTAAAATTAATGAAATGTCGGGAAAATAGTCCAAAGCCAGAGGTCAGTCGAAATTGAGTCCAAGAAGAAGCCGCGGGATTTATTCTTCTAATCGGACTTCAAATTAAGAGTCGCAACCTACCGAATCAGTAAAAAACGGAGGTACAGAGTGAGAGAGTCTATTTCCACGAAAATAATGAGTACAGTAATAAGTGACATCTCGTTTTAAAGGTTTTTACACGCTAAATACGATGGTGAAGTCAGAATTGCGATATCTCATTCCGTCCTCAAACTGAAGCACTTTGAAGATGAAGAAAGATGATCATGTTCTTAAAAGGAGACATTATACATCAAACCAATTATTTTGTATTATTTTTGCGGCATTTCAACTTCACTTTGCGGTTCCTTTCAAAAAACTAAAAATCAACATGAGACCTCGTGATATCGACATCATTTACACCTTGAAAACATCATTTACACTGATTTGGGTCATCTGTTTTGTTTGATTGTGATCTGTTTTGTATATTTCAAATCAGTAGATCCTTCTAAACCCCAAAATTAAACAAAAACAAATTTGAATTTTCTTTCATCTTTTTGTGTGAGTTTTTACTTGTTTGGTTGGTTCTAAATCAGTGGATCTTGAACCTCAAAACAGATTCAAATCAAACAAAACACGAGTCCATTCAGTAGATCATTCAAAACCACAGACCATCAGTATCTATACTGATTTGACTGATTATTATTATTTTTGCGGCATTTCAACTTCACGTTGCGGTTCCTTTCAAAAAACTAAACATCAACATGAAGCCTCGTGATATCAACATCATTTACACCGTGAAAACAACACTGTCTGTTGTGAGGTTCAGAGCGATCTACTGATTTCGATTCAAATCAAACTAAACAATCCACAGTCATGCAGCATGGCTATAAGAGCGAATGTTCGAAAAAGCAACTAGTTTTATGTAAATCGCATCCATTTTACAGGTTTTATAACAAATTTTGTCTCCTTTTTTGCCGAGTAGTACCTCAGTTAATAGATTTTTCAACAGCTGAACACGATGGTGAAGTCAGAATTGCGATATTTCATTCCGTTATCAGCTTAGAGCAGATGAACCGTGAAGAACATCTCAAGTGTCAACCACGTTTCTTCATCTTCAATGTTCTCCAGTTTGAGAACGGAATGAGATATCGCAATTCTGATGCCACCATCGTGTTCAGCGTAGAAAAAAACCCTTATAATGAGGTGTCACTTGGCAGAATGTTTCATTTTTGAAAAATCTATTTTCTTAAACCTAAAACCTCTAAACCAGTTTTTCTTCGAAAATTCGTTTTTATAGCATGCTGCATGACTTGAATTTTTTTTTTTTTTTTTTTTTTTTTTTCTTCTTCTTTCATAAACTGGGCAGTTGAGTTACATTAGCTTGAAAAAAGATTCGCCTTTTTGATAATCTTTTTTCAAATTTTGATTAATTTTGATTTTAACCTGCAAACATTTCTTGTAAAGGTCACACAAGCAGCTTCAAGTGTTTTTTCTCAGTCGTATGTTCGTACAAATTAAATTGACATTCGGGTTCTAATTCGGAGGGACGACCAACTTTCGTAACGATGTTTACCTCAAAGTAACAGCGGGACGAACAGCTTGACCGGATTCCTGACGTCAAGGTAATCGGGTTCCCTACAAGAAGATCAAGTCTTAGTGACACACTTTACTGACGATATCGAATTTTTTATTCGTTAGGTCCACAGCTGATACTAATGCATTATAATATTTCCAGTACCTACGCATTATAATATTTCCAGTACTATTATAGTATTTCCAGTACTGGGCAAAGTGCCGCGGCGTTCCAAAGGTTCACAACCAAGAAAAATGAAAAATTAAAATTGCCCCCTCTCAAAATTTGAGGACTTACGTTTCAAGATACGTTCCTACTCACCTAGATTCCAAATAATCGAATTAAAAACCAAATCCGTCCGTCCGCCGTCAGCGGGACTTTGCCCAGCTGCGTTGAGCAAAAATTACGAAATTTGGTTCACGGGTTCGGACAAGTCTCACGATGATCCATGAAACTTTTCAAAACCCCAGGTCAGTAGGAAAGGGTTGCAAATGAATTTTAAAACTTTAAAAGTGCAACTTTCGCGAAAAATTGCAGTTTATGTTTTTGATCAAGTCTATGGCACTTTGCCCAGTTAGCGTTGTGCTAAAATTACGAAATTTGGTTTTGATGATCCTTGAACGACTTTATAACTCTAGGTCAAGGGGAAGGGGTCCTAAACGAATTTGGAACATTTAGTTCAAGTTTGAACCACGTTTTTTTCAACTTCCCGATGAGCTAGAGGCTTGAAATTTTAGATATAGGTCAAAACTGGATGACAATGCAATATTCACTCGGTTTCTTGTCTGTAAAATTGGTCAAACAATACCTATTTGTTTAAACAAATTGAATATGGATGTTGAGCTAGTCTTGAAATTTTTAACATTTCAAGCGGGGGGGGGGGGGGCTTTTCCTTGGTCGATTCCAATGGTTTATTATAGAAGGTAATAACCAAAGGTAGGTACACTACTTTGGCTGTCTCAAATCCGAACGGATGACGTTCGTAAAAACTTGAGTAGACACTCGCCTTCCACTCGCTAGTTGCTCCTGTTCCCAATATTCAGATGACAAATTTGATCGATACGGTTCGCTAAGTTCCGCAAGCAGAAGTAATAAAATCTGTTGGGTTATGATCAATATTTTGAATTCCTCCATAGTACTTATTGTTGTTCCATGTACCTACTCTTAGCATCCATGTAACCCGACATCTTTTTTTATCTGTCTGTCCTAGTTGTTGCTTCCTTGCACATTTGTCCGTTGCGAATTACATAATTATCCATTTACATCGACGTTATTATTTAATAAACCCATCAGGTTATGGGCCCAGTGCGCGCTTAGTACATTCTCTATGGGAATAAAGTATAGATTTGTGCGAAAGTAAAACGTCGCGAGTGGATTCCGTTCGTGTTTGTCGTGTGTCGTGAGGTTAGGTTTCTGGTCGAATATTTCGCCGCGTTATTTCTCGATAATGACGTCTCTAAACCCTCCTCCGATCGAGAAACTTCTCGGTAGGCAAAATTACGCGTCGTGGAAATTCGCAGCCAAGGCATATTTGAGTCTGGGCGATTTGTGGTGTGTTGTTGATGGATCTGTCAACGTGCCTATCAAGGCAGAAAACGTTGAGCCAACGGCGGAGGAACAAGCTATTCTGTCCAAAAATCGTAAGGCACTTTCAAAAATAATACTTGTTGTTGATCCTATCATATTCCCTCACATAGAGAACGCATCTACAGCCAAGGAGGCATGGGACAATTTAAAGATAGCCTTCGAGGATAATGGTCTTACCAGAAGAGTAGGTCTATTGAGATCGTTGATTACGACAAGACTCGAAAACTGTACTTCGGTGGAAGATTACGTCAATAAAATAATATCAACGTCTCAGAGGCTAAACGATATTGGGTTTAAAGTTAGTGACGAATGGCTTGGGACTATTTTATTAGCTGGTTTGTCAGACGAGTATAAACCAATGATTATGGGCTTAGAAAGCTCTGGGATCCCAATTACGGGAGATTCTATAAAAGTCAAAATACTCCAAGATGTGAAGACTCCCGCGCATCATAAACCCAGTGGTGAAACCGCGCTGTACTCCCAGGGTAAGGGTTTCAAAGGCAAAGGGAAGCAGAACGTTGAGTGTTACTCCTGTCACAAAAAGGGACACTTCGCTTCACAATGCCGCAACAAAAAGAGGGAAACCCAAGGGAATAGTCAGCCAGACTCCTCAGACAAGACAGATCAAAGTAAATCGAAGGGAAAAGCTTTTTATGCATACATGTCCACTAATGCTAGTAATAGTACAGATTTTTTTCTTGACTCGGGTTGTAGCTCTCACCTAGTCAATGATATAGGGACACTAGACATTGTGTCAGGAGATTCAAATTTGAAAATTTCGACGATAGATAACACAAATTTGTCTGCTCGGGCGGTTGGTACAACCAAGATACCCTTAGTTGTCAATGGAATACCAGATAGTGTCATAGCTCATGATGTACACTATGTGCCAGGTATAGGTGCAAATTTGTTATCAGTTAGTAAGATTACTGATAAGGGACATTCCATTGTATTTACTAAGGATAAGGGGAAGGTCATTGACTCCAGTGGTGAAGTTATAGCTACAGCTAGTAGGACTAATGGAATCTATAAACTTGATACCAAGGTTAAGGATGGTGAAGCACCTACTTATTTTGCTAAAGATGACAACTTCTTGATGCATCGGCGTTTAGGTCATCTATCCAGGAAGGGGATGAATCTAATTGAGACCATGTGTACTGGTATTAGCAAAATCACCACTAATGAGGACCCGTGTGAAATCTGCTTATTGGGTAAGCATGCTCGTCTACCCTTTAGAGCCAGTAAGAACCGAGCCAGTGGGATAATGGATCTCTGGCATATGGATTTATGTGGACCTATGGAAAATCCATCTATTGGCGGTAGTAAATACTTTTTTACACTGATTGACGATCATTCACGTTTCACATTCTCATATTTTCTTTCAGAAAAGAGTCAAGTGAGCGATACGTTTGCTGACTTTAGAGCTCTAGTAGAGACACAGACTGGAAAGAAAATCAAGTGCGTGAGATCTGACAATGGGAAGGAGTTTGTCAACTCCAAATTCAAGGCGTTGCTGACTTCAGCAGGTATCATACACCAGGTTACTGTCAGGTATTCACCGCAGCAAAACGGCGTGGCTGAACGAGCCAATCGGTCCATCGTTGAAAAGGCCCGTAGCATGTTGCAGGATGCTGGATTACCCAAAAGCTATTGGGCAGAAGCAGTTTCTACAGCAGTATACCTCAACAATCGTGCACCAACAAAGGCTGTTGTTGGGAAAACCCCATATGAGGTTTGGTTTGGTAAAAAACCCAATTTATCTCATTTGAGAATATTTGGCTGTCGAGCCATGGCACAAATTCCCAAGGAACTTAGAAAAAAATGGGACCCCAAATCAGCAAAGTACATTTTTGTTGGATACTCAGAAGAAGTAAAAGGATACAGACTGATTGACCCTGAAACAACAAGGGTTATAATGAGTCGAGATGTTGTTTTTCTTGAAACAACGAACCAAGAAAGACTTAAGCCTCGCAAAGAGGATCCGCGATCTCCTCCAAGATCTGAGGTCTTGGGTGTGGATGAGCGTCCGGCTCTCCAGGATGCAGCAGGCGTAATGGAGGATGCCGATGATGGTTTGGAATCAGATTCCAGCAGTGAATCAGGATCTACCAGTCCAAGTTATCCTGATGATGGAGGCTCTGCACAGGATTTCAACTCTGTCAACGAGTCAAATCTTGACTGCATGACTCAGGATGAGACACCTGAGCTACAGGTTCGGCGATCAAGTCGCGTACCAAAACCAGTTGACATGAAAGACTATGTTACTTACCTAGCTGCGTTAAAACCCATAGGAGAACCATTGACTGCAGAAGAAGCTATTGCAGGTCCGTATTCCAAGGAGTGGAAATCAGCAATGGAGGACGAACTTAATTCGTTCAAAAAGAACAATACTTACGAGTGGGTTAAGTTGCCAGCTGACAAGAAACCTTTACAAGCTAAATGGGTGTTCAAAGTAAAAAATCCTGAAAGCGCCAATCCTCGCTTCAAAGCCCGGTTAGTAGTTAAGGGATGTGCTCAGCGTGCTGGCATTGATTATGATGAAACTTTTTCCCCCGTCATAAAGTATACATCACTCAGATATTTATTTGCATTAGCTGTGAAGCTAAATTTGAAGATCTACCATATGGATGTGAAAACCGCGTATCTACACGGAAATTTGGAGGAAGAGATTTATGTTATACCTCCAGAAACAGCAGAGCAGCGCAGAAAACATGTCTGGCGACTGAAAAAGGCCATGTATGGTTTAAAACAGAGCGGAAGGTGTTGGAACCAAACTCTCCACCAGTCCTTGACAGAACTGGCACTCACTCAGTCAGAAGCCGACCCATGTATATACTATAACTGCAATGATGATAACCTTATTGTTGTAGCAGTATATGTTGACGATCTATTGATTTTGACTAACAAGGAGTCATTAAAGACAAAGCTGAAAAAGGAACTTCAGATGAAATTTGATATGACTGACCTAGGAGAAGCCAATAACTGCCTAGGCATGAATATCACTCGAGATGGAGCAGCTGGGAAACTGTGGATCGATCAATCTGCCTACACTGAGAAAATTTTACAACGCTTCAACATGGCAGAAGCAAAGGCTTTATCGACCCCCATGGAACATGGACAGAAGGAACCCGAGGATGACGAGGACTGCCCATCTTCAGTCCCCTACCAGGAGGCGGTAGGAAGCTTACTTTACCTTTGTCAGATTTCTAGGCCTGATATATGTTTTTCAGTAAATTATGTCAGCAAATTTTGCAAAAATCCGAAAAAGAGTCACTGGGTCAAAATAAAAAGGATTTTTAGATATTTGAAGGGGACCTTGAATTATAAATTGGAATTTTCCAAAGATGGAAATAGTGAGTTAGAATGTTACAGTGATGCCGATTGGGCAAATCAAGTAAATGACAGACACTCGATAACTGGAAGTTGTTTCAAATTTATGAATGGTTTAATTTCTTGGAGTACTAAAAAACAGAGTACTGTCGCCCTATCAACTGTTGAAAGCGAATATATTGCATTGTCATACACAGTACAAGAAGCTTTGTGGTTAAAGTTATTAATGAGTGAAATTGAGCCAATTTGTTACAAACGTCCGATCAAAATTTTTTGCGACAATATGGGCGCAATACATCTTGCAAAAAATTCTGTCACGAGTCAAAGGTCTAAACATATTGATGTTAGACATCATTTTATTAGGACGCATGTAAACAATAAGAATATTGTTCTTGAATACCTTTCTACCGATAAAATGCTATCTGATGTGTTAACGAAACCTCTTAGTAGAGAAAAACATGAGTATTTTTCCAAGCATTTTGGTTTAGTGACCAAGTAAATTGATTAAATGTCGATAACAATGTTGTTGTGTTATGTAACTATGTAAGTAATTTGTAACAAGTCCAATTATAGCAATGTTGTTTTGGAATCTTTTGAGGTAGAAATTCGTGATTGTAGTCACATTTGGGTTTTCGATTTTATTCAAAATATCACTCAAGGGGAAGTGTTGGGTTATGATCAATATTTTGAATTCCTCCATAGTACTTATTGTTGTTCCATGTACCTACTCTTAGCATCCATGTAACCCGACATCTTTTTTTATCTGTCTGTCCTAGTTGTTGCTTCCTTGCACATTTGTCCGTTGCGAATTACATAATTATCCATTTACATCGACGTTATTATTTAATAAACCCATCAAAATCGTTATCCCGTCATTATACGCATTCCTTGTTTATGCTCATTGTTCCATACTCCGGCTGCGTGTTTGACGCTCTGCCACCTGAGAAGTTCCCACGTAGATTTCGTTGCGATTTTTATCCCAAATCGTCATTACCATGAATAGCGATTCTGACGAGACAGATAATATCTATGTAATACATATTATGTAATTACATAATACTATCTACATATTATGTAATTCATATAGTTATAAAATTTAAAATTATAAACGTTTTTACTTTGTTCTCGATTGTTGTTTGCCAATAAAAACCTTTGGAAAACGTTCGTGTTGTTCTGAAAATGAACCTTGAATTTGAAATGAATTTGAAAATCTTAAGGTTTTCCAATTGGATTTTATCAGAAAAAACTTGAATTTGACTCGGGAAAACTTGGATTTCATCGGAATTTATATTACCGTGATCTCTCCCAACAGTCCAAAAAAATCTACACTGAACTGGATGTTGAAAACTTTATTTCGTGTAAATTACAAAATTATTGTTGCAGGGGATTGACATTTACTGAGCGTCTGAAGTGTAGCGATTTCGATCATTTTGAAGTTTTTCTATGTCGTCTGTGGTCATCTTGTGTAACACTTCAAAATGCCAATTTTAGTTTTGAGGCAGAGGCCAGTGTTGGTCGTTATGGCTATGATCCTTAAGACATTGTCTCTTTGTCGACCAGAGCTTTCTTTGACCAGCAGATGTAAGTAACCCAAACATCTTCTGATACAGCGAAAGGAGACTTTCCATTATTGGGAGGTAATTAATGCCTATAGGGACCGGATTCGCCTGTACATGTCCACTATTGAGAGAGTCAAAATGAATTGGACTGGTGGACCTTTATAACGTAAACATTAGTTGATATGGACATGAACAAAAGCAAATCATGCTGGCGGTTATTCAAACCCGCCTGCCTTAGCATACGTTTAACGTGTGACATTAGGCATATGTGGGTGGGACATTAACAGGCGGGTGGGACATTGGCAATGTCCCATGTCCAACACACGAGGTTCCCAATGAACGGACTACGGTCGGGGCGGGGAAATGTCACTCCTTCACTCTCCTGACGCATTTGAACAGAAAGTTTGGTGGTTCACGTGGCGTTACAAACCAAGGGAAAGCTCGCGTGTCAGAATACCTACTGAAATTCTTGTGAAGCGCGAAAACACTTTGCCGCCTGGTAATTAAATTAATTGCCGCTCTAATAGAGTCATTTCTTGTTCGCTGAGTAAGTTAATGAGCGTGTGATTGTTAGAGTTGGCAAATTAGAGAAGGTGATTGATTGAACGGTGTTTATATTAATAATATCATATATTATTGCACTTACCCACGCCTGTTTGGAGAAGGTAACATACCTAATATTATAAACGAAAGATTTAACGCATGAAGCGCGTTTTTATTTAGGATTTTATTAAAGAAACCCTCGCCTTAAAAAATCCCCAGAAAGGAACCAGACAAATTTAAATTTTTCCCTTGATGGGAAAAACAATAGATTATGGATATGTCAAGTACCTTCTTACTGCTTACAAGTAACTACTAATTAAATTCCCAACTTTTCTCTTTTCCAAATTCTGGGGGGGGGGGGGCTCCTAAAACTAAAACAAAACCACGATCAACAAATCACCGCAATCACTACCAACTAATAGAATGCAACTCTCATCAAGATTAACAACTTATACCTATGTCCGCCATGATGCTGCATTGCCAGGACAGAAAAAGGGAACAGAAGAAGAAGGAGAGGTTACTAATTGTAACCGTAGTAACAAAACCTTCTACGTTCTACTTCCCGTTAGAGGTGTGCTTAACGAATACTTGTGAGTATCCGTTACTTCTGATACAGAGACTTTCAAATATCGGTTACAAAGTATTAGTTAAGGTATCTGTTAAGAGTCTCTCTGTGATACTGCTAACAGATACCTTAACTAATACTTTGTAACCGATATTTTTGGTTTTCAGTATCGGTTACATATCTGGATGGCTAGTAACGGTTACAAAATATCGGTTACTGAAATATCGTCTCACCTCTACTAGAGGTGTGCTTAACGAATACTTGTGAGTATCCGTTACTTCTGATACAGAGACTTTCAAATATCGGTTACAAAGTATTAGTTAAGGTATCTGTTAAGAGTCTCTCTGTGATACTGCTAACAGATACCTTAACTAATACTTTGTAACCGATATTTTTGGTTTTCAGTATCGGTTACATATCTGGATGGCTAGTAACGGTTACAAAATATCGGTTACTGAAATATCGTCTCACCTCTACTTCCCGTGGGTTTTCTTTTCAATTCGTGTTTATAAACATAAATCATAAATGATAAATCATGGTTCAGTTTCCTCAGTTTGATATGACTCCGTCCAAGTACGTTATATATAAAAAGCGTTGGAAGTCTAGAAAAAAACGGAAAGGTGAAATTGCTGAAGAAACGTATGCATTATGAGGCGCTTGTTTTGTTCCTGGGATTCTTCCTCGGTATGAAATACGTAGTATAGTAGGGTTTTCTGTGTGAAATACTTTATAATTTTCATTTGTATTGGAAGAAAAAAACGGTCGTTTCTAGACGAGGTTTTTTTCCCTAAAAATTTTTTATTGCACCAAATTAACAACTTATTAACAATATTATTTTGAAATTATTGGGCAGATAGGTCAAAACTTCCGATCAGATACATCACTGAGTGTCTTTCACCATGATAACTGCTTCTCAGGTAAGCAAGCTCGTGTGGTTTGGTCCGTTTAGCTCCTGATAAATTGCGCCAAGCAAAGGTGGAATTCCAGAAAATGATCGATCTCGGTATCTGTCGTCCATCTAACACCTAGTTAAAAAAAATCATCTCGTTGAAAACCCAATGGTTCCTGGCGACCGTGCGGCGATTTCAGATCGTTACCCATTTCCGAATGTACAGGACTTCAATAATTGATAGCCTGATAATTGATCATTGCCGTTTGATAGCCTCATTGATTAAGATTTCGTAGCAAAATTTCCATAGATTTAACCTTCAGGTTTAATAAAAACATAGATTTAGTCTATGTTTAGCAGTTGGAAAAATTGAGGTTTCCTCCCCCCTCCCTCCTGGAATTTTACTAAGCAACGCCACTGATAGGTTCTGATTCAGCTATACCATTTTTAAATAACCAACAATGGTGGATCAAAAGTGGTTCATAGCTTGTATGCTTCAACTTTCCCAACCATCCCGACTTTCCCCAACAGGAGACTAGAGAAGGTGTCTGAATTAGCGGAAAAGAACAGAGTTGAGAAGTTTTTTGAATTGAACTGAGCTGACAATATCATAAATGTACTAGCGGCGAATCTTAACAACGGTCAGACGTACGAGTGGTCCTGAAATTTCTATTTAAAATTTTATGTAATGCCGGACAATGTAGAAAACAATGTGGAACGACATATTCCCAGTTTACTAGTTTTTGTAAATTTATAGCGCAAGAACTTGTTATGAGGGCGTCGTTCTTTAGATGAGTTTCAATTAATTACGTACGATTCATTTGTGATTTCTTTTCAGATGAACTACACCGACGTCTTGAAACATATCGACCGTGAACTGGAGTCGCAAAGACCGCGTGGGGGACGACACCTCATCAGGCTTGCGGACAAGGCACTGAAACTCATGAACCTCAAACAGGTAGTCAATGAAGTCGAGAGCAGCGTTATGTCTCAAGTTTCATGCACTGCCTGCAAAGCTGGTGAGAGACCATTTTCTCAATATGATATGATATTGTTTATTGGCAACAGTAGTACAATTAACAATTAAAAAGAAAAAGAGAAACAAGCCGTGGTACAAAAATTAATCAAACAAATTAAAATTAAACAATATTAAATATTTGCAGATAAAATAAAGTTGCCCACCAAAGAATAATAAGTTCAAGTGAACTTGTGCTCTTCGGTGGAGTTCAGATATGCCTATTAAAAACACTTTAGAGCAGACATGTACCAACACAATTGCAAAACCAAAATTAATAGAAAATACAAGGAAATAGGATTTTATTGGAAGAAACGAATTGCAAGCAAAAAACCTAGGTACTGAACTTACAAATACATATTCAATTTCTTTTTAAAGGAAGACAAATTGCGAAATTGAAAGACGCCTTGAAAAGTGCCTTAACATAAGTGTTCGTTCTATAAAATTCATAATTTTCTTTAGGGAGAATTATGCGAGAGGAACGGAAGATTCTAGTGGAAGTGGAAATAGAAACGTGTTCGTTCCTAATTTTCGAACAAAAAACATAGGATTGAAAAAGGTACAACTGAGTGATATTATTCACGTGAAATTTATCAAATAGAAGTTGGATATCTCATATTTTTATTCAGAATAATTTTCAAAATGCGATATCTGGATTTTTCTAATATAAGATCTACTACCACTACCCCAAAGAATAATACCACACTTTATATGGAAAAGGGTACGCTGTAATGAGCAGTTTTCAGTTGCTTTAGCGACAAAAAACCACGGATCTCCTTGAAAATATAGAATAGTTTACGCATTCTTGCTATGAGGAACTCAATGTGCTTCTTGAAATTCAATCATCAATCAGCACTCCTAGATATTTACAGTGACCATCAAACGGAAGAGAAGGACAATCTCAGTTTGATACGTCAGGAGTGATTTTCATTCTTAACCAGTTGCTCAATCCTTACCTACTCTTTGCTTATGTACATAACAGGTGCTGGCCTTCTGCAACATTACATACGAACAGGAAAAACCAAAGATGACATCATTCAGACCGTTAAGAAATTCTGCGTGAGCTTGCAACTTCAAACTGTTCGAGTGTGTGAAGGAATCACAGAAGTTTTTGGTGTGAGTGCAACGAGTATAGTTACCAGAATGGTGACTCATATTATTCTTTTAATAATGATTTTCACAATATTAGTATTGTACATACTCGTTTCAATAATGATTCATAACTTTCATTACAGGGCGAGTTCGTGTACGTTCTCAGAAGAGTGACGCTGAGTCCAAATGAGATTTGCAACTTCGTGATTGGAGATGCCTGTGGTGACGATGATGTGCCATCTCACGAATGGAGTGTTGTTTTCCCTCCAGTGCCTAAACCTCAGCCAAAAGCCATTCCTGTTCCTAAAGTAAATTTTAGAATTATCTTTATTAGTTCCTCACCTACAACAAGGTCAGGGTGGACCTTGGTTTCTTACATGTCACCTCAGTTCGCAACTTTTTTCGCTGACGGATTTTTTGGGGGGAAGGAATGTAAGTATAGGGTTTTTTGTGAGGGTTATTTTTCCTTGTCAGGGTTTTTAGGGGTTGAATTTCACTGATGAATCGAAGTAGCGACACAGAAACTCCGGGTTTTAGTGTTGCTAATCAAAGGACATTGGAAGAGGGTCGCTTGGACATGGGTGCTAGTTCCAACTTGCCCTCGAAGCGGGACAATTTATGTCTAAAGAAGTGGGTTAATCTTTCTGATGTGACGAATAGGCATGGCTAATTAGCTATTAATACAGTTATTTCTTGGTAGTAGGTTACCTATCGAGTAACAGCGACCGTCTGGTAATAGGTTGTGGCATTAGGTTATTTTCGCAATAGGCTACCGGCGATTTGAGAACTTATTACCAAAATAACCTAATGCCACAACCTTTTACCAGATGGTCGCTGTTACTCGAAACTAACTCAATACTCACTCAAATAACTTATCGACCGTTATGATCGCACACCTTTCACGCATTCGTTTTCCGTAACCTATTATCTGGTATTACCCCCAGCCCTATCATCACAGAATCCCGAATGATCGGCGACAAAGAGGCCCTCAAAGGGCTTTCCTTTTTTTCCTAGTCAGGGTTTTTCAGGTTTTTTTTTTTTTTTTTTTTTTAGTATAGGTCAGGGGATTTTGTGGACAAAAGGTTGGCAACCGTGCTTATTAGGTCCCCATTAACGTTCTGTAACCAACGAGTCTGTGGTTGTTCTCGTAGCCGCTTTCTGCTACAGCTTCGTACAGGGTGTCATTTGTCATTCTTCCCTTTGGGGATTGGAAGACATTCTGTACCTATTCATTCTGGATGACCATATTTTTCCAGAACTCTCAACAGGGCTGGGCTAACTTGTTATTCCAACATATATAATATGTTGGAATATGTTCAACATATATGTTGGAATAACAAGTTAGCCCAGCCCTGTTGAGAGTTCTGGAAAAATATGGTCATCCAGAATGAATAGGTACAGAATGTCTTCCAATCCCCAAAGGGAAATCCATTACAACTACATTTCAATATATTATATTGAAATATAGTTGTAATGGATTTCCGTCCGATTTTCGACCGTAGTATCTATATGGTGTGAGATATATATATATTGAAATATATATAAATATATATATTTCAACCCCACTTAGCGGTATTTATATATATATTGAAATATATACTTACCTTAAAATTTCACAACAAGCTCAAGTTTGTAGTGTAAAATCCCATTACACCTTTCTATTGGCTTTAGCCATCTGATTTTTGAAGGGGTTCTGAACTATCAAGCATTCAATTTACCTGAACACTCAGGGAGGCATGGAACTGTCACCATTCGCTTTTACTGATACAAGGCCGAAAACACGGAAAAAATCTTAAAAGTGAAATAGTCGGTTTTTTAGTTGAGTAATGAAGGCACTTTTTGTTGCAAATTAGCTGTATAATTGATTCCTTGAGTTTGTCCCATAATTACTGTAGACACCCTGTACAGTGGCCAGTATTAGCTGAATGAATTGAAAATATGCTGTTCTTAGCCATGTCCATCACTGCACATGGCTTAGGCCCACTTTATGTATGTTCATACAGTATGTTCAGTTCACCACATAACATATTATTGTTCACCCGTTCACAGGAGGGCGCTAGTACGTTCAAAGTTCTTCACATTTCCGACACACACTACGACCCGTACTACCAGGAAGGGACGAACGCCGAGTGCAATGAGCCTCTTTGCTGCCGCCTAACTAACGGACCTGCTCCAAACGCTGCGGCCGCCGCCGGAAGATGGGGTGACTATAGGAAATGTGATACTCCCAAGCGCACTGTGGACAACATGCTGGAGCACATTACACGAACCCACCCGGTATTATTGCGTTTAACTTTTCACATACTATTGATTATCATAATTTTGTAATGGTTTGCCGGGTTTTTTATTCCACCCCTTAGAGGGTGGCCGGCTCTGTGAAAGCATATCAGGAAATACCTCTGGCTGGGCATAACTGCCTAACCTTCCCGGGAACAAGGGGCAACTCAGCAAACCATTCATCACATGGTAGCAGACCATGGTTGGTACGTGCTGGCTTTGCCTCGGTACCTCCTCCACTATTTTTTTTTTTTTTTTTGAGCTTTGAGGAGCTTTCCCAGAAGGGAATCCTATATAGGGATAAATAAATAAATATTGTCATTATTCAATTTCTTTCTCTTCTAAATTCTAATTTTCTATGCCTCTATAATACATTGGGCAATCTTCTATTTGCAATTTTCTTTATTCCTATCCCCTGCCAATATTCATGCTTGTAGGATCATAGTTCTCTTCTCTAGTAGTAAATTTGCAGAAGTACCATTACGATTGAGGTTAACCATACCTTGGAGTTTTCCAGTTGTTCTTCCTGGATTGAAACGCCATACTACTTTCAGTCCCCCTTTTTCTATCAACAACAACCTAGCATACCAGGTGTTGTTTGAACGTGGGAGTGTATTGGTTTGCTGAGTTTGCTTCCTTCCCGTGTTTTTTATTCCACCGCTTAGAGGGTGGCCGGCTCTGTGAAAGCAGACCACGATATACCTCTGGCTGGGCGTAATTGCCTAACCTGCCCGGGAACAAGGGGGACTCAGCAAACCATTCATCACAATTTATAGACCAGAACATGCAGACATGCTGGAATCCGACATCGTGTTTCTTAAAGGTTTGTTTAGGACAGACACAGTCCTGGACCAGTCCAGTACCGAACTGCGTTCTGAAGAAAGAGGGGATAGTACCGTCCAGGATTGAGTCCAGGACAGTCTCTGTCCGAACGCTCATCTGATTCCGAACGGATAACATGAAGCTAACCTTCCGCTTTTCCATAATTTCTTGCTTTTCTCAAAATTTCCTCCTTATATTTCGTCGCTTGAGTTGCACGCTATGCGGGCATTGCTCGTATTTTGTGAAACACGTTTTATACTCTAATTATCAGTTAAATTAAATAGCTACACATAATCAGGCCACAAATAATCCAGTACAAAAAGCTGTTTTGATGAGAACTTCTTCCATGGATAAACTAGTCATCCATGGATAAGGTAGAAAGCATCGAGTGCGCATGTGCAGGATCGACAGTCCTCTAAAATAATTCAGGAGTGATAGAACCCTGGACGGTCCCAGATTGTCTGTTCGAACAGCCAAGTCTCGATCGTGGATCTGGATGAGTTCTGGGGCTGTCCAAATGCGCCAAAAGGGGCGTGGCTTGGTAAGAACGGTCCAGGACTGTCTGCCCGAACAAACCTTAAGTATGTACACTAGTGATGCAACATCGGAACCAAATAATCGATTATAACATCAAATGGTTAATCGTAAGCTAATAATCGGTGTGACCTATTAATCGGTATGGCATAATCGATTTTATCTGTAGGCAACAACCAACGTCTAATTTTTAGGCTAATGAAGATAAGGGAGTGCCTAAACGACTAAATTGCACAAAATAGTGATGACATGGATATATCTTATGGGGGTCATTCAAATTTGACGTTTTTTTTGCCGCAATACCCGTAGTGGTAGAGACTTGATATTTGGCATGTAGCCTCCTTAGGACTTTAACTTGACTTTGCCCAGGCCCCGAATCAGCTGAGTCGCTCCTAAAGCTAATTTCTATGCTATTCACTCTATGAAGCTGTCATTTGGTATGTAGCGTCCTTAGGATTCTTAAGTTAAGAATTACACTTTAGGCAGAATAGGCCGCTGATCAGCTGAGGGGCTCCTAATGCTAACAGACGTATCCATGATCACAAAAAAGAATAAGTGGTCTGTTCTTTTGACGAGACCCACCTATACCTATGTATGTTTCGACGCTGAATCCGGATCTGTACTCAAAATATGTCCCAGTCGAGTTTGGCGAGATAATCTCGAAAAACGCCAAAAAATCCCATTTTTCATAGTTTTTTAAGGTTAGAGAAAAAACAAACGGTGATAGGATACATTTGACTTCAGACTTGGATTCTATGTAAAAACATACGTCAAAATTGCTTTTCCAAAAAACTTTTTTGACATAGATTAACCTATGATATAGCTTCAAAAAATCAGACTCTAAAAATACATAAGAATAGGTGGTTATCGTCAAAAGAACAGACCACTTTTTCTTTTTTGTGGGCCTGTGTAATCGATTAGCCGATTAATCGATTTGAATCCCTAATGTACACTCGACTAACGATTTAATGATGTAAAATTAAAATTCCAATAGAGAAATAATTCACCTTCTGCCAAAGTTGATTAGTACAAAGACGTACGACGTACAACTTTGTACTAATCAACTTTGGCAGAAGGTGAATTATTTCTCTATACGTCTATTACATAAATATTATACAAGTTCTCATTCAAGTGTGAGGTCTTAATGGATTATCTCTTCTCGTGCGTTCTAGGATATCGATTACATCCTCTGGACTGGCGATTTACCGCCTCACGACGTTTGGAACCAAACGAAAGAAGAAAACATCCAAATCCTCCAAGAAACAGTCGCCCAAATGTTGAAGATGTTCCCCGGAATCCCCATTTTCCCCGCGCTTGGCAATCACGAAACGTTCCCCGTCAACAGGTGAGCCATTTTTTCCAACTTTCTCAAATCCATCACTCGTTATTATTCGCTGTGTTTTTTTTATTCTGTGGATCGACGCTGTATTTCAGTTTCCCACCTCCGTCCGTACAAAATGAATACAGCATCAAATGGCTTTATGATGAAATTGACACCCAATGGCGGAAATGGCTGCCTCAAACAGTTTCCCGGACCGTCCGAAGAGGAGCTTTCTATTCTGTCTTGGTTCGACCAGGTTTCCGGATAATATCCCTCAACATGAACTACTGTAATAACAAAAACTGGTAAGCTGTGTACATCTTATAAATTACACACCCCCTCAAAAAGTAATATTAAAAATAAAAGTTTTTTGGGCCGCTGAATCCGAATCTGAGGACGGTCGACTTTCATCAGGTCACGTTCAAGCTCACATCAGGCAGTTTTGCAGAAAATAGGGCATTTTACCTTGAACGTAACCCCAGATTCGTTTACAGCGACCAAAAAACTAGGTTTTGTTGGTTGACAAAAAAATTTTATTTTGGCTGTTTTATTGAAACTTGAAGTTTGTTTGTTTTCTTGTATAGAAACCGAAACTGGTCTACCTTTTTGTGTATTTTGAGTGGGATCAATTCAAGAACACCTCTGTATTAGAGAGTTCCAAGGAGATAAGTCCGCTTCGATAGGACCGCCTTAACGTTTGATAACACTGTCTTATCTACCTCACACAGACTCATCGGTATTAAAGATAGGGCATCCTTATCGTGAGGTTCTGTTTGGTCCTATCGCAAAGTAACCCTACATGTGAATAACAGTGATCGGTTCTCCCGCCCATGTCAGTGTTCGTTTACCATTTGTCGAGTTTACTGAGAACTGCGTTGACTGAGTTGTAAGTAAAAAATCTAAATCCAAGCGTTTGTTAAGGTGAACGTGTAAAAACGGAAAATACGGCGTTGCTTAACGTCATTTTTAGGTAGATAACGTTATTAACGTCACTCTAGAACTGAGCATGTGTGGGCTTATTGGGTTAGCGTTCGGTCTTGCTCGCCCTAGGATACGCCCTCAACAGCCGGTCCTATCGAAGCGGACTTATCTCCTGGAACTCTCTATTATTTCATTGTGCTTAGCCTAACTTTGCTCAGTGCAAACTCATTAGTAATGAGTAATATGGTACCTCTTCTGTACAATACTGTCCTAAATTGTTATTGGAACTCGTTGCAGAACTGTTTTCGTACTTGTTTCCAGGTGGCTCTTGCTTAACAGCACGGATCCAGCCAAGGAATTGCAGTGGTTTATTTATGAACTGCAAGGAGCGGAGTTCAACAATGAGAAAGTTCACGTGATCGGTCACATCCCCCCAGGCCACAGTGACTGCCTAAAAGTTTGGTCAAGAAATTATTATGCGATTATTAACAGGTAAAATTCATTATTTTAACGTACTCTAATATTGTCAGTATAGTAAATAGGCATACGTTGCTGGGTATTTAGGTAAAATGGGGCAAACTGTTTCTCGATGGGTTAAAACTTTATGTCCTAATTGATTGCGTACATCAATGCTCTGACTCTTTCTACTGTCATTGATCATTCTCTATCAATACACGAGATAAAAGCAACATGTGGCACATTATGGATAAGGACGCTGAGAGAGTAACCCCCCACGTGAACTAAATGAGAATCACACGTGCTCATGAATCATATAACTTGCCTTAATTAACGGTTTGAGGTAGCCAGGGGAGTTTCATGGGCTACTCAAACGACGTACCAATGTATCTTTAGACTCATGAGTGGAAGGCCCTTGTCCATCCTGAGAGGGTTGTGGTGGAGCAAGTTCATCAACAGAACTGTCCTTGGTCAATTGCCTTTCGGGAACCCCAAACACTTGAATAACAAGCACTGTGAAGCTAAGGGAGCCATGAATTCCATATGGAATTCGGTTTTATCTTAATGCAGTCCCCTTATCATCCAAAATCAAAATTTTCTATGCTGCTGTCAGAATCGTCGTTGGTTATGCATGTCCGACGTGGGCCGCTAGGCCATACGATGAGGTTAATAAGGTGCAGAGATACTTCATAAAGAGGGTTCTCAAACTCCCCATAAACACTCCCAACTACGTGCTATTTATGGAAACCAAATTCGATCCTCTCTTTTCCCTGCACGTGGACTACGTCTTGAAGGTCCTCAATTATGGTTCGGAACGATTCCCACAGATCACAGCAAGAATCGTCCTCCAAAAAAAGTTATTTTGGGCCAAGGAATGGTATAGTTTGGCTTCACCCAAGGGCAGTTGCATTGTGAACTGACGGAGGGCGCTGACGTCAAGACTCTGTCTAGCCAACTGAAAGGGATAAGGGAGGGAAATGAGGAAGAGATGTGGGCGGGTAGCTATCATCCTATTTATAAATTAGTGGATCACACAATAGTTTACGTGAACGATGGCCTCCCTACAGACGTACTAAGTATTATAATGAGATGTAGGTCCGGTATGTTGTACTTGAACGCCCTGCCATGGAGACAGGTCGAGGCTCAGAGGTGTGCATTGTGTAATTTAGAGGAAGAAGAAAACATTTTTCATTTTTTATGCCTTTGCCCCATATTGAATCCCTATCGAGCAAGTTATTTAGGGGGTAAGACACTTGAAGAAGACAGTGAAAGAAGGCTATCTGAATGGAAAAGAGCGCTTAACAGAGAGGGGGAGCTCTAGTTTGAGATAGTAGGCGCATTCACCAGTAAGAGCTCTTGGGTTGCGTGGCAGGTGGTTGTTGCCCGAATCACCAGCGGACTCCACATCCTTTTCTCTGAGGGCTTTTCCGATGTTATCTGAGAAGACAGTCTTCAGCTCCTTGAGATTTCTTGTTACCCCGATTATATTGGGGATCAGGAGAGTGAGGAGCAAGCTCTACAAGCCTGCCACTGAGGAGTCTCTTACCGTCCATAATCATCAAACTAGACCACCATCCAAACATACTAGTGGCAACATAGAATTCCATGGGTACGAGGCCGAGCTATGTACGCACCGAGCAATCGGGTGACCGGCCTAGACCCAGCAGTGCCTTGAAAGCTCTCGCCTGAATGCGCTCAAGTGCGTTTGTATGGTTAAATCCCCAGGTTTCGCAGGCATAAAGGGCGGTTGAGGCAATCGCAGAGTTGAAAAGAGAAGCCCCAGAGACCAGGAATGAAAATAACTGACCATAATATTATTGCCTTATAAGCAGCGAAGCCCTTTTGTATCACCAGTTTTGCTCATACTGCTACTGAACTTGTTGCTTTAGATACGAGGGCACGATAACGGCTCAATTCTTCGGTCACACCCACGTCGACGAATTCGAAGTGTTCTACGATAAAGAGGACATGAGTCGGGCGGTGAGCATCGCCTACGTGGGCCCGTCCGTGTCCCCGTACTACGACCTGAATCCCGGCTACAGAATATACTACGTTGATGGGGATCATCCTAAAAGTACCAGAGTAAGTTCTTTTTTTTTATTACAACTTTACTCCTCAAAATAAAAGAATACCTAGCTACAGTGAAATTAAAATTATAGCATATTTACAAAGAAAGTTTTACTTGACTGATGGCGGAAATTATTCCCCAATATGGGCTACTGCCCGCAGTAGGGGAAGAGTCAGTCCCGCCTTCAAAAGAGAAAAATACAGAAGAATGCAAAAATGTGAAAGCCTCATAGGCATCAAATGTTATAAAAATAAGGTTATTCAATATCTTCGATCTTCATAGAATTTACAAGTTATGTTGAAAATCTTGCAATACTAGAGATGGGGTACTCTCCACTTTATCAGTAGTAATGTAGAAACGAATGATAACTGTTTGGCATTTATGACGACCTTCAGCTAGTAGTGAATTTTGCAATGAATCTCGTACCTACCTACTTCATTATCATGTTTCTTACAGATGGTGGTTGACCATGAAACCTGGGTGATGAACCTACGCGAGGCCAATTTGTACGATTACCCTATTTGGTACAAAGAGTATAGTGCGCGCCATCAGTACCAGCTGCCCTCACTTGTGCCTCAGGAATGGGATAATCTTCTCTACCGCCTCTCGGAAAATGACACGTTGTTTGATACGTATTTCAAGTGAGTGTGATGTTTTAAATTTAACTAGTTATTTTTAAGATGACAGGGTGTCCCACAATAAAACCCTGTCAACTCCAATTTGGTGGTCCAAATTGCCAGACTCAAAGTTTGCATACTTGGGGAAAATCTTTAAGTGTCTATAATATGATCCTGATTTTGCTGGTTTAATAACGGTGCGATGAATATACTGATGCTACCACGCACATTTTTTGGGTCAGGTTCGAACCTAATCGTATGCGCCACAATCATATCAAGTCACCACGCCCGAAATGCTAATGGCACCATTAGTTCAGCCACGTTTTTTAAAGTAAAGAAAACACTTCGAAGCGTGGAATTGCAAATATTCCGGAAATGTAGGAGTTTTCGGTAATTCTGGGGTAAATCAGACGGAGATTTCACCCATAAGGTTTTCAAGCCCCACCTCAGTAGGTAGCAAAATTAGCATGTGGCACCCTGGTGCTTGTAGATGTGTACTCAATTGTCTCTATAAATATTTTCTTTCGTCACAGATACTACTGGAAAAACTCTCCAGTGAAGCCTTCCTGCGATGGTGACTGCAAGAAGCGGATGCTCTGCGACCTCAGGTCTGGGCGATCCCACGACAGAAAGGCCCTTTGTCAGGAAATCGAGTCTCGGATTGACTCCAAGACAGACAGAAAAGAAGAATCCGGCTGGAGAGCTTGGCTCTACAACTCCCTCGCTCTATCGTATGTATCAGTAACAAACGTGCGGTGATGGTGTCAAAGGAATGCTTCACAGGTGTTGGGCCCAGTAGATCTGCCTCTTAATACCAGGTGTGGAAGGTGACACAATTGTATTACATATACAGAAACTTATTAACTATCTTGTACCATCTCTGTACTTGGACATCTTACCTTTCTTCCTTCTCTATCGCCTAACTCTAATTCGATGCTAACACGTATTCAAACATAAATAGCTATCTTGTTAACGTTTTGTACATTTCCTCCTTGGCTTATTGACCGTTTTTCATTTGGAGGCTTTCCGCTTTATTATGCCATCTTCATTGGGGTTTGTAGATATTTTCTCCTCGTCCCAGTCTCTACTTCTTTCAGCTCACTCGTCAGGCTTAGATCAGGTTCAGTCTAGTCTAAATCTGACGAGTGGACTGAAAGAAGTAGAGACTGGGACGAGGAGAAAATATCTACCAACCCCAATGAAGATGGCTTAATAAAACCGAAAGCTTTTTGAGGGCAATTCGGTAGTAGGACACGAGCGCAAAGTTTCTCTATTACTCAGCACACTTCAATATTTAATGGATACACGTTGCTTTCTCCACAGAAATGTGTGTTTATGATAGAAAATAAAAGTAGACAATAGGATCGTTTCTGCAGACACGTTGCATCCATTCGTAGCAGCAGTTTGGATGCTCTGGCCAGAAGCAGCCAGTGAAGTAGCAAACTTTTCGCCACTCGGGCGACCACTCCTCATTGCGGATGCTTGAACTTACTGCAGAAACGAAGCTACTTTCAGGGGAGGGAGGCCAAAAGGGGAAATCCGCTGACGCCAGCAGGATCTTCTTGCCTGCGGCCTCCTTCCTGACAGCCAACGACATCCTTTCATTCCATCCAATATGCATTTTCTAATTGATTCCAACGTCCTTATTGTTGATATCCCACTCCCAATCGTGAAACGTAGTTATAACTATTTGCTACGATATGGGGTAAGGTCGTGTACCTAATGCCATTTTTTTTTTTTTTTTTTTTTTTTTTTTTATGATGGTTGGGTGAAAACAATCTCAAATCGGCAAATTCTGATCTCAAAATCTGATGAAAGTATGAGGTGAGACCAAAACGTCACAAGATTTTTATTTTAGTACGAAAATTCCAATTATGAGGAATATGTTTATGAAAAATGAAATTCGGCTTGAGCTTCCTGGGGCCAGCAGTGCTTTAACCTTGAGCCGCCCGCTTCTGCCTAGAGCCACAAAGTATAATGGAAGAAAGGAAGTATGAAGCCTTTGAAAAACGTTAAAACTTTATTTAGAATTCTTTTCTTCAACAGTCTTTATTTTGAATAACATTCGAATTCAAATAAACACCTCGATTCGATATGAAGTCTACTTTTTTTGAGTTTTACGACTTATTTCAGTTGACAATTTCTCTTGTTGAAGGTCCGTTCGAATTCAAATAAACACCTCGATTCGATAATATCGAATCATATTCTGAAGTCAACTCATATTATATGAAGTCTGAGTCATATTCATATTATGAAGTCTACTTTTTCCGAGTTTTACGACTTAGTTGAGTTGACAATTTCTCTTCTTGAAGGTCCATTCGAATTCAAATAAACACCTCGATTCGATATGAAGTCTACTTTTTTCGAGTTTTGCGACTTATTTCAGTTGACAATTTCTCTTGTTGAAGGTCCGTTCGAATTCAAATAAACACCTCGATTCGATAATATCGAATCATATTCTGAAGTCTACTCATATTATATGAAGTCTGAGTCATATTCATATTATGAAGTCTACTTTTTCCGAGTTTTACGACTTAGTTGAGTTGACAATTTCTCTTCTTGAAGGTCCATTCAAATTCAAATAAACACCTCGATTCGATATGAAGTCTACTTTTTTCGAGTTTTACGACTTATCTCAGTTGACAATTGCTCTTGTTGAAGGTCCATTCGAATTCAAATAAACACCTCGATTCGATATGAAGTCTACTTTTTTCGAGTTTTCGACTTAGTTGAGTTGACAAATGCTCTTCTTGAAGGTCCATTCGAATTCAAATAAACACCTCGATTCGATATGAAGTCTACTTTTTTCGAGTTTTACGACTTATTTCAGTTGACAATTTCTCTTGCTGAAGGTCCGTTCGAATTCAAATAAACACCTCGATTCGATAATATCGAATCATATTCTGAAGTCTACTCATATTATATGAAGTCTGAGTCATATTCATATTATGAAGTCTACATTTTCCGAGTTTTACGACTTAGTTGAGTTGACAATTTCTCTTCTTGAAGGTCCATTCGAATTCAAATAAACACCTCGATTCGATATGAAGTCTACTTTTGAGTTTGACGACTTATTTCAGTTGACAATTGCTCTTCTTGAAGGTCCATTCGATCTCAATCAAAACCCTCGATTCGATATGAAGTCTACTTTTTTCGAGTTTTACGACTTATCTCAGTTGACAATTGCTCTTGTTGAAGGTCCATTCGAATTCAAATAAACACCTCGATTCGATATGAAGTCTACTTTTTTCGAGTTTTGTGACTTATTTCAGTTGACAATTTCTCTTGTTGAAGGTCCGTTCGAATTCAAATAAACACCTCGATTCGATAATATCGAATCATATTCTGAAGTTTACTCATATTCTTCATATAATATGAAGTCTGAGTCATATTCATATTATGAAGTCTACTTTTTCCGAGTTTTACGACTTAGTTGAGTTGACAATTTCTCTTCTCGAAGGTCCATTCGAATTCAAATAAACACCTCGATTCGATATGAAGTCTACTTTTTTCGAGTTTTGCGACTTATTTCAGTTGACAATTTCTCTTGTTGAAGGTCCGTTCGAATTCAAATAAACACCTCGATTCGATAATATCGAATCATATTCTGAAGTCTACTCATATTATATGAAGTCTGCGTCATATTCATATTATGAAGTCTACTTTTTCCGAGTTTTACGACTTAGTTGAGTTGACAATTTCTCTTTTTGAAGGTCCATTCGAATTCAAATAAACACCTCGATTCGATATGAAGTCTACTTTTTTCGAGTTTTACGACTTATCTCAGTTGACAATTGCTCTTGTTGAAGGTCCATTCGAATTCAAATAAACACCTCGATTCGATATGAAGTCTACTTTTTTCGAGTTTTACAACTTATTTCAGTTGACAATTTCTCTTCTTGAAGGTCCATTCGAATTCAAATAAACACCTCGATTCGATATGAAGTCTACTTTTTTTGAGTTTTACGACTTATTTCAGTTGACAATTGCTCTTCTTCAAGGTCCATTCGAATTCAAATAAACACGTCGATTCGATATGACGGTTACGTTTTTCGAGTTTTACGACTTATTTCAGTTGACAATTTCTCTTGTTGAAGGTCCGTTCGAATTCAAATAAACACCTCGATTCGATATGAAGTCGACTTCTTTCGAGTTTTCGACTTATTTCAGTTGAAAGTTGCTGTTCTTGAAGGTCTTGAGTCTTTGATTAAATCAACACGATGAAACTTATTAAAATTAGTTAACGCGAAAGTAATATCAAAGATTGTTGGATAAAATATCACAGTCCACGTGAAAATAGTAGTAATGGAACTTGAGTTTCAGAAAAATTCGTAAGGCAAAAAGGTAACATTTTCGAGGGATCGAAAAATTAAAACTAAGGACTAAAAAGTTGAATAGAAAGTATTTGGCTCTAAACTTGGCTATAAAACCACACGCGATGTGTCACAAAACACTCTGAAACGATACAGGACATTTTATTTGCCCTCTTGTACAAATTAGTGGCTCAGGTAAAAGTAGAAAACTATTTTGAATTTTGACTTGACAAACATCTTGGCTTGTAAAAACAATTGAAATACCGTGATAAACCAGATAAATATTAGTATAAGGTCGAAATAACTTCATTATTTGGTGGTCCTAGGTACAATACAAAAAACGGCCCTAGGTACCTACAAGAAATCGCTCTCTTATCACAAGAAATCGATTTGTCAAATATTTCTCCAAAAAATTGAAACTAGGTCATCATCAGTAACAAACATGAACTGTTCATGTTCAACAGTACCAGTTCATGTTTGTTACTGATGATGACCTAATCGTCGAAATCGATTTAACAATTGTACTCATTATTTTCGTGGAAATAGACTCTCTCACTCTATAACTCCGTTTTTTATTGAAATGGGTTTCCACAACCTCGTCGCGAGTGATCTAATTCGGAGTTCAACTCCATGCAAACATGATTTTTGTACCCACCTCTTCCTCCTAATAACTAATTACAGTACGTCATCGGCCCTAGGTACACGTCCTTACACTACGGCTCACCGGAATCTTGAACCTCTGCCATTCAATCCTAACTCGAATGCTCCTGGAATGAACTAATAATAATAATTAATCTTGTTGCAATATGGTTTGCAGGGCGCAGAAAATAAAGTCGATATTTAAGTGAAACCGTCAACAAACAAGAAGACACATTCCCAGGCTGTATTGTTCATTTACAACATTCTATAAAGAATCATTCAACCCTTAATATAAATAAGGAGTCAGTGATATGTAAGTCTTGTTGCGCTACACTAAACCCACTTTTGTAAATATATAAATAATGTTCCTACAGGTTGTTTTATTGAACACTCACACTTTTTGAACTGGCAGTTACGTACTACTCGCTTTTTGCAAATGAGTGCATGGTTTTTTTTTTTTTTTAATTAAGCCAATAGTTGTAACATCTGCACGATATCATGACGCTGTAAAAGTCTATTGTAAATCTGAATAAATAACAAGTAATGGTTGGTGTCTTCGGTGCTTGCCCCTTCTCGTTTCATCTTCTGTACGTACCTACTTCATTTAATTTTTTAAATGATTTTTTTTTTTTTTTTTTTGTGTGTGTTTCGATCTCCTTTTGAGGCTTTGGCAAATAAATTTAATATTTTCTGAAATCTATTAATAACCAAGGAAAGCCAATCCAAAAGGTCGAGTTCGCCAATCGCTGTGCTGGCATTCATATTTTCCAGTGGAGACTTTCATATTCTTCCAAACATGCGTTACATTATTATTTATTCATTTATTATTTATTTACGGGCAAGCCCAATTACACTTGTATAAACATACTATTAAAAATCAATTGAATGGAAAGACACAATAAAATACTTAAATTTAGTAGTTTAATGATTAATTTTTATCATTTAATGATAAAATACACTAGGAACTTTCAACCAAAATTGAACGGGTAAAGGCCATCAGCTTTTTTGAGAGAGGGAAGGGAATGGTGGAAAAAGTCAAATTAGATATGCATCATGAATATACAGAATAGTAGCAAATGTGAATTTGGTTGAAAATTGAGGTGAAAACAACCTACTAGACATACTGTAGCAAAGTGCAGTTCATACTGACAAGTACTACTTAGAAGTGAAAGCAGGAGTTGGCAGTGACCTGTGGATGGTCGCTGCAGAACACTGCTCCTAACAGGTGCTAGATCCATCTTAAGGCTTCGAGAACATAGGTAATGAATGTAAAAAGGTTTGTGATCATCTCTTCACTCTGCAGGTACGAGTATGTAATGATGACGTTTTCCGGTTTAGGCGGCTTCTCTGATGAAGTGCTCTCGAAGTGAAGGTGAGAAGCCCAATCGGTGCCCTCTTAAGCTTTTTCTTGACCAGTCTCAGTCCTGCCTTATCCCTCTGAAATTTTTAGTCTTTGTTAAATTCGAAAGAGGAGCTTTCAACAATGAAACCTACAGAAGAAATCCGATAGAAAATAAATTAATCGCTTGATTTCAAACTCAAAACTTGTTTCCGGTCCAATCGTTGCCCAGATGGTCCTACGGTTGCCCAGCAGCGGCCCAATCGTTGCGCACTTGAAATTTCACGCGTTGTGTCAGAAAATGAAATTTACAAGCAAACAGTCAACATTTTATAGATTTTGGCTCTCCAAATATTTATTACTCAGCATGGAAAGGGAAACCCTTCAAAAACAAGGACAATTTTAAGAGAAACAGCAACAAAACTTCAATTCCAAATTGCAATTAAATCCGTCTTCTATCTTTCATAATTGAAGTACTGAAATTACATAATAGCTTACTGCAGCTATGCATTTGTAATATTTAATTTTGATGCCTTACTCTAAAAATTATGACAAGGTCAATTGGGTAAGTGCTATAGACCCCTATCAGACTGTCTCTTACGTTTCAAGCAGAACATTGGTTATATTTAATCCAATGACGTTGACTAGAAAAAAAATTTCCGTATGGAATCGCTTTTAGCAAATATCGCATGTTTTTCCAACTCTTACATTGCTGATGGCTCCTCCACATCTGAAACATAAGCCTCTGTAGAGCCTGACAGAGGGATGAAGTAATCTTCCTCAACCGGTTGTCCAGTGATCAACGACTGGACACAGACAGGTGGGAATAAGCGTACTAATGGTTGCTCAGCGATATTGTGAGCACATTTTTCGTTCTGTTTTGAGTAATTTTGTACCTATCTCTGATTAAAATATCGGCCTATCGAGAACAGTACAGAAGTTGGTGACTCTAATCACCAGGTAGCCAGGGAAACCTTAAGAATGAGATTAACTTTGCTTACCGAAATCAGAAGAATACGAGGCCAACCTGACACCTTCCACTTTTAATGAATACTGGAGAAAAACTAGGAATTCTGTACTGTACTAAACTATTGTGTGCAGGTTAGTTTCTAGTTAGATTACAAGGGTCAAGACGTGGAAACTCGACCTTATATCGTTATATAATAATAACGTAAACCGGGGTCAATAGGGACGCAGGGGTTAATAGGGACAGACGTCCAGGAAAATTTTTGAACATGGAGGGCGAATCAGAGGAGCCACAACAACCAAAATTTGGTTGTATTTAATACAAGCCGAACGGACCTGGAGAACCAGTACAACAACATCAGTGATAAGGCAATCTCTTCTCGATGTATGGCAAGATCAGAGGCAATGATATGTGTTATCACTCAAATCAGCTGTTTCACCAAAGTTGTTCTACTTTCGTGTATGCAACAGGTGCCGCTGGGGACGTTCCGATATCGCTTTCGATACGATATTTGGTATCGAATCACTATCAAATCAATGGTATCGATATCAATACAGTATTGAAAGAAAATTATCGATATGAGTAGTATCAAATAAGTCCCTACATGGTATTGATACAAGCTAAAATACCTAGGTAGACTCGGAAGCAAAATCTTTTAGACGGACGTTTGTAATCATACAAAAGCTTTATTTTAGTACAAAATGCAAAGATAATAATAATATTAAGTTCTATTGCGTTCGAGATGAGAGACATAGTCGGGGTCGTAGCTCCCCCTGTTCAGTTGCTTTTCAGGGGAGTGGACAGCTCCGAATGATGAATTTGAGTGCTATAAAAATCGTTTGGTCTCTCTAGTGATGTTTGATTGTGAATTCCCTCTTAATCTTATGCAATTTTGAGTTCCTTTTCATAGTCAGAGTTACACTCTGAGCTTTTCCTTTTCTCCTATACTGCCGACCTAAGATAAAGTCCCCTAACGACCATTTTGGTGTTGGGCACATGGCTGCGTAGATCTCGACGTGGCGCGTCTTTTCTGCCAAGGTAGAATTTCCTACCTCCATTGGAAAGGTTCGAAAAAAGTCTTTATCCTATCTCCAGTTTGATGATCTGGGCCCCCTTCCTCACTTAACTGCATTTTTCTCGAAATAAAAAAATGGAGATAGGTGGTTTTAACTCACGGCGGCAGTATAAGAAGATCAACAATTTTTCTACCTCCTTGATAGCAATGAAGGAAAAATACTTAATTTTGTGCCTTACGATCTCAACTGTGATGTTTCCGTTAAAACGGCCAAATAAATTTCGTCGTATACCACATTTTGTAACTTCAAAAAAAAACCCACAACGCTCAATAATCTTTTTTTGATTTTTTTTTCACCTTAGACCACGAAAGAAAAGGGATATTCAACGATTTTAGCCACTGTCCCTATTGACCCCAACCATGAGGGCGAATCGGGACACGTTAAAGGAATAAAAATCCAGTCATGCAGCATGGCTATAAGAGCAAATTTTCGAAAAAAATAATTGGTTTATTCATTTTATTTATTTAGAGTATACGGGGCGAGCCCAATTACAGAATATGTAGAAGTTATGTAATACAGAGAATGGTAAATGCATAGAATACACAGGGATACTCCCGACACACACTAGGCACTGGGGTCGTCGAGAGGTACCGAGCACAGATGACGGACAAGTATAGTTCGTATAGAAGAGAGGGGCGTGGAAAGAATGTCAATATGAGGGGGAGACGTGGAGAGGAGGTTTACTTGGCGAGGAATACGGCACAATGGACGGTGGTACAAATGAAGAACATCTCAAGTATCAACCACGTTTCTTATCTTCAAAGTGTTCCAGTTTGAGAGCGGAATAAGATATATCGCAATTCCCCATCTTATTCAGCGTGTAAAAACCTTACGAATGAGGTGTCACTTGACAAACCGATTTATTTTTGGAATTTAAGGGTGAACCTTCCCCCCCCCCCCCTCCCCAATCAAAAACTCCCCAAAACTTCCCTCAGCTTTTGGGCGTTTCAACGACGGTGAAGTCAGAATTGCGATATTTCATTCCGTCATCAGATTAGAGCAGACTAACCATGAAGCTTTTGTCGCGACACCATCCCCAAATGGGATCTTGTTTCCCTGGGTGCTTTTGTCGGGAAACTATCCCCCAACCATTGTCAGTTGGGAGCTTTTGTCGCTGTGTTCTTTTCTCGCGACACCCCCCCAGTCAGTTGGGATCTTGTTTCCCTGGGTGCTTTTGTCGTGACACCATCCCCCCACCTCAGTCAGTTGGGAGCTTTTGTCGCTGCGTTTATTGGTCGTGACACCATCCCCCCCCCTCCCTTTGTCAGTTGGGAGCTTTTGTCGCTGCGTTTATTGGTCGTGACACCATCCCCCCCCCCACCATTGTCAGTTGGAAGCTCTTGTCGCTGCGTTTATTTGTCTCAACACTACCCCCCCACCGCTGTCAGTTGGTTGCTTGTGTCGCTGGGAGATCGGACGAGATTTACCCCATGTCGTCATTGGGACTCCATCGTACGACCATCCGACCAGCGGTGGTCGTACGACTCGCGTATGGATCGTAAGATCAAAATGTGTGTCCAATTAGCCCACTTGAGGAGTAATCTGCCAAAAGTGAACATATTTACTTTTCGAAAAAAAAACTAGTTCCGATGCTGATACAACTTTCAAAGTTAATTTAGATGCCATAGTGAGAAAAGGTGCCACCATGCATCTTTGATACCGTTGTCCTGCATTTACGGTCAATAAAATAGTTTCTAGTTCACTTCAAGAATCGCCAATTCGCACATGCTGCATGTGTGAAACTTTTATCTCAGATAAAAAATACCCAGTCTCACACTTTATTGTAGCTACTCGTATAATGAGATGAGATAAGGAAATCGGCAAAAAACCAAGAAGAGGCATTTTTTTCAAAACCCGTCGGACTTGATGAGAATTAGGTATCTTCTAGATGTGTAATCCTTACGTTGATACTTGAGCTACGTAACACACCTCGACATTTGACAACCTACTCATCATCAAGTAATCATACTGAAAATACCTACTGACCATTCAAATTGCTTTTTCTCAACTCCAAAGGAACAATGAGAAAACTTTTTTTTTTTTTTTCATTAAGCAGAATGTCTCTAAGTTGAAAGGGGAATGGATCGTAACAACGACGACCATACATTCGTATCTAAAATTCGTTCATTACCAGCGGCGAACGCCGGTGTTTCAGAGGGATAGCTCGTGCTATCGATTCTTTCAATTATTTTAAGGCATATAATTCAGAATATTCAGAAGAGAAAGGATGAATTTGCATCCCCACGTTCACCCTACGGGCCCTTTTGTCTGCCGCTAACGATCAATTAGATCCGACCCTTTGAAAAAATATATGTATATTTTAAGCTACCAAAAAACAGTTACACAATGAATTTTCAGTACCAAAACAGAAATAATCATTTGTGCATTAGGGTTCTTGTTAATTTTTTAAACTGCAATTCCCACATTAAAACACAAACATTTGCGTTCAAATAGGGAGTTGCACCAACCCTCGAGAACCTATCCCTATTAATGATGTGGTCAAGAATCTCAGAACCTGATTGCGTTCAAAGATATTGGAATATAGTTAGATTAATTACAATTTCTCTGAAAAAATACAATAAAAACAAACAATATTTTGAATATGAAATATAATGTATATGGGGCCTAATAAGATAAGACATCATAAGAATATCATAAACTTATCGGGATCGAAAACCGTATAGCTCCTGTGTAGCTCCTCCTGTCTATTGTACAGTTTGCGTCCATGTAGTGGTTATGCCGCTAACCAAAACCTTTTTGCATACGATCATGTCCAATTTGTTTAATTTTTCGTTGATTTATTTATTTTGAAGTCAGAGTGTAGAGAAAGATTGGCTTTCCTTTCATGTCAAGGGTACGCTCTCATTGCATTGAAGCCGGCTAAGAATTCTGGTGGCTATTACCTAGTATGTACCTAATGAATTTGGAGAATACCTCCATATTCATTCAGTATTCAACGCTTATAATGTAGGTACCTAATGCGTATAGAAAATGTATACTGTTACACTGAGATGTATTTCCAAGTTCTTGATATCAAACACACCTCATAATATTATAGAGCCTACCGATAACACAGATCTGCAAATAATTGGTTTCTGGTTGTTGTTGAGCAGCTGGAGGTCATTTCCCAAGTCATTTTCTGCGTAGAATCTGAATCCGAGCACATTCTACCAGAATTGTCCTATCAGTCTGAGTTTTGAGATATTTGAGGTTATGTATACGAAAAATGGCTAATTTGGCTGTTTTTGAGGTTAGATACAGACTGGACAAAATTTGTCTACTTTCTTCTACGTTACATCATCTAGTACTAACGCTTTCCCTTTAAAATTAGGCTTTGAATGATACTGTAAGATGCTTCTTTTTAGGTGAGGGATGACATGAAAAACTTCTACTGGGCTAAGCAAACCCTTTTTTGTCATACTTAAACCATATCAAACGTATAACTATGGGGTTTCCGAAGGTGCTAATTACGAATTTGAGGTTAGATTACAAAAATTTAAGTTGGTGGCTACAATATGGTGCGAAAGTATTTTTGAAAAATCATGGTTCGAATAGGCGACAAAAGCCTGTTTTCTAATAAGAGGTTTTACTTCTAGACTCAGATTCGTAATTACTAGTATCCTCGAAAACTTCCTAGTTATATGTTTACATGGTTTAAAAATAATTGTAAAAGTAATTTTAAATAAGTTTAAAATACAATTATTGTATGGTAAAAAAGGGTTTGTTTAATCCAGCCGAAGCTTTTCGTGTCATCTCCTCACCTTAAAATCGCCATAACTTCTGAAAGAAACATCTTACAATATCATTCAAAGTCTCATTTTAAAGGGGAAGAGTAGCACTAGGTAATGTAATAATATTACATTATTATGTCGAAGAAAAAAGAAAATTTTTATGCAGCCTGTATCTTACCTAAAAAACAGCCAAAATAGCCATTTTTCGTGTACATATACTCGAATATCTCAAAATTCAGACTGATAGGATAATTCTGAGCTTGGATTCAGATTCTACGCAGAAAATTACTTCGGAAATGACCTCCAGCTGTAACAACAAATCCACAAATCCTTGCAGATCTGAGTGATTTATTGACGGTTTACCCGCAATGTTTCTGCTTCCAAATTCGATAAGAGCGTATCCCTTAAGTTCATGTTTCTGTGTCAAAATAACATTTATCACGGAGATGGTTCCTCTTTTTCCGTCTAGACGTGGCTTGGTTCATGTTACAATGAAAGCATGGGACACCGCGGTATGTGGAGTTGTTACATGGTGGAGGAGCGGAGTGGTATCCGGTAAGAATTATTCATTTCTATTTTATCATTATAATTATGAATAAGTTACTAGTGTACCGCACAATATCTATTTACGCACTCGCCAAGGCAGTTAACAACAATCATGAAGCATCATTGTCGCTATTAGGAGGTTCATGAAGTAGGTATAGCGATTAAGTACAACAGGAGCTACATAAAATGATCAATGGCCATAAGTAGGTACCTACTGATCTTTCAACTTGAAATCTGCCCTGTTGAATAAAAACGACCCAGGCTCCAAGTTTACAAAAATGGGCTTTTTTACGGAACCCCCCCTTTTTTGGACCTGGCCTTCTCGATGGTGAAGTCCAAAATTCGAACCGAAATGTGGGAAATTCTGAAAAACCATAGAACGCCTCAACTCACCTAATACGCCTCGGACGTTCTGTTAGAAAAATGTTAAATTTACAACATTTTCCTAACAAAACATCCGTTTGATTGAATTGTTTACGTTAACCCTTTGCATGACAGGTGAAATTTTCTAGTGTCTGGTGACACGTGGGCTTTTTTTGGCCTACCACCCTAATTAATGCAAATTATGCTCTTCTGCATATCCAAATTGTAACTTTTTTTAATGTACCCATAACTGTAAATGTAAGGGTAGTAGAAAACATTTCAACAAGGTTTCTTTCAACCTTTTAACCAATTTCAACATAATTACTAGAAAACAATTTTTGAAATTTCTTTTGTCTTCAATAAGTTTTGTCTTAAATGAAACAAAATTGTTATTTCTTCGAATACAAATGATGCAGTCTTATTTCTTTGGCTGTAGGTAACATCTTATTTCTACATTGAGTAGGTGTACGAAATGACAAAAAATATCTATAAAATAGATCTACTAAAAATGTCTACAAAATACATCTTGAAATGATGACAAAATGACCGTAGTAGTTCTGTTTTACAATACAGCTTTTTCTAATCAGTCTTCCAGAATTAGAAAAGCAAAGCTAGAAAATTAGAAGACATTCGTCACCCAGGTACTCAGAGGCACAAAGGTACTCAGAGAGTTGTAATGAAAGGTTTGCTGAGTACCCCCTGTTCCCGGGGAGGTTAGGCAATTATGCCCACCCTGAGGAATATCCTGGTCTGCATTTACAGATCTGGCGATCTCCAGAGTGGTCGAAACAAAACATCGGGAAGGAGCACTCAGCAAACTATTACAGAGTATTGCCAGAATGCGTTCGCCAAAATCTGGATCATCAATTCTGAGTGGTTTTTTTTTAGCTGGAACGTTTTTTGCACTATCTGTGCACACAACTCCGCTGCTTGACAGAGAAAAACGAACCACCGACGTTTTATTGATATTCAAACATAATGCACTCCAATCTAATTACAATGCTTTATTATGAACAGAGTCCTGTTGACTTCAGCCACAAGATTCTCATACTTGGAGTCCAAGAAAACAATAGCCGTACCATCGGCAAAACCGAAAATCTGACCTTCTACATCTGGATTCAGAAGTTCATTTATATACAACCAAAACAGTACAGGTCCCAATACAGTCCCTTGAGGCACACCACAATTTATTAATATCTCATTACTCAAAAGATCACCAATTCTGGTTTTCTGAGTACGGTCCAATAAAAAGGATTGAATTAGTTCCAGCGCTACTCCTCTAATACCATACATTCTAATACCATGAAGTTTCTTAAACAAAAGTACATGTTGAACTGAGTCAAAAGCCTTTTCTATATCAAAAAAGGTACCTATCAAATTATATCGAGGGTAACACGGCAACACCCCACATCGTCACTTTTGGCCAAAATGAATTATGCATACCACTGGAAGCGTTTTCCCCCGTCGGATCGATCTAATACCTAACTCGTAAGTATAAGTTAGGTACCTAAGTTAGGTAACACTAAATCTCACGGTTTATTTTACTGAATTACTCAGTAAATATAGTCATTGGCAGATGGTTTTTTGGCTCTGCTGAAAGTCGCCCAAATGAAAATGTGGGGAGTTGCCGTGAGACCCTCGACATGCCTCATCAAGCTTCTGAGATATCAAGTTATTAAGATCAAACGAAGCATGAGCGGTCCCTAGCCCCTTCTGACAACCATATTGGTTTGTACCATATTTGGATATCTTCAGTATCTGCGCACACCTCTTGTTTGGTTGTTCAGTTTCCTAAAGCTTAATTGATATTAATTTTTCTCCATCAATATTAACAGTGTTTTTGTTTCTTTTTTTTCGCAGGATGTCTGTCATAATGGCCATTCCTTCTTTCACCTACAAAATACCAAAATTTGTCATGGGCTTGGGCTGATGGCGTATCCTATCGTGAAATGGATTTATTGAGTGAACTGTGATTTAAAATTAAGTTTTTCTTCCGTATGAAAAATGAGAGATTTTCACATTTTCGACTTTTGATCGATTTGTATTAGTTTATCACGAGTAACCTGCCATTTCGACTTAGTCAGCATAGTACCACTTGTAAATATTTGACGAGATGGCGGATTGTTCACCACGACAGTTGTAAAATTAGTATTTTTTATTGATTATAAATATTGTACAGTATTTTTTTTAAGAAAACATTATATATATATTTATTTGGACATCACCATTCAACTATTAGTACCCACTACTGACATCCGTCATTATCTTCTGCTATTTAACGAAGTAGACTACTCACTCAATCGTAGTGACTGGAAACACAACTAACAGGTGAGTAGTTCAACCGTGAGTTACCTACACGGTATTTACTCACTCAATGCAATAGTGAAGTTTTTGAAATGTATTTGCATGCAAACCCGTGTCAAGAGGACTGAGTCCAACCACTCATAAAGAAATCCCAGGCTTTGCCAGTAAGAGTGGTTTCGACGAGCTTTTTGTGATTACAATAAACGAGTTTTTAATAAATGTGTTTTAAATTTTAATGAATTTCTTACGTTGAGTTCGTGGTTTTCATTGTACTTACGACGTGCCCAATTTTTTCCCAAACTTTTTGGAACAATCGATTATTAAGGCCCCGATCAATCGATTAATCCAGACGAAATCATCGTTGATGCCATCAATCGTTGGTCAATACCTACCCATCCCTTTAAAAAAAAAAAAAAAAAAACCAGTACCTACGATTCAAAGATGAAAAAACTCTGCAAATTCTTGACACGGTTTATTATCTTCTTTGTACAGATCAGGGTCAGGTGACAGGCGGACGCCCAGGGGCCCGCACCACAATAATTACAAAAAATAATGTCACTGGTCATGTTTTATTACTGTTTTCAGACAATACAGAATATCTACCGTAATTTTCCTTAAAAAACCACAATTTCGCACCTAATTTATTATTATGAATTATAATTCAGGCTATTTCTAAATCCACAGCACATTTTTTCACTTTCTTACTATACTGTGGGATAAAAGTGGACTAGGTGGGTCAAAAGGGACCAGTGCCCACTAGTAGGTAACTTAGCCTAAATAACAAAGCCTTACTTGTATCCCTAATTTATTTAAAACAAAGAAACACAAATCACTGAGCTCGCGTAAAAATTGATGGGGCCATGAAGGGATTCTCCTAATTAAATTCCAGCATGAATTCGCGATTTCCCCGATATATGTATAAATCACCTGCAATAGATTAATTTTATTAAATGAGAGGGAGGTACCAGGTTATTGTGTGTTCTGCAACCTGTCAGTAATTCTGCTCTGGTTTGTGGGCCAGGAGTGCTACTGAGTAGGCTGCTCCTGGTTTGGACAATATATCTCTGGGATAGTTGTATCTTTGGGGTGCTGCGACCCGAAGACATATAACAAAAATGCAGCGAAAATGATAAAACTGACCATGATGTTTCAATGTACAGAAAATCGTGTGATACCCACTCCTCATAATGTGAGGGCAAGTAGTTGGATATTCTAATCACATCCAGTTCGCATGGCGCCATGAATGAGTTTTACTCCGATTTCACCAAAACATTAACTGTAGCAATGTACAACTTATCTCGACTCACAGATGGCTGAGTAAATGTATTTTTAGTGAAGGCATGTTCTTCGCAATGAGGTCACATTTGTGGCACTTCAGTGGAGTGTTGCGGTAGGATTCGATGTCTTGTTTAGAAGGAAATTGGATCTTCCCAAGTGTTTCCAGGTCTTCAATCACCTCTGCGATACATTATTATTATTAAGTAAAATACATGCTCCATCCACTGCGCTACAAGAAATTGTTGAACCATTTGGTCCTCTCATTGATATTCGTATATTGGGTCAGGATAAACTAATCAATGAGAGCAATCGAACCAAGCAGATATTTTTGTAAGGAATGATGAGAATATGGAAGAGTATATGGGTCATTCTTCCAGAAAGCTACATTTTCAAACCTCAATATTAAAAAAAAAAAAACTCTGCAAATTCTTGACACAACGGTTTATTATCTTCTTTGTACAGATCATCTTTCTGTGTAGATCACCCTGATCTGCAAACAACATCCGGGATGGGAGGAATGGGCTAACAAATGGTTTAAATAGGCGTAACTCGCTCAGGCATGGCCTATAAATTATTGTTATGAATGATGAGTGAAATAGGTATTCATTTTGCGCAATACGCAGCTGTAAAGGACATCGTCGAGGACCACTTTGTGGGCTTGTCACTAGCCACTAGGAATAATGTAAATGAAAATTATTACCTAATCTATAGATCAAATTAATAGCGAATATTATTTATCAATGGATAAATGAATTGAAATCGTAGGTGGGATGGGAAGGATGACGGGGGGGACATAAATGTGTATTATTAACGTCTGTCGACATTAATTGGAATTGTGAGAAAGGGGAGGACGGGGAGACGAGCGGGACGACGGAGAAAATAATTATTGATGAAAGGGGGCGGGGGTTGTCTCCACCCCTCGCCACAACTACTTAAATTGTGGGTGAATGTGGAAGTGGGTGAGAGAGAAAGAGGAAAGCAGGCGGGTGTGGGTAGTTGAGAGGGGGAGGCGGGAGTTGTCTCTTAATCATTACGCCCCCCCCCCACAACTGATTAAATTTAAATTGTGGGTGAATGTAAATGTGGAAGTGGGTGAGAAAGAGAAAACCGGGCGGATGTGGGTGGTTATGGAGGGGGAGGTAAAACGAGGCCGTCACGACTCCCCCCTCCCTCTTTCACCACTCCCACCGCCGTTCCACGAACATTACGAATCCAACGTAATCTTAAAGATTTTCCACAGAGCGCTTCAACTTTGAGCCCTCATTGTGAACAAACAATTGGTCGTACGAAGCTGCGGATGGTCTCAAAAAATTCTAAACAATAAACTCTAACTAAATGTGAACTAAAAACTACACCGTTCTATATGAATTTTTCAAGATATGAAATTTTCAAAATTTCAACATTCGTTTTGAACCCTTTCCCCTTGACCTAGGGTTATGAAAAGTTTCGAGGATCATTCTGGGGTTGGTCGAAACCCGTAACAAAATTTCGAAATTTTAGCTCAAAGCTAAGTGGGCAAAGTGCCGCAGACGGCGGACGGACGGATTTTTTTTTTTTTAATTCGATTTTCTGGATCTACGTATTTTGAAACGTAAACCAACAAATTTTGACATGGGGTTAAAAAAATTTTTTCTTTGGGCGATTCCAATGGTTCATTATCGAAGATAAACCAAAAAACTCTGCAAATTCTTGACACAACGGTTCATTATCTTCTTTGTACAGATCATCCTTCTGTCTAGATCACTAGGTCTAAATGTCTAGATCCTAAATGTTAGATTAATTATTATTATCAATTATCCCTAATTATTAACAATTTTATCAAGTACCTAGTGAGAATTATTATAATTTATTGTTAGGTATTAATAATTCGTATTTATTATTAATAATAATAATTATTAATTATGATTAATTAATACGATATAATTCTGGGGTTTTTAATACTACGTCGGTAATAATTCTTCTATAAAAGAAGTACCTACCAACAAACATTCGAAATTACCTTCATTTCCATAGCACGAAACGCACCTCATAACAACAAACTCCATATCACTTAAGCCATATGATGTTCAAAAGAGCTTGTTAGTATGAAAATGGACCTGTATTTCAACAGTTTGATTCACGATCGGGTTGTGAGGCACAATCATTGAGCCGTCATTGTGAACGAACGGCTGGTCGTACAAAGCTGCGGATGGTCTTAAAAAATTCTACGCAACAAACTCTATCTAAATATGAAATAAAAAACATACCGTTCTATATGAATTTTTCGAGATATGAGATTTTCAAAATTCGTTTTGAACCCCTTCCCCTTGACCTAGGGTTATGAAAAGTTTCGAGGACCATTGTGGGGTTGGTCTAAACCCATAAAAAAAATTTCGTAATTTTAACTCAACGCTAACTGGGCAAAGTGGCGCGGACGGCGCACGGCGGACGGCGTACGGCGGACGGACGGATTTTTTTTTATTCGATTTT
The DNA here is from genome assembly GCA_963920205.1 of Stenodema calcarata. Taxonomy (NCBI): domain Eukaryota; kingdom Metazoa; phylum Arthropoda; class Insecta; order Hemiptera; family Miridae; genus Stenodema; species Stenodema calcarata. The sequence goes on along the minus strand of OY986050.1, from coordinate 1,075,780 downwards.
CTGAATCTACGTATCTTGAAACGTAAACCAACAAATTTTGAGGGGGGGTTAAAAAAATTTTTTCTTTGGGCGATTCCAATGGTTCATTATCCAAGATAATAAACCAAAAAATAAACCAAAAAAAAATTGTTGGTTTACGTTTCAAGATACGTAGATTCAGAAAATCGAATAAAATACCATAAATAAACTACTCAAATTCTGCGTTAGTCGGATATCAGAGTGGTTTAACTTGCTGATTTGGAAGGTGAATTTAAACAAAACGCTTGCATACAAGTCTGCAACACATTGAGACATTTTCATGTCTCCCCCCCCCCCCCACCAGGAAAATGTCGCCGTTTGTCAATTGAAGACATTTTCATGTCTCCATTATATACCTCTTATAAACACAACAACGACCATGATGTTGTGTGCAGACAAACTTCGTATCAAGTCATGCGCATATCTCAGCTTTTCGAAGGGCGACAACCGAGTGAGAGGAATGTATTCTAGTTCTATAAATCGAGAGGTTTCCAACGAATGGTGAACGGTTTTTGTCTGATGACAAATGACAAGTACTATTATATAATAATAATTCCCCTAGCAACGACTCGGTTGTACGCGGAAATCGTCAGAAACTCATTTGGGACAATTTTCGTAACGGTTTCTGAGTTATGTGCCATATGAAAATGCTCCAAACTGTTTGAAAAAAAAATAGGTACACTCAGGTAACCATAAGTAATGATTATTCATGCCTAACCACTCACGAATACTATTTATTTTGAAGAAAAAAAATGAAAGGTAGGTAACATCAATTTTAGAACCACATTTTCGATACAAAGAGTCCAATTTTCACTTTAAAGTCATGTTCACTTAAGTAGGTGGGTTAGCTTCAATTGTACAGAATGACTAATTAAGACAAGAGATTTTTAGTAGTAGAGATTTTAGTAATTACCTAATTCGTTATTTCGCTTAGTGACTGCAGAAGATAGGAAGTACACTTTAGTATTATAGATTATTTTTTAAAGACCTATCAGCGGTCAAATACTTGCACCTATAAACGTTTAAACGTATTACTTGAATTATCAATTACTAGATAGTCAACATTTTACACATTCAGTCTTAAAAAGCCAGTCGAGCTTCAAACTCAATTTAAAAGTAAACGTTCTTGAAAGTTAAAAGCAAAAGTCACGTAGCTTGTATAACTATAGCCGATAAAAGTGGTTATTTAGGTAAATCACATAGTATAAAAAGATATTGACATTTAAATATCAATACAGACTATTTGTAAATTAAACATTATTTTGCCTTATTTTCACAAATTGCGTTTTGAAATAATATTCAAAACCATAATTGTTCGAAATTCATGGTTAATTTTTGCATTTTGAGTCGCAAAGAATTTTACAACTGAATAAAATCTCCATCATAATTATTATTGTCTTTACAATGGCACAGGGGTCGACGTAGAATGACGGGAACAAATGGATTTTCCTGTATATCTTAACGTAACTTTAACAAATTCTCTATGGTTTGGAGTGAAATGGAAACTATTCCATGAGCTCTTTCACACCAAAACGAAGAATAAAATTTGTTTCCAACACCTGCCGTGAAATCACCGACGGGAGAATGACGGAGGGTGATTGGACAGCCACGTCCAAGACGAGACAATAACACGCTTTGAAAAGAAATGAAACGAACTGCTGGCCAGTGTTCTGAACAGCTGTGATGCGCGGGGATCGAAAGTCGGGAGAAAATTAGCGGGTAAAAACAGCTGCGCCCATCAAAATTTAGGAAACATCTTGGACGAGGTTACAAGTGCAGCAGGTCCGGACAAACATATTCTCCTCTTGATTTTCGAACAGGGGCGGCTCGTGGGCTCAGAAACTGGTGGGGCACCAGGGCAATATTTAGGTGCTTACCTACCTATTAGGTACTCACTATTGGAACTAAACTCAAACTACCCTTACAGCTAAACTGCTTCATAATTAATGGTATGCAGCTCTTAGCAAGTCAGGAAACATCAATCCCACCTACCCACCAAAATAATTATCTTCAAAATTATAGGAAGAATAAAAGAGAAATTGTGACTGTACGAGTACTATTCAAAGAGTACATTATAAAGGTAGTCAAAAAATTATATTATTGGAGTTTCTATTACTGGGGTTTTTAAAAATTAGCAATCGCGACCATCTGCTTCCTAGCCGAGTGGTACCTTGAAAACCCCCTCTAAAAATGTCCTCTTATGCCCAGATTGCACATACGTTTTCTTATCCAATCGTATCAAAACATTTTGAGCGATCACAGAACAGCAAGATTGATTTCAACTAGCTTTTAGAGTTCGTTGGTTAGCTCAAACAAAGCTCGAGTCAACGAAGTCACCATCAGTTTCAGGGATAACAAATAAAACAGTATTCTCAACGGTTGGCTGAGCTACATAATAATATTATGTATATTACTGTTATTAACGGTTATTAACTTACAGAATGTAGAAATCAACAAATGAGATTCCCTTGGGCGAATAGTGATCCACGTAGTATAGTAGGGTTTTCTGTGGATCCACTTCAGTCTTGACGACTAGCAAAGCGTTCACGCGTTGCACGTGAGGTATTAAATTTCAATGTTTAGTTGATTAATATTATGGAGACAATAATTCACTTTTACTATGATGAGTAAATACGAAGCTAAAAACCACCAGTCAATGCATTCAAAATATAACGTCAGGCAACGTTTTGATATCATTCTTATCAAACATGGAAGAAAGCATGGAAGAATGAAACTCGTTCTTCCTTGACAAGGAACGATTCAACGATCGATTGTTTTCGGCGTTCAACTTGATACGATATTTTGGCCACCGCCCGGAACGCCTCCTATCTCGCAACACAGAGTGCCTTCCCCCACCCCAGGAAGCGCCTATACCTTCAACATTGAGACTGGGGCACTTTTGGTCGATCCGATAATCGACTTTTTTAATCGATAAATCGAAACAAAATGCGACTCAGTGGAAGTGGGTAGTCATGGAGGAAGGGAGATCTCCCTTCTTCCATGGTGGGTAGTAGTAGGTAAGATTTTTTTCTCCTTGTTCTATGTTTTTTCTGTTTTCCTTTGCAAATTTTTGGGTGGGGCGAGGGCCAAGGTGGCCTTATGGACGAGCCGCCACTGTTTTCGAAGGAAATGAACTTAAAATTATGAGAATCCCTTAGGAAGAATCTCAAACGGTTGACAAAGGTGCTGTGAGGGCGCGAATTTTCGATTAACCCTCGAAGTTGGGAAGGTCGAGCCTGAAGACGGACGGAGAATGACAAACTGAGTATTTAAGCTTTTTTTTTCTATTGAATAAACTCATTAATCGTAAAAAATGAGAAAAGTGGTTCTAGATAAAGTCAAATACATTATGATCAAAATTATGATGTATTCTAGATAAAGTCAAATACAAGAAATTATGATGGGGCTTGGAAAACGCTCCGGACATCAAAATGTCGCTTTCTGGAGAGAATGACCCATATGGCCGGATAATAGGTCAGCCACGCAGCTTACTAGACCCTTGCAGCTGACCGGGTCAACTAACACTGGAAGGCCGGGGTTGCCTTGGGAAACACTTCTTGGTTATGTACTAGGGCCATCCAAAGTTGACTAATTTAGGAAGACAACCTCAGACAAAAAACCCACACAGTAGAGCCGTAAAGCAGCGATTAAGGAGACAGAATAAGTATTTCAAGTGGGTACGCAGTAAAGCTTTATCGCAAACATAGAGGTATAGGTAGAATAAGTAAGGAAGAATAACTATAAATTCGTGGGGCATTCCATTGAATTGCAAAAATGTATGAATACCCGACCTTCTTTAATTAAGGTTTCGAATATATTCGTGATCAATTCCTGAGTTTGCCAACCAAGGCAAATATTTGAAAATCATTCTGCCACAAAGTGTTGGGCGAAAGCAACCAATTATAGTGAGCTCCCTCGCACACACTTCCCTAATCAATTTTTTTCTTTTTTAATACTTTGAGGTCTGCTTCGGGCTTTCTCTTCATTTTAATTGAGCACGGAGATCCCACTGAAATCTGACCGCCTACGTGTAGCGGAATTAATGGGCACATGACCTGAAGTATACAAACCCGAATCCTTACTTTCGGAATCCATGAAAAACGGAGTGGTGAACGAATTCCAGTGTTTCTTATGCTTGAGGGTTCGTGAATTCAGGTCATCGCTTATAACGTGAAGATGCAACCTTTCCATTGATGGCTCTGCATGATATCCCAGTCTGTAAAGCAAAGCAAAGCTCAAATCGTCTGAAACTTTGAGAGAATGGCCTGAACTGAGCAAGTTCAAAACACAGTTGAGGTTGAAACAGTTTGTAGAAAGCTTCTCTGTGATATGGTGCTTCAAAATCTACAAGCACCAAGTGGAACAAGCGAGTGGAGAATTAGGTTATATGTACAACGAGAAGCTGTTTTACAGGATAAAATCTTACAAGTTCATTGAACATTTCGCATGAATTTTACCTGAACTAATGGTAATTTCAAATGTCTCAGAGATAATGATGTCAAATGTTTATGACTACGACAGCTGGTCGTTAACACGTTTCTGTGAAAAGAAATGCGGGGAGTACAAAAACTCTCTAATCTGTTGATAAGCTGCCAGGGGCGCTGCTATGCATTCTCCTCATTGGACCGTTCCAAAGCCACTACCACCATGTTGGACGAGCAAAATCATCAAGAGTTAAATGCTCACTCGCTCCCATTAGCCAATAAAAAACTCGTTGACGGCGATTAGAGGGCTGGAGTTGTCCATCAGTAGAAAATTGAACTAAGAGGAGGTCAGTTCATGGTGTATGGATGGTTAGGGATGACTAGTTCCTAAGAGTTAAGTTCATTATGGAAAGGCCGTGTCTAGTGGCCTTATCTAAGGCGAGCAACTTTTGGATGCTAACCAAATAAGTCAGCTTTGACGAAAGTGGCCTAATCTAAAAGTAGCTCAACTTAGCACAACGCTAAGTGAATAACGACGGTAGATGAGTTCATTTTACACACATTAGAACATCATAAACAGAGATCAAACACTTTGTAAAAGGCGACAAGATAAGACAATTCGTAAGTTTGAGATAAGGCGCCTTATGTAATCGGCCAGGTAGGTCGAACTTAACGCAATAAGTTCAAACTCAGCCGACGCGCATGCGCAGTTGAGAAAAGTTTGAACCTATCTTCTATGACTTATCTCTTAGGAACTCTCTATTGTCATCTTTCCTCATCAGTAAACTCAAGTCAGCCAGTATTTGTTTGAACTTTGGTGTTGGTGCGATGTTGTCTTGTCTAGTCACCCTGCTTTTTCCGTTTTCTGACGATGAATAATTGAGTAGAGTTCATCAAACTCAAATATTCCCATTTGTCAGTGAAAGACAAGACTGAGATTCGTGATGTCGTCCGCCCCTTTGGCAAACATTGAAAATGAAAAATCGTCCAGATTCGTGTTGAAAGATCAACGTCAAATATTACAAAAAAGTAGACTGGCTTAGCGGATGTGAGGTGAGTAACAAATTACTTTGCTTTGTTTGCGTCCTTCGTTGTAATAAACGTAATCGCTGTGAATTGAAATAAGTGGTCTGGTCCTTATAGAACTGACCCATTAGAGAACATTAAATGTTCTCTATTTAAATGTTCTACAAATTTTGTAATGTCTATTGCACGAGTTAAGTTTGTAAATTTGAAAATGAGAAAGCTAAAAGTTTTATGCCGTTCGACTATGGTTGAAATTTGTATTTGGCTGGAAAAAGCACCTCTCCCATCCCCTTCGCGATCATTCAGTGGGAGATCAGGTAGCAGTGGGTTGCTGACATTTTAGAGTGTTGATGTAGTAGGTACTTGATGCCCGAGTGGTGGAATAGTAGGATTTTTAGTTGTAAACATCACCATGTTCATTAATCAATTAAAGCTGCGTTCACGTGGATTCGAAAACTGTGTAGAGCGTAAAACTGCGTACTCGTGGAGTTGTAGTGGGGACTGCAGAATGGTCACATGGATGCGTAAAAGCACAAGTGCGCAGTCCTTCACTGCGCAGCCATGCATTTCCTCCTGGCATTCTCCCAAATTTCCGGTTTTGACCTCACCTCAGGTTAATCAAAGTTTTGTTGAATGATTGGCTCATTGTATTGAGGTTTCAGCTGAAAATAACAGTTTTTATAAATGGAGAAGAAAGACGTTATAAGCTTATCCAAACGAGAGATCCAAAAATCACAAACAAATCGGGACCGGGGGTGTGCGCAGAAAGTATTGCGCAATTGTGCGATGAGTAAAATATTTAATTTTTCAGATGGTGACAGTCTGCTCCAAAAGTTGATCTGAGGAAGGAGCCCCCACTCTCGATACCTATGCTCCAGCCATTCAGGTGGTGTTACACACTACGCAGTTTTGGCACCCATGTGAACGCATGCATGAACGCATGCGCGAACGCTAGGCGTTAACTATTCCTGGTAGTACCAATGTAGTTTTTGATAGAAATATTATTGCCTCACTTGAATCTTCTCTCGCTGTCGTATTCTTCAGCAATTTCTCTTCCTTTGGAGTCCATGTACTTCAAAAGCTCAATGTCATCACTGCTAACGTCAGCCAAACCTGAATAGTTAAAAACCGTGGATTGATGTAAACTGCCTTGAAAATAGTTGTAACTACAACAGGGACACGGCGAATGTTGGGTGACCTCAAAGAGACCAAAGCGCAACAATTTTCGTTTTTTACGTACACTCCGGTTATTTCTATGTTCAACCTAGTCGATAGTTTAGTAAAGTGCCAAATAGCCGAATGCCAAAAGGACCGAGGGAGGGAAACTACCTTATCAACAAGTTTTAATCATTTAATGAAAGTGCCTAGTCGTGGTTATGAATATTCACTGAAAAAAGACCATAAAATTTATTATATTAAGATGACATCTTAATACATTGTATAATATACATCTTAATCATATTATGATTCATAATAATATCATTACTTTATAGCTTACTTGAAATGTTTTTCTGAGGTATTACTAGATAGTGCCTTTCTGCTTTAGGATAGGCATCTCTCAATATTGCGATCTGATCGTCAACGAATAGCTGCTTAGTAGGATTCTTCATATCTCTTATTAAATTAAATTTCCACATTTCGAAAGGGACTGCAGAGTTCTGAAAATTGTACACAAACTGTCATGACGTAACTAACCGTTGATGTACTACAATAATTGTAATAATAACCGTTGAGTTACTACACTCAGCAGCCATACATTACAGTTATTGTAATGTATGGCTACTGAGTCCCCTGTCCCCTGTTCTCGGGGGGGGGGGGGGGGAATATGCCCACCCAGAGGGATATCAGGTCTGTGCTTACACAGAACCGTCTATCCCCGGAGCGGTCAACAAAAAGATCGAGAACAGGGGCACAGCAGCCATCACACAATATACTCGTTGAAGGGTCTAGAAAAATAGGTTTATTAAGAAACTGAAATCAATGAATTAGTGGAACATAATAAATGAGTTAGTCAGTTGAAAAAGGTACATATTCCGAGAACCCAAACTTTTAGGAAACTGAAAAAAAACTGTTTTACGTGAGAACCAATTTTTTCACAACAAACATTTCTATAGAAAATAATATTATGTTCATTTGGGTTAGTGGACTATGCCTAGCCACGACAAGAAGATACGTTTCAAATTACGTATCCTGTGGATTCTGTCCATTTATCAACTCAATATTCACAAGTTTAAGAAAAGTGTTTTCTTTTAAATGTTACTGCAAGAAAGGATGTAATGTCAATACCTTAGGTAGTATCTTTAATGTTTGTTTCTTATTTTGTGTCTAATAGTGATGTGTTTTTGGCTTATATATGCTCAAAATAGTCTTTATTAAACCGAGTAAACAATATTATTTTCATGATTGATTTTTATGTACTTCCATGGCCTAGACCAATCACAGAGAAATACGCAATCCGCACTTTCCGCTCCAATGTGAACCCGCCAGGGAGTTGGACAAGGCCTTCTTCAGTTTAAAAAATTAAAGTTCACTAGGTTGTCAATGAATGGTGATCATACAACAAACCAAACAGTTGTGTTTTTTAAAACAAAGTGTCTGCATTGGCTGATTTTGAATTTTTTGATGAAATATTGAGGCCACCGCTTCTTAAAATCTAAAGTTGAGTCACATTTAACTGACTCAACTTGGAAAGGAGGGTCACTCTTCATTGCATTTTGGATCATTGACTTGTATTCGTCAGGCGAATAGACACTGGCTTGTACTCAAACTTCTCGTTTCAAGGTTCCAAACATCCTATCGCATGGCATGAAACTATGCTCTCTGACAGGGCAGTATTGGTGTATCACCTCAAATCTATCGGTCATCGCTAAGGAGCACAATATCCTACTCAAGGCACCGTTCCGGTTTTGGCCCACAGACATGTCTTCAGTCTTCAGCGATGCATGCGGATGCCAAAACCGGAACGGTGCCTTGTGTAGGATATTGTGCTCAATAATGCACAAATTACATCCCTTGTTCAACTCAAGCGAATCTTTCCTCATTGTTATACATGAGTTTACATATTATGTTCCTTTTTACGCCCAACAGATGGTGGCCAGTCTAACGCACAAAATGGCTATCTCAACTCATTTCGTCATTTTTATGAAATGTGTACCTTTTTCGACTGACCAATTCAAATGTTGTACGTCGACAAAGTATTCGACTGAAGATGTAGCTTTCACAAAGAAGTGCTTAAATGGTAAGGAATGGAGTTCGAAAGAGAAACCTGTAAGTACCTTAGGTAACTTCGTTAGGTACCAGCTAACCGGCACTCAACTCGCATCGGAGTGTGTCAATGCGGGACAGTAAAGAGAATCTAATCGGTACTCACAGGCTATGAAAACTTTTGATCTGAACAAAACAGCTTACTTCTTGAGGGAGAAAAAGTTCGAGGGATCCTCAGCTCACTCGGTTTGGGCCTTTGACGGTGTGTGATAGGTATGTTTAAACTACTCTATTACCTACTGATTCGACGACTTGTTGAATAGTTTGATGTGAACCACTGTCACATGTGCTTATAAAGCCTGTACAAGTACCTACCTACAACAAATACACATGTCTGTCATGACACTCGCTACTTATGATGGGAATCAACACGTATAAATAATTTATAACACAAAATTTTAATCAACAGCTAAACAGGCTGATGAGAGTTAGCGTGAACGAAACATGAAATCTAACCTGACAACAGAAGGTTCACGCGAAGTCTCTCGACTGTTATCGCGTACCGGTGTACACCGGTCTACTTCTAGATACAGGTAAAAGTCATGGAAGAAGTAGAAGCGGAGAAGTCTTTATGAAGAACGAACCAATCTGATTTTACTCTTCGATTGATGATTTGCCGTTATTTTAAAGGGCACCAGTAGCCATTGGTTCTTTTCAAAAGTTTTTTGAATGTTGTCCAAATTATTCAAATTCCTAATATCAGGACAATGCTTGGACAGAACGACACAGGACAATCAGGACAATGCTTTTTACAGAACGACACAGATTGGAGTCGCTGATTGTCAGCTTTTGATGTGGCAGCCCTGCTTACCGTATCAAGGAGGCTCAGGATTCCTCGGCGCTAGAAACTTCTACTTCTTCGGAAGGAATACGGCACCCGAAAGAAGTTAGGATCCGTCATCGGCGTTGACCGTTTTAACTTGTTTACTGTGACCAATTAACCAGTTTTAACCTCCCATCTGGTTTAGCACGGCATAACCCTTAATTGTACATATTAATTATAACCTCTGATGTTTTAAAAACGCGATGTAATCAATTATCTTAAGTCAAATAAGGCCTTAGGCCGGTGTTGATGTAATAAATCCATGTCCCAATACTTGTATTGTACATAACTTATGTTAATAAACGTTCTGTATCCTGTATTCTGTATCTGGTTTAGTGGTTAGGATACCTGGCTGTCACAACGAAGGCCCGGGTTCGATTCCGGCATGGGAATATTTTTTTTACTAAGAGTATGTTTTTTACACCAAATTTAACCCCAGGTGGGTTGATCTATATGTCCAACTAATCTATATGGTACTAAGTAATCAGTTGTTTGGGGGATGTTTTTATTCCGCAACCCCGTCCACTTGATCTACATGTCCAACTAATCTATATGTCCAACTAATCTATATGGGTATTAGCCTGGAGAATCGAAGATGCATGGCAGACATCATGTTCTACCACAAGTTGGTGAATGGCGTTCTCTAGGGATGGCCGACGGGGACAAAATAATCGATTATGGAATTATCGATAGTTTTACAGACTCGATTAATCGGTTATCCGATTAATCGGTTGAAAAAAAAATCGATTCATAGATTAATCGAATCGATTTTCACATGTCACACTATGGGGGAAGTCGGGGAAGTTCGACACTATTATATTGGGGAAAGATCATTTTCATTGCAACAATTTAAAAAAAATGCACTGGACCTCTAGTGCATAGAGATGTGTGAGGGGAACTGTTACCATATAATACCACAAAATTTTCAGAAGTAAATATTTTAATGTTAGCACTTAAATGTTCATAAAAATAAATGACAAAATATTTCCTAAAACAATGAAAATATATTAAAATATCTATGCTTTAGAAAATCACATGAAAAGGTAACTGAACACACTTAGTTATACTCAAGTAAACATTTAAATGTTTAAATGTACCAGTAACATAAATGTAATAGGAACATTTTTTAGTTTAACCTCCGATACCGATTTAAATCGGTTTCAAACAATCGATTCTGTAATAATTGTTTTTAAAATTAATCGATTCGATTAAGACGGTGTATCGGTAGCAAATAATCGATCTTTCGATTAATCGCGATCGGTATCGGCCATCCCTAGCGTTCTCCAGTCCCCGTCCCTTCTCTCCAGAGTTAACATCAATGTGCCAAACTACAGCACCCGTTCATCTGTGACGTTCCACGTTCCGTTTGCCGCCCACAACTACCTTCTGCATCGACCGTTATACCGCATGCCACGAGAGGCGAATGCGTTTATCCAAGCCACGTCATCAGACTTTTTTTGTATCTCTCAGTTTAGCCTCAAACGTCAGTTTTCTAATTATCAGTATCAGTGACAGTTCTTTTTCCTTTTCTTCATCGTCATTTTATCACATATTACTTCTCTTTGTGCACCAGTATCAATTTTTGTACTATTTATCTTAAGTTTCTTTTACGGGTGAAATCTCGAATTATTTTCCTTCTTTGTAAAATGGCTTCGGCCGTATCAATAAATAAATAAATATGGTACTAATCAGTTGTTTGGGGGATGTTTTTATTCCGCAACCCCGTCCACTTGATCTACATGTCCAACTAATCTATATGGTACTAATCAGTTGTTTGGGGGATGTTTTTATTCCGCAACCCCGTCCACTTGATCTACATGTCCAACTAATCTATATGGTACTAATCAGTTGTTTGGGGGATGTTTTTATTCCGCAACCCCGTCCACTTGATCTACATGTCCAACTAATCTATATGGTACTTATCAGTTGTTTGGGGGATGTTTTTATTCCGCAACCCCGTCCACTTGATCCACGAAGAGTCCCGAGGGAGAAACGGAAAAAAACTAGCATGTAGGAAGTAACTGAAAAACGAAACAGACTATTTTTGTAGGTTAGCAGAAAAGAAATAACGGTTATTTTGTAGCCGAAAAAAATAACGGTTATTTTTTCATAACTAACGTAACGTACCGTTATGGAAAAGTAGCAATAACGCCCACCACTAAATCGAATCACGATCCCGACGAGTCCAAAAGCCCGAAACCCCCCCGAAACGGTCAAAACCGATGACGTCACTCGGATCCTAACTTCTTTCAGGTGCCCTACCCCTTCGGAAGAAGTAGAAGTTTCTAGCGCCGAGGAATCCTGAGCCTCCTTGATACGGTAAGCAGAGAAGAAGTTCTTCCACAAGAACTGTCAATTACGGTCTTCAACCAAAAGCGGTCTTCCAGTTTTGTATTCTTTGCTTTTGTATTACATAAAGATATCATCTTCATAAAGTTAGTCTGTTCATAAGAATAAAGAACACAAGTATTCAGGCAAACATACTGAGGTGAGTCAACATGAGTTTAAATAGATATCCCGATACGTATACGTGCGGTAGCTGATTGTGCGTTTGGCCCAAATTGCCCGGTCTTCGAAGTTCGTGACAAACCGACTATAAACAATCTAATAATGAATCTATAAAGAAAAGAATCAATGAATAAAGAAAATGCCTACCTAATCTCGTGGATGACGTGGTCTGATCAACCTTGTTATCAGCGACTTTAGGCTGGGTATAAGTCGAGTTTGAACATAAAGAAATAAAGAATGACCCTCTTGTGTGGTGAGGTTAAAGAGAGTTTGTATTATCGCCATTGAATAACGATTGCCAAGCTTCCAAACTTAAGTTTTTGGTGTTACCTACCATAATGTAGGCAGATAAAGTTACTAAGTTAAATCCACACTGGCGAGAATGCGGCAATGTCTGAGAAACTCACAAATAAAGATATGTGGAACCTAGCCGTTTTGGACCTGTGGTCATCATGGTGGATTTCACCAACGGAATTTTTCCCTGTTGCGGGATTTTTCGAGAGGAAGCACATGTGTATAAAGTCTTTATGTATAAAGAAGCCGTCATTCAAAATACAAACTCGAATAAAGAAATTCGGACTCGTTACCCGAATGGTATCCATGGAATAAAGAGCGTAGAGTGCACTCGCAAATCGCAACTAAGATAGTGGGTAACGCCCACTAGGAGTTCGTATAAAGTTGGGCAAATATAGAACTATGATAACGAGTTTGTTCATAACGAAAGTTCTCGTTCGTATAAAGTTGGGCAAATAAAGAACTATGATAACGAGTTGTTCATAACGATGCATGTGAGTTGAATAAAGTAAAGATAAAGTAAAGTAGAAAAAGTTCTCGTTCTTTCTCAAGTGTTAGAACTCCTGCGAGTCCATACGAGTAGGTATGGCCGAACTTTGAAGACAAAAGGGCTCAGCCAACTCGCGCGCCAATCATGATTATCGTGTAGGTCGATAACGTGATAAAGTAATCAATGAGTTGAATTGGGTGGATTCTTGGTGACATTGCGATGGTACCTAGCCAATTCTACCTTGACTCATTTTACTGAGAATAATGACATTCACAACAACAAAGAATGACACACGACAATCGGGATACCAGGTTCCGGTGACGTTGGTTTCTGTCCTCGGATTTCTGTTGATCCCCAGGTGTTCATCAGAGTTAACGTCAAAACGCTCTCTGGTGGGTAGACTGGATGGGTAGGCAATCCTTGGATGGGGCAACCTTGTTGGTCCTATTGCTCTCTCATGTGTGGATGCTTGTGTGGCTGTGTTCGGTGAGGTGAAGAAAAAGTGAATAAGAAGAACTTGGAGTGATAAGTGATATCAAAGAAAATGATAAAGATAACCTGTAAAAACTAATCATTCAGTATTCAACTTATGTTCATTGCAACACGTGCTCTTCCGATTTAATTAAATCAATTAATTCCAAAAGTGTGATCATTCAAAACCCCACAAGTGGTGACCCCTGTTCATTTTGTTCACGCGTAAAAGTCGGTTACTATGACAGAAGGCAGTAGTACGTTGCCGCCAACTCCGCGACCTACCGATCAAGGTAACGACGACGAAGCGCAGATTTCTGTCATTCGAATCGGGCCGATGTGGCGAAATAAAGTTTCGATTTGGTTTTTACAAGTAGAAGCTCAGTTTTTTAACGCCAAATGCTTCGCCGAAACTCGTCGATATAATCATTTGCTTGCCGGTTTGGAATCCGATGTTGCTGATCGAATTTCGGACTTCTTTTCGAAACCATTGTCCGAAACGCCGTACACTGACTTAAAAGCTCGCATCATCAATGAGTTCGAGGAATCCGAGGGTCGTAAGGTAACAAAACTTCTATCAGAATTGGAATTGGGTGATCGAAAACCGTCAGGTCTACTCCGAGAAATGCGGTCGCTCTCGGGAACAAATATTGCCGAGGATTTTCTCAAATCAATGTTCCTCCAACGATTACCCCAACACGTTCGCTCGATTCTTGCTACGAGTAAGGACGATCTCGATGGAATAGCAGGCATGGCTGATAAAATAATGGAGTACTCATCTAATACAAGTAGCCCTGTTTATGCTGTTGCCGATAACCCACCTCGTCCGACCCCTTCTATTGACGAACGCATAGATCGACTAGAGAATATGATAGCTGAACTCTCAACTTCTATTCATCGGAATCGGTCTCGTTCAAGGTCAACGCACTCGGAAGGAAGAAATTACCGTTCTCGTTCACGCTCACGCAATAATAACAGAAATAAAGAAGCACATAAGTTCTGCTGGTACCACCGCACTTTTTGGAAGGACGCTCGTAACTGTGAGCAGCCGTGTAAGTACGACCCCGGTTTTAAGAAAACTGGTTCAATGGGTGCAGATAGAAAGGAAAACTAGAAAACATTGCTGTCTATGCGGCCGACAGTGGTGTTGGAAAGATCTCAAGCCGCCTTTTTGTTTTTGATAAAATAACTAATTTAAAGTTCCTTGTAGATACCGGTGCAGAAATAAGTTGTTTACCCGTTACAACTAGTCAAAAACGCCGTCAACCAATTCGTTATTTATATGCCGCCAACGGAACTCAGATCCCTGTCTACGGAGAACATCTCGTTCAAGTTGATTTTGGGTTTCGAAGACAATTATGTTGGCCTTTTCTCATCGCACAGGTAGAAATACCTATAATTGGAGCGGATTTCCTCCGACACTTCTCACTTCTAGTCGACGTGAAACGAAGAAGACTGATTGATTCTCATACAAACCTTCACATTTCTGCACTGCAAACTAATATCACTCACCCTACTCTGCATGCTGTTGATCCAAACCATAAATACATTGAACTTTTGAAAAGTTACCCACACTTATTAAGAAAAAACCCTGTGTATCAAGGAAACACCAGTGAATTTCAGCACACCATAAGTACAAATGGACCACCTGTTACCTGTAAACCTCGCCGTTTAGCTCCAGACAAATTACGCCAAGCAAAGATGGAATTTCAAAAAATGATCGACCTTGGTATCTGTCGTCCGTCTAAGAGCTCGTGGGCCAGCCCTCTTCACCTGGTGGAAAAATCCGATGGTTCCTGGCGTCCATGCGGCGATTTCAGATTACTCAATGCTGTCACAAAACCCGATCGCTATCCAGTTCCAAATTTACAAGATTTTAATTGTCAACTCGCTGGAAAGCAGATTTTCTCCAAAATCGACCTGGTACGCGCATTCCATCACATTGCCGTGGACCCTGAGGATGTTCACAAGACGGCAGTGATAACTCCATTTGGCCTCTTCGAATTTGTGAAAATGCCGTTTGGCCTGCGAAATGCTGGCCAATCATTCCAGCGTTTTTTGGACACTATTCTGCGGGACTTGGATTTTGCCTACTGTTTCCTGGATGACATTTTAATTGCTTCAGATTCAATTGAAGAGCATTACGTACATTTGCAGAAACTTTTCGAGCGCCTCAATCAATATGCAATTAACATCAACCTCCAAAAGTGTGTCTTTGAAACACCTGAGGTTGAGTTCCTTGGCTACCATGTAACTCCAGATGGCATAAGGCCAACACCAGCCAAGGTGGAAGCTATTATGAAGTACGAAACACCCAAGAATATCGTCGATTTGAGACGGTACTTGGGAATGTTGAATTTCTATCGTCGCTCAATCCGTCACGCTGCGCAAAGTCAACAAGCTCTCTACAAATTATGTCAAGACACTCGCAAAAAAGATAAGAGACCTGTTCAATGGACACCCGATGCTATTGCTGCTTTTGAGAAGACAAAAGAACAACTCGCCAATGCAACTCTTCTAGCCCACCCATGTGCAGACCTACCATTGATCTTAATGGTAGATGCATCGGATAGTGCCATGGGTGCTTCACTTCATCACCAACGTGGAAACCATTTTCAACCGTTGGGATTCTTTTCAAAAATATTTACACCAACGGAAATCAGGTACTCTACCTACGACCGTGAACTGTTAGCGTGTTATTCGGCTGTTAAATATTTCAGGCATCTCATAGAAGGTCGAGAATTTACTATATACACTGACCACAAGCCGTTGACGTATGCATTTCAACAACGTCCTGAGAAAGCATCGCCCCGTCAGCTGAATCAACTCGACTTCATAAGTCAATTTTCTACTGACATACGGTACATTGCTGGCCAAAACAACGTTTCTGCCGATTTCCTCTCGCGCATTTCTTCAATAACGATTCCACCATCACTCCAGTATGAAGACCTTGCTGATGCCCAAAAAGACGACCAAGAATTGTGCGAGTTGAGGAACTCGACCTCTTGTTCTCTCCAGCTCAAGGAGTTGACTCTCAAAGGGGGGCAGACTCTTGTTGTGGACTCCTCTACAGACCAACTCCGACCTTTTGTGCCAGAAAAGTTCCGCAAACCAATATTTGAATCACTGCACAATCTTGCCCATCCTGGTGTGAAAGCAACAGTAGAAATGGTTCGGAAGCGATACATCTGGCCTTCTCTCACTAAGGACGTGTCATTGTGGTCTCGATCATGCATTTCATGTCAAAGATCAAAAGTACATCGTCATACATCAAGCCCAGTTGGATTATACAGACCAGTTCAGAACCGTTTCTCACACATAAACATTGACTTCGTTGGACCTCTTCCACCCTCCCAGGGATGTTCATATCTTCTCACAATGATAGACCGCTACTCGCGATGGCCAGAAGCTGTTCCAGTTCCCGACTGCACTGCTGAAACTGCTGCAAATGTGATAATCACAACGTGGATTGCCAGATTCGGCATTCCTGAGGTTATCACATCAGACCGTGGCAGGCATTTTGATTGTTCACTGTTTGAACAACTAACCAAAGCGTTGGGTATTCAACACAACAAGACCACAGCGTACCATCCTGCCTCAAATGGAATGATAGAGAGATGGCATCGTGTACTGAAGACTTCTCTCACAGCTCAGCTCACAGACAATTGGGTTAGCAAAATTCCTCTTGTATTATTGGGACTCCGATCATACATAATGCCTTCCTGCAATGCTACCCCAGCTGAAATGGTATATGGAAGTGGAATAAGGCTCCCATCAGACTTTCTAAGCCCCTCTCAGGATACAACGCTTCAAAATGCCTTTGTAGCCCAACTGAAACACAATTTACGAAGTCTGCAACCCGTTCCACCAAAACACAATGCAGTTTCCAAGATCTTTGTGCATCAGGACCTGCAGAGTGCTTCACATGTTTTCCTACGACGTGACGCCTCCCGTAGAAGCCTCCAACCAGTTTACGATGGGCCATTCAAAGTTGCAGAACGCAGTACCAAGACCTTTGACATCATCTCACCTAGAGGGACGCAAACGGTGTCAATCGATCGGCTCAAACCAGCCTACATCCTAAATGATGACTGCAACCCTCAACGCCCACCAACAAGCAAGCCTGAGAAGCCTGAGCAAAAGAAACCTTCAGATGTGCAGCAGCAGCTGCCTGCTCAGCAGAGCCGCCAGACGCGTTCTGGACGTTTGGTTCGATTCCCTGCTCGTTTCCTCTCTACCGTTTCCACTGGGAGGGGAGTATGTGGCTGTGTTCGGTGAGGTGAAGAAAAAGTGAATAAGAAGAACTTGGAGTGATAAGTGATATCAAAGAAAATGATAAAGATAACCTGTAAAAACTAATCATTCAGTATTCAACTTATGTTCATTGCAACACGTGCTCTTCCGATTTAATTAAATCAATTAATTCCAAAAGTGTGATCATTCAAAACCCCACACTTGTATAATTGATGATATATGTTGAATGGAATTCTACTCCACAATAAAGAACCAAAATATAACAATGCCAAATTTGCCTTTGTGGTACTAAGAATCGCCTTTGTGGTACAAAGAATATTGCCCTTTAGGGTACTAAGAAACTAATCTTACTCCTGATGAGTACTAACACAAAGTTCACCTTTATGGTACTAAGACCACCTTTGAGGTACAACCACTAAGTGAATATAATGAACTGGCATGGCATTTTTGTGATTTTTGTAATGAACAACAAAGCACATGAATACTTTCTCTTCTGAGATAGTTATCATGACAACGAAGTAAAGACATGAAATCCGCTGGGATAAATCTACTTAAACTTTATTTTATGCTCCTGACAGGAATTATACTTGATAAAGGACATCAAGCATAAAAGTACAAAGTATAAATCATAAAGTATAAAGCATAAAGTATGAAGTATAAAGCATAAAAATAAAGAATAAAGCATAAAGTATAAAGATTGTGATGGAAGACATAAAAAGAATAATGATAAATAGCAAGGTAAAACCATTTTATTATAATGTACTCAGTATAAAGAATAATAAAGAGCACAATAAAGAAGACGATGGCAAGGAACACGTTGCTCATCGTGGTGAGCCAGCTAGAAGGGCCCAAGTCAAAGAACGTCAAGACCATGAGGAAGATAATGAAAAGCTACTAAGATTGAACAATGACCTGATGCAAGTGATTGATGGTAGATTAACACTGATTGAAAAGAAAACAGAAAAGCATCAAAACGAAACTAAAGAGATGTTTGCTAAGTTGCTACAATTGATCCAAGAGCAACAAGTCAACACACGGCCTCTGCCCATGGAGGAACCACCAAGGACGTCCAACACCACAGACACACGAAGACCTTGGTTGAAGCTTTGACTTCAACGAATTCATAACAGACTGACCCAAGACAGTGACTATACACTGTGGCGGGATAAAATACGGGCTGAAGTCTTGGCTAACGATTGTCTGTGTGTGTTTGAAAAGGATGGGAAGTCAAGAGGACAATATAGCGCTGAAGACTTGGACAGCATGAAATATTGTGTTCGGTCTTTCATTGTAGGACATCTTGGTCCATTTCACCATTCCCTAGTCCAGTACACTGATGACCGTATTGAGATGTTGAACAAAGCAGTTCAGCCGTTGAGTAAATTTGGAGAGTATGAATTGCAAGACCATCTCAAGTACGAACCTTCAAGGGTTCAGGAATTTATGAAGACTTGGTCATTCAATTGAGAAGGTATAATGAAGAAATAATGAAATGACAATAAAGAATAAAGATAAAATAATGAAATGACAATAAAGTGTTTCACGTTCAGGTGAAAGAATCAAGTCTTGCGGAGCATAATAATCAAAGCGTGTTTTAATAATACTAATTACAAGAAAGCAAACGAACAACAACAGAAATCAAGATGGATCCTCATTCGTTGGGTGGGTAGGTAAGTATATACTATTTATGTGTAAGGAACACTTACGGGCAGACAGCTATTGCTAACATCCAAACATCCCTCCCCTTAGGCTATGAACAGAAGAAAGTGTAAAAAGCATTCAAACAAAAAAGATAGCCAGTAGCTTCAGAAATCAAACAGTAGACAAAATATTTGGAAATTATAACTTTACAAACTGTAAAAATAAACAATGGTAGAATACAGCAAAATAGCTTCAGAAATCAAACATTAGACAAAATATTTTTGTAGACACAACAGTAGACAAAATAACTTCAGAAATCAAACATCAAACATTTATTTTATTGGCAACAGTTACATTTAACATTTCTCTTAACTACACGCCCAGACCGTGTTGTATAGTTGGTGGATCTTCCGCAATTATTTTGTTCATTGACAATATCCTCATTTTGGGCGTCACTATCAACACATTGATTGTTTTCTTTATTTTCTGACTGTACAATATTTTCACTCTGCCCTTCTACCTCACCTACTCCTGAATCATTTACATAACACTCTTTTGCAGTGGTGTCCTTGAATTTCCTAATAAAGGATGAGTTTCTTCTGTATTCCCTATCTTTAATCTTAACAATGTATGACCTGAAATCCAATTTCCTTACTATCTCGCCCTCTTCCCAAATTTTAGAGAAAACGTGCTGGACCAAGACTTTGTCATTAGGTTCAAACAACTCTTCTTTCTTACAGGATTTGTCATAATATAATTGTTGTTTGTATTTTTCAACAACTTTCGAATCTTCTATCACCTTCGGCTTCAAATAATCCAAATTTACAGGAATTTTCGTTTTAAGATTTCTACTCATAAGTAATTGTGAAGGAGAGTATTCAAGTCCAGCCACAGGAGAGTTTCTATAATTAAGGAGGTACAGATTAAAGTCTTGCCTCTCAAAATCACACTTGTGAAGCATTGTCTTAGTTATTCCGACAGCTTTTTCGGCGAGCCCATTACTTTGGGAATAATGAGGACTGATCGTTTTGATTTCGAATTTCCATTGAGAAGCAAACTCCTTAAATTCATAGGATCCAAAAGGATTGTTATCGGCAATTACGAGACTTGGGATTCCATAACGAGCGAATATGGGTTTGAGGGTTTCAATAACAGAAGTGCTTGATTTATTTTTCAATAATTCTACTTCCAACCACCTGGAATAATAATCAATTAGAATCAAGTAACACTTCCCTCCATACTCCGCAATATCAATACCTATCTTAGAAAACGGAATTTCAGGGATTTCATGTGAAATCAGGGGTTCCTTAATTTTGCTACGTTGGTAACGCTGACAAGTTGAACAGGACTCAATCATATTTTTTACATCGGACATTATTCCTGGCCAATAAAAGAATTGTTGCACATTATGTTTAATTTTCTCAAAGCTAAGGTGAGTTTCATGCAGAAGTCCTAGAATATATTTACGTTTAGACTGGGGTACAATCAACCTGTTTTCAAAATAGACCAACCCTTTACTGACAGTTATGTCACCCCTATGCTTGAACAAATTGATCATTTCACTGTCATCCGATTTACTGTATTGTTTTGGCCAACCATTCATGTAGTATTCCAGAATATTGGATAAGATTGGATCGTTTTGGGTGTGATGCACAAAGGTATTGAACTCGACATCACTGAAATTAATCCTAGCACCAATGGTGTGGACTACGTCACACATAGAAATATCATTGTCTGGTTCACTGTCCTGTTGATAATTTCGCGAAAGTAGATCGGCAATAACCATCTCCTTGCCCCTCAGGTACTTAAGTTCGAATGAATAATTTAGAAGTTTTAGTCTCAAACGTCGTAGCCTGTTGTTTTCTATTTTATTAATATCTTTTCGTATGATGGTAGTAAGTGGGGAATGGTCAGTGTAGACAATAATATCTTTGTGGCCATAAACATAATTATGAAATTTATGGAATGCATAGGTTGTGGCTAAAAGCTCTTTTTCAATCTGAGCGTAATAACACTCAGATTGGTTCAGGGACCTACTGGCATACAGAACTGGTTTGCCATTTTGAATCAGGGCACATCCAATCGCATCTTTGCTTGAATCAGCTTGGATTTCGATCCTTGCTTTAGGGTCAAATGAAGTTAGCAGAGAGATATTACAAACCATAGATTTAATTTCTTCCAGTTTTGCATCATGAAACGATGTCCATTTCCACTCTATATTCTTTTTTAAAAGATCTCTAAGCGGTGAAATTGCAGCTGCTAAGTTAGGAATTAAATGTCTTAGATAATTTACCATTCCTAATATACTTTGGAGTTCCTTAAGGTTTTTGGGAGCTTTCAGGTTTTTAATAACACGGATTCTATCCGGATCGGGTTTGTGGCCATGTTTGTTAAAAAGAAAACCCAAATACCTCACTTCTTCAACAAAAAACTGGACTTTTTCTGCATTAAATTTAATATTATTCTTTCGGGCTACATGAATCACCCGTTCAACAATTTCAGCCAATTCTTCTGGGGTGTCAGCTGCGCAGAGCAGATCATCAAAATAAACAATCACGCCAGTTAGATTACCGAAGTATTTTGAGGTTAAACGTTGAAAAATCTCTGGCAGGACAGACAAGCCAAAAGGAGCCCTACGATACCTGAAAATTCCGAATGGGCTACTGAATGAGCATAATTGACTGGATGCATCATCTAGGATCAGCTGGTGAAAGCCTTGCTTTAAATCAAAAAGACAGAAATATTTTTTGTTGGCTAATTTCATAGTTATTTCATCCAATGTGGGAATTTCAAAATATTCTCTAACTAAATATTGATTTAGTCTCTGGGGGTCAATGCACAACCTCAGCGATTTGTCTGGCTTCTCTACAATAACTAAATTGTTCACCCATTCTCCAGGGGTAGATACTGGTTCAATTACACCATAGTCAACTAGTTGATCAAGAGTGGACTTCAGTTTGTCTCTCAGGTTAAAAGGGACTCTCCTGGCTGGACAGGATACAGGTACAGCATCCTGACGCAAAATCAGACTACATACATCAGGAAATGACCCAAGGCCATTAAACACGTCCTTATTTTTAATCAGAAAATCATCAAAATCTCCATACTCCTTCCTGATATTATATAGCCTCTTTATCAAATTCAACTCAGTGCATGCCTTCAGTCCCAAAATTGGAGAAGCATTGCAATCCACAACTATAATGTCTGCTTTACAAACATTATCTCTATACTGTAGCTGAGCCTCTATACAACCTATTGGATTAATTTTGAATCCCCCAAATGACTCAAGTTTGACAGAAGTGTGCCTAATAACAGCTTCAGGACATACCTGTTTTACAATTTGCAATGGTAAAATATTAATTTCGGCCCCCGTATCTAGCTTCCACTTGAGAGAAACATTGTCAACCTTGACATTTTCAATCCATTCAATTCCTACTCTATTGATCCTATTAATCCCATTCACAGCGTGTATAGTGCCAATTGCAAAGTCTATGCCTTCTTTTGAGTGACTATTCCCAACAGTTTTCACTTCCAAAGACTGTCTAGTGTCTTTGGTAGATTTACACATTTTAGCGTAGTGCCCCGTAACATTACACTTTCCACATTGCTTAGTAAATGCTGGGCACTGCCTAGGCGGATGCTGAGAACCACATCTCCAGCAACAGTTATTCATAAAAAATGTTTTTGTACCTGTCTTCTGACGATACGCGCGGTTTTGGGAGACTGCGCAGACTTCTAATCCACGGTCCTGTTCAAGAGTCTTCATATTAGCGTCTGCTAGTTCAACAGACTTGCAAAACTGGATGACCTTCTTGAGATCAGCATCTTCTCGAAGCAGCCGTTCTTGAGTGGTCCGATTGTGGATTCCAAGCACAAGCTGTGCTTTCAAAAGTTTGTCCTCCTGGTCTCCAAACTCACATGCCGTAACCAAACGCTTCAAGTCTGCATAAAAATGCTCAAACGGCTCAGTAACGGCCTGTCGACGGCTGAAAAATCGAAATATTTCCATAGTCTCATTTTTCTTCGGAGTACAATGTTGTTCCAAGTCATGAAGAATGGACTCAATGGTCTCATTATCCTCCTTCGTAGAAGTAATACTGTCATAAAGTTTCAGAGCCTCGTGACCCATTAGATTCTTGATCCGAGCAACCTGGATGTCATTAGATTTCTTCACAGTTTCGGTTGCTATCAAGTAGATTTTCACTTCTTTCTTGAACATCCTGAAATTCTCTGACAGGTTACCAGAGGCAACATTTAAAACAGCCGGTTTGTTGAATTCCATAGTGAAGCAGCACAAAATCAACACAGCAGCGAAATCCAGAGTCACCGAATTCAGTTCACTTAACTACTCAACCACACAGAAAGGCTCAATTTCCGTAGACTGCGCCATGTTTCACGTTCAGGTGAAAGAATCAAGTCTTGCGGAGCATAATAATCAAAGCGTGTTTTAATAATACTAATTACAAGAAAGCAAACGAACAACAACAGAAATCAAGATGGATCCTCATTCGTTGGGTGGGTAGGTAAGTATATACTATTTATGTGTAAGGAACACTTACGGGCAGACAGCTATTGCTAACATCCAAACATAAAGAATAAAGATATAATAAAGAAATAATGAATGACAATAAAGAATAAAGGTATAATGAAGAAATAATGAAATGACAATAAAGAATAAAGATAAAATAAAGAAATAAAGAATAAAGATATAATAAAGAAACAATGAATGACAATAAAGAATAAAGGTATAATGAAGAAATAATGAAATGACAATAAAGAATAAAGATAAAATAAAGAAATAATGAAATGACAATAAAGAATAAAGGTATAATGAAGAAATAATGAAATGACAATAAAGAATAAAGATATAATAAAGAAATAATGAATGACAATAAAGAATAAAGGTATAATGAAGAAATTATGAAATGACAATAAAGAATAAAGATAAAATAAAGAAGTAATGAAATGACAATAAAGATATAATAAAGAAATAATGAATGACAATAAAGGTATAATGAAAAAAATAAAGAAATAATGAAATGACAATAAAGAATAAAGACATAATAAAGAAATAATGAATGGCAATAAAGAATAAAGGTATAATGAAGAAATAAGGAAATGACAATAAAGAATAAAGTATAATGAAGAAATAATGAATGACAATAAAGAATAAAGATATAATAAAGAAATAATGAAAGACAATAAAGATATTATGAAGAAATAATGAATGACAATAGAGAAATTAAACGAAGAAGGAACTCTAAAGAGACCATAAATGCAAACAACATAAAGGACAGTTATATCTCACTGCTCAGGCTGACAATGAGGACAATCAGGAAGATCAAAGGTGTGATTGGGCAAATGATGACGGTTTTAACGACAACGACTCGGCAATCCTGTTCGCTGATGCTACGAATAACATCACGTTGGCATGTTTTTATGGTAGGCCCTCAACTCCTAATTTTATCAAATTTATTTTCAGTCAGGAAATTGGTGAATTCCAATTTGGATGTTGAGTTTACGGCCAGTAAACTGTTGATCAGGGATTTGACATCTAGAGAGGTTATAAAGACTGGTAATTTTTGTGGAAAGTTTTGGTGGCTCTCATTCACCCCTCTCTTTGCTAATGCTACACCTCAGGAGGTACTAAGTGCTCAAAAGAAATTGTGCAAGCAACAGCTGGGGGTTGGTGATAGAGACCGACATCTGCAGCTTGCCAGTTCGGAGCCCTCTGTAAGTCAGCCCTGTGACAGGAATAAAGATATGAAGGATCGTCAGACTAATAAAGAATTGCCAACTGAATAAAGAAATAAAGGATCATCACCTGAATAACGAAATTGTAAAGGACCGTCGGTTTGATAAAGAATTCTGAACTAAATAAAGAAATGAAGGATCATCGATCGAATAAAGAAATTATAAAGGACCGTCGGTTTGATAAAGAAAGAAAGAATTCTGAAATAAATACAGAAATAAAGGATCATCGATCGAATAAAGAAATTATAAAGGACCGTCAGTTTGATAAAGAAATAAAGAATTCTGAACTAAATAAAGAAATGAAGGATCATCGATCGAATAAAGAAATTATAAAGGACCGTCAGTTTGATAAAGAAATGAAGAATTCTGAACTAAATAAAGAAATGAAGGATCATCGATCGAATAAAGAAATTATAAAGGACCGTCAGTTTGATAAAGAAATAAAAAATTGTCAACTACATAAAGAAATAAAGGATCATCAATCGAATAAAGAAATTATAAACGACCGTCAGTTTGATAAAGAAATAACCAATTGTCAACTAAATGAAGAAATAACGGATCATCACGTGAATAAAGAAATTATAAAGGATTGATAAAGAAATGAAGAACCTCCAATTACATAAGGGTAACTCAAATAAAGAAATACTTAAACATCGAAGACATACTTAAACATGAAGGATCTTCAATTCAACACATAAATCGGCTGATCGGAAAGTACATGGTTAATACGATAGGAGGGAGCAACCCTGCAGGAGGGAGCCCATTGCTACTTGGGAAACGACGCCAGTCTCTCTACCTGACGAATAAAGACTTGGGAGGGAGTCTTCCCAAAAGGATTTGTTCAAAACCGGACACAAATAATGATTCAGCAGATGCCAACCAAAGATTGAATGAAGGAATTGACATTTCCCATACCAACATAGGGGATTTACAATCACTTGACACACAACGAGTCCATAACCTTCGAGATTGTGTTGGTTACCTCTGGCATTTACGACTGAATCACGCCTCCCTGGGCTGTCTGAAAATAACAGCAAAAAGAATTCCTGAACTCAGAGGCGTACAATTTGGCAATCATATCCTTGATTGTGAATATTGTAAAAAGACAAAAGGCAAACGTTTACCATGTTCTGGAGTGCGCAAAAGATCAGAAGTACCATTCTCACGTCTCTGGAGTGACCTCATGGGTCTAATCAAACCCCATGCTCTAAGAAGCATGGCTATGTATATTATAACTTTTACTGATGGTTGCACACGGCATGTAATGGCTTACACATCGACTTATAAGACAAGAGTTCATATTGCTCTTCAGAACTTCCTTGAGGAAATCAGGCAACTGACTCGGGTGTGCCGTGCCGGTGTTTTGGGGGTGGATGGTGGACCAATTACCTATCATGATGCCTTAGCTCATACTGATATAGAGGATTGGCTAGAAGCTATCAATGACGAATTTAAAGCCCTCAATGAATGCCAGACATGGGAGTTAGTATCAAGACACAAGGTTCCGTCAAAACTGAAAGTCATAAAAGCTCGTTGGGTACACCGCAGAAAACTTTAAGCAAATGGCACTATTCGCTATCGTAGTCGTCTAGTAGCTAAGGGATTTGCTGGCAATAATGACTATGACCTCACTGAGATTTATGCCCCTGTAGCAAGACTGGCTGATGTCCGCTTCATGCTCATTGTCGCTAATAAACTCAACCTCGAATTGGTTCAGTTTGACATAGAAAACCATGCCTGAAGGCCTTACATAATTTCTTCGAGAGGATAATGACTTGGCACAAAGGTATGTCTGTCAACTGAAACGTGCTCTCTAAGGGCTCAAAGTATCACCAAAGTGCTGGTCCCCTCGTTTTCAGGCTACAATGGTAAAAATAGGTTTTGTACCTTATGAGTTTCAACAGTGCATTTTCGTCTGGAAAAAGAATTTGCAATGATATTGTTATAATATAACATATTATGTCGACGATATTTTATTCGGGACAAACAGTAAAAATAAACTAAAAGAAGTAACCTGGAAACAAAGCAAGATTTTAAGGTAACAGAACTTGGTGAACCACAGAAGTTTTTGGGAATGGAGATTGAACGAAATCGTAAGCAAAAAGTGCTCGTTGTACATCAAAGAAAATTCACTGAGGAAATTATTCGGAGGTATGATGCAATGAATCGCAAACCTGTCCATTCACCTATGGTCCCATTTGATCAACGCAAATCTTGCAGTACAAAAGAACTAAGTCCTGAAGAAAGAAAGAAAATACCGTATAAAAGAGTGATTGGGTCATTGCTTTACCTACAAAATGGCACACGGCCACACATATATGTAAGATATATCTTACTCTGTTAACATCTTGTCCAGGCGTCAGAGTAACTTTGACTTAGCTGACTGGAATCGAGTACAGAGAATCATTTGCTATTTAAAGGGAACATTGGAAATGGGACTGCTTTACAAAGGTGCAGATGATACAATTGAATGCTTTGTTGATGCTTCGCTTGGAACTAATGATGTTGCTGGGCATTCAACCATTTATGATCAGTCGATCATAAAGCTGTTTGGCGATGTGGTCCATTAGAAGACCAAGAAACAGAACTATGTTGCTCTGTCAACAGCTGAGAGCGAATACGTTGCACTTAGTTTAGCCTGCCGTGAACTTGCCAATTTGCGAGCGATGACTCAAAGCTTGATTGGAAGAATTATAACCCCAATAGTTTATGAAGATAGTGTTGCTGCAAACGAGTTGGCAAAAACGGATGAATCCAGCACACTCAAACACTTGGTGTACTTGCACTACCTATCACTATACATAGTACATGTACGTCCTGAAGTGAAGCAACAAACTGATCAACATCAAATGAACCAAAAAAAAAAATGACGAGAAAATATAAAGAATTTCATAAAGACATCTGGCAGGAGTTAGGACCCTAGGTCCTCACTATGCCAATTGACATAAAGGAACTTCACTGCTGAGGAACCAGGGCAGCATCACATTCCTGTTGCTGCTGCCGCCATGATGCTTGGCTGCAGGCCTGCCCCAGGAGGGAGTGTCAGCTTTTGATGTGGCAGCCCTGCTTACCGTATCAAGGAGGCTCAGGATTCCTCGGCGCTAGAAACTTCTACTTCTTCCACAAGAACTGTCAATTACGGTCTTCAACCAAAAGCGGTCTTCCAGTTTTGTATTCTTTGCTTTTGTATTACATAAAGATATTATCTTCATAAAGTTAGTCTGTTCATAAGAATAAAGAACACAAGTATTCAGGCAAACATACTGAGGTGAGTCAACATGAGTTTAAATAGATATCCCGATACTGATCAATAACAGAAAAGTAGGAGCTGAGAATGAAAAAATCAATTGGTTACAGATTAGGGAGATAAGGAAAGAAGAGCCATTGAAACTGTACTGTAAGTCAGAATATCTGTATTCCACCATAAATCTTGAGAAAAAAAATACTAAAGGTCGGAAGTCAAGGGAAGTGAAATTATTGAAAGATCATCTCCTGAAAAGTATGGAATTGTTCGAAATCTCGGGTGCAAACTTGATAGGCACTAAATTTCTGGGAGTACATGTCAACCAAAAAATGAACTGGCGTACCTATCCATTGCGAAAAGCTTTCCAAGTTCTTGAATTCATACACTTTTCTTTTCCGCAGACTATCGGAGAAGCTTTCAAAAGATGTCATTTTGGCGGCGTTCCACGCATTTTTCCAAGGGCGGATTAGGTACCTACGCTATCCTATGTTGGGGTCATGCGTCTGCTGCGCGTAGTGTTTTTGCAATTCAGAGAAGAGCAGTCAGAGTACCCAAGCTACCCACTTATTTCTATTGTTGACGTTTGTTTAAGCACTGTTTGTGCGGATGACAAATAAAAAATTCTCTCTCTCTCTCTCTAGAACCCCTGTGGGAGAATAGAAAAGCGATTGCTGCCCCCAAACTAAAAGATTTGAAATCCTTATTGCATCTAATACCCACAGACGCCAAAGCATTTTACCAATCCTTAGATGGAAGTCGTTCAGTAGAAGACGACATCGATGGGTTTTGTGTTGACCCTAATTTTGAGATTGACAATTCTCAAAAATAATGTCCAAGAATTCTCCTTTTGCCTGTATTTCTACTTTGAGCTGTAAAGTTACTGTAATTATTATTATTATTATTTTTTTTTTTTTTGCCATTCAGTTCATTTGCCATAAATGTTTCTGTGAGTGAAAGAATCTGGAGCAATGTAAATGTGTGTGATTTTGCCAAGACTCCATGTGGTTTTTGAAAAGAAACTTGGACATGATAGTCAAGCTTTATACTCGTATATCGTCCCCATCCGGGCAGAAGGGCGAATACAGCAAAAATGCGATTTTTAGTTAGGATATAGGTTTTTTTCTCCTCTTTTCGAATCTAAAAATTCAATTCAATTTTCAATTTCAATAGCTTTATTGCAAAAAAAGAATAACATTGCAAGGAGTTGCGTACATGGTAAAATAATATTATGAAGTTCATATTTTATGGGCCGATGAAAGAAAAATAATACAAACTTGGTGAAGTACCTACCAGAAAAATAATACAAACTTGGTGAATAGGGAATAATAATGGTGAATGCTGAAGAGTTAAAGAAAAAGAAGAGGGAGAAATTGGGAGCAGTAGGGCAGCAGTCAATCTGAACGAACAGCGTGATAGTATGGTGATGTGGCAGTGATCGTCCAAGTGCGTCCATGCATGTTATTCGTTCAGCGAAAAGGCCCTTAGCTTTAACGAAGAAACTACGTAGCTGTAGATGGACCGGAACTTCTCCACAGAGCTGAAGGTCAGTAGGTCCCCGATGGTCCGGCGAGCCTCGAGAACAGGCGGAGTGTCAGAGCGGGAGTAGTCCGGAATCCATGGTGCCAAATAAAAGTTCCTGAATGGCTTGTAGAGGGCGCAAAGCAGCATGAAATGAACAACCGACTCAGGCTCCCTCCTATTGCAGTTCATGCAAAGATCGGCACACTCCAACACATACTTTTGGCCCCTGATGCAAAACTGGAGGCGATTGAGGTTTGCAAGACGGAGCTGGGCAATCACACGCTCAGCCTCAAGCAACGGCATGCGTCCTAGGTAAGCCTCCGGCTCTCCAAACTTGCAAATCACACGGTAATACTCATTGTATCTTGAATTCAAGCAGAGGTCGATGTCCACTGACAACCAGTGGTTTTTCCACTTCTCCACCATAGCTTTGTACCGAGCATTGAGAGGAATGACCTCCCGTAGGCCTGCCGCCTCAGCCTCGCCTATAATCTGGAGAAGACATCGAAATTGGGAGACCCAGTTCAGCTGGGGCAAATTGAGCCTGCCTCCATCGAGGTCCTGCAGCATCCTGAGGCAAATCCTGGGCCAGCGCTCCTCACCCATTGCCAGAATCCTCCTGAAGAAGTTCAACGCTCTCCTAAACACCCAGACACATAAACGTGGACGAAAGGTCTCCATGCGCAAGTAATGGCCAGGCGTCGAACGAGGCAAGCAGAGGACACGCTTCAAAAACCCGCTCTGCACCACCTCCAGCTCGTACCAGTACCTCAGGCCCCAGAGCTCCACCGCGTAGAACAAGACTGACTCAACTGACGACGTAAACAGGCTGATCTTTGCTGGCCAAGACACAACCGAACCACCACCCAGCAACCCCACCGTCGCACCCACCGCAGAGCGCGCTCTCGAGACAAAGTGGTTCACTGCAAGGCCAAATCTAGAGGAACAGGAAACAGGCACTCCCAAGTACTGAATGGATGACACGTACTCCAGCCTCTCCGTCCCAACCATTATGGGCAATTTTCGTCTCCTACCCCGACGACCCAGTACAATAACCTTCGTCTTTTGGGTGTTGATTTGTAGTTGGTTCACTATGCAATAGTCCTCAAAAGCTCTCATCTTCCTCTGCATATCAACAGCACTGTCAGCAAAGATGGCTAGGTCATCTGCAAAAGCCAAATATAGGAGCTCATTTCCACCAAGCCGGAGGCCGGCGCACCCCCTTTCCTCCATGTGACCATTGAGATCCGCAAGAAATAGCACAAAGCACAGGGGCGACAGGGAATCACCCTGCAGAACCCCTCTTGTGATTCTTTGCTCCGCAGTCCTTCCCTTCCGAGAGTCCTCCAGTAGAAACGTCGCAGTTGCGTACAGGTTTTTAAGAACATGAATCAGACTTGCACTGATACCCAGTTTGGCCAGCTTATCCCATATGAGCGTGTGCTCGAGGGAGTCAAAAGCACGACGCAGGTCAACCATAGTGCATAAGACTGAGAGCTTCATGCGGGCATTATAGATGCAGGACAAAGCCTGGAGAGTGAAGATTTGGTCAGTGCAAGACCTCCCCGGTCGAAAACCGCACTGCTCCTCCGGCAAAATACCATTGTCCTCCGCCCAGGCACTCAGACGGGCTGCAATTAAAGCAGTGAACAACTTAACCATCGTGGATATCAGAGCCAAGGCACGGTAGTTAGATGGGTCTAACTTGTCACCCTTCTTGTATAGAAGTCGAAGTTTAATCTTGCCCCAGCTCCTTGGTACACTTTCAGTTGACAGAATGCGATTGAAGAATTTCACACAGCTCTGCAACCAGGCCTCCGGGAGCAATTGAAATATCTCGTTTGGAATTCCATCCCAACCTGGAGACTTCGAACGCTTGAGAGACTTTACAATAGTTATGACCTCTTGGAAAGTGAAGTCGCGGTCAAAGGTAGGTATTGTAGCACTCAAGGAGAGCTCAATCCTCGGGGTAGGTGCGTTGCCATAGAAAGAACTATAGAATGAGATCCATGTTTCCAGTCCAATAGGGTTGTCAACCCACGGCCTCCACTTAAGACGACGCACAGCATCCCAGAAGTCTCTTGAATTTCTACAGCTGTTGATGGCCATTACAATTTTGGTGGCTGTAACCCCACGGAGGATGATTGAACGCCCAACGCGTAACAAGCCGTGGTACACCCCTGATTGCCGAGAGAAGAGATTCCTAGTGAGGAGGGCCTATAGGAGATTCAGACGGAGTGGCTATAAACCAGAATCTAAAAATACCGCGAAGATAGCACCAATCAGAGAGACGCTATTCAATGTGAAAGAAAAAAAGTTCAGGGCGAATATGACAACGAAACAGGCAGAAGGGCGAATATGACTGAAAATGAAGGTAGGTAAGGGTCGCTGGAAAAAAATTGTTTCCCCACTTATGTCGGGGTTTTAGGGTCGCTAGCAGTAGCCTACGAAATAGTAACAACCCAGTTTCGTATCAGAGAAGAAGTTTTCGAGGTTGTATTTTTCGCATTTGTTGACGCAGTGAGCTGAGAGCGTGTCATTTTTCCAAAGTTCCAGCTTCAGCTTTTTCTATCTATACCTATTTTCATAAATTATTTATGAAAATATAGATAGAAAAAGCTGAAGCTGGAACTTTGGAAAAATGACTTAAATGTAGTTACTTCCAGAAACACAGACAATTATTATTGTCTGTGTTTCTGGAAGTAACTACATTTAAGTGCTTCTTCTTTGTTCAAAAGGCGAATGCGACAATGATGAAAACAACAACATTGATGTGGTTTGTGGGGTGTACGATCTCGTTGACGGGTGCCTTGTTCGGGATTTCCAAGAAGAACCGTACTAGACTTATTAGCTACACGAGCGGATTTTTCCGGCGGAACAGATCCGCCGATCTTCTCACCGACCCCATCCGCCGATCTCAGATCTGTCGTAGCCCACTCACGTGCGGATTGATCCGCGAGATCGTCCGCCAACACATCCGTTGGCAGATTTGATTTGTTCGTGTATGGGGTGATCCGACGGATATCCCTTGTCAGATCCGCGGATCCAGATCGGTCGAGCATGTCGGACGGATCAGGGGATCCGACTGGCGGATTCGGCACTCAGTTGCCAGGAAGACGTGGACAGGAAGAGGAAAGTTGTGTCAGCAGGTAGTGGGCTATGCGCGATAGTCCTTTACCTCTCACGTGGCAGAAAGAAAAGAAGGTCGAAGTGGGTAAAATCATGGATTTTGGGAAGAAAAGAAAACAGCCACATGGGACTCATTCGGCAATAGCTAGCCATACACGGACGGATTTCGTTGAGGGATCTGATCCGGCAGATCTGGTTTGAGGGATCTGATCTCTCGTGTCCCTTAACATTACCTCCGATCCGTCGGAAATCTGCGATGGATCTCCGTGGCGGATCGGATCCGACGGATCTAATCTCTTCTGCTCCTTAACAATCCGTTCTGGTTCGTCAGGTTTGAAACCGTCGAGCCACATCCGTCGATAATCTGCCCGTGTGTGGGGCGAATCCATCGGATCTAGGACCGTTCACAGACCAAATCTCACGGATCCAGATTTACGAGCATGTACGTCGGATTTCTGAAATCCGCCACGGATCTTAAGACCGTGCCCTCTTGCTTCCCCACTAATGCACGGATTTAGATCCGTTGGAGAAATCCGTCCGTGTATGGCTAGCTATTTAAGTGTACCCGAACCTGACGACCTAAAGAATTATTTGAGGATGAGTCAAAGAAATTTCGATGCGCTGCTAGGTAAGAGAACACTTTTTTTTTTTTTTCAAAGCTTTGTGTGTGTTGTTTTTCTTTCGCAATGCAAAAGGTATGTTTAGATAATTTTCTTAAGCGTTCGTAGTTTCTCAACATTCTCGTTGCTCCACACTCCACTTTATTTGACATTACCTATTAGGTACGTGCAATTACAACAACAACGCAATTATTTTATCGTTCACAGCAACAGAAAAGACCGCACGAAATCCGAGCAGACGTCAAATCCGCTCGTGTATGGTGACTGACTGCGTTGGTCCGATGACCGACTGGATCGGTGGATTCAAATCGGCGGATTTGTCCATACACGTAAGGGTGGGGTCCGCGGGATTTCCCCGGCACCATTCCCGCGGATGTCTGCCGGACCTTGCCCTTTCCACTAACGATCGAATTGAACTGACGGATCTCCCAAAATTCTCAGAAAAATCCGTCATCCGCCGAGAAAATCCGCTCGTGTATGGCTAGCTATTAGGGCTGATGAAGATTTCGTAGAATACAACGAAGAGCTGAATGATTCTGTCTCTTCCACGGAACTCGAAAATGCCGTCAACGAAGTTCTTGCTAATTTCTTGTTCAACTCGAACTGAATGTTACTGAAGCCCAGAATTCACAAGTCCATCCAGAACGGCCGGATTTAGAAGAACATTCCTCGCGACCTGAAGATTTAGTTGTTGGTGACGGAGGTAAGCGCGTTAAAAAGTTGAATCAAGCTCGTGTAAATAAAAAGCTGAGAGCTGAAGGCAAGGCGTACAAATAAAAAAAGAGTGGTGTGAAGAGCTGAACAGTATTACTTTTTACCTCTGACTGTCGGAAAAATCTGCGAATTCTTTTGACAGATTTCGGAAAATCTGAAAATTTTCCCATGTGAATGTCTGGTGTTCCTGCGTGTGACGAAGAAATTTCCTTGAGATTCCAAGGGTTTCCAGGAAAAACCTCCAGCAAACTCTTATTTTTCGACAGTTTAGAGGTAAAAAGTACCAATGCTGGTTCGAATTTTTCCTGCTGAAAAAGTCAGTATTGAAGTGTGATGACCCTGATTGTTTAGAGATGGACAATTTTCACGAATAATGTTCCTTAGTGTCCAAGGATTGTCCTTTAGAAGCAATAAGATTATTGTAATCTATTTTTAATATCAAGTTTATTATATTCAAGTCCTTTTGCTTTCAACAAGCTAATCAGGGTTTAGGTATTGCTGCAAGACTGTGAACTTACTGAAAGGAAATTTTCAGACTAAAATATCCTACTTTTTGCCAAGACTGTGGTTCTTGAAAAGACAATTGTACGTGATAGTCAAGCATTATATTAGTCACTATTGAAATTATGTAGGTAAGTACACCTTCAAAATGTGTTGACCCTGATTATTTAAAGATGGGCAATTTTCACAAACAATGTTCCTTAGTGTCCAAGCACTGTCGTATAAAACCAATAAGATTAAGTATTGTCATCTAGTTTGACTATTGAGTATATTATTTTCAAGTCATTTTACTTTCAACGATCTAATCAGGTTTATTGTCGCAAGACACTAAAATTTAGGCACTGAAATATTTTCAAGACTGAAAGATTTAATGAAAAAATCTGGTGCAATGTACTTTCTGCCAAGACTTTGTGATTTTTGAAAAGAAACTTGGACGTGATAGTCAATCTTTATATATTCAGAAAAACTCTGCAAATTCTTGACACAACGGTTTATTATCTTCCTTGTGCAGATCACCCTTCTGTCTAGATCACTAGGTCTAAATGTCAAGATCCTAAATGTTAGATTAATTATTATTATCAATTATCATTAATTATTAACAATTTTATTAAGTACCTAGTGAAAATTATTATAATTTATTGTTAGGTATTAATAATTTGTATTTATTATTAATTATGATTAATTAATACGATATAATTCTGGGGTTTTTAATACTACGTCGGTAATAATTTTTCTATAAAAGAAGTACCTACCAACAAACATTCGAAATTACCTGCATTTCCGTAGCACGAAACGCACCTCAGAACAACAAACTCGACATCACTTAAGACATATGATGTTCCAAAGAGCTTGTTAGTATGAAAATGGACCTGTATTTCAACAGTTTGATTCACGATCGTGTTGTGAGGCACAATCTTTGAGCCGTCATTGTGAACGAACGGCTGGTCGTACAACGCTGCGGATGGTCTTAAAAAATTCTAAGGAACAAACTCTATCTAAATATGAAATAAAAAACATACCGTTCTATATGGAATTTTCAAAATTCGTTTTGAACCCCTTCCCCTTGACCTAGGGTTATGAAAAGTTTCGAGGATCATTGTGGTGCTGGTCCAACAATTAATTTCGTAATTTTAGCTCAACGCTAACTGGGCAAATTGCCGCGGACGGACGGATTTTTTTTTTATTCGATTTTCTGAATCTACGTATCTTGAAACGTAAACCAACAAATTTTGAGGGGGGGTTAAAATTTTTTTTTCTTTGGGCGATTCCAATGGTTCATTATCGAAGATAA
This sequence comes from Stenodema calcarata, assembly GCA_963920205.1. Taxonomy (NCBI): domain Eukaryota; kingdom Metazoa; phylum Arthropoda; class Insecta; order Hemiptera; family Miridae; genus Stenodema; species Stenodema calcarata. The sequence goes on along the minus strand of OY986050.1, from coordinate 1,039,793 downwards.
TAAACCAAAAAGAACCAACCCGCGTGGTTCCATTCGATCATTCTAAATCAGCAGTTTTCACAATATGGGAAAGGAACCAATACACAATAAAGGTGATTTCCAACCGCTACAATGATTAAATTTATATATATCTTTTTTTTTTTTCAGTGGTGAAAGATGTCGAACATTGTTGATTGAGAGGGAAAGAGACATGAAAATATTTGGAGGCTCTCTGATTTACAGGAGCCAGTTGACTTGGACTTCGGTTTGCTCGAAACGAGTTTAGTGTGGATTGGTTCCTTTCTTTTTAATGCCGTCCAGTTTCGTTACGAGTTTGGCACCATTGGTTACAGGCCTGACACCATCCACTCTTCAATAATTGATGTAATTATTGCATCATCAGTTGCCAACAAAGAATCCATGGGTGAAGGACCTCTAAAATCATGTGAGTATTTTTATTGTCTTTCATTTTTCTGGTCACTTCAATTGTTTGTTTGTTGTTGTTTTCAAACAAACCTCTAGTGTTTTCTGTATGGATCACAGAACTACTCTCCATTGAGTTGAAAATGCCTAATTATTGCATCTACCTGTGTCCTATATTTGATGATTTGTTGAAAATTTTCATTGATCAGTGACATTTGAGATAGTACACAATTTTAATAAATGTTAGTTTATTATGTTGTTGAATTGTTATGTATAGGTTAAACTTATTAGTTAAATTTTCTTGAATGTGACTGTCATTTTGTAGATTGAAGCGGACTAACAACGTCCAAAAATGGCTCCACGAAAACAGGCCATGTCGAGAGCGGTGAAACTACAAAGAAAAATCATGTTTTATGCCTGTATGTATTCTTTAAGCCTTTCTTATGGCATTTAAAAGTTTAAAAATGTTACGAAAGTGGTATAATAAAATATTTCTTACGTGTTTGCATTGGTGTATTATAATTTTTCCTCGCTAAAATGAAAGATTATCAACAATTATTCACTCTTTGGCAGGTCAAAATTTTCTAAAATAGATTATGGTAGTTGATCTTACTATCCTGTGCTGCTGCTAACAGCGTTGACTAAGAAACTCTAGGAGAGTTTAAATTTGAAAGAAAAAGGTGAGTTTTATCGTTTCAAATTCAGAAATTTTGTTCCTTGAAAATACACATTTTCGGAGAAACACCCATACTACCTATACCTACTTCTTCAACATTTCGTTCTGTCGACCATGCTTTTTGAAGTGATTATTCAAAGATGTTTTCAAGGTACACGGGAGTGAAATCAACTAAACTCAATTTGGAATTTAAATATTTTTTATAACTGTACAAAAATGACACTATGACCTCAAAATAGGAATGTATAATAGAATTAGTCCTTTATCTCCAAATTAAGTTCAATAAATATAGAGGAAAAAAAATTTAAAAAAAAATAGGTACAACTCCAGCTACGTACATATAACTCGAAAAGTCAAGAAATAACATAATGCTCTAGCAAGGACTAATTTAAAGCGTATTGCACCACTAAGTAGTCTTTCTTTATAAGGCACCGACGTTAACGTGGGAAATCGTACTTTTCGAATGCCATATTCATTGGTGAAACAATCAGTCATATTTTACGACATGGAATCCACGTTTTTGTAAATTTTGTGATTTTGTAAATGTTTGAAAAAAAGAGAAATTGAAAAGATTTGTGAGCCGAGAAAATAGTGAAAAAAATGTTGATGATGCCTCAAAGGCGTCTCAAATTTTTGCGGCTCTGCTTGCTCCCAATGGAACCGGTGCGTTTTGTGGGCGTTGTCGGAGTGGCCGGTGTGAGGACGAGGCATGCACCTCTTGGATGGGGCTCCGTTTTACAGATTGTGCAGAATTTCCACTGGCAGGAGATTGCTTTGCATTGGCCGAGACGGAGCGAGGGCGAACAGGCGGAAGGGCGGCGACAGCGCGGGCACTCCATTAACACTTCGTTCTCTTTCAGGTTCCTCGCCTCCTGTACAAAAAAAAATAAAAAAAAACCGTAGAACACGCATTAAACCACATTGTTTCGTGCAGAGGCCGCTAGAGGTGAGATATCGAAGGCGCTGTCCCCATTTATTAGTGTGATTTAGTATGAATAATCTTGGGATCAATACTGTAATGTATGGCTGCTGAGTACCCCTGTTCAAGGGAGGTTAGGCAATACGCCCATCCAGAGGCCTATCCGACCTGTGTTTCCACAGAACCGTCTATCCCCAGAGCGCTCGAACAAAAAGATCGAGAACAGGGGCACAGCAGCCATCACAGTGCAACGCAATTTTCAGGACAACAAAGCCTTGCCCAGAAGCCAATATCATCGGTTGATCCCAACATTATTCCCTTCCATACCGGGGACGCCTGTACCAGGGTCTGATAAGGGTGCCGGTTTTTGATAATAGTACATTAAATATTAATTATACAGGATGTTCGCCATTTGGTGTAAAATAAATTGGGTAAAACTAGACTGAAAATGGAGTAGAACGCCGCCAACCGCAACATTCACACGGCAGTTGAACATTATGGGACCTGAAGAGCACAAGTGCCACATATGCAAGGATTGGGGTGGGAGTTCTCTTAGCCCTCAACGCCAATAGAGCGCGTTTGGACCAGCAGTTGAATGAGCAATAAAATACAATAAAACCAACTCAAGAGCTTAATGGGTGCGAGGTGAACGACCACTTGAATCTAGTTTTCCTACTTTGCCAAGTTCAATAATAGTCTTACTTGTAAAAGTTGTTGCTTACCTTCTGAAACATGTGAAATCTCACTTTACTTGGACTGACAGGAGGTGAAGTCGGCTGTCTAGCGACCAAAGGCGTACTGTGGTTATAATCCCTCAACGACTGTCTCTTAGGTTTACCAACCATTGAATTCTGAAAGAAATAAAACATTAGTAATACAGGCATAGGAGAGGAACACCATAAAATACAAAGATGATCAACATTAGAATTTAGTGGACTAAGTTTTTCACCAAGGCAGTGACATACGAGTTATTAGATTATATAAATATGAACCGAATACTAAGTTCCTGCAAGGCGAACTTGAGAATGGAGGGGTGGCATCTCACCAGGATTCTCCTTTGACACACCTCAAACCACTAAATCTCAGCACAATCTTCTACCACAATCGATCTAGCGTCTAGATCACCGTTCTGTACACAATACCATTGTGAGTCATAACTACAGAAAAGTTCGAGTATTGAGCTAAAATACGGTCTCTTCGTTCGAGGGGGTAACCGATTAATTTTTTCTGATTGCGCAGGGGGAAGTCGGTAGCTCGCTCAGTAATGAAATGATCACTACCTGCATAAAATTTAATCATTTGTACTTATTGGAATATTATGGGGTTTTAATCGTTCCTACCACCTTTCTTTCAACGCTATTTGGGCAAAACCGCTAATTCAGCTGGACAAAACCTCAAAATACAATGTCCTTAAAAATACGAAACTCCTATAGAAATTCAAAGTACAGATGTATACAGGATGAGTCATGACAGGCCCCGTCAGAAAGAACGTAGCAGAAAGTAAACTATTTTGTTTGATCCCTCATATTAGTCGAAACTGAGCCTCTGAAAGGTTACCATCATATGGTGCCTGAAAAACCCGAATTGAAGTGTTCTAAAAAAAAAAATAAAAAAAACTTACCACAAAGTAAGTCTACACTTTTCACCTGTCGCCATTTTCATGCATTTTGAATCTATTCTGTTAGAAAATAGAGCCTCAAAAAAAAGTTTTAGTTTGTTTCGTGATAAAAAAATCTTTTTCAGTGGCTTTATGCAACTCCAAATAATCAATTTCAACCACTTTTTCGTCCACTCTCGTCCCCCTTTGAAAGATATGGAATTTCAACTACGATTTTTAGTGTTTTTAAGGTCCCAATGAAAATGAGAGACCCTTTCGAATTTTTGAGGAGCCGCGACTTAGTAGCAGTTGGATCCTCTGTTGAAGGTATTCAGTCCATGTATAATTTTGTTAGCAAAATATTATTTAAAAAAAATAAATGGAAATGAGTTTTTACAGGTAGTTTTCATGTTTTTGCCGTTTTCCTCACTAATTACTCAATGAATTTTGATTGAAGAAACTAACAAGAGCCATTCTTCATGTTTATCAACAGGTATCCAGCGCCTCCAAAGCCTGGGAAAATATCCTACAGGGGTCAAATTTAGAAAATTCAGTGTCAATATCACTTCAAAGAGGTTTTTTTTTTAATTTTTAAGTGAGAATTACTATCTTAAGTATAGACAAATATGGTATATTCGTAATCAGCGCAAAATGTCTTAAATCCCACCAATCATAAAATGTCAAAATGTCCCACCAATCAAAAAATTGTCATAGTTATAAAATTGTTAAAATGGTTTATTGAAAATTCGCTCTTTAGCTTATGCTGCATGACTGGTTTTTCATCTCATTCTGCACCAAATTCGTCGTATACCACCCCAAATGCATTTGAGTCCGGTTTTATACACATTTCGAAGGAGTAAAGTTTTTTCTTGGGCGATTCCAAAGGTTCACTATCGAAAATAATAAACCAACATGCGGTTGGCGGCATTTCACTCTATTTTTGAAGTAGTTTAACGCAAAATGTTTTTCCCATAATTCTATCTCAACTCTTCATGGATTCCTCAGTTTTTCAAAGTGAAAATAAAAAGGCACAATTAAATTATTCTTACCACAAGAGGTAGATTTTCTCTGTTTTGTTTCCTTTCGTTTGTGTATTTGAGCCAACGTGACTTGGCAGCTGCGTCTGCTAAGCAGACATTCCTCCAAGTTTTTGAAACCATCGTCACGTTGGACAAATCAGAATCTGACAGGTAGCTGAGTATATTTGCAAGTGTGCTCGGGTAGTTGGATTTGACTCTGAGCTGGTAGAGAAAATCAACATTTTCCACTCCAGTGAAATTTCGTCCTCTTTTGAAAAAAATCGGCGTGTGATAGAAAATGGTTTGACTTGGTGCGCTGGACGCCTGCCGTTTCTGAGGAGATGGGCATTTCTTGGGCGTCCTTTTGACGGTAGAAAAGGCAACTTTTTTCGGCGGCGGGTAGTTTGGGGTCGACGGTTCGCAGGAGCTCATTCCTAATTCGACGTCCAGATCTTTACTGAGCTCGTTCGAAGACAACGAGTCTTTGCAGTCTTCCTGTGAGCTGCTGAGGCAAGAGGAGCCCAATTCCATCGGCTCGCTGTACAAAGATGTCTCCATGAGGAATTCAGAATAGGTATCGGCCGTCGCCACATTTTCGTAATGATCTTGTTCAGCTTTGGAGATGTCCAGCCGCTTCTTGGCATCCCCGACGCTGCTGATGAATGGCGTAAAGGAACTTAAGCAGCATCCGCTGCTTCCTTCGTACGGGGTGCTTTGGATCGGCCGCATTTTGGCTGAACACGGGCTGATGTAGCCGCTGTCATCTTCACTTTTCCTCTTTGAAGACGAAGATTCTCCAGCGAGCGGGGTAGCCCAGGAGAAGACAACGTCCATCGGAGAGTTATAAACACCATTTTGCTCAAACTCCGACATCTAAAACAGACAAAAAGAAACGTCATGTACAACTATTCAGATATTTTTTCATAACATGAAAACATCATATAAACCTTTTTGTGGCTACAATTCGGTGTTTGTGAGTAAATTTTAGATAAATAAATCGAAAATATTATCTTTCAAATGGAGCAAAAATATCATGTTACGAGAGAAGGCAGTGAAGAAGTCCCTAATCTCCACATAATGTTAAACCTTTACATTTTTTTTTCTCCACAAAATTATCTAAGACTGACTGACGGTAATTGAGAAAATTTGCAAAACAAAATCTGTCTGGGCGATTTTCGTAGAGTTCGTAGATGGGCAGAATCGATCCACTCTAAGGTGGGTTGGGGGATTACCCCAATTGACTAAAAAAAATCCAATAAAAATATGTTTACCTACAAGTTGCAATAAATTGTTTTCTCAGAGTTCCCTACCTTCTATCTGTAGGTACGTGGAATTGAATCCTACTTGCATCAACCTCAAGTTCAGAATATTTTCTCAATTCTCGTTGATTGACCCTGCAGTGGTACTTATACGCTTTAGAGACTGGATGTGAAGAAAACAGATGCCCTTCTGCATGACGTTGGATGTGACCCCATATTGATACCATTAACAGTTTTATGTTTGTATGTTTGCCATACGTATAAGTACCAATACTCACTTGTTTTGTCTCCTCACAGGTATTAAACACGGACAAAACTCTTATGACAGGCGAAGAAATTATCCGAGAATTGGAGCTCCAGATAGCAGAATCAGAATGCAGTGAAAGTGAATCTGAGACAAGCTGATGAAGATGCTTTTATGATAGACTCGGATGATTCTTGTAAGGATCCTGAAGATCTCAGCAGGGAAGAAGCATGAAAGTCTATCCAGCCTACAGCTCCACCACAGGCAAGTACATCCAGAGGTAGATCTGAAGAAGCCATCAGGAGAACAGCACAAAAGTCTACTCAACCTACAGCTGCATCACATACGAGTATATTGTGTATTTGCTCGATTTTCACAAGAATAACAAGAGCACCTCAAAGAGCCCCTGTCAAGGTTCCAGTTCCTCATCAGACTGTCAGATCAAATGACATCCCTCTGGATGGAGGAAAGACTAGAACTTCGCCTTCCTCATTCTTTGTCCAGATCCAGTTGCCAAAAATGCCTTGGAATCGAAAATGTACCTGCAGTGGATGAGGAAAGACCACCCGTCAACGTCAAATCTGGGAAGAGGCAATACTGTAGCTTCTGCTCTTACGAAAAGAAGAGAATGCCCAAAATCATATGTACTAACTGCGGAAAGTCAATCTGTGGCGAGCACTGCTCCAAAGCATGTTTGGGTAAACATATTTTCCTAATAGATTGTCGGAAAATCCTTCTTTTTCCGAAAATATTAGAGCTACATACATAATATATGTTATACTCTATACAGTTCCTTTTATAGCTTTGAATTTATTTTGTATTGCAACGGAAAATATTAATTTTTCCGTGCTGTCTTCGTGCCTTTATTTCTCTAGTTATTGAAACAAGTCATTCTATACCTTGATGAACCTTCAAAAAAAAAAAAATACTTGAGCTAATTATAGTAACATCTCATGTACAGTTCCTACTATTATAGTCTTAAAGTGATAATATCTAATTAAAGTGATAATATCTAATCCTATATTATAGGATTAGATAAAGATGTATTTTCTACTGCAATAATTTGTGGAACAATTTCTTTTTTTTTTTTTTAATTTTGAAAAAATAAATTTACTATTTGTTACTGCACCACAGTCGTTTTTTTAAAAGCCATCTCGCATCTATCCGAGTATGAATTTATGAAATAGGGGGAAAAACAACAAAAGAGGTTAAACAATCCATGCACGCCTAGAAAGCGTGTAGGTACCAATACTGTACAGAAATTCACGATACCGCAGGGTTAAAATGTGTTTTGCAAGAAACTTCTGAAGGTGGCACGACGTAAAATCCTAAACTGGGTTGCTTAAGGGTGGCTATTACTGTTGCATATACCCTACCTAGGGTAAATATACCAGTGGCTGACATGTTAAGGAAAATTTTTCGAATTTCATGGCTGGCCAGTTTATTATTGGTCTAATCGATGCGATCTTGAATTTTACAGGTAAAACAACTTTTCATCTTGCTAACTAGCTCATTACATTTTTTAAAATCCGTGAATTTCATAGGGTTTTCTTTTAATTTTTGATCCAACTTCTGTACCATTAGTTGACACCCTCGGAGAGCGAATGCACTAATAGGTGACATGGGGACGCCCCATTAGCTGACATGAAGTGGGCAACACTTGAAAAACCCAATTGCACCAAATTTGTATTAACGTGTTGATGTCTGGTACATTTTCTCCTTGGCTTATTGACTGTTTTTTATTAAATAAAATGTTTGTAGGGTTGTAGGAGGTTCAGTATGAAAGAAGGAACGTTGTTTCCAAGCTTTCGGCTTAATTAAGCCATCTTCAGAGTTGGTAGATATTTTCTCCTCGTCCCAGTCTCTACTTCTTTCAGCCCACTCGTCAGATTTAGTCGAAACCTGACGAGTGGACTGAAAATTGACAAGAAAGAATAGATGTTGGTCCCATTTTACGCTCTTCCCGGTGCTTCCCTCAGGCTGTGTACAGCAGGGTTATTCGTGGTACCCCATATTTACGAGCAGCACCCGCTACACTCACCCCCTTTCGAAATTCATCAAGGGCTGTTTGCATATCTTCTGGAGCATACTTGAACATCTTGGCACCCGATGAAGCCGTAGAAAATATTCGAGAAAATGAAAAAAAAAGATGTTCCAGTAGCTGACACGTGTTGATCCAGTACCTGAAACCCCCTGTCAGGCACTGAAAAATGATATCTGCGTCGAAAATCGGGTTTATTGGCACACCCGGTGCACCTACCAAGAATAATAAAACGAGAAATAAGAAGGTTTGAAGAAAACTGTCGGATGTACCAGTTTCTGACAGGGCCTGTCAACAACTGGATAAATGCCGATTTCATGTACCAGTGCCTGATATCCGTTAAATCCCCCAAGTAAATTGAGAAACTAAGGTTACAACATGGAACACAATAGGTACATCCTACACCCTGGTGATCATAATAACACAAAACACGCAACAAACAACATCAGTGAACAGCTAAGAAAAACTTACTTCTGAGTCCTTGTTCAATATGGCGGTATAGGTGGCACTACCCCCCCGTATAGAACAAACTAACCGAACAATTTGTTGTTCACTATTCGCGCCCAAAGTGAAGCATCCAAACGACGACGAATGCCAACCGAAGCCGCCATTTTTAAAACAGTGATTTTCGAGGGCGCGGATCCTTATTATTTGAATTTTTCAGCGAATCTGTCAGCAACTGGAAAAATGTTACATCGAGGAGGGTGAAGTGGCAACAAGGCCTACCCCAAATGGGGCTGAACGACATGGCCTAACTCAAATAGTAGGTACAGAATATTAACACAATACACAAGACCTAACAGACATTTTTGGGCATTTTGACTTTTTTACTCAGCGGGATTAAAATTATACATCATCACGTAAGTTGTCTGTGTAATATATCGGCACCCAGAGGTGTCTACAGTTGCAAACATTCACGTATATCTTCCCAAATTTTAAAAATGAACGTTTTTTGTGTCTCCTGCAAAAAAACACTTAGGTCATGTTGTACAGCAACATTTGAGATAGGCCTTGTTGCCACTTCACCCTTGACATTCTGTTCAGCTACTGGTACATTTACCCTATATGCATTCACACCCTTATATGAGTAGAAGGTGAACAACTACCAGAATTGTATAATTTTGTCACTATTACTTACTTTCTGACCAGAAGAATTTATTTGAATTTATAAGACATTTAATTAGAATGTGGTGATCCCAGGTTGGCGGTTGTTACAGCTGTATGGGCAGAGGGACCGTTAGAAAAACTCGGCGCTTCGCGCCTCGCCAGGGGGGCAAGCCCCCCTGGACCTTTTCTCTTCTATACCTTGTATAGAACGAGGTATTTGCTATGCAAAACATGAATAATGTTTTTGCGTCCCGTTTCCCCTTTTCCTTATTTACAGCGGTTTTGGCAGTATATAATTTATGCATAAATTAAAGGCTTTCCAACGAATGGAGAACGATTTTTGTCCGTTGAAAACTAAAGAAGTTTCATTTCCCTAGAAACGGCTCGGTTGTACGTGAAAATCATTAAAAATCTTCGTGACATAATTTCGTGACTTAAACTTCGTTACGCTTTTCAACTCTGGTAGGCCACCGCAAAAACATTATTCATGTTAAAAGGAAGAACGAAATAAAAACGCTTGTTCTGTCTATCTAGAATCATTAGGGGGCCCATTCTAGGAAAATAATGTTCCCGAGTTTCAAAAAGGTTTTCAGAAAATGTGAATGTCATTCTCATTGAGCGTTCGGCAACGGTAACCGAATCAAGCCAAACCACTCCTAAGTCCAATTGTAAATTATTGCTATTCTATAATGAATATTACAGTCTAAGCTCTAACTTCATCTACTACAGATTTCTTGTAGGGCATAATTTGCTGATGATGAAGCACAAACGTTCTTTTTTCTTCTTTTTGTGCTCTCCGCTTTCTTCTACTATTATCTTTTTTTCCTAGTTTCTTACTAATATTGTACCTCTTCAATAGCTTACCTTGTCTAATATTTACTATTCAATTATTTTATACTTAGTTGACAACGCCATTTTTTCAATTTTATGGGACTTACTTCACATGTGACAATGATAAAACCACTAGGTATGTACCTTGATTTGGAGAAAATTGCTCTGGCCAGCTTTCCTTCCAAGCTGCGGAAACGGAGTGAATGACGGTCATGAAGAACGCATGACAATTGCAATACTTGTATTGAAACCGCGTGTATTGAACTTGTATTGAAAGTACGATTCGATTTGACTCGTTGAAACGAACATTACAAGAAGGGAATAGCCAAAGGAGAAGTCAAAGCGCTTGTAACGGTCGGGATGTCATTCCGTCCCGCCTTACGGAGAAACAAACGTGAAACTTAGATATCCCGTTTGTGCGTTTCAAATACTGACAACGAATCAACCATGTGCCACCGAACCAGTCGTCAAAGAATATAAATCAACACGAATGAATACAAAACTCAACTAAAAGTGGTCAACTAAAACGTTGGTCCGCTCGTCTCAACTCAAACTCAACCGACAATTCTCCATTTTGAACTGGCCCAACGGATTCACACAAATAAAAGATTTCCCACACTTTCAAGTTGGCAGTGTTGTTAGCTACATGTTTCTCCCTCCTGAGGCTTTTGTTTAAACCACTATAATTAAACCATTAATTCGTTCGACGAATTAAAGTGTTTAAATCAACAGCAATTTAAATTTACGTGAACTGCAATGATCCAGAAAATTTGTGTAATATTTAATTATATCAATCTACAGTTAGCTTCTATGTGTTGTCCTTATACCTACTAGATGGGTTGTAATCGATAGTCACTATCGATACATCGGCAGGATCCTGCTTTTGAAAATTGGAGCTCGCAGATTATGGAGGTCTTTCGAGTTCTTTGAAATGGAATTCCTCGAGACAGTGAAACCAACGGAAACCTCTGGAGCGGTTGTTCAAGAAAATCAGATCAATTCATACGAATCAATTCATAATTCTTGATGCGTACCTATGAATTAATCTGATTTATTATTTTGAAACCACTGCACCTGAGAGCTATCACAGATATCGTCGGCACTACGCCAAAGTCGCCAATCTGCCAATTCATAGTTTCGAGAAAATCGAGTTTTTGCCACGCCCTGAAAAATAGGGTAAACACTATATATAAACACTATATAGGTAAACACTATAATATAGTGTTTATAATATAACACTATAATATAAACACTATATTATAGTGTTTATATATAGTATTTACCCTATTTTTCAGGGTAAACCAACATAATATGTTGTTTATATTATAAACAACATTGTTTATAATATTATTGTTTATATTATAAACACATATAATATGTTTCTCGGAATCACTCCTAAAGAACCTTAGTAGACATGATTACACGCCCCATATGCTTTTTGGTCCTTTTTCCCACTTGTTGGGTCATAAGTGCACATTGGCGGATTTGGCAAAGCATAAATTTAAAAAATAACAGACTGGTGAAAGGATTGGCTTATTTAAATTCATACGCCGGAAGGCTTATAAAAAAAAAAAGAAAAAAAAAAATTCATACAATTCATGGTAAAATTCATTCTATGGTGGATAAACGTTAGGAACATTAATTTTTTCCCTCTTCCCCCTAATCATCGTGTTCCGACACTTCGGACTCATTTGGGGCTGGAAGGCAATCGCGCGTCATGATCGAGGATCTGGATACTCGAAAAGAAGGCGTGATAACCTTTGGGGATAGTCCGATCACGGCACATCTGCAGTAGATCTTTTGATTTTGCAGCTCAAATTGGAAGGCGTTGGCTATACGCTCTGACAGGCGCCACGTCTTGATTCGTCGGTCTTCCCCTTTTGGTTTTCATCGCTACTTCGACCACACCACCGTCATGCTCACACTAGGTCACAGAAAACCCTACTATACTACTCGTACGTCAACCCGACCGTTTTCTGTCTTCTCGTATCTGATGGAGACCGCCTTCCTCCATGGTATGGCTCCTTTGAGTGAGTTGCTCACTTCAGAGAAATCGAGGAAGTCAGTGAACTTCAGCATCGATACATTGGAAGGCCTAGGGCCTGTCCCAGTGAGTATAGAAATAACTTATTTCTATTCTCACTGGTCTGTCCTCGCTGTCCTGATAATCTGGGCTCAACCTTCCGGGCTGTAAACTGGCACATTCTTTGACTTTCTTTCTACCTTAGAATGGATAGAATCGCATTCCATTTCTGAGTGACCAGGTTCGAAGAATGCATGCCTGATCAGTTTCAAAGAAGTGGTTTTCAGCAAGTGAATGCACATGGCTGCAACCAAAGAGTTTTTGTTCGGTGAAACTGGTGGATTAAATTCTGTGCAGCCTTCAGTAGTAGAGGGGCCACTGGTAGGGATAAACTCTGAGTCTGAAAAAAAAACCTCACGTTTATAAAACTCAAATAAAACCATGATACCTATTTTATTAGATAGATACCTAATAAAATAACACATGTTCAATATTTTATTAATGAATCATCATCTAACGCCATCATATTTTGATTCAAGTTGCTCAACTTACCTGGAATAGTAGAAGATTGAGGTTGGGGACTTGAGCTAGAACAAGACGAGTCGCAGTCCTGGGGATCAAATGTTGGGTCAGACCCCTCAAACTCCGGCTCCACGTCAACACGGTTTGAATCTTGGCACATAGCAACAATTTTTTTCCCGCGAGAAATCATTTTAAAAAAGCTCGAAAAACGCGGCAGAAAAGATTGGCGGCGGATCGACGAAAATGGCGCCAAACTAGGGATGTATAAAAAGTATCGATACTTCAAAATATCGATACTTTTATTAAAAAGTATCGATACTTTTTTTTTTTAATGTATCGGGATACTTTTCCTTTTTTCGCGGTATCGACACCGATACTTTTTTCAAGGATCTTTTCTTACTTCCAAGTTTCACAGAAGACTACAAAGCCTGATCGGTACCATGCCTGAAGTCCCACCATTTGTCAACAACGTTGACATGAAAATGGATATGATCACTCATTCAACTGATACTGTCCAGCATCAACTGTACACAACTGTACAACTCAACTGTCAGGCATGGGTGCGGCCAGGACAAATAAATACGGCCTCTTGGATTGTGTTGTTTCGCGCCTTCCCCTTCCAGTTCCACCATAGAATAACTGATAGGAAAGGTAATGCGTCAGAAGTCGACACGTTAAAGGAAGTTTGAACTTTGAGCTTACCTTTCACGTAGGGAAATAGTTTTTTCTCATTGCAAACCTGTTCATAGTGTACCCAAGATCCTTCCCTAAAAGACCTGGCAGCGGGAAATATTATTCAACATGGTTTGAAAAGGGAAAAACAAGTTTTGTAAAAAATCCCAATGCTCTAGTAGTTGACACCAGTGACCAACATTTTCTTCAGTAGTCGACATGGTTTTGCACTAGTAGTTGACCTACATGTGTTAGAAGTCGACAGTATCTCTTTAGTCAGTAGTCAACAGGTTTCGTCGTTCCATCGTTTTCACTTTTTTCGACTTCCATCTAAATAAAATACATTCAACTGTGAATCGGAACTTGAAAATAGATTAATAAGATGTAATAAAGTAGTTATCAGACTTTTTAGTTGCAAACAGCTCATTATCCATTTATATTGTTCCAAATTTAATAGTCAAGGATTTGCAGTCCCACAAATGAGTTTGCAGCTGTTTAAAGCTGAATTAAAAAGAAAAGTGAGAGTGTAATATGGATCAACGAATAAACTTGATAATCTTTTTATCAATGGTAACAATAGAAATCATGTTTACTCCAAAAAGTGGTCTTGGATTTTGTAATGTAATAATTTATTTATTTTTCTACAAGTTATGAATATTTATTTTCTGTTACTCTACTCCAACCCCAAAGAGAGGACAACCCCTACACAAGTTTTCTTAGAGGGGTTGTAGCATTTATGATTTATTTTCAAAGAGTGTAAATACCTATTTTTGTTTTTGTCAATAAATGCATTTAAAAAAAAAAAAACTTTACGGCCCGGAATTTTCCAACTTTTCCAAGTCGAAAAAGCAGTGAGGGGGGTCCCCCCCCCCCTGGTGACGGCCCTGATTCCTGATCATCACATATGAAAATATGCTGGAAAAAATTTAAACAAATAACAATGCTGAGGGTCTGATGTTTGCAAGGTCGGGTGTGTGACACCGGTCGGGCTGACATTTGAGGTATGAAAACTATTTTTAAGTTTTCTGGAACCATTGGTTACGGAAAGAGAGCAAAATTTACTTTGAGGTTAAAAGCCGGGTAAATAATATTATATCATTATCTACCCCGAAATTGCCTGTACGCCGATTCGCACGTTTTTGTGAGAATGATCCTGATAAGTGCGATGTAAATCGTGCACGAATTAATTAATAATGTATGTAGTACCTACTTGGTACCTAATTGAATTGAAATAAGACATGAAATTCTATCGATAATGTCGATAGTTTAATATCGATCTATCGATAGTGTTCAACTATCGACTATCGCCCACGGCTACCAACTACCTACACGTCCTGAAATCATCCAACTTGTCAACTGGAAAGTTTCCAGTGGAAACTGCTGCACTCTGTGTTGGTCAGTGCGTACCACCGCATACACCACTCGACAGGTCGTTTCCTTGTCAAATTTTATTGGCTTTACAGATTAGCTCTCTTGTGTCGGGTTTATCGAGTGAGTTGACTTCGTTTGCACTGCGTCGCTGAACTCTCTGGGCTTCAAATTCCGTACAACTAATTGCAGTCTTCGTCACCGCTCTTTTCAACATTTCGCACTTTTGACAACAATGGACAACCTTTCCCCAGGTGCAGGTACGTGTAGTTGAATTCCCGTCGACTTATTGCATTATTGCCGGCTTGATTTCTTCTTGTATTTGATGAGGTTTATCTTTACTTGTGGACTGTTCACTGACTCCGCGCGGTTTTTGGGTACTTTTGAGTCGTGTGTTGGTAAACCAACGTTGCCTACGTGTGACGTCTCTGATGAACTGATAATACGAACTACCTGATCTGTTGTACTGCCTCGTACGTTTCTCGTGTCTGTCTGAATCCAACGATCTTCCTCATCTCTGGTTTCGTACCATATCATTTCGGCTCTTGGAGGTTTCTATTCGATATTTGACACTCCTTGCGCAACATGCTTCAATCTGGTCAACTGTGGGCGTAAGTACGGCTGACTTGTAGGTTTTTTTCCTTTGATATTTCTTTATTCGCACCAAGTAATAATATGTACTTATAAGCAATTCATTTAACTTTACTTAGTTCTCATTGTTCTTATTGACTCTTATAATAGTAGTCACACCAATTAGATCAGCTCGTGTGGTTTGGTCCTCTTGAGTCGTCTGAGTAGATCATCCGTGTCAAGGAGTTAGACTACCTCGTCGTTGATGTGATCTTGAAGCCTCACGATGTGTTTGATGGCTTCCTAAAGAATTTCTTCCTTGACAGGGTCAATTTGTAGTTCGATGTGAAGTCTGTCGTTTTTTCCCCCCTTTTTATTTTCATTGAGTCCGTTTACAACAAACATAATTCAAGAATGGACAACCAAATGGGGAATCCGTATGAATGAGGCTATGAAATCAGTTCATGTTGACTTGACTAACAAGCAAATAAAAAAAAACGGAGGTATAGAGTGAGAGAGTCTATTTCCACGAAAATAAGAAATGAGTACAATTGTTAAATCGATTTCGACGATTAGGTCATCATCAGTAACAAACATGAACTGAAAACTTGAAAATGGGAATTCCTTGATAACTGGCAAACGTCTGGGAATCGTTTTCGTCACAACATAGGCTCACAATTTGGAAGAAATTGAAATAAAATTGATAACTTAAACTGACAATTCATATCCAAGTCTCACACATCCAATACAATGCAATTCAACAATTATTTTCGAGCAAGAAGTTTACTACATTTTGTTGAACCTGCTACTTCAACGGTTTGTACGTTAAATTCTACGTTTGGTGACAATCCTGAAAACTACTTAGTTTAGCAGGAGGTTACATTGAGTCCGCTGAGTATTGCTGCCATACATTTCATTAACTGGTACTGGTGACGTGACCTTCAAATGAAGTGCTCATTTGGTCAAGCTACTGAACTGTTTGAACATTATGGATTTCGAATTTGTCAATAGTTAGAGCTCATCTCATCACAATTTTAGCATGCAAGCTCTTAAGTTCTGGAAGGAGGAAGTTTAGTTTTGAATCCAAGCAATCGAAGGGATGGAGGCTCCAATGATGGGGACTTGTGTAAGAACTACTTAACCACTTGATAGCATGGGAGTTGCCCTGCTCCACTTGATGGCTCAGTGATACAAGTGGCATCAATGTTTATACGCGCGTAACTTATATGACATTTCTGGCATTTGGATGTTCTCTCGCATCTCTGGCCTCTTGTAGAACTGGATTCACTGATAATCCATCTCAGGCAGGAATTGCTAGCTTGGGACGTATGCTCCTTCCCCTTCATCTCCAATCTTTCAATTAAAAGCATGTTTCAGGTTGAAGGGGATGTCACATTCGCCTCACTTGGTGGAAAGGTCTTTAACCCTTAACGTCCCAGGTTTTTCATTTTTCGAAAAATTCGGATTTTTTTGAGCCTTGAGTGGGTGGTGACAGGTGAATGATTATTTTTATGGGCCAACTGAGTTTCTCTTTCTCTTCTGCGCTCTTTGGCTCTAGAGTTTCATCTTATAACGTAGTTCTTCCTTAGAAACACAAGCTCCATCCCTGCCCTCTAGCAGAAAGGGGTGAATTGGTAGCTGGTGGGATTGGGGGTGGTTGAAGGGAGGAAGCTATCTTGGGGCGTTCGTCCCTTACCACTTTGATTCTTTACCTCTATTGAAGTGTTTCGAGACTCATTAATATCTAGTGAGGACATATCTAGGTCTGATCCATGGTTAGAACCGTTGAACATTGTGAGTTCTCCGCATGGGGTGTACGCTTCTTTGTTGGGCCTCGGTATTTACAATGTTACAATGGGAGGCGTAGGCGGCTGGTCGAGGTGCCGTTCCCAACACCATTTTATAAACTACTCAGGCAGAAGGTGGAAAACAAAATTTTTTTCCACTTTCTGCCTGAGTAGTTATTTAATACACATTAGTACCTACTTTATTTAATAAATATTAGAATCAAAGTAGGCTAGAGGAGTCGGTATCATTTTCTGTACCTCCTATTATGATTAGACAATCGTCATAATCACTAAGAGTATCTGCGTCCATATTTACTACATTCTAGCCAAATGTTCTAATTTGATGTCATGAGGTAATGTTGGATAGAACGAATTGGTTCCGTAAATAGAATTGATTTATTTTTATAGTTATTTTAAGCCAATAGTTTGTTTTTGTTGGGAGTATAATCAATTATTATTTTGACCGTTGACCAGAAAACCTTGCCTGACTTTGCACCATCGATAAGAGTTTCATTTCGACACAGTATTTAATAGGGCAACAGAAATTCACCCGATCAATTGAATCTTGTTGATGCTGTTGCTGCTCACTTGTCTGCACTTTCTCTTGTATTTTCGTATAGGAAAATCTGGCAAAGGGTTCGCTCTGCTGAAAGCAAAAGAAAGCTGAACACACTGTGCAATGAGCTCAAAGCTCTAAACCGAGAAATTGAAGAGGAAACATTGGCTGTCAACTTGCACAGCCTCACTGCAGGAAAAGAGACTGAATATTCTCTGTACAGAGCCACTAGAGAACTTGAACTTCAAGACTCCAGCTCGTCATCAAAATTTAAACAATTTTACAGATAAGAAATCGAGTGAATATTGCATTTTCATCCAGTTCTGACTTATATTTAAAATTTAAAGTATCTAGCTCATTGGGGATTGAAAACCAAGTACCTAGTGTAAATTATTAATAATAATTATTATAGTTAGTCATTAATAATAATTATTACAAATATTACAAATTATTTGTATGAATTATTTTTAATAATGATTATTAAATATTATAAATTAACTCGATATCTGAAAACCATGTGCTATTCGAATCAGCTGGGCCAGTATGAACATCATAGACCCAAAAGGCTGCCCCATGATTCACCATCATGTTGACGACTTTTGATCTGCTCCAACTTTGAGCCCTCATTGTGAACGAACGGCTGGTTGTACAAACCTCCGGATGGAGTTGAAAAATTCTAAAAAATGACCTCTATGTAAATGTGAACTGAAAACTATACAGTTCCGTCAGAATTTTTCGAGTTTTTTTTTTAATGGGCGATTACAAAGGTTTATTGCCTAAGATAGTAAACCAAAATTCATTTAGAAACGAATGTTTAAAACTAAACATAGAAATTCATGCAGCATTGTGTTATTTAACTCCCCTCAGTGTTGTCAGTGCTCCTGCTACTTAATGGCAGAGTTGGGCAAAAAATAGCTGTAGCTAACTGCTAAAAGCTACAGATAAATTAGCTACGATAGGTGGAGCTAACAACTAAATATTTAGCTATTGGCTATTGCAAAGGTTATTTTCCATTCCATCGTAGTAGGTAATGTTATTAGTTTTATATTTCATTTTTTTATTGCAACATACCTTAGTCATCCTCATTGCGACTTTTATAGTTCCAATAAAGCAGAAGGTAACTTCATTTTTTTCCCACAATAAATTGATTTTTATATTTTTACTTACCTACTTGCTATGTAATTTTTCTCGCATTTTTTTCTTTTATATTTTTAATGGTATTTCCTTTCAAATAAATAAATGAAACAAATGAGTGCAACAGTTGCTATAGTTACTATACTAAACTATTTTAAAACTCTCTAAAAAATTCTCTCTAAAACTAAAAATTCGGAAATTTTATTTATAAACTGTTTTAATTAATAAAAACCTGCTTCAAAAACATGCCACTACTACAAAGTAATAAAGAACAACCACTTTACAACTCAACTTTCCAAATTATTTCGTTAGTAGCGCTTTCTTCGAAAAAAATGGGTGCGAACTCAAACTGCTCTGAAGGTTATCGAGAATTGTGGTCACCCTGATAATTAACAAAACAAGACGTCATATTTCAATCGAAATTTACCCGAAAATGTTTGCTAGAAGTTGGTGGCCAGAGAAAAGAGAATGTCAATTTGGGTTTGTGATCATATCAGTGGAATTCATTTGAGAAAATGTTTCAACGCTAATGCTGTTGCCAGCTAAAACTGAAATCGTTAGCTTAGCTACTAGCTGTTTGTCTAGAGAAATACAATTTTTAGAGTTAGCTATTAGGTATTAGTCGTCAGCCACAGCTATAGCTAACGGATTTAGCTGCTCCTGGCAGCTAAATAACCACAGCTAAAACTGTTAGCTATACGTTTCGACTAATAGCTAATTTAGCTGGAATTTTTGGCTGTTTCTCGATAGACAAGAGCTACATTTATCTTTTAGCTATTAAAAAAAGCTAATAGCTACTTTATCTATTAGTTGAAACATTAGCTAGCTAATAAATTAGTTAGCTAATGCCCAACTCCCCTTGGTGTGCTCTGAAGAAATGTCTTGGTACCAGATGACAAGTGTATTGTTTCTCGAGAGCGTGGTATCTTCCCACATCACCATTTTGTAAGTGCGGCAACAGGTCAAACGGTGAACCCGTCGTCGTTTTGATATTTTATTACGCTGATTTCGGAGGGCATTGCGAGATAAAACGTCCCAAACAACTAGTTATCTCGATTTTCTCTCGCGGTTTTCAAGAGGCTCGTCCTCCTTCAGTCCTGATCTGGTCAGAGGTAACAAGCGCTTCTTTAGTTCGTGTAATCAAACAAATACTTACAATACAAGTCAGTCATCGGGACTAATCGTGTTTCCCGGCCATGTTTTCAGAGTGGAGCACATTCGAGTCTGTCACGATGGGTATGTAACATCGACATTAGAGTCACAAATTAAATCCGTAGTTACTTTGCGTGTAGAGCCGTAGGTTGCGCTTCATTTCCTTTTAATTACCTCCAAACTACACCTTGCTGCTCTCCGCATATCGGGCATCGCTGTAAATGTGCATGTTATAATGCTCTCGTAACCTTGAATTCTGACTCATTAGCTGAAAGTCTTAATTCCAAGTGTTGCGCTCATTACACTACCGTAACTGCCTTTTCGCTCTGTGCTGAACTTTCTTGAAAATCCTTAAAGTGAATATTAATTTTGACAACTAGTAAATATCAAAGAAAGTCTTTTCACCGGCCAAAAAGCTTGTTTGATTCCTGTAACAGTTGGAAGTGGGCCAGGAGAACCGGAACGGGAACTACCCCTTCCAGGTTCCCATAATTTGCCGCTCGATTTAGCGAATAAAACCCTGCTGTATAAAACCTCTATTAAAGAAAAACCTACGTATTGAAAGTGCTCGTGTGTCTCTTAAAAACCCTACCCATTCCTAGAATCATAATGATACAATTCCTACGGTATTCTTAGTACAAAATGTGTTGACCAATCGGTAGAGAAAAGTCCGTTTTTGGACATTCAGCATTGAAGCCTAAATTTTATCTTTTTTCACAATAGGTAGGTGATAATGTCATTTTGTCAAAATATAACAAATCCAGTCATGAAGCATGGCTCTAAGAGCAAATAACTAGTTTTATGTCAAATGTCTCCCTTTTATTAGTTTTATATCAAATTTGTCTCCTTTTTTTGCCGAGTAACACCTCAGTTTATAGATGTTTCATCGCTGAACACGATGGTGAAGTCTGAATTGCGATATCAGATTGCAGCAGATGAACCATGAAAAACATACCAGGTAACAATCACGTTTCTTCATCTACTAGGAGTGGTCCGATTCTGCCCATCTACGAACTTAGCCTGTCGATTGTCAAGACAGATTTTTTGTGCAAATTTGAATTTTTTATCTCAATTCTATCGAGAGTTATCGTCCGGAGTGGCACACTCATAAGGAGTGACACATCTTTTGGCAGTGGATTTTACATGGTCTGAAACGGATTTTGGTATGAAATATTTTCGGAAATACGAGTTTTAAAAATTTTGGACCGAGATGATGTACCTATGTGTCTCTCCGGCGATAACTCTCGATAGAATGGGGATAAAAAGTTCAAATTTGCGCAAACAAATCCGTCCTGGTAATAGAAAGGCTAATTTCATAGATGGGCAGAATCGGGCCACTCTAAAGGGGGGGGGGGATGTTAGGGGGAAAATTATCCATAAATTCCAAAAAGGAAACCGTCTGACAAGTGACACCTCATTTTGAAAATTTTTAAATGCTGAAAACGATCGTGAAGTCGAAATTGCGATATCTTATTCCTTTATCAAACTTGAGCACTTTGAGGATGAAGAAACGTGTTTGTTGCTTGAGATGTTCTTCACGGTTTATCTGCTCTAACATGATAACGGATTGAGATATCGCAATTCTGACTTCACCATCGTGTTCAGCGTTGAAAAATCTATAAATTGAGGTGTTACTCGGCAAAAAAACGGAGACAAAATGTTTCATGATTATAGTGGTAATACGAGTAATACGATTTTAATAATTAACGCAAACTACATTGAGGGAATTGGAAGAACCTTATCATTCGAAGATGACAAGTAACTATTTTAATAGTTACTTGTCATCTTCGAATGATAAGGTTCTTCCAGTTCCCTCAATGTTCCACTTCCAGTTCCCTTAATTAAGAAGACTATTGTACGTACCTACCTACCTTTAGTCAGAGAGCACCAGACATAATGCTTACCGAATATTTGAAGGATTTGTGCCAAATATCACATTTTACATAAATCCAGTTATTTCTTCCCTTAAACTGGGTTTTTTTTTTTTTAATTGAACCAACATAAATACTTGTCAAAATCGTCAAAATAAAATACTTGAAATACTTAAATAAAAATGCAATACGTAAACACACACACACACACAATATTACCAGTAGACTATCTAAAAATAACAAGAAGTTGAAATACTTATCACAAATGTGGGTCAAAAAGCTCTTGCACTGTACAGCCTCAAGTGAAATAGCCTTAATTTTCCCATAGCGATAGTAACAATGCAAAACCGCGTAAGTTGAACCCCGAACCGGCAACTTGTTAACACTAACATACGTGTTTTTACTCTCACATGGGGAAGGTAGCAAACTTACGGGTTATTACAATTGACCATAAGGAAGGTATTAGACGTGGGAGCCCCGTTCTCTGTGTCCCAACTTGTGCTCAAGACCATACTTAACCGGATAAAACCAAAACCTTATTTTCGGAAAAATGTCAACTTACGCGGTTTTGGATTGTTACTATTAGATTTCCCAACTATTTTTCATTTTAAGAAATCAATTTCTGTACTATTTAAATAATCTAATAATTATAATAAATTTTATTAACTTGTATTAACAGAACATATATGTTAAACTATATATACAAAATTATTCAACTCAAAAAACGTCTAAAACGTCTAAACTCCAAAAAAACTTGAATAAGAAATGTTTCAAATCCAATAAACTTTACAAAACATTGTGGTAGCAGACGTAGTACTGCCGACTACACCGCAAAAGAGGCGTAATATAATAATATTATATTATAAAAAAAACAGAACACACATAGATGCTTCTAATTAAGGAATATAAATATAATATTATTATATTTTTTGTTCATATGTACTATGACTGCTTCCGCTGTACACGGTTCTCCACGAAGAGGAAGTATATTTCCTGAATTAACAATTATGTTAGGTAGGACGTCCTAAAGTACTTGTAGTATCTTTGTGGAAATAAAGAGAAAAAAAAAAGATGTGCAGAGTTTTTTCTTGTCTAAAGAGAAAACCCGACTTTTCCCAGTGCTCTTTGGTCGATTCTAGCTATCGATATACGCGATAAGGTAAGGGCACGCATTGCTGGAGGGAAAAGTACGGAAAAATAACTGTTCTGAACTGTGGTCCACTTCATGGTCCGAGGGACCTCAAAACCCCTCACCGGGAAACTTTCAACGGCGGAGCCAAATGGGTGGAAAGCAAGAGCAAGGCGATTCTACGACAAACTGCGACACTGACCGACATTCAGAAACGGTGTCAAATTTTTTCTTCTAAGGGTCAACCGATCGATCGACATCCATCTCCTAAAAGACGAAGTTCCAGTCATGTAGTATGTACTAATGAGCGAATTTTCGAAGTACCGAACTTTGACACTAGACAAATAGTTCCGTATTCGCCCCCACTTTTTTCAACACCTAATTTCCCAATCTTAACCAATCAAAAATTATAATTCGTCACGATTGTGCTCAAGAAGATGAAATCTAGTTTACGGAACACTCCTCAAAAATTGAAAAAGGTGGTTGGGTGTGCTTGCAAAAGAGAGAACAAAATGGGGGCGGATAACGAACTACACCCGAGACCATCCCAACAGTGCTGCCAGAGAAGGAAATTTTGCTGTTCCCACCAACCGCCGCCCATCATATACTAGACTTTCTAGAACTGTAAAACTCCTACCTCCTGTGTAAAATTGACATTAGCACTTATCCACCCCAAGCATGTGGAAGGTAATACCTAGTAGTTAATACTGTGATTTCATTTACAAGCCAATAAGGAATATTTATTTTTGTAATAGTCTTAAAAATAAACAGCCATAAAACCTATGTCTAGAATAGCTATCAGACAGGGGTCATCCAGTTGTGCCGACGGTGGAAAATGTAGGCTCGGTAGACAGATAGGGCAGTGGAGCAAAAAATGGGCCAGTAACTCGGGCAATTTCAGATTGCAAACCGCACACAGCTTGTTGCTTTTCCAGGAACACTAAGTCTTGCTGCGTTTGAGTAGTAGGTGTCTGGAAAGTGACGTTTTAGTTTGACGGGTCGTGCCATACTTTATCAAATGCCTTTTCTGTGTCCAGGAAGACTCAAAGACAAATTTTTAAAAACAATTTCTTCCAGTGGTTTATTATTGAAGATAATAAACCAAAAGGCATTGAGCATTTATTTTGCTCAATGCATTTCGGTGATTGTCGCGACCTTTTTAGTATAAAGTCTTTACCATCAGACACTTACAGTCCTTAAAAAAGGCTGTATTAATTTTCTCATTTGGGAAAATTTGCCAAGCTTGTTTTTATAAGGGGACAACAGTTACTGTTGTTTCAACGCTGAATTTGACATTGAAAATTCAGATTGATCTTGTCCTTTGAGCTGTTAGTACAGGCAGAAATCGGTTCATCACATTCTATTGTTCGTTGATCCTCTATTTACATATCAGTGCGTCACTAATGTTTCGGATCGTTTCATTACGCTCTTAGTTGACACGAGCATCTCAGGCGTTGTTCAGAGTCATTTCATGACCGATTCTACACAGCTCATCCCAGCTAGTCATCGAAGTCTTGAAAAAAAGTTCAAGTAGAAATTGAATGCTCTGAGCGTTCTAAGCCAACTTTTTCCATTGACAAAAGTAATGGATTCGTGCAATCAACTGTCAGTTGGGCTTAGGTACCTATTTACATAGTTTTTTAATTGAATGATTTTTTTCAACCGATATTTTAGTAAATATCGATATTTTTGATCGATACTATCGGTTGCAAAAAGTATCGATACTTAGCTGTACGATAAATATCGTCATCGATACCTTACCTCCGATACTATCGATATGTTGGCTACCGATGGCCATCTGTACTGGATATCATTGAGTCAAAATCGATTGACAAAACAGCTGGTTTCGAGTTAAGTAATTTTCAGGAGAAACCACTTGGCTGTGAAGTGAAAAATCACTTGCTATGGAACAACGCTTTTCGAGGCAAAACCACTTGTCACCAGATTTTGGTTGATAAGTGGTTTTGCCTGCAAATTCGATGACGTAAAATGTCGACGAATTCGGAGATAGGTGGTTTTACTTTAAAAGGGCAGCAGAGGCGATGGTATGTTTGTGAAATTATGCTGCTGACCTGGGGGATGTCTAGGCCCCTGTGAAGAACTGAATTTCTCACGTAAAACGGTGCGCTCGTGATGAGTCTGAGCACTCTGTTCTGCTGCACCTGTGTTCTATTTATTTGAGAAGAAATAAACCAAGAATGTATAAAATCACATTATTTTCTATTCAAGTATGCGGTTTAAGCTCAAAAACTATTTGAACAATTCGATAGTATTCTATGAGTCCTATTCTAGAATCTTCAACTGTGCCAGGTCTCCTCACTAGTCTGTCAGATGAGTTTTCTCTGAAGAACCTCCGACAACGGGAAAACTCTCCACGTCTGCGTATCTAACCAGGTTGTTGACTCCTCGCCTCGAACTGCTCCAGCCCCACTTCCCATCAGAAAGTTTGCCCAGGTTCGGATGTTACCTCAGGTGGGGGAAGACTAGTTTGTTACTTTCGCGATCTGGCTGGCCCTCCTTCCCCTCTCGTCATCAACTGACTGCTGGCAGTCATCCGCGATGTGGCAATATGGCTCAAATCCCAAGTGTTGATTCGCATTTTAATCTCGTTTAATTGTGATATTTCTCGTATTACATCGTGCGGAAATTACTGTGATCGCTGCTGTGTTAGTTGTGTGAAAATGTGCGTTTGAAATGGACGCGGTAGAAAAAAAGGTTGTAGCGGATGACGAACCGGAAGACTTTGCGTCTCTGGAGTACGAGGAAGACTGCTACTACGCGTTCGTCAATAAAACTGACACTCCGAGTTTCGATGTAGATGAGCCCATCTATGAAGATGAACTCGATCCTCTGTTCACTCTGGGGGACGACGATTTCGAGCCGTCTTCACTTCCGGACATCCCAGAAAACTTTTCGATCGAAACTGAGTTTTACGACAAGAAACTCGGGAAAAATAAATTCATTCGGGCCGTTCGCGTCAAGTTTCACGACTTGTCAAAGCCGTACTTCGCCAAAGTGACGAGCCAGAAAAATTACACCAATTTCCTTCAGCTGGTTAATGGAGGTTGGTTTATATAGGTACTTATTTCTCTTATAACCAGACGTGAGCGTATTCATATTCATAAACATGAATACGAATACAGATATGAATATGAATGAAGCCATAATCACATCTTTTTGTGAATTTTCCCAGAAATTAACTTTTTTTTGTCAATTTTTCTAAACTTTACTGTATTTTTTTCCTAAAATTTTCCTATTTTACCAAGAATTCAACTTAAATTCAAGTTTTTCCACAAAAATTCTACAAGAATTTACTTTTTTTTTTTTTTTTGTGTGGATTTCCCACAATTCCTATTTTTGTGTGGATTTTCCCGCAATTAATTTTTATTTTTGTGAAATCTATAAAAACGTTAGCCATTTGTAGATGAATTACACAAACCTTTCTCCTTTTAACTGTAAATTTGAATGTTCCAACCAAATATAGTGGATTTTAGCACAATTCATGAAAAAAATTGACAATTTTTCTCAAATGTATAGTATTGAACTGTGGACAAATTCACACAAAAATGTGAATATTAGCAGAACTTCAGTAAAATTCATTGTAAAATAGGAATATTCAAGTAACATTCACACCAAAATTTGGTAATTCAGTAAACCGTAAAAAGGAGAAAGGTTTGTGTAATTCATCCATAAATGGCAAAAGTTTTTATAAAATTCACACAAAAACTCGGCGCTGGACCCCCGGTTGCTTTTCGCTTAGAGCCTACGGCTAAAATTCAAGAAACATGGAACATGCTTTAGCCGCGCTTTCTTATAATGTTTGCTGCTTTCAGTAATTCGGAATGTTCGAATTTTGATAGTCCAAATTCTGAATGGTTCATGGATCGATCGATAAACGTTAATTTTCGTTCGGGGATCGTTCCATAAACCACCTTAGAACTTATTGAACAGTTTCTTAGCATCAGATGCTACAGTAGATTCTACTGTAACCATCATGACAACCAAGTGATCACAAAACAAGCGGCATTGTTTACTACATCTAATAATAACATAAATTAAGTTAAATTAACATTCATTTATATAGTTATAAATCAATTATATAGTTATAGTATCAATTTATATAGTTATAGTATAAATCAAGAGCTTTCCAACGAATGGAAAACGATTTTTGTCCGATGAAAATGAAAGAAGTTTCATTTCCCTAGCAACTAGGTACTCGGTTGTACGTGAATATCATCGTTAAAATTTCGTGACAGTTCCGTGTGACATTTTGGTTTATTATCTTCGATAATGAACCATTGGAATCGCCCAAAGAAAAAAAAATTTTAACCCCCCCTCAAAATTTGTTGGTTTACGTTTCAAGATACGTAAATTCAGAAAATCGAATAAAAAAACTCGGCGCTTCGCGCCTCGCCATGGGCAAGCCCCCCTGGACCCCCCGGATCTTTTCTCTTCTATACTTTGTATAGAACGAGGTATTTGCTATGCAAAACATGAATAATGTTTTTGCTGTATCTCAGCTTCTTCGATATTTACAGCGGTTTTGGCAGTATATAATTTATGCATAAATTAAAGGCTTTCCAACGAATGGAGAACGATTTTTGTCCGTTGAAAACTAAAGAAGTTTCATTTCCCTAGAAACGGCTCGGTTGTACGTGAAAATCATTAAAAATCTTCGTGACATAATTTCGTGACTTAAACTTCGTTACGCTTTTCAACTCTGGTAGGCCACCGCAAAAACATTATTCATGTTAAAAATCCGTCCGTCCGCCGTACGCCGTCCGCCGTCCGCGCCACTTTGCCCAGTTAGCGTTGAGTTAAAATTATGAAATTTGGTTTCTGGGTTTGGACCAGCCCCACAATGATCCTCGAAACTTTTCATAACCCTAGGTCAAGGGGAAGGGGTTCAAAACGAATTTTGAAATTTTGAAAATTCCATATCTCGAAAAATTCCCATCAAACGGTATTTTTTTTATTTCATATTTAGATAGAGTTTATTCCTAAGAATTTTTTAAGACCATCCGCAGCTTTGTACGACCAGCCGTTCGTTCACAATGACGGCTCAAAGATTGTGCCTCACAACACGATCGTGAATCAAACTGTTGAAATACTGGTCCATTTTCATACTAACAAGCTCTTCGGAACATCATATGGCTTAAGTGATGTCGAGTTTGTTGTTCTGAGGTGCGTTTCGTGCTACGGAAATGAAGGTAATTTCGAATGTTTGTTGGTAGGTACTTCTTTTATAGAAAAATTATTACCGACGTAGTATTAAAAACCCCAGAATTATATCGTAATAATTAATTATTATTATTATTAATAATAAATACGAATTATTAATACCTAACAATAAATTATAATAATTTTCACTAGGTACTTGATAAAATTGTTAATAATTAGTGATAATTGATAATAAAAATTAATCTAACATTTAGGATCTAGACATTTAGACCTAGTGATCTAGACAGAAGGGTGATCTGTACAAAGAAGATAATGAACCGTTGTGTCAAGAATTTTGGTTTATTATCTTCGATAATGAACCATTGGAATCGCCCAAAGAAAAAATTTTTTAACCCCCCCTCAAAATTTGTTGGTTTACGTTTCAAGACACGTAGATTCAGAAAATCGAATAAAAAAAAATCCGTCCGTCCGCCGTACGCCGTCCGCGCCACTTTGCCCAGTTAGCGTTGAGCTAAAATTACGACATTTGGTTTCTGGGTTTGGACCAGCCCCACAATGATCCTCGAAACTTTTCATAACCCTAGGTCAAGGGGAAGGGGTTCAAAACGAACTTTGAAATTTCGACAATGTCATATCTCTAAAAATTCTCAAGAAACGGTGTAATTTTTAGTTCACTTAGGAATGACCTGGAAAATTACGAATCTTTTAAGACCAATTGGATTTTTGTGCGACCAGCCGTTCGTTCACGGTGAGCGCGCAAAGGTTTAGGAAAAACACTAAACTTCGCGTCGAAAACGGCCGTTAGGTGGGCCCCGGGTAGCCGCCCAGAATAAAACTGCCTTTTTTCATCTTCCAGGTAAACTACAGTCTAGAAATTTTAACTGTCAGTCGGGGATAGACCACATTGCAATATTCACTCGGTTTCTCATCTGTTAAATTGTTTAAATAATACCTTTTTGTAATAATACAAATTAAATTTTGATGCTGAGCTATTGACTTGAAATTTTAAAAATAGGTCAGAACTGGATCACAATGCAATATTCACTCGGTTTCTTGTCTGTATAATTGTTTAAATAATACCTATTTGTTTAAACAAATTAAATTTCGATGATGAGCTAGATACTTGAAATTTTAAATATAGGTCAGAAATGGATGACATTTCAATATTCACTCGGTTTATTTTTCTCATTGCAAACCTGTTCATTGTGTACCCAAGATCCTTCCCCATAAGACCTGGCAGCGGGAAATATTATTCAACATGGTTTGAAAAGGGAAAAACAAGTTTTGTAAAAAATCCCAATGCTCCAGGTAGTAGTCGATACCAGTGACCAACATTTTCTTCAGTAGTCGACATGGTTTTGCACTAGTAGTCGACCTACATGTGTTAGAAGTCGACAGTATCACTTGAGTCAGTAGTCGACAGGTTTCGTCATTCCATCGTTTTCGAATTTTACGACATCTAACTAAAATACATTCAACTGTGAATCGGAACTTGAAAATAGATTAATAAGATGTAATAAAGTAGTTATCGGACTTTTTATTTGCAAACAGCTCATTATCAGTCTCAAATTGCAATAAGTACTTAAGTAAAAAGGTATTAAAACTATAGTCGAAAACTCATTGTCAGAAAATTGACATTACAGTTGGGCTTAGGTACCTATTTACATATTTTTTGACATTTTCATGTCTTTGCTTTGGCACATAAACTGAAACGGGAAAAATTTGTTCCTTTGATTCACCCTTTCCCTCAGATCACGTCAGAACACAAGCGACCGGCGGGCCATTACGTCAGAGCCTATGACGCACGAGCATATGACGTAAGACGGCTGGCAGGAGAACAACTAGTGCGTCAGAGCCTATGATGCACGAGCGTATGACGTAAGACGGCTGGCAGGAGGCCAACAAGTACGTCAGAGCCTATGACGCACGAGCGTATGACGTAAGACGGCTGGCAGGAGGCCAACAAGTACGTCAGAGCCTATGACGCACGAGTGTATGACGTAAGACGGCTGGCAGGAGGCCAACTAGTGCGTCAGAGCCTATGACGCACGAGCGTATGACGTAAGACGGCTGGCAGGCTAACTAGTGCGTCAGAGCCTATGACGCACGAGAGTATGACGTAAGACGGCTGGCAGGTGGCCAACAAGTACAGGGTGGGGCAAAACAAACAGTGCAGTTTAAAAAGGGCTATAAAAAAAAACGGCGCAACATAGAAAAATGCGGTTTGTTTTATTTGATTCAGTATTTCACCCCATTTGTTTATTCAAGTTTTAAAGATTACATCAGCAAGATGATGGCCTTCAGCAGCAATGCACTGATGGAGGCGATTTCTGAAACTTTCGACAGCCTTCTGGCACATATCGACTGGAATTGTGGCGATTTCCTCTCTAATTCGTGTCTTCAGCTCTTCCAAAGTGTGAGGACGATGTTTAAAAACCTTTTCCTTGAGGTAGCCCCACAGGAAAAAATCGCAGATGCTCAAATCTGGTGATCTCGCGGGCCACCCCAGGTCACCCCTCAGAGAGACGAGGCGCGCAGGGAACATCTGCCGCAGTTTCGTCATCGAAATGATCGCTGTGTGGGCCGTAGCCCCATCTTGTTGGAACCAGATATCCCCCAGATCTTGTTCTCCAGCCAACTGCTCCAATTCTGGCTCAAAAAACGTTTCCAGCATGGAAACATAACGCTGAGCATTGACAGTTGTGGTTCGCCCATCCTCCTCAAAAAAGTAAGGCCCAATCACCCCGAATTTCGAAATGGCACACCACACAGTAACTTTCGGGGAGTGGAGAGGTCTCTCGTGAAGTTGTCGTGGATTAGTGTCACTCCAATAGCGAAAATTTTGTTTGTTCACGGCTCCAGACAGATGGAAGTGAGCTTCGTCACTAGAGAAAAAAGTTGACCTTGGTGGGATACGGTTTAGCATTTCTTGGGCGCGATTAACACGGTTTTGAAAGTCTGGGGGCATTAACTCCTGAACAATCATCATCTTGTAGGGATGGAACGTTAAATCTTCATGCAAAATTCTCCTTAGCGAGCGGTTAGACATGTTCAATGCTGTTGCATGCTTACGGGCAGAGCGCCTAGGCGAATGTTCGACAGCTGCTCTCACAGTAGCCACATTTTCTGGTGTTCGAACCGTTTTTGGTCTTCCCATACCCCTAGGCCTTGTTGTGGATCCAGTTTCTTCCAATGCACGAACCCAAGCCGCGATAACATTGCGATGAGGGACGGGATCTCGACGTGGAATGTTGAAGTGCAGCCGGAAGGCCCGCTGGGTGGCGATGAAAGAACGGCCGCTTTCGAAAAACGTGCGGACAGCGAAGCCTCGATGCTCTCCGGTCCAAACCATGGTAGTGACTGAAAATGGGGTGAGTGGCCGGACACAATGAGACCCCTCCCAGGTTCCTACCACTTCCACGAAGGATTTAGTCACCCTTCAAAACTGCACTGTTTGTTTTGCCCCACCCTGTACGTCAGAGCCTATGACGCACGAGCGTATGACGTAAGGAGGCTGGCAGGAGAACAACTAGTGCGTCAGAGCCTATGACGCACGAGCGTATGACGTAAGACGGCTGGCAGGAGGCCAACAAGTACGTCAGAGCCTATGACGCACGAGCGTATGACGTAATACGGCTGGCAGGAGGGCAACTAGTGCGTCATACGACGAGACCTTTTATGTCTCTGCGCCCCCTCCCACACCCACACCGCGTACCTCGTACTTCATTTTGGTTTATTATCTTCGATAATGAACCATTGGAATCGCCCAAAGAAAAAATTTTTTTAACCCCCCTCAAAATTTGTTGGTTTACGTTTCAAGGTACGTAGATTCAGAAAATCGAATAAAAAAAAAATCCGTCCGTCCGCCGTCCGCGGCACTTTGCCCAGTTAGCGTTGAGTTAAAATTACGAAATTTTTTTTATGGGTTTCGACCAACCCACAATGGTCTTCGAAACTTTTCATAACCCTAGGTCAAGGGGAAGGGGTTCAAAACGAATTTTGGTACGACATGGTATGAGTATGGTATGGTATATTATTGTATGTATGATTTAGTATAGTACAGTACGGTATGATAGGAAAGAAATGGTATGAGTACGGTGAGAATATGGTTTGGTGCCGATTTGCAACACAACCTGGTATAGACAGAAGGGTGATCTGCACAAGGAAGATAATAAACCGTTGTGTCAAGAATTTGCAGAGTTTTTCGGCTAGTTAGTCCAAGGCTAAAGCATGTTCCATGCTAAAATGAATTGCGGGAAAATTCACAAAAAAGTGAATTTTTGTGAAAAGACTTGAATTTAATAAAATTCTTGGTAAAATAGGAAAATTTGAGTGACATCCACAAAAAATACAGTAAATTTTAGTAAAATTCACAAAAAAAAGTTAATTTCTGGGAAAATTCACAAAAAGATATGATTATGGCTATTCGTATTCATATTTTCTGATTTATGAAATCTATTCGTTTTCTTATGAGTTTTATTCGTGGTATTCATATTAAATATGAATACGTCCATCTCTGCTTATAGCACAATAACACAAATTGATAAGAGACTGATACAGCCAGTATTAAATACAACAGTATTAAACAGTATTAAATTAGGCAAATTTTGCCTATCAGCTCAGTTATTTTGTACATAATTAAAATGTAGGTACGTTTATTACAGCAACAGTAAATGTTTGTGTTGCATGATCCATTGGATGTTATTGTGACTCGAAATCGATATTGCAACGAGTCGTCGAGTGATATGCGACGTTTCCAACGGTGGCAGTTCATATTGGTGGTCTCATGCTCCAATTGTTGTTGGCCAGAACATTGAAAGTAAGTTACGCTCGTGTCAATGACAAATAGAAAGTCAGTTACGCTCGTGTCAAAACATGCTGACACGCATGTTCGCAGTAAGAGTTCGGAGACAAAATTAGTGTCCCACACCCACTGAAGAGACAAAATTAGTGTCCCACACCCACTGAAGAGACAAAATTAGTCCCACGCCCACTGTAGAGAACAAATTAGTGTCCACACTCACTGTAGAGACAAAGTTAGTGTCCCACGCCCACTGCAGATACAAAATTAGTGTCCAAACTCACTGTAGAGACAAAGTTAGTGTCCCACGCCCACTGCAGATACAAAATTAGTGTCCCACGCCCAGAGACACTGTGGCGAGAATCGTTGTGAGCCTGTGACGATCTCAAATACATAAATCCTATCGCACCACAAGGTTGCAGTAGCCACTAACGTTCACTCTTCAGTTTCATATCTTTGTTTCCTCATTCTCTTTGTGAATTTTATTCAATTAAGCCTTAAATATCGAGGTCAGCTCTATTACAGAGCCCGTGTACAACATGACGGATTGGTCCACACTAATTATTATTAAATAAGAAAATGTCATTTAGGTTTTAGCCAGCAATTTAAGGGTTCAAAAACGTTGAACAATTTAAATTGTTTTATACAACAAATCGCGAAAATCCACTAACAATTTTAATACAAGGTACCGAGGTTGTTGGTCAAGAGTAGGGGTAGTGACTTTAGCCCCGGTTTGTTCAACTGAAATCTTTGGAACAAGAGTAGTGGGCGTCACAAAACCTGTAGTGCTACTTGTTTTAAATACTGGTCGATGATGGAGGTTATGCCTGGTATCCCACTCCTCTTGCTGTATGTACCTCTGATATCTATCCTCCTTCTTGCAATGAGGCGGTT
Organism: Stenodema calcarata; assembly: GCA_963920205.1. NCBI lineage: Eukaryota > Metazoa > Arthropoda > Insecta > Hemiptera > Miridae > Stenodema > Stenodema calcarata. The sequence continues at coordinate 1,006,038 of OY986050.1, read as the reverse complement.
CAGCTGTAGTGGAGTATGTCCGTTGTAACCGATGTCAATGTAAGTTTTCATGGTAATGGCATCACCAATTTTGATGGAGTTGTGCGTGGTTATTATTCCTACTAATGTCATTGCAGACATGTGTGGGCGCGATGCAGTTGTGGCACTCCTCGGAGGACTTTTACCGAATTTTCGAAGGAAAGGAAGCAATTGTATTCGGTCTAAAATTTTTAAAACTCGTATTTCTGAAAAGATTTTATACCAAAATCCGTTTCAGACCATCCTGAATCCACTGCCAAAAGATGTGTCACTCCGGACGATAACTCTCGATAGAATTGAGATAAAAAGCTCAAATTTCCACAAAGAGTCCGTCCAGGCAATCGAAAAGCTAAGATAGTAGATAGGCAGAATCGGGCCACTCTCAGGAGGGTTTTGGGGAGTTAAAGGGGGGGGGGGGAGTATTACCCATAGATTCCCAAAATGAAACAGTCTAACGAGTGGCATCTCATTGTAAAGGAACGCGGTGGTGAAATCAGAATTGCGATAATATCTTCTTTCGATATTATCTTCTTTCGTTTTTAAACTGGAGGACGATGATGAAGAAACGTGGGTGATAGGTATACCTATACCGAAGAACATTTCAAGTATACTTGAGATGTTCTTCGTGGTTAGTCCTCTCTAATCTGGTAACCGAATGAGGTATCACAATTCTGACTTCACCATCGTGTTCAGCATTGAAAAATCTATAAAATTGAGTTGTTACTCGACAAAATAAAGAAACAAATTTGTTATAAAACTAGTAAAAGGTAGACATTTTACATAGAACTAGTAATTTCTTCCAAAATTCGCTCTTATAGCCATGCTGCTGCATGACTGGATTTTTTTTCATCTTTTTTTGTCTCCTAGTTATTATTGTCTCTCGCCATGCTGCTATATCATTTCAATCGAAGTACCCAATCGATTCGTATATTGAGTTTCTTGTCAGTGAAATTCAATCCGCAACCGTTGAACTCATATTCACGGGATCGTGTCGGGCTTGTGTTGGATGTAACGTTGACGTCAGATTGTTCACCTCCCGTTCTTCCTGCGGTTCCCTCCGCTTGGTGGGAGATCAAAGTGGGATCTTGACTTTCCCCTTGGCCTATTTGATGCTTTGGTTCGAGCGGCACGGCCCGGATCGCTCGTTTGGCATCATTTGAACGGGAAGGGAGGAAATCGATCAAGTGGATGTGAATACAACGGACCAAGTCTCTCCTTTTGGCAGGGTTGCATGATTTAAATCAAATTGATTTAAATCAGTCAATAAAAATCGTGATTTAAATCTACCGTTGAAAAGGCGGGGGAAAAAAGTGAATTTTCTCTAAAAACGAGAAATTGTTCGGGATCGGCAGAAGGACTTCAGTTATTAATCACCTCTAATACACAGCATCACTACTTCATATCAGCTGTCATATCAGGCTGGCACCTCCTAGAGATGGGTATCATATGCGATATCTTATCGTTGCGATATATCGCCTATCGATTTATCGACCTTGAATATATCGATATAACAAATATCGGATACATATCGATAAAAAGTTAAAGCCGCTGTGAAAACTAGCTTTCTGGTTAGGGAAAAAAACACGTAATAGATATAAAAAGGAATATTTATCAAAATTGTTAAAGTTCAAAAGTACACATATTATATAGGTATGTCAAAAACAAACACTGAACACTGTACATAACTATTTTTCACAAATACATACCTAGTTAAAATTTAAAACAAATATACACCTATGTAAAACAAATATACACCTATATACTTTTGCAAAAAAATGAATATTTTGTATTTAAATTTAAAAAAATCCGATTTAAATCAAAAAATCCGATTTAAATTAAAAAAAATCCGATTAATTTGATTTTTTTTAAAAAATCGTGATTTTTTTCAACTTTGCCTTTTGGTAATTTTGGTGAAATTATTCCATCAAATTTTCTCGTTTTTCAGAATCTTGCTACTCATATAATACAGTTTGGAGCTTTTTTTTTTTTCAACATTTTCAAATCTCAATGTTGAAAAAAAAAAAAAAAGCTCCAAACTGTTTGAAAAAAATAACTCTGCGAATTCTTGACACACCGGTTTATTATCTTCTTTGTGCAGAAACTAAACGATAGAGATGATGAATAAATTACAAATTAAATGTACCGATTTAATTCCGGGATTTTTAATTCCACCCACCTACGTCGGCAATAATGTTTCTATACAAGAAGTACCTACCAACAAACATTCGAAATTACCTTCATTCCGTAGCACGAAACGTACCTCAGAACAAAAAATATCTACATCCCAAAACCCATTTGATGTTCCAACCAGCTGTTCCTTAGTATGAACATTGGCCTGTATTTTTCAACCGTTTGATTCACGATAGTGTTGACAAGTTTATATCGGCTCAACCTATGAGCCCTCATTGTGAACGAACGGCTGGTCGTACAAAGCTGCGGATGGTCTCAAAAACTCCGAAGTTAGGCGACGCCGGGCGTGGTTATTACTTGGATGGGTGACCGCCGGTGGGCGGGTCCCGTCCAAGTAATCTTTCACGCTTCTGTACGGCGAACCCCTCTCAACTCAAGGGGGCGAGGCAATGAGTAGCTTTAAGCGAAATCATCGGAACAATTCTGATCCACCTAGGTGGACAGCCGATGACGTCCGCGACGCCGGAAACGGCAGTTGGACGAAAATTCAACCTGAAATGGTTGCTTACTTACTTACTTAAGTACTTACTGGTCTCAAAAACTCTAACTAAATGTGGACTAAAAACTACACCGTTCCATTTGAATTTTTCGAGATATGAAATTTTCAAAATTCGTTTTGAACCCCTTCCCCTTGACCTAGGGTTATGAAAAGCTTCGAGGATCACTGTGGGGTTGGTCCGAACCCGTAAACCAAATTTTGTAATTTTAACACCACACTAACTGGGCAAAGTGCGGTGTCTGCAAGCGTTGCAGATACGCCTTTCTTTTTCAGTCTCTCCTGAAGTTTCTAATGAACCGAACGTCATGGGGTTGCCAAGTGTGAGGTGATATCAAAAGTGATGGCAGCTCATGTTACCCAAATTGTTAGATACGTTCCCTTGTCATTTTGCCAACGATAATATTTGTGTGTCACTGAAGACGATAACTCTCGATAGAATTGATATTAAAAGTTCAAATATGCGCAAAAAATCCGTCTTGGCAATCGGAAGGCTAATTTAGTAGATGGGCAGAACCGGGCCAATCTAAGGGGGGTTTTGGGGAGTTTTAGGGGGGAACATTACTCATAAATTCCCAAAATGAAACACTCTGACAAATGACACCTTATTTTAAAATGTTGTGGTACGGCGGAGGGAGGAGGTGGTAAGGCGGAGGGAGGAGGTGGTACGGCGGTGGGAGGAGGTGGTAAGGCGGAGTGAGAAGGCGGTACGGCGGGGGGAGGAGGTAGTTCGGCGGGGGGAGGAGGAGGTGGTACGGCCCCCGATAGACAATAAATAATATGGTACCTACATCAATGGTGGATTTCACCACCTCGTACGAGTTACCGCTAACTCAGAATCAGCGAAAAAAATGAGTTTCACCACTCCGAGTTAGTCGTAATCCGACGATTGTTCTGATCTCTCAAATTCTGATCCGTACTCGACCTCGTGAAGCGTTAACACCGAGTATTACCGTGGGTCAGAGTTGCTCAAATCGTAGCTATAACTATAACTACAACTTCTTTGGTTTATTGTAGTTACAGTTACTAACTACAAATGTAGTTGGTAGTTAAAAGCCGGCAATTACTTTTTCGTAAATATTAGTCAGCAGTTAAAATTTTCCAACTACCAACTACAAGTTTAAAAAGTATTTACATGCTTTTAACTACCTAACTACAAAATTTAGTTGATAATTGCAATTATTCAACTTCTAACTACTAATAATTGGACATAACTTCGTCATATTTAATTTTAAATGCAGCTATTGTTGCTAGATATAATTTATTTGATGTTCGGTCTTCAGGAATACATCTAGCAAACAAGTTGAGAAGACTGAACGGTACTGAGTGTAGAGACCAGTATTATTTAAATTACAATTAATATTTAAGAAGGGTGGTATAGTTGATAGGTACGAGTAGATGGTACTGTTAGGCAGAGTTGGGCAAAAATTAGCTGTAGGTAACAGCTAAAAGCTTCAGATAAATTAGCTACGATTTAGTTGGAGCTAACAACCAAATATTTAGCTGTTAGCTGTTCAGGAGCAGCTAAATTTTCCAGCTAAATTAGCTATTAGTTGAAACGTATAGCTGCGGTTATTTAGCTGTCAGGAGCAGCTAAAGCTATTGGCTGACGACTGCTAGCCAATAGCTAATAACTTTTTACAGGGAATTTTCTTAGATGAGAATTTTTCGATGTTTCTAATTATTGCGGGGTACGGCTGAAGGACGGAGCATCTAACATCTTGAAACGTACACCAATACGTTTTGTGCGAAATAATTTATTTTTCCTAAACAAAAACATGAACCAAAGAAATTCTGGAGAGTTCAAGTAATCGAATTACCATTACTCCATTCTGATTCCTGCAATGGTGATCGGAATGACGATAACTTTTTCCGATTACAAGTAATGGTAATTGAAAAAAACCATTGCCATTACTTGTAATCGGAAAATTAATCGTCATTCCGAGTACCATTACAGTAATTGGAATGGTAATTTCCATTACTCCAAGAGTAATTGCGAGGCCAAAACTTCAGATTGACATTCCTATTCTAGTGAATTTTGTGCAAGCAAAATATACTGCAATATGACGGAAGTAATCGGAAAAGTAATCATTCTCATAGAAATGATTACTTTACAACTCTGCTGCCAGCTAATATTTCTCCATAGTGGCGAAATGAAGCGTCGAACCGTTGAAATAACAATATTATTGCATAGAACTCAATATCCATAGAACTTTTATATGCTACCGAGTATAGGTACATGTACTTGTACATGTACATGTAACAACGAAACAACATCAATATGTTGTTTCTTTGTTAATAAAAACCTTCAGTCTCGCGTTTTATCGTTTTATCGTGAGACGGCCGAAGAGAGAAGTGGAAGACCTAGTTGTTGGAACTATTTTATCGTGAGACTGAAGGTTTTTATCAACAACGAAACAACATCAATAATAATAATAATAACTCAACAGCCTAGTTACCAAACATCATGCTTAGATACATAGTATGCTTAAATGTACATAATATGTATATTATGTGTATATGAAAATAACGATCTTGCTCTTGCTGCCTGCGCCTGCATTAACTGCCTTCACAATGCATCTCTTTGTCATGGTAGGACTAAGTACAGCTGTTTTGGTTTAAACTGGTAATTGTTGTCATCTTATTTCATTATCTGTACTGAGTCTCCTTACTAGTTGACCATGGTAACGGTGACCTGATAGATCTTCTCCCGGATCGTAGTCTACATGTTTATAAACCCTAAACCCTGATTTTATAAATCCTAACTAACTCTACATGTTTATAAGCCCTAATTTGAGAATTCCTAACTTGTTTTCAAATGATCCGTTTGCTCACTGCTATTTTGGGTTGAGCGTCTCCTCTAACCGAACTTCTGGACTCAGGATGAATCCTTCCTTGAAACGGTTGGACGATATTTTTTCAATGACATGTCTTCACCGACATTTCCCGGCTACTATCCGCACTACTGACATTGGCAATGGAACCGACGAACGTCAGATTGACATCTCAAGCATTCGCCTCCTCTAGCCAACATCCCCGTATAAATAAATCCTAAGGTTGATACATCGTTTTTTTCATCAGTGATCTGAAACTCGGAGTCTGAAGTGATGCTATTGTCCCTTCGATGTTGTCCCGTGCTGAACAAAGGTTGGAATTTGTGAACCGGAATTACGTTCGTCCTACCGCGATCCGTCTTCACCTGTTGTATATCAGATGGTGCCCCTTGGCAATTAAGCAAATCTTGAGGAGAACTATGGACAGGTTCCGCGGTGTTTTGCCCTTCCTCCGTAAGTCCGTCGTTTGACGACAAATTTAATCATATGAATCAGTAAAAGGTTTGCGTAAATTTACCGAACAAATATAGTCAAGATCTGCTCAAGAACCCTTCATAAAGAACTAATTCCTCAAGGGAGATTTGTTTGGTTTACAGTCTGAATTGCCGTTAATTCATCCGACTTTTATTCAGTTTCCTGTTTGCTGTGGTTTGACTCTCCTGTGTGAAACGACTTACCGTAGATCAAATTTCATAATCCAGAAATGGTACCCCAACTTAACTTGCGTGCAGCATGTCCAAAAATAGACTTAGATGCCAAATAATAATATCCGATCTACCCTCTACGGTTGCCGAACTAGTGTTGCTTTACTCAAGGCAATTCTCCGTGTAGGACACCACAGAAGCTTCAATCACTCTTTCATCACAATATCAATTATACCATCGTAATATAATAACAACGAGTACCTGCCGTGTGCAGGGAGTGAACATGTACAAAATCTTTTCACAGTGGTCTTTGATCGATAAGATCAGATCCATAGGCTTTGTTGAGTAATTTTCCACTATTCTGTTATTTCTTCTTGTTTACAGAAAAACCCCTGTCGGACATGTCTCCAGACTCAGGGATAAACGAATTGGCTGGTCTCACCCCGGAAGAGCAAGAAAGGCAGAAACAAGAGTGGGCTTCAGAACTGTCCATGGTATTTTTCAGGATTGGTTTCTAATGGTTGTTTTATTTATTTTTATTTTTGCTGTGTATTTCATTCAATAATCTCACTTTGGAGCATGTGCAAATCCACAATTGTTCATCAACTTGTCAATCAGGGCCACGATGACATTTAAAACGCCGTGGGCGGTTGGATTGCAGAGCATTGTCCATGGTGATAATCCCTTGAGAAGCCCCTGTAATTACAGTCAATTAGTTACGGAACCCGCTTATAGGTGGTGTTCTCGAGACATAAAAATCGATTATTTGAGGGAATATCGTTAATTGGATACGGTGATAACACCATTTTGGTTCGGTCCTTTCACTGGCTCCACCCCGTCCCCACTTATCGTTGCACCCTTTAATTGCGCAATTTTGCATTTCAAAAGAGGAAAAATACTTCCGCAGCTATGGAAAGGTCGAAGCAGCAATGAACAGCAATTGAACACCATCTCATGTAATTACCGTGGCACTTAGGGTCCTAAACCCAATTGTAGAGGAGAGCTTCTCCTCCCTACCAGTCAAAGATCTCACTTTTCGAAGATTTGTACTTAACCCCCTTTACCCTGCTGACACAGATATACAGTATGTCTGGCAACCCTAATTGAACCCATCCGAAGCTTTTTACGACCAACGGGTCAACATTCTTCCTGTGGAACGGCTCATTCAAACAACATTGTTTTGTCACATCGAGTTGCTTGTTCCGAAAAACTTTTCTTGTCTACGCAAAGAAGGATATTTCGACAATTTGAAGGCAGGTATTTCGTATTTCCTGTTATTATTTTCCAAATGTAATCGCACTCCTGCCACCTGCGTCTTCTAGAGTTATTGCCATCTCTGTCTAGAGCCCAACTGGGTTCATCAATTATGTCACACTGTTAGTTATACCAGACATGCCCAAATTTTGAATAAGAAACCCTTATTTCCATTGAAACCTCATATACATCATTGTAAATATTCAGGTTGAGGAAGAAATCAACACTTTGAAGTTGGTCCTCGGCTCAAAGATGAAGGAGGCCCATGAGCTCAAACGGAAACTTGGTTTCAGTGTTTGGAAAGAATTCCAGGATGACATGCAGCAAGGCATTCGTAACGTCAAGGAGTCCAATATGTAAGTTGAAATATCACTAATCGATTGAGCGTTCCCTCATAACTTCGTAGTGCTTAGCTCCACCTCAATGTACCGTAGATTGTTTTTCCAGTATATTTACGTAGGTAATACATAATATACCTCTTTAGTGTATATTTCATGTTCACTCCACAGCCACTTGAGCTTAATCTCTGTTAAGCATGCCCCAAAACTGAAGACTTACCGGTTCTGTGTTCCCTCATCTTTCAAGATCGCAGAAGAAATTCTCACATTTTATGCTTCTTATGAGATTCTGTGTCTGTTTGTCCGCTTGAGCGAGGGATGCCAAGAACCGTAAATACAGCGTTGTACAACTAGGTACTTGTATTAATGCTAAGGTGACGATTGCAATCGTTAGCAAATCCCATTGGCATTCCTGCTTTTCTCAAACCAGCTCTGTCAAACCAGTTCTCTAGGAGTAGGATTCTTGATTCCCAACAATTTAACTCCCACATACTTCTAAGATGAGAGACTCAAAATTCGTATCTTGACCAACGTGAATTTTTTGTACGATGTCGAATCCATTCATCTCCTGCTCTGTTCATCACACCCCTGTTGCTACTGTTTCTGCAGTCATATTCATAACGGGAAATGCCTCAAGGGATTTGGTCGAGCTGACCATCACAACTAAACCAGATTTCAAGCCACCATTCGATTTTGGGAGGGAGCCATCAGCATTGAAGGCTAACGTCCAGTGTGGTTTTCTAAACTTATTGCGCTTAGGTCTCAACTGCAAACATAAACTCTGACATCTTCGTGTATTCCAACCAAGTAAACCATTTTCAGAACGGTTCTCACCATTCTGATCTCTTCTAAATTACCCACTTCCCATATCATTCATAGAGAATGTTTTTGGCTTGAATTTTGACATGCAAGTGTTGATGAGCATTTATGGGTCATTTCCTGTCACACAGCTCTAGTGCCTGCAGTATTTTTTTTTTTTTTTTTTCATAGAAATTCCATATTTTTGGGGAGTACATGATAGTATTGCCTCTAAATGAACCAACTAATTTGAGGTCAAACTGTTTTAGTTCCATAATTAAAATGAGTTTTACCCCATTTTCTCTCTCCCGACTCATGTCACAAGAGGAAGGTAGGTATGGAATTTTTCAGATTTTCATGTTCCCACCAACCCATGATTTACTACTGACCAAAACCTTTTTAGCTGCGGGATACTCTCTTCTACAATAATATCTTAGGGAAAAAAGGAAATTTCATCATTTACTATGTATTTACCAGGTTTTACGTCTGTCACACAGTTTTTCCTCTCTCCCTACAATCTTTTGAAATCACCTCCCCAGAACCACTAGAATAGGATATTTCGTGTTGTGAAAAGGCAGTACTGCTTCAATAAGCTGTCATTTTCATCCAAAGCCAGTAGTAGCTTTCAAGAAGACAACAAGTGGGGATAGTGCTTCAGTATTTTACTCGTAATACTTTCTCTCTCCCTACAACCACCTCATCAATAATTTATTTAACCCCCCTCCCTCCCTCGAAGATGAATTGAGGGCTCAACCACCTACACTTTAATTCTACTGTGATGGAGATCGTTTTCTTGTTCTGAAATATAATTTTAAAGTTCGAATTTCCATTGTTTTCTCTTCCTACAAACTTGAAATTTTCAAAATTCAATATTTCCCAAACTATTTAATAAAGTGTGTGCACGCTTAAGGAACTTGTTAAGGAACCCACATAAATACACAATATGAAGGAAAAAAACACCAAAAAGTACGAGGTTTGTTCACAAAAAAAATTTGAGCTGGAATTGACCTACAATTTTGAAAAGGCCCTTATATCTCTTATCTATGTACTCCAACCTCGATCCATTCTCTTCAGAACAAACCCGCCTGCGATCCTATAGGTTTATCTAAGAAAGTACCAAATTTATTGAGGTTGTAGCAATACAAAAAAATCCGCTAGGTGTATACGTAAACATTCTCCCACTAGTTGACAATAATCACGCATGAAATCCACAACAATTGCCATTCATCGGTATTTTTAATGCATGATTAGATTTGATCTAAACGCACGTTGTCCTAAGAACCCCACTTGTTGCTATAGTCCGTTCCACGTCGAACTGGCACTATGTGTTTTGAGTGGGATGCTTTGTCTACCTCGCACACAGGGCGCACTACATCTCTCGGTCCTTTTCCCTCCGTACGACGTTGCCGCTATATTTCAACTTTGTCTAATCTGATCGGGAAAAATTCCATAATGTGCAGAATTTAATTCTCTATACGTCTACATTAAAAATAAAAAATAAAAGCTAAATCTCGAGTCGCAAAAAAGTATTAAATGAAAAAATTTTACTTAAAATTTTTAATGGGAATTACTCTTTATCACATCACTGTGACCTTATTATTTGAGATATTGCTTTGAAATTTGGTATGAAGTCACTAGACCTTACGTGTTTTCAACGCATAGAAGAACAAGTTTTTTAATGGTATTCCTTCCCTGCTTTTTCGCGAAATGAAAACGGAAAATTACAAATTCAATTTTTGAAAAGTAGTCTGCGAGGAAATTTCGTTCTATTGCAGCCTATTAAAATTGGACGCATTCCTTATAAAAAGGACAGTTCAAATTTAATTTTAAGATGTGTCCGACCATTCTGGGATGAATACAGCTGGAGTAATTGATTTTTGAATGCGAGGGAGCGCGCGGATGCGGTCTGCCGATAGCGGGACAGGAGGGGTGGTCTGCCAGGCGTGTCCCGCTTTCGGCCCATCGCATCCGCGCGCTCCCTCGCATTCAAAAATTAATTACTCCAGCTGTATTCATCCCAGAATGGTCGGACACATCTTAAAATTAAATTTGAACTGTCCTTTTTATAAGGAATGCGTCCAATTTTAATAGGCTGCAATAGAACGAAATTTCCTCGCAGGCTACTTTTCAAAAATTGAATTTGTAATTTTCTGTTTTCATTTCGCGAAACAATAGGGAAGGAATAACATTATAATTTTTTCCTTCCATGTGTCGAAAATACGTAAGGTCTGGTGACTTCATACCGAATTTCAAAGCAATATCTCAAAAAATGAGGTCACAGTGATGTGATAAAGAATAATTTCCATTAAAAACTTTGAGTAAAATTTTGTCATTAAATAATTTTTTGCGACTCGAGATTTAAGTTTTATTTTTTATTTTCAATGTAGGCGTATAGAGAATTAAATTCTGCACATTATATAATTTTTCCCGCCGAAAAACGTGGATTCGATATTTATGTGTAGTATGGGCAGATGTAAAGATTTGGCAACAGCGCACAGAATCTAGTGCCAGCTCGACATGGAACGGACTATAGTAATGTCATGATGTAGTAGTCAAGTGTCTTCTTCAGTGTCAAAACTATCTTGTTATGATATCATGTTTTTTTTTTTTTCTCTCTAAATGGGCATCCAGAATTGATAATTACCTCCCACATGGTACAGGGTACACAAGAGAATTTCCAGAGGGCGCTGCGGTTTTATGCCTTCCTTCCCCTTCCCCCCTTAGGCTTTGGTCATTTGGGGGTAGGTCTTATGTAGGAAGGGCAGGAGGTTCAGCCTTCGCTATTGCATTGGGGAACATTTCCTTTCAACCTGCATTCTCTATAGATGTCCCTCGTAGCCTTCGTTCGAAAATTTGTGTTGGGGCACTACCTACAGGTCGATTTCCAAGTTTAATATCTAACAAAATCGTCATAACCTTCTAATCATGCGGTGGATAATCTTGTGCCTACTTCTATGATTCAACTTTTAAAATTATATTCTTAAAACCCACTTTGCATTTTGCTTTCCTCTGCAAATGCAGCTTTATGTGAGTAAAATGTAATATTTCAAAATTTTCTACCCTATTTGTGATTGTTTCTTGTAGCATGTATTGCATCATTAATTATTTTCATTTAATAGGCATGGTTTATTGAATAAGATAGTATTTTGTAGATTGCAAGGATGTGAGTATAATCAAAACCTTTTTTTGAAACAGAGCCAAAAGGGCCTAGTATTTTTACTACCTATCACATGGATGAGATTTGCGTTGGGATTTCACGGTTGTGTTTCTACATTATTTTCATTATTATAATTTTATTTTTTAATTCTTTTTATTTGATATTAGTATGCAGAGTGTAGAAGAGACTGTTGAGCAGCTTGGTAAAGCTGTTACCGAAGCACCTCTGTAAGTGACAATGTGTGCTATGCTGCATGGGAATTTAGATTTAGATCATTTCCTACTCCTCCTTTGGTTGTAATTGCATATGATGAAAGCTAAGACTATTTCAGTTGAATGAACCTTGTCATGTACGTCGGGATGTTGTAGTAGGCAAACGCCATCATTGCTGTCAGTCCAGATTTGCGCTTCGCCGATCGTTGTTTTTCATCCGTTATGCCAACTCATTTGATTTGTTTAGCGCATGTTCATGCTGTCCCCCCACCCCTCGCTCTTGCCCTTTTTTTATGTTCTTTAAATTTAGACTATTCTACATCATTCGTCCCACTTCTCTGATACGTCATGTACTGTGTACGTGTAAATGTGTACTACATGTTGGAAATGCTCAAAATATTGTAATCGTTTGGTCAAATACACTGTCCCTATTAAAGCTTGATTCACATGGATACGGAACCGCGGAATGCGTACGGCCCGGTGAGCTGAGTTGTGACTGACTTACCTTCACTCGCCTTCCCCATGGATCCATATAATTAAATAGGGACTAACGAAAACCTCGTTCTCATGGAGCATTAAATGCATATGCACCAAATTTTGGTGCATATGCGGTTGTGCGTTCTACGAAATAACGTAACATTCTATGAATGTTATAAATAAAGACCGGATTTCTATGCAGCATAGATGCCCTGAATATGCCATAGAATGTGCAGTAAAAACTAATGAAATATGCGACAAATATGCATAAAAAAAATATTATAAAATTCGAGAAATTAAATTTCAGAACTTGGAAAAAACCACTCTACCAGCAAGTTTCACTAAGGAATGATCAAATGAAATTCTCATTTCGTAAAAATATTTTGTAATTGCTGCTTTTACAGAACATTATTTGTTTTACAATTTACAACTTTTCGCAACGTTTTCATGCGTAACAAAATCTCACAATCGGTGACAATGACTACTCATGTTACTGTCACCACGTTATCATTTTGATGTAACACGAGTGAGAATATCCACAGTTGGAAATGAGTATCTTTCAACTTTTCTGTACACCTACTTCTTTAAATTATAATCAAACTTATCAGGCTCAAATTCTACTATTTTCGTGGTATAGAACTTGAAGTACAACTTACAAATGGAACACAAAAGTTTTAAAATAATTTCTATCCTTGTGTTTGTAGACGGAAAATTGCTTGAAATAACCGGGCAAGAATGCTTCGTCAGTTCACTGGGCACATCCTCTCCCATTAAAATCTTATAACGTTCTTTAACGTTTCTATACCACTATTTTTCTGCAAGAGTGTGGTCCACTTCTCTTGTAATTTTGTCCCATTTGCACGAGGAATTGCCTGCATTTTTGCGGAGCATTCCTCGATCAACTCCAAAACGTTGTCTCAACTCAACACCACCTTCCTCTAACATAGTTAGTATCAGAGGTATGAACGAGAAGTGGCCTTTGATGAAGGCATGAGAAACGCCGGGATTTTCGACCAAATCCAAGAATTTTTTAACACTCTGTGACCCTACTCAAGAGATCAAAATCAATCTCTCCGTCAGATTTTGGTACTTTGGAACTTTATTTTAGTTTCTTCTCATTACCAAAAATCGTCAAACGTTACTGATTATCTATAAAATATGCAGCATTACGATGTTTTCCCCGAATATGCAAAAATATGCCGAATAAAATTCAAACCAGAGCATCTACAGAAGACAACTCGGATGAAGGAAGAATTTGCGCTCGCCTCACATGAAGCGAATTAGATATGCAATTGCATAGAAATCCGGTCTTTAGTTATAAATTAGGTATGTAGTATCCAAGAATACCCGCCATATTGTTGTTTACATCATAGTGTTACGAGCGCAGGACTTTGTGACAGTTGTCAATAGACCATCATGCTTTAGTCGAATCTACTAAAGTTGGTAGAATGATATTTTATCAAAAATATGAGAGAAATTACACTTTCGTGAAAAACAAAATGGCGGTGAAAGCGAACGTACAACCGCAGCTACACCTAACGCTCCTTGTGAACCCTCTTCAGTACTCGAGTACCTTGTGACGTGTGATCCCTCCAGAAGATACGTTGTATTACTACTACTTCCGGAACTAACCCGTAGCAATTTATATCCTCTTGCATTAAATTTTGTAGAAGGTGTCGACATTTTCTTTTCCTGTTGCAATAAGCAAGCTCTTACAATAACTTCTTATTAAAGCTTAGTCTCTTTCCTAACTTGAAGCAACTTTTATTACCTTAGCACAACAACTGCTTGCCTTGAAATAAATAATAAAATGAATACCAGCTCTTTTACCCATTTGTTTGTCTTGAAATTATTATGATATTAAATATCTTAAATGTCTATCATGACATTTAAGAAATTTTCTTAAATTTCATGATAGACATTTAAGATAGACATATTTATAATATGTCCATATTGTATGACTAGGCTCATGATTATTTATATCTAGGCGTTCTTTTTTTTCAATCCATGTCAGTCAATGTAAAATGTGATGATATTAAGGGTATTCATGGTTCGATTCGACCGTCGAATCGTCAAAAATCCAAATGCGCTAGCGCTCCTCGCGGCTTCCACCGAAAACCAAATCAGTTCTTATCCTTATTTGGGGAGTTCTTATCCAATAACACGAGCTTCGAAAAGCTGCCGGCAACGATCGCTGCTGCATTTCGATTATTCGACATCAAATGTTTGACTTTCGACGCCTTTAGCTGTCGTGAATCGAATCGTCGAATTAGATGGAGCGCATGCCTATTGGCTTCTTTCAAAACTCAAGTTTCCAAGATTCGACGTCGAATTAGGCGGACCATGAACACCCCTATTGTATTTGTCCTAGAAAGTATGTGGAAATCGAAAAACTACTCGGAGTAAAATATGTAGGAGTTGACCCCAATTTTGTTTCTCCCTAGAAAGATAATGAATGGTCCTCACACTTTGAGCGCAGCTCGGTCGTTGTCAGTTGTCTTATGTAATTCGCCATATGCACCAACCTTGAGTTCTTCCAAATAAGTTTACTCTTCATAAAAGACTACTCTTCTACTAGTTTACTCTTCTAAAAAGTCTACTCTTCATTTTCACTCTCAAAAGCCTACAGGTTATGGTCCCAGCCGTTCCTAAGAACTATTGAAACCTTACTCCTTTGTTACCCTTTGGTACCTAACTTAGGTAACCTAAGTCGAAGCTCTTGTTGAAATTCAATTTGTAAAATTGAAAAAATGTGGTAAACTGAAATTGTCAGTCTGGAAATTTCTTTTGCAGCGCAATTGAAAATGTTTGTTTTTCCTCGCGTTATCCTTCCTACTTTCGTTGTGAACATGGTGCACGAAAGCGAAACGTTTTTATTTTTTTCAATTTCTCCATCACTCATTCCATTATTGCAGGGGTAGGCAACCCCGCGCCCTGGCACCGTTCTGAACATCTGAATTTTGAAAAAATATTAACATTCTAAAAATAATAATAATAATAATAATAATAATAAAAAGGATAGAAATCTCACACCTGTGTTTGCATTAATCGAGTCGGGCAATTCATAATGACCTTTTACACAACAACAAAAGGGAAGGTTTCAATCGGGGGAAAATATGTAGATCGATATATACAAAAACTATCGATATATTTTTTGATATATCTGCGCCTTCGATCTCCATCGAAAAACAAATGTATCGTAAGGCCGTATAAATCGCACATCCTGGTGTTTCCGCGTCGAGCTGAGATATAATATATCTTTCATTATCTTGACTATCATTATCTTCTATCATTAAGTTGACACAATGAAAAAATATATTATATTTTTTCATTGTGTCAACTTAATGATAGTGTCAAATGAAGTAGGTATTGAAAATAATTTTAATTGTTCAAGTACAGTCTGAATTTATTACATTACTTTCGAAGAAATAAACTGCATTTATTTCATGTAACAAAAAAGTACCATTTTGTAAATTGAGGGGGGGGGGGAGGGATGCCGACTCGATCTTAACTGTCTTCAGTGCCCCTAACGAGCGCAAGGTTGCCGACCCCTGCATTATTGCCTACTCTCTCATTTCATCGTATTTGTCTATTTTTGTCCTTGGATTCACAATTATTTTATTCTCTTTTGTTTTTCATCACAGTTTATTATTTCTTTCGGTTTCATAATTATATATTTTATTTTATTCAGTTACCAGAGTGTAGAAGAAAAAGTGGGACAAATAAGTAAAGCTGTGGTAGACGCACCCCTGTAAGTTGCACACTCACTGCATGGCTTATATTTTGAATTTTCTTGTATTATATATTTTTTCTCCCTTTACCCCCACCTCAGTTGGTCTAAAACAACGAGAAATCGAGAGAAAACTCTCTTGTTCATTAGTACTACTGGGATTGGTTATTGATCATTTTGCAATCAAACTCGTCTCGTTCGAAAGCCCTTCTTTTTTGTACGGGTGAAAGAATGTGAGTATTAATCCCTGACCTTATTCCTTGAACATTTTAGTCGTGGAGGGATATTATGCCGCTCATTCTTGATTAGTCTACAAATACTACCAATCTACAGGGTGTAAGCGTTACGGTCGTACCACCGGCCAGGGATCGATTCTGCAACTAATTTCTGAAGAAAAGGTACCGGTTAAAATCCGACTTATTTCGCTTTTATGATTTTGGTTTATTATCTTCGATAATGAACCATTGGAATTTTTCTCGTGTTTTTTACCTTAAGTCACTAAAATGGCGATAAGTCCCTAATTTTTCAGTCAAAATTCAAATGTGATTATACCGTTGGAAAGAGCGTTAAATTCCCTATCTCCCTAGTGCTAAATAAAACTTTTTAAAGAAGATTCAGAAGTTGAAAAATGAACGTCTCGAAAATTTCGGAAATGTACTACAGGTTTTTCAAACGTTTGTAAGCCGAACTGAAACTGCCGGTTGATTTCATACTGTAACCCCAAAAGTTAGCTCAAAAGCTCAGCTTTCCAAACGGTACGATCCAAAAATTGTTTGCAGTGGACCCATGGTGTAAAATCCTCGTTCTCGTGCCAAAAACCGTGGATCTTTCAGTAAAAATCGACAAGTAAACTTTTTCGCGAAAATCAACATTTACCGTAAAATGTTGTTCGCAATCTTTGTCTCGCTGAGTCAAATGATGACACAAGACTTCTCGAATAAGCAGTCACTGATATCTTGTCCAATTTACTTTTCGAAAATTGTCTTAATTTCTGTTGAGGTCTTAACTCTTAGACTAGGTAGGCCAAGCTAAACATTACTATCGTTGGCAATTAGGTCTTAAAAGCGAAAAAAGTCGGATTTCAACCGGTATAGAAAAAAAGTTATAGGACACTTTTCATCAAAAAATTAGTTGTAGAATCGACCCCTCTGTATTGCTTTGCATACAACGCTCACACTCTGTATTGCAATGTGTTTTGATTGAGGAAAATGTTTTAATTTACGTGAGATTAATAAGGAGCTTGCATTTTTTTGGTTTATAAAAAGTAGGTCGTTCACTTGGTATTGTTCCACTAAGCTATTTTGAAAGTACTTCTAACCTCCTTGGCCTCACTCTCTCAATTTCACTAGCAATCCTATGCACCCCTAATGGTTTCTCCTGGTCCTTGTAGAACTCGGTTGGTGATCAGGGCTTGATCTGTGATAAGAGAACGGTGAAGTAAAAGTAACGTTTTCCCTTCCTCGTAAGTGAAGTTGGCATAAGGAGTGCCTTCCTGAGTGGTGTATGAGATTCCCCACTTCGATTAAACAGGGTGTTCCAAAATTATCAAAACCCCTGAATAACTTTGAGGGAATTATTATTATTATTATTATTATTTTTTTTTTTTTTAAATGACAAGTAAGTCATTCCTTACCGATGTTTTCGGATTTTTCCCTGGCTATTCAACGGTGACCGTGATTAGATCTTGACCTCTAAGATCATTTCAAGGCCAAATCAAATTATTATTATTATTATTTTTTTTTTCAATGGGAACCCGGATTTGGAAAGAACACGAAATTTTCTTGACCTTGGAATGACCTTGAAGGTAATGGTCAAGGTCATAATATGATGAAGGGTAACTGATCAAGGTCATAACAATATTATAATGAAGGGATTCATATTATGAAGGGGTTTTTTTTTTTTTTTATTGACAAAAATTACAGCTGCCTGCTTCCATTAATGATTACAGGCAAATGACAAGCTTGAGTAAACTATCTAAACATAATACTTCAGAAAAATAAAATAAAATCGGTGTCTTATAAATAATTAATTAGTATAAAATTATAATAAATCAAAGTTTATCGCTTCTAAAAATAAACACAAGTCTCTCTTGTACCTTTGGAGCAGCACAATAACATCACACGGCCACTCATTCCCCTGCAGAATACATGTCCGCTCTAGTCGAGCGCGAGGGACGACGCAGCGCGAGCAATCGTACAGGATATGGCTCCAGTCCTGGACGTCACCCGAACCACAAGAACATAAATCCGTCTCGGCCAAGTGAAATCGATGCAGATACGCCCTCAGTCCTCCATGCCCAGAGAGCAGCATCGTCATCCGCCAGGAAAAGGGGAACGAAGTCCGCATCCGATCAGCGATTGTCGGGAATATACTTCTTGTGTGGTTTCCGTCATCGGTCGCCTGCCAAGCCTGCTCCCAGTGGTCGACGCTCTCGGCACTGAGCATGCTTTTGAGTCGGCCCTTTGACGTCCTACTTATTGAAACCGGCACGTCCGAGTCGGATGCCGCCTCCTTGGCCAGGCGATTAGCTTCCTCGTTTCCTGCCATGCCAACATGTGCCCGCGTTTACTCCAGTCGGATATTCCACCCAGCCTCTCTTAGGTATCTTATCAACCCACGGATCTCCTCAATGTTCTGCAGATGATTCCTCGGATCAGCCATCATTGCCAGAGCCACCTTGCTATCCGTGTTCACGACTGCTCCTCTGCTTTGGACGTCCAGTTTCTGGCGCCGGACCCAGCCTGTCGCCTCCAGCAGTGCCAGAACTTCTGCCTGATTGATTGTGCAAGCACCAGCCAGTCGAAATTTCTGATGGTAAATAGGCTGAACATTTCCTCTCTTGTAGACCACAAAGGCACATCCAACTTTTCCACTTCCAAGATCACTACCATCTGTGTAAACCGAATAAAATGGTTCCTCATTATCATCCCTCGTCGTCACCTCTTCCACGTTCACTGCCAGCGCTGGGTGCATCCATTCACTCGGGGGCAAAGGTTTATCAACCTCCTCTCCACTCTGGAGCATGTGCAGCCGAGCCAACTCCCGGACCTCCAGTTCAATTGGCTTGATTCCCGCGATCACACAACACGCATGGAACGAGATGGTTTGAACACCCCTAATTATACGCAGCAACATCAGCCGCTGGGTCCGCCTGATCGTCCTCACGTTGCAACGATACTCCATTGCCTCCACCCACACTGGAGCAGCGTAGGTCAGCATAGGTAGCACCGCCCCACGGTATATTATTTCCAGGGCTTCCGACTTCATGCCCCAGTAAACCCCTGCCGAACGGGAGAGGGCGTTAATCAAATGTGATGCTTTATGAGTTACCTCCGCAATATGACGGTTCCACTTGAGGCCCCGATCAAATGTTACTCCCAGGTACCTTAGGTGATCCACTTCCTCCAAGCACCTTCCCATCAAGTATATACTGAGTTCACGAGTTCTGCGTCGTCGAGAAACCCTCAGTAGCTTGGTTTTACTGGTATTGAAGCACAAGTTGCTCTCCCATGCCCATTTCTCAATATGATACAGGCCCTCGTTTGCCAAAGCCTCAGCATAGTATTCACTGTCAGCCGTACAAACCACCAGCAGATCATCCGCAAAAGCGAATACCGACACACCAGGGGGATATGGGAGCTCCAGCACTGAATCGTACATTATCGTCCAGTATCCCGGACCACAACAACAACAACTCCCTTGGGGGCAGCCAACAACCTGCTCCCTACTGATCTCAGTTGCCGCTGTTCTAATCGTGGCCCATCTTCCAGAAAAATACGACTTGGACAGTCTGAACAGGTTTCTCGGACATCCCTTCTCGCTCAATCGTCCCATCACTGCCGGCCACCAGGCCCCATTGAATGCGCCTTTCACATCCAATGATACTAATAAACTAAACTGCTTGGATTCCAGAGAGCGTTCAAGTATCCTTTTCACATCCATGAGGGCCTGTACAGTTCCTCTTTGTGGGGTAAAACCGTACTGCCTGGACGACAGTTTGTCTCGGGTACGCAGGTTATGGAGGATCCTGTTTATTAGGAGCTTTTCAAGAACCTTTCCCATAATATTCAACAAGCTAATGGGCCTGTACTTAGAAGGATCGTCCGAGTTCTCTCGCCCTGGCTTAGTGATTAGGATCACATTCGATCTTTTCCACTTAAGTGGGAATATTCCTTTCCTCAGACATACCGAATATAGTGTCATGAGAGCCTTTGGGATACAGCTGTATACTGCTTTCAATATCTCCGCCGTGACTCCATCTTCTCCTGGAGCTTTCCCTTCCCGGAGACCATCGATAACCCGCTATATTATGAAGGGTAAGGGAAAAGAACAGGGAATGTCAATTTTTCCCGTATTCGAGCTCGATAGGGCATTCTGTTGGTTATTGGAGGAACTAACCGTCAAGTAAAACGCCAAGGGAGAAAAAGGAGAATTGTTTGAATTAGAGACGAGGAAATGTTCGGTGCAAAGGGAAAGAATTAGGAGTGTCTAAGCGCCAAGCGGAAAGAATCAAGAACGTCCTGTGGTTCACATCCTTGGAGTTTTTGATTAAGTCACTGGATCTCGTCAAAGACTTTGTTTTGATTCGAAAGTTGACCACAGAAAATAATCTCAACAAAGATCGAGCCCAAGCCTTTTACGATAAGAAGAGAACGTCTCGTCAGGAATCAAGTAAATGTGGTGCTGCCGGAGCCATCGCTAGGACTTCTACAAAAATATTTCACTCCCCAACGACGTATATTACAGACGCCAATTATCAATTTTTTCCTTCAATATTCATACCCTACCAACTGGACGCTCGGTTTTGTTCCCATACCCTGAAATTATTGGGAAGAAAGGGTCTGACGAGGTCTCATCGTTTCCATTTCACTTCAATTTTATTTTGTATATCAGAAATTGGCATAGCTTTGGTGACTCCGCAGGAGGACAGAAGAAAAATTTCACTTCTACAGATTCTTGTACATGAGACGGCGGAACGCCTGGATTCCGTGCTGGTTACTTTCCCTATTCGAGGACATACTTATTTAGATTGTGACAAAAACATGGGGCTAGTAAACCAAAAAGTAGGAGTGGATTACCTCAAGAGTGGGAAGACAACTTGCGTAACGCAAGGAAGAAACCCATGCCCTTTGAAGTCTTCAATGTTCAACGGAACAATATTCGGCAATGGACTATTTTTTCAGTAAAAAAATTCGTGAAAAATTGTCAATTTGGACCCAAATAGTACGTGAATTGAAAATTCGAAAGGAGAAGTCTCCACTGGGTTTTCAATGTGACACGTACAATGGTTCTTGAATGATTATACTGGACATTCCTTCTTTTATTCCAGTATAAGTGGTACTTCCACCGCTTGAAATCGCATAATTAACGTTGTTATCATTTTTCTGCATTCAAATTTCTATATTATGTAAATATAAAATAACTAAGTAAATATAAAAGCTGATTTTTTCTCGAAAAATACTTTTTTGTTACAAGGCTTGTTCTTTCCCCTTACTCTACATATTTGAATGTAAAATTTCCTGATCGTTCCAAATTAGCAATAAACAGTAAGGGTTCCCATTGAAAAGAACACAGTTGACCTTAAAATGACCTTGAAGGACAAGGTCAAGGTCGCCGTTGAATAACCAGGGAAAATCCTAAAATTTGTACCTACTTACCAATCATTAAAAAAAAAAAAATAATAATTCCCTCAAAGTTAATAATGGGTTTCCACACTTTTGGAACACCCTGAATAATAACTAGTAATTATGCAGGGTGTTTGGCACATTGGGTAAAACTAGACTGAAAATGGAGTAGAACGCCGCCAACCGCACCTCTCAATCTCAATCCGTTCCCAAGATAAGTATACGTAATGCTTTAAAGTTTTTTTTTCTTTCTTTCAGAAAACCTCGTTTTTTTTTTGCCATAAAAACCCTCGTTTCTTCACTTTGAAACAACTTTTTTCCACTTTTGACCACATTTTCGGATTCAACGTTATTTCCTTCGTACCTCATGCGCAGTGTTGCCATTACTGTGGCTCTCTTGTCCGGTAGGCTTCGTCGAAAAAACCGATAGATTCCGGTAGATTGAGCTAGGAAACCTGGTAGATTTCCCGGTGTTTTTAAAAAGGTATTCTTGACCACACCAATTGATTTTCTCGGTGAATCCACTTAAAACCCAAGGACCTGAGCTGCACCAACACTTAGTTTTCAACGATTTCGTGATTGCTCTATTAAAAACGATGAGAGAGAAAAAGATACTTATTCGTTACTGTTTTTAAAAACAGCTTTGGCCGGACTCGAAATGGTCAGTTACAATCATTGGGTGGCAGGGCACACAAAAAAAATACGAAACACCTCAATTGCTTGGGGGAATCCAGGGAAATTCCTTCTCCCACTTTTTGTCGGCCCAAGAGGAGTTGTAGTACTATCTGGATCATCACTTGACGACCTTTTTCAAGAACGGCCGAGAAAAACGAACCAACACGGATGGACGAACGTAGGTAGGCATCTATTTAAACACGAAACTTTACAGACCGGAACTGTAGAAACCAAAACGGATGAAAATACAAAAAATTGGTTAAATGGAAAGAAGCTATAACAGCGAAAAAAACTCCGCAAATTCTTGACACATCGGTTTATTATCTTCCTTGTCTATAACCAGACTGTGTTGGAAATCGGCACCATACCATATTCTCACCGTACTCATACCATACCATACGAATTTCTTTCCTATCATACCATACTGTACTATACCAAACAATAATATACCATACCATACTCATACCATGTCATACAAACCGAGTGAATATTGCAATGTCATCCAGTTCTGGCCTATATTTAAAATTTCAAGTGTCTAACTCATCATCAAAATTCAATTTGTTTAAACATTTAGGTATTATTTAAACAATTTTACAGATGAGAAACCGAGTGAATATTGCAATGTGGTCAATCCCCGACTAACGGTTAAAATTTCCAGTCTGTAGTTTACCGGGAAGATGAAAAAAAGGTAGTTTTATGTTGGGCGGCTGGGGCGTTGACCAACCTAACGGCCGTTTTAGACGCGAAGTTTAGTGTTTCTCCTAAACCTTTGCGCGCTCACTGTGAACGAACGGCTGGTCGTACGAAAATCCAATTGGTCTTAAAAAATTCGTAATGTTTCAGGTCATTCAAAAGTGAACTAAAAATTACACCGTTCCGTTAACTTTTTTCGAGATATGACATTGTCGATCATTGTAGGGCTGGTCCGGAAACCCGGTAACCAAATTTCGCAATTTTAGCTCAACGCTAACTGGGCAAAACGGCATGGACGGTGTACGGCGGACGGACGGATTGTTTTTTATTCGATTTTCTGAATCTACGTACCTTGAAACGTAAACCAACAAATTTTGACAGGGGGTTAAAAAAATTTTTTCTTTGGGTGATTGCAATGGTTCATTATCGAAGATAATAAACCAAAAACTCTGCAAATTATTGACACAATGGTTCACTATCTTCTTCGTCCTTTGGTCTAAATCACTAAGTAAATGTGGTTGGAGGATGGTAGTAAGAACGAATCGTATTATTTATTGTCTACCATTCAAGAGTTGGTAATCGGACGTTGAGGAGAAAGAGGAGAGCGGTGAAGGATGGAGGGAAGGGTGAGAGGGTGGGACGGGGTGCATTGGAAGTGATGAGTGTCAATGGGTGGGAAGGGGGAGGGGTTGTCAGTGACTCCTAATGGTGGGGGAGGAGTGTGATGGGTGGTGGTTTTTTGGGTGATGGGTGGTTGGTGATACGGCCCCCCGAGCGACATTAGAAAGTTCCAGGTTAGCACGGTGGCTGTGGTAACCTGGATTTCCAGGTTAGCACGGTACCAGAGAGTTCCAGGTTACCACGGTGGCTGTTAGCACTGTACCGTATGAGAAGCGAGGCCGCATTAACCCTGGATTACCACCCTTCAGTTCCCATCGCCTATTAACACCCATGGGTCATTTCGACCTACATGGAGAAAAACTCGCTATTTGAAAACCATGTGCTGTTTGAATCAGCTGGGCCAGTTTGAAAATGGACCCGACAGGCTGCCTTACGATTCACTCTCAAGTTGACCATTGTGAACGAATGGCTGGTTGAACAAAGCTGTGGATGGTCTTAAAAAATTCTAAGAAATAAACTCTATGTAAATATAAAATAAAAAAACTCTGAAAATTCTTGACACAACGGTTCATTATCTTCTTTGTACAGATCACCCTTCAGTCTAGATCACTAGGTCTAAATGTGTAGATCCTAAATGTTAGATTAATTATTATTATGAATTATCAAAAAAAAAAATTTTCTTTGGGCGATTCCAATGGTTCATTATCGAAGATAATAAGCCAAAAAGAAACGTTGGTGGTGTAGTTACACTTCTTCTGTTTTGTTTGCAAGGCGAACCAACAACTTTGGCGAATGGAATACAAAATTATTGATCTCCAGCAACCCTATTGCGCTCAAAGTGTATTTTTTGTCGAAAATGTCAAAGCCCGGTAGATTTGAAGCTCAAACCGGTAGCTCGGGAGTTGAAGTAGAAAACCGGTAGAATGGCAACGCTGCTCATGCGCGTTTGTAATCAAGAACGAACTCCTAGGAACTGCAACTGCAATTCAAGCATTGACAATTAAAAAATAAATAAATTAATTTTTGAAAATACTTGTACGTTAACTGCATTTCCAAAAAAAAAAAAAAAAAAAAACGTGCTGGAAGCTGTCAAATTTCAGGGAAAGTTGTAAATTTAATCTGCTTCCAATGGTCAACTTTGCAACTCCTTAGCGATTTAATGGAGAAATACAAGTTTGAATGCGGTAAAACAGTAGGCACCTACAAAAGTACGAGTACCCACCAGTGAATCATCAAACGGATTATCTTTTTTTTTTTTGTGTTTGCCATTGTAGTGATATGATTCAGATTGATAATTTCAAGGATATCAGAGCAAAATGTTGTATGTCTGAGGTCGTTTTAGTGAATTTAGACGATGAGGATTGTGGCTGTTGTACCTACATACTTAGGTATAACGTATTTTCGAAATGGCCTCCATGGTTTCGTACACAAGCCTTGGATCTAACCGTAACATTGTACGTGAGACCTTGTTGCAGTGTAGCGGCTGCTTCCAAGATTCTTCCCCTCAGAGAAATTCCATGAGATTTTGCCCTAATATCAATTGCGGTCCTTAGGAGATCGTTTTTTATTACGAACGTGCATTAGGCGTATGTAGAAAATGTAATGTAATGCTGAATCCGAAAATATGGTCAAAAGTGGAAAAAAGTTGTTTTAAAATGAAGAAACGGGGGTTTTTATGGGAAAAACATGGTTATCTAAAAAAAAAATCATGTCTCGGGAACGGATTGAGATGGAAAGGTGCGGTTGTACTCCATACGTTCTACACTCCGTTTTCAGTCTAGTTTTACCCAATTTTATCTTTTACGCCAAGTGGCGATCACCCTGCTTTAAACCATTTACTGTGTCGAGACAACGTATTAACGTGCACTGCACGGAGGCTTTGGAAGGAAACAAACTATTCATCGTCCATCCTCAGCAACAACTGCCAAGAAATCAGTTTGTCAAGCCCTCGCACAAGAACATCTCTGTTAGAAATCTCATGACGAGCAGAGTTAGAGACACGGTCTTTTAACAGTCATGTTTTCTTTCTGAGCAAGAAAGTTTAGCTTCGTCAATGCAATGATTGAACAATTCATTCTATAAAGCGTATCACATGTCTCTCCATTAGTATGTGCCCCTCGCCCTAAATAAATACCACCGTATTCATTTCAAAATATTTATTTTTAAAGGTACCAGAAGACTGAGTCCGTCATAAAAGCTACTACCGAGAAAACATCATCGATCCTCGGAGGACTTGGAAGCGGCATCACCTCCAAAATTGGTCAGCTGAAGAACTCCGAGTCGTTCAAATCTTTCGAGGGCGTCGTTGGCTCCGCTTATGAAAACGTCAAGGTAAAAGGGATCATGTACTCGACGTCATTGCCCAATATAGTTTTCTACGGTCTCAGGAACCGCCTGGCAATCAAGTTTTAGCCTCGGAAATATTCCATCATGACGCCGAATTGATTTCTTAGATCAAATTGGAATCTCACTTTTCATGAAAATACTCGAAGAAATGATCACTATTAGCCGTTTTGGCAGATATTTTCTTATTCCTTCTGGCTGATTGAGTAAATCCTCCACTCTGCCTTGTGTGCACGGTCAAAGTTTGTCAAAAATGGCGACCAAAACTGGTACCTATAGAGGATTCAGCACGGTTCACAGAATACAATCCCGTTCGAATTAAAATTAAAAAGAAACCTCCAGAACGGATTGAGATAGAAATATGGGGTTGGCAGCATTTCAATAATTTTTTATCTAGTTTTACGCAAAAATTTATTTTGCGTTTACGAGCGGATCACGTTGTACATATACTACGTACATATGGGCGATTCTCAAATTACTAGCAAATTTACCCTTGGTGAGCTTTACAAAAATTGACTCGTTCAAAAATTATATTCTGTGAAACTCTATACCAGATCCTTTATAGAAGTTTTAGTCTCCATTTTTGACAAACCTAAATCGCCTTTAAGCTCACCGTGTGTAGAAAACAATCCACTGCTCCGTCAAAAATTATTCATTCCTCGTTACTCTTTTACATTCCGATGCACACTCTACTCCAGTTTCGCCTTCAAGTATCTCTGTATCGAGTGATAAGTATAAAAACACTTATTTATTATAACCATTCCTTCGCACTGGTCTGCTTTTGTGCGGGGCTATTTATTTTATTTTCGTGCTATGGTTGTGGTAAATGGATTGAACGCACTTGAAGGGCATCCCAGGGGCTTGCACTGAGCTTCACTTTATTCGGTGGCAACTTGCTTATCAGACCTAATCATTGTTATTTCCGCACCCTATTAATCCTTCACTATTGAATTCCCATTTTGCATTTATTTTGTTCAACTGTACTTGATATTTCACACAAATCACTTACGATGGGGTTAAACTGATGCTTTCTGGCTTTCTATGAGTGCTTTCGATACGCTCTGTTCACGATTTGTTCACCGCTAGGGGCTTTTATGGAGAGAAAAATTCAGACAACTTTGCATTATAATATAATATTATTCCGACGTTCGGGTCCTTTGCTATTCTAAGTCAGTGACATAAATAGATGGCAGTTCCTTGCTTGGATGGTGTGGTGACCGGTGCTTTCAGATTTTATTGCTTCCTATCTACACCACTAGTCCATTCTGAAACTGAATTCTTCAAGTTGATCTATACCAAGGCTTACTATGTGCTTATCCTGTTCACCTAACCAACCCACTGTTGTGGGGGAGGAAATAAAAGAAGTGGGAGGGTAGTGTTCAAGTGGCTCAGAGAATGGTTGACAGCCAAATGTATGTTTTGCTTGCTATTACCCATTTATAACACGTATACTGCTGGCTGTAGTAAGAAATCGACTTTCAAGAGTTATTAAGAATGAGTATCTTGACCGTATTGTGACCCAAAATGATGGTCTAACTTATGTACCGTTCCATGACCCTGTCTTAGGGAGCTATGGTCACATAGCAAATGGAGAAGTTTGTATTATTAGGTAGGAAAAGACAAAAGACGCTGGTATATTATAAAAGGAACGTAACGTACCTATATGTTTTTATTCATGGAAACTGAAGAGATAATATTATCAAATGATAAAGCGGTCTTGGCCGTTTTAGACCACAACGCGCTCTGTTGAGGTCTAAAAAGACTGGTTATGCTACATCTTCTCCCTAAGTAAATATAAAGAAATATCTCCAAGTATAAAAATTACACAGCACTAAATTAAATGTCAGAATTACTAAGTTCAAAATTGAACATAAATTTCTATTATGAAATAATTCTTTTCTAAATAACGGAAACTGTAGCATTGATTTTCAGTCATTGTCCTAGGCATTATTAAAAAGTTAATCTGTCTGGTTGCTTCACAATCCGTCCACTCCAGAGATGGATCTTTGGATGGTGAGTTTGGGCCCAAAGGTCCTCTGGTAGATGGCGAACAGGCCTGTGTTGGTTGAACTTGAAGCTTAACAGGCGAACTCCTCCGATCTTCAACTTCGATGGTTGGGGAAGTGGTCACGTTAGTTAGCTCAGGCTTACGTTCACCTATGTGAATGGAGTTTCGTCGATGTTCTCGACCAGTGGTTGCATCGCGAACAGTGTAAGATCTAGGATGTGGAAGAGTTTTCGAAATCCAGCCTTCCCTCCAAATACTTGAGTCCTTGGCTTGTACATAAAATGTCAGATTCAGGCTGAAGTTTTTTTCTGTCTCAGCTGACGAGTCGAAGTGTTATCCTCCATTCGACATTTCACATCCTCGTCGGGTAAGCCAGGAAGGAGAAGCTCACGTGTAGATGGTGCCTTCGTCCGCAGATGTCGCCCCATGATCAGTTGGCTGGGGCTATAGTCTAATCCAGTTGGAGGTGTTGCTCTGTATTCAAGCAAAGCGAGGTTTTAAGTCATTTCCAAGGCGATCAATTTCTTGATTAGTTTTTTGGCTATACCAATTCCTTTTTATGAGACTCCATTTGATCTTGGGTAATGGGGACTTGACGTCTTGATCGAAAAACCCCAAGAGTCAGCAAACTGCTTCATCTCCGCGCTAGCAAAAGGGTTGTTATCACAACGTATTGTTCAGGGATACCAAAAGTACTCAAAAGTGTTTTTAGTTGTCTGATGATCTCACCGGCTCTTTTCGTTTTCAACGGGATGATTTCCAGCCACCTCGAATAGTAGTCCTCCACAGCCAGGAATGTATGGTTTTTATATGCACCAATATCCATGCCTAAGCGTTGGAATGGATACGCTGGAACAGTTGACGGTATAAGTAGGCTCCTTTGGGTTGTTGTCCTGAAACATCTGGCAGACAGAGCATCTACCTACGAAGTCAGCAATCTCTGAAAACATTCGAGCCCAATACTTGATCGTGCGGATCCGGGCAACAGTTTTGTTAATACCCAAGTGGGCTAACGAATGAATTTGGCCAATCAACCTCCTCTTCAGCTGCTCAGGTACTTTAATTCGGGCATTATACATGTAGAAGATTGAACCATCCTTTTCAAACAGGTCGAGTCGCAAGTCATGATATATAATGTTAGGTTCATTATTTAGGGGAAAGCTCCTGTGAACTTGAAGTGGAATAGAGAAATAATCATTGCCAGTATAAGTCCCTACCTATCAAATCACATGGCATCAAACTCTCAACTGTATTCATCATCACTTCTGAAGACTACAGCCAAATGTGTTTGTGGACAAAAAGTATTTAGATGCAGTACTTATCAGTGACAAGACATTGTAGAAGTTCAATTGCTCCGTTCATAAAATGATTACGTACTGTTATTGCAGGGTTGGATTTTGCAATAATTTCCCATCTAACATTTTAGGTAGGTAGGTACTCTCAGGATGGAGGCCAATATGACCTTCTAAACCTCCCCTTCGTTTTAGCCCTTGCATTATGCTCACATGTATATTTCACATGTAATAAGGCTAATGAACAATTAACATGTTGAGCGCCACCTGCCCCAATCTGGGTCATAGGCGTTTTGGCTGGGGACCACCTGCACTAATCTGGGTCTTGGAAGAATGGATGGACTTGGGAGGGGAATGGAGTTCTTCTCCAGGTCCTGGGATTCGTCCATGATGTGAGACCTCATATTGTCGAAAACACATCCTACATCCATGGAGAAATGCGATATGGATCATACATTCCTCCGTGGTTTCTTCACACGGCCACAAAATGTATGTGAAAGAGGTAGAAGTAGATAACTTTGTTTACTTATAGATAGTAGTTGTGATTGCAGTTTGTAGAACTCCCTAGTCATTTGGTGTGTTAGGTACTAGTCAGGTTCCAAAACATAAGCTTCTTCAGTAAGACACATGCCCCAATTTGGGTCATGATGGCCCCCAGGTGACAAACTGCATCATGTTCCTCCCCCACAGGACACCTAACCCAAAATGGGACATGCGCCATTTTTGATCAAAATGAACCCAGAAATTCAACAAAACGTTACTAGGGTATCCAAATAGGTATTAGAATGGGGAAAGGTAAGATAATACGTGCTTGGTCCCTGGGGTGATTTTCACTTTTTTGGCGTGCTGTGTGCGCGAAGTGATTCGTTTTCTTTTTGCTAAAGGTGATAAACTAGGAGAAATTCATCGCCAGCTTGTTTCTGTTTATGGAGATGAGGTAAAGAACCGCAATAACGTAGCCAAATGGTGTAGGGAATTCAAAAACGGGAGAACCGATGTGCATGACGACAAAAGAAGTGGCCGTCCGTTTGTGGGGACTCAAAACACATCAACAGTTTGATTTGTCAGGGTCGCTGACGAAGAGTTGTAGACATTTATAAGCATTTTCCTGATCTCTCATATGGAACTGTGCAAAACATTATTTCAGAAACCCTTGGTTATCGCAAAACTCTATTTCAGGAGACACCACAGACGGACTTCCACTTCTTTTTTCGTCATGCACATCAGTTCTCCCATATTTGAATTCCCTACGCCATTTGGCTACGTTATTGCGGTTCATTACCTCATCTCCATAAACAGAAACCATCTCCTGGTTTATCACCTTTAGCAAAAAGAAAACTAATCACTTCGCGCACACCGCATCGGGTCGGCGAGGGGTACAAGGAAGCGCACATTTCAAAATGCTCTCAAAAACAAACTAACGGTCGCAGTTAAACGCCGGACCTCTTGTTTTGTTCAGAATGATCCCGCACATAACGCAGAGGTGCCACATTTGGAAACAAAAATTTTACTGCTGCGCAAAACGTTTTGTATTCTTACTTTGATCGTCCCTCGTAGGTGAGGTGAACTTACAGAAGGAAAATTTCTCAGCTGTGAATGTAGTGAGTCATCGATACACGCGAATCCAATGTCTAAATGAATCAAACAAATCTACAATCACTTTCAAGGTTTTCCGTTCTAACCGTTCTCCCTATCATGTGTTCAGGACGAAGATTCCGGCTTTGAATTTAAATAAACTCTCTATAACGAGGTGTACGATTTGTACCCCATTCAATTCCCTATCGGCATATCGTAAGTAGCTGTTGTTCCTGTGCGTGCGTCCTTGAACGTCGTTTCGTTCTTATGTCAGAAGTTCATGTGCGTCAGATTTTTCCGAAATCTCTTGTTTAGTTTTGTTTGCTGATTGTTAACCAATCGTGTTGTCTTTGACTGCTAGAAATTAGCTTTTTATACTCTTTCAAATCAACAACATAATCATTTGCTCTCAGCCAATGACATTTTTCAAAAGGTCGTCATTTAAAATGAGTTCTTCAGTATTGAGGATATTGACTTATCCTGAGAAGTTGACATTTTCTGACGAAAACTACTGTATTTACCTTGAAAAATTCTAATTGAAACTTCAATCTAATTATTCTATTCATCTATATTTTATTTTGTGCAAATCTACTACTGTTTCTATTCATTTCTCTTATTGAATGATTTCATCTAGAACAGCTTCTTCATTTGAAGGGCCATCTGAAAGAGACAATGATAACGATGAAACAGTGATTTTTTTTGTCTGAGGCAATCGGCCATTCTATCCTCGTTGTACTATTCATTTTTAATCTACCTGGAGTAATGATAAAATCATTGATATATCAATTTGGTCAGTGCGACCACTTGGTCTGACCATTTGATCAGATCAGCTCCGACACCACTGATGTCTATGACTGTCGGTGCTGTGTTTTGAGAAACCATGTTCGCCAAATCGTCTGGTCCAATCAAATTCTCTTAGTCAGTTAGAATCTACAACATAAAATTGCTCTGAATGGATGCAGTACCAGTGGTTTGCCAAACTCAAAAAACTGGTTCAGGGAGGCAGCACTGCATCTCCCTGTACGAGTTTTATAGCTAGTGCAGGATTTCAAGTTTATATACCCTCACATTTCCTCTACGGTGGGCCCAATAACATGACCTGCTGAGAACGTTAAATTGGTAGAAACGAGAAAAATTCCACTTGAACCCTTAGCAGGATGACTGTATGTCAAAGTACATACACTACTCGAGTAGGTATCGGTAATTCCAAAATCGCATGCGTGCAAGACATGATTTTGGGAGTTATTTATTAGCAAAGTTATTACAATCTCCGGGTTTCCACTTTGTACCATATATGGTACAAGCATATATGCTGATACTAATAATCTTCCAAGATGAAAAAAACAAAAAAACACAGGTTTAAACAACGAACGTTACCTCTTTGTCTCCTTCCATGGTGCCGGTAGTAACCGAAAATGGTGGACATGTATGATGTTGGTTACCAAATCACATGTGTGATAATGCTTCTCCCGCGCCATTCGATCTGGCTAGAAAAAACCCATATGGTAGGTACCTAATCCGAA
This sequence comes from Stenodema calcarata, assembly GCA_963920205.1. Classification (NCBI taxonomy): domain Eukaryota; kingdom Metazoa; phylum Arthropoda; class Insecta; order Hemiptera; family Miridae; genus Stenodema; species Stenodema calcarata. The sequence continues at coordinate 973,536 of OY986050.1, read as the reverse complement.
AATCGCATTTTTGGCGCCTGTGCGATGTTTGAATTACAGCGATGATTTAATGTTGCATAGATGCCGCCATCAATTGCTTCTTAAGTCGGGTTCACATGGAGCGGAAAGTGCGGTTTGCGTATTGCTCTGTGATTGGTCGAGGTCATGGAAGTACACTCCCAACCTTCGAAGCTGACCAATCACAGAGCGATACGCAATCCGGACTTTCTGCTTCAAGTGATCCAACCCGCCTTAAGATTGCCGAAGTAGTGAAAATCTTGCGATCACTTTTGGAAACGAACATTTTCCTCCTTTTGACTTCCACTTGGGATTATTCAGTAGCTATTCTCGTATCAATCAATCACCAGTACACTGGTACTCTCACAGCCGAGCCATATTGAATTTTACATGGCCCTTGGCGATAAGTTATAACCTAATTCTCCCTGTTCTTGCCCCTGCTACCATTCACCGATACCTACATAAAGTAGAAACTCTTTCGAGGCGGCTGACAAAATAAAAAATGAATTGTCGACGTCTTGTTGCCTTTACAAACTGAGTAGACAAACCCTCCCCTTCGTGTTTCAGACTAAAGTATCAACATCCCGCTCCAGTTCCATGCAGAGTTTCGATGACGCTCTGAGGGAGACTGACGGCCGAAATGTAACGTCACCAGTCACCGCACCCACCATCAAGGAAGATGCCCCTCTATAAACTTATTTTTCACACATTCTGCCACCCACCAAATTGGTCATTTTTCTCTCTCCTCTCATGTAAATCGATATCATATTTCCACTGTTATACGAAACTACTGCCTTGTGAAAATCTACTTTTGCTTCCTTGGGAACCCTTGTTTTCCATTCGATCGATAATGATATCCTGTTGAAAACTCGTACTGGGGACAGAAATTTGTATGTGGCTTTGGATCCTCAAAAATTAACCTGGTGCAACAAATCCATCCTATAAAATTACAGTAGTTAGGCCTCGTGAAATTTAAACTTTACCGTTAATAAATACCTCATTCCGGTTTACACAACTTCTTCACTTTACTGCTTCATCCTCATTGATTTTCAGTTCGTTTACAGATTATTTACGTGAACAATCAAGTTCTAGTGGTATTTTATGCTACATTTTCCACATTTCATAAGCTTGTTTCAGTTCTCTACCACTCAATTCTACACGTGTTTATTTACTTTTTGCGCTTTAGATCTAATTGTTCCACTTGATATTTATAAAATGTAAGTGTTGAAAGGCTTCTAATAAATCTTCGTGCCTGCGTATTTCGAACTGTCAATTCTTTTCAAGCCCTTTTGGTGTAGAACTTTGGTAAGTAACAGTCGGTGTGGTTATTCATTTGAGCCAGTTTATTTATATCGACCTGTCTGTTATCATACTTATAATTTGGCGTTATTACATTTGAAACCATAGTCTTTAATGTTGAAGAGATGTTTATCATAAAATTTGAAAAGTGTAATATTTAAATGTGCACTGTAATATTATATATTTTGGTGTATAAGTGTTATTTTATCTACTGCTGCAATATACTATGATTATAGTACACTAATGATCGAGTTTCATTGATCTTCACCCCACCCCCCATTACAGTTCAATATTGACTCGACATATTTACCGAAAAATTGGTCTTGTGTGTAAATGTCTCTCTCTACACGAGTCTCATTAGAATTCGCCGTCTTGTGACGATGCAGTCATTTCCCACCGCCCAGTACGTCACCAATCAACAGTACAAATCAAACTACCAACGCGATCTATGGCCGCTAAACGAAACTCTCCCCTCGTGAGATTTTTGAAGCCGTTGGAGTCTTTTGCAGACATAAGCACAGCGCACGGTATCAGATATGTGTTGCACCGTAATTTTGGATTGAAAGAAAGGTTACGTCTCATTTTAATTGGTTTACCCGATGTTACATGGTCTAGTCCAATCAAACGGTAGTTTGAAGTGGAAAGTTTTGATGTAGGTAATTATTTTTATTGGCTCATTCTATGTTTTTTGGGGTGCTGAACACGAATCTGAAGTTGTCCAACAAAACTTTGCTCGGCAAATATGAGAAATCATCAAATACTCTCTAAAAATCATGCTTTTTAGTGGTTTTCAGCTTATAACTTGCAAATAAAGTTATTTATGAAAAAAGTGTTCATGTAGTAACATAAAGAGGAGAAAATTTCCTATAATTTATGTCTCATAACATTTTATCGTACGTCGTATGGTTTTCACGCAAAAGAGTCCTGAAATAATATTATGAAAGAAATCAGTAATTTTTGTAACAAAAAAAAAAAAAAATAAAAATGAATGAATCGATGCAATTTAGCAAAAAAATAGCAGACGAGATCATTCGTTTATATTTTTTATTTTATGTAGGTTAACATTATTTTATAGATTAATAAAAGAGGCAAATTTCAGTAAGTACAGTGTTTATGACTTAATACGAGCCCTCTTAAACACCGGGTTAAAGGATTTCAGCAGGGCAGCATTTGAGTTTTTCTAGGTCTGAAACAAAAATCGACAAATTGACTTAGGTTAATCGACTTAGGTTAATTGCAAAATATTCAACTACTTATTAAATAGATATGAAAAATATCAATTTATAAGTACCTATCTATTTACTTGTACGAACCTGTGGCGATTCTTCTTGTTATAATTTAGTATTTTCACATGGTTTACTAGCCTAATATCCCACTTGATTTAATCAACGTGCCTGTTTTCCAGATTGTTTTGGGTTGTGATGGTACTAAGTAATGCCACCTTCGCCAGTTACATTGGGTACCATTTGTGGCTCAAGTTCGCCACTGCTCCAATTCACAACGTTATAGCTAATATCCACTACCCTCTGGCTAACTTAATTTTTCCTGCAGTTACGCTGTGTCCAGTCAACCGAATTAATCGTACCAGAGGGTTCGAAATACTGAGCAGGTATCACTATTTGATGTCTTGAGCAGTTATCTATACCCTGGTTCGAACAGATATTTATAAAAGATGTATGTTATCACAATGATGCAAGTAAAAACTGGTAATCTCAAGCTTTGCGCTGTGCTCAAAAAACGTGAAACATGAGGTCTGTTATTGGTTTTTCCTTATATCTTCTAAACGTGAAAGAGCATTAAAGCCCCCTCCCCCCCCCACTACAAATAAAATGGCCCTGCGAACCACCTGCTGAATTTTCACATTTTTCAGGCCATTTTGAAGAAGTTGGTTTGTGATTTTGAGATGCAGGTGTTGATGATCAAAAACGAATGATCAGCGAAGAAAGGTTTGCATTCAGTGGAAGCGTCCGTGTCTGGATGCTCACCACAACCCACCAAGGACGACTGTGATGTATACGTCACAGCAAACAAGTTCTGACAAAACCCAATTCCTGTCGCCACAGGTCGATGTTTCTGTCGATGTTCCCCCTTGCAGGGGAGTCTGCTTTGTCAGTTCATTGTGTAATCTTGTCGAGGAAAGGTGAAATGATATTTGAAAGTTTCATATTGGTATATTGGAATCGCCCAAAGAAAAAAATTTGTTAACCCCATGTCAAAATTTGTTGGTTTGCGTTTCAAGATACCTACGTAGATCCAGAAAATCGAATTAAAAAAAAATCCGTCCGTCCGCCGTACACCGTTCGCGGCACTTTGCCCAGTTAGCTTTGAGCTAAAATTTCGAATTTTTGTTACGGGTTCCGACCAACCCCACAATGATCTTCAAAACTTTTCATAACCCTAGGTCAAGGGGAAGGTGTTCAAAACGAATTTTGAAAATTTCATACCTCGAAAAATTCCCATCAAACGGTAGGTATGTTTTTTATTTCATATTTAGATAGTTTATTTCCTAGAATTTTGCAAGACCATCCACAGCTTTGTACGACCAGCCGTTCGTTCACAATGGCGGCTCAAAGTTGGAGCAGATCGAAAATCGTCAGCGTGAGATTGACTCGTAAGGCAGCCTGTCGGGTCCATTTTCAAACTGTTTTCCGATGGACCCAAATCATTGGCAAGTGGAATATTGTTTGCTTATTTTCTTCTCAAATCGTTGTATCCTTCCAATATCATTCTCTCAGATAGTTGAGATGGTAATGTGGATGGTTTAATCGAATTAAAAATTAATTCTGATAAGTGTGGATGGAATGGAAAGGACGGTGTGACAAATACGTCACACTCGTCCTTCCCCAATTCATTTTTTTCTTATTTCATTAGATTATTTTGCCGCAAATCGGAATTTTCATTAATATTCTTCTTTTTCCGAAGTAACGGACAATTTATTCACAAGCTTGAACCTTTTGAAGCATTTGAAAGAAAGGGGGTATTCAGGCACTGGAACCATTCGAAAAACTGCAAATTCTTGACACAACGGTTCATTATCTTCTTTGTACAGATCACCCTTCTGTCTAGATCACGAGGTCCTAGATGTCTAGGTCCTATATAGAACTCTTGACGTGAGAAGTTTTTTGTTAGTACCTCCTGTATAATTTCCAAAAAGTAATCGGCTGGTTTTGATGGCAAACGCCTCATTTGTTCAGTGAGGGTGAGGGGCAGTTCAACAATAAAACTCTGCAAATTCTTGACACAACGGTTTATTATCTTCTTTGTACAGATCAAATTTCTTCGTAGATCACACTGATCTGCATCCAATATCCGGAATTGGAGGAATGGGCCAACAAATGGTTTAAATTATATTATTGTCCAGGCTCGGCGGGAACTTTGTTCCTATTTGGATAATAAAAGAGTTTATATATTTAAGTTATGTACCCACTTCGTCCCGTCCCCATACATAACAATGTACTGCTGATTCAGCAACCCAATAACGTATATAAGCGGGCGCCCTCAGTCTTGCCCACTCTTCACGCCCGTCAACATCCGTGTCCGTGCAGTAACCTTATTCCGTGTGTGTAAATTGAAATAAACGTTTTTTGAAAACTCTAACTCTGTCTCCGATCTTCTTTCTGGCGCAGTCAAGTGAGAACGTTGAAATTTTTCTCCGAAAAATTCGCTGAAAATATCAACGCGAACCTACGTACAAGTGTTCAACCTCAAAAACAGTGTCAACAAGTGTCAAGTGAATTTGGGATTTACCACAAGGCTGACTCCTTACGATGAGGATCTCCTTCACATTGTAAGTACCTGCACGGCATTTTCAAGATTCTTCACAATACACACACCGGATTTTATCTTCCCATTTTGAGTCACCACTTGTTAACAAGTCAAGCACTCCTGAGTTACCACTTGTAAATCAAGTCAAGCACTCCAGAGTTACCACTTGCCCAAGCAAGTCAAGCACTCTAAAGTCAGCACTCCACGAAGCCAGCACTTTTCTAAATAAACCCCTAATAAAAGTCGGACTCTACGTAGTCAGTACTTTCAAGTCAGTACTTTATTAAGTCAGACTTTCATTTCCCTCGTACGAAGACAACACGGAACTCCGTACGTCCTTTTAAATATCTTCAAGTTCACCTCTTCCAATCTCCCTGCTACCTTCGGACGAGTGGATTCTGCGAACGCATATCGCGGCCCATCCGGTCTGAAGCCACTATCTTTTCTCCCAAGGACATCCTTCGACCACCTACACATCTCTTCTTTTCTCCCAAGGACGCGGAACTTCGTCCATCCCTCTAAGAAAATAAACACTCTCATCTTTTTACTACCTCAGACGAACCCTGCGAACGCATATCGCAGTCCCCTCGGTCTGAAGCCCCTGTCAGCGAATTCCTAGAAGGACACCTACAGGACATCCTACACCTACACGTAGTACTAAGTAGTTTTTAAGACTATTATTTTTCTCTCTTCCTTTTATTACTTGTATTTGTATTTGTAATTGTTTACACCCACATTATTTTTCTCTCTTCCTTTTATTGTTTGTATTTGTATTTGTAATTTACACCCACACGTAGGCCCAACCAGAAACCAAAATTCCTAAAGAATTCAAAAAATACGTGACTGACAGAATCAAGAGGTTAGGAACATCTGACCATATCTCAACCGATTCTCGACGTCCACGACACCTTCCTGATCCAATAGAAACCCCTCAATTCACAATGGCTACAGGCAATGCACAACACGTAATAGAATCCCCCGAAATACATATCAATAGACTCAATCAGACTGTCGAAACCGCCCATCAGGTGATTGCAGACCAATCTAATCAAATGGCTAGGCAGGAAGCCAAAATTAATGAACTCACCGCCGCAGTAGAATTAATGCGGCTAGGTAATCGTAGCAATCAAGGTGGCGACCAGTACGATCCACAAGCACCTACCAACGGTAACATTCCGGTCCTACGAAGAGAGCACTTAGAATTGATCCCCATTTTCTCAGGAAATCCCGAAACCTTGAATGATTTCCTCCAAATCACTCAGAAATTGTACAATAGGTTTTTCAACACCTCCGATTTAAATGACTTCCAGAATACAATGTTATTATCGAGCGTCAAAGCCAAAATTCATCCCCCAGCCTCCAATTCGCTCCTCTCACGTAACCTTAATACATACCAGCAGATACGAGACGCTTTAATAGACGCCTACTCTGACAAACGGGACATCTTTACCCTAAACATAGAACTGACGAGGTTACGACAAGGCGATCAGGAAGACCCATTTAAATTCCATACTAAGGTCCGTGACTTACTTGACAAAATCCTTGCCCACCTTAACACTCACGACCCTCATAACGCCCTCTCTCTAGGAAATCATTACGAAATGTTGGCGCTAAGGTGTTTCTTGCTACACGTGAAGGAACCACTCAGGAGTATCTTGCGAACCCGCCAGCCGACTTCACTAAACGTAGCTCTGGGGTGGATGACAAACGATTACCAGCTACTTACCCAAGCAAACTCCCGACCCAGGCAAAACTTAGGCCCGTCAAGAAACCCTCCGAATCCTCAGTATCGACCTCCTCAAAATTATTCTTTTCCCCGTCCATCATTTAACCCTTCTCCACACCAACAACACCCACCTCAATTCAAAAATCCGCCTTATCAACCTCAGGCCAGGAATCCGTTTTATCAGCCAAGGAACAACCCTGTACAACCCCCGCGCTTTACCGCAGCTCCTAACCAACCGCAACCGCCCCAAAGATTTGGACCCCCCAAGCCCCATCAACGAACCTTCCCGAAACAAAATAATCCTCAGCAAAATAGAAACTGGGAAGCCATGTCGTGGCAAACGAACAACCCTAACATGCACAACTCCTGAAGACCACACCCCTACTTACGACACATCCACCAATGACGAATACCAACCACCACCTTATGATGAATACCCCACGGAAACCGTAACGACCCCATTTTGCAATACCCCGATTTTTCTAAACCCTTTCGACTCACCACCGACGCCAGCAATTTTGCGTTAGGCTCAGTACTTAGTCAGGTCACCGACAATTCTGACCTGCCAATAGCCTATGCGAGTCGTACTCTTAACGAGTCAGAACAAAAATACTCTCTAATCGAAAAGGAGTTACTCGCAATTGTATGGGCCGTGGGCTATTTCCGCCCATACCTGTTTGGTCGCAGATTTACCATCTTCTCGGACCATCGCCCACTGCAATGGCTATTTTCGCACAAAGATCCCAGTTCACGACTGTTCGCTTGGAAAACGAAATTACAAGCGTACGATTTCGAAATCATATACAAAAAGGGTTCTTTAAACACGAATGCTGACGCCCTCTCACGAATCAAAATTGACGATAGTCCTAATCTGCATACGTTAGAAAAAGATCTCTCCCTACTGCTTGATCAACAATTAGAACTCAGCCCTAACATGCTACGCGACATAGACTCTACATCGGTTATCGCAAACGTGGATGATGGGGAGGAAAACGCAAACAACTCGCTCACTGACGATGACTGTTCCTCACAACTCACTGTCCACTCAAACCTCCTGGGAAACACAGTAACCACAATCCCCATTCGTGACCAGCCCATAAACTTTTCCACCAACCAAATTATCCTCACGGTAGTACCACATCCCGTTCCGGACGTAGTCAAGATCACCACCTTGTTCAAAAATAAAATTCGAATGAACGTAAAACTGAACGACACAACATTTGAGGAGGATTTAGTCAAGTTCATCAAAGAATTTATCCATCCCAAAGTAAAATACGGAATCTACTTTGAAACAAACGTGTACGAAAAATTTGTCAAGGTCATCACCTCCAACTTTACATGTAAAGTTGGAGGTGATGACCTTGACAAATTTTTATTTATTTAATTTTTATGTATACTCCAAAATGAGCATCACCAAATACTCGAAACGATTAATAGATGTCCAAACTGAATCCGAACAGATTAATCTGGTTTCCAAATATCATGGAGGAGTCACTAATCATCGTGGGATCGATGAAACGTATGAAAAACTAAAGAGGGAGTATTATTGGCCTAACCTTAAAATCAGCATACAGAAATTCATTATCAATTGCGAAATATGTTTACAATGCAAATACGAACGATCGCCACTCAAGATCAAATACAACCTTACCCCTACCGCTTCGCGTCCCCTTGAAACCTTACACATAGATAAATTCACCATCGAAAATTCTAAATTTCTAACAATAATTGATACCTTCTCGAAATACGCTCAAGCGTATCCTATCGCCTCTTCCACCGGAATCGAAATAGTCAACGGTCTAATGAAATTCTTTTCACACCACGGAATCCCCACCAAGATTGTTTCGGATAACGGAACTGAATTCCAAAATTCTCTGGTTAAGGAGTTAATGGCCCTTCACAAAATTGAGCTCCACTATATATCGTCCCAACATCCAGAATCCAATGGCGTAATAGAACGGTTCCATTCCACCCTAATCGAACATGTCAGACTGCTTAACAACCAAAACGAATTTAAAACAACCAGTACACGAAATAAAGTAAATTATGCAATTATTGCATACAATAGTTCCATTCACTCAACCTCCAAATTAACTCCATTCGAAATCTTATACGGCCATATCAATAACCGCTCTTTATTAGAATTAGATCTGGAGAAATCACTAGCGAACGATTACCTGAACAAACACAAGGAAAAGGTAAAAGCTCTTTACGAACATCTTTCTGAGAAATTCCAAAATCAGAAAGAAACCATTATAGAATCAAAAAATGCAAACAGAATTGATCCTCCCGAAATTCCGAATGAAGTCTTTATCAAAAACGTCCAACGCCAAAGTAAAACCAAACCGAAATTCAACAAGGAAGAAGTTACAGACATTGATCCAATCACGAAAACGATTCAAATCCTCCCTCGACACCACAACACTAAAATAAAAGCTCATCTGACTAACGTCAAACCTCCAAGGAAATTCTATGAAACCAAGGTCCAGAATGCATGGAACTCAGAATTGTCACCGTCCGAGACCCTAGCTCACAAATTTGGATTAAAAATCACTAGAGGAAACCTAATGAGTTTAAAACCCGGCGTTTGGGTTGATGACATGATTGTCAACTTCTACATGGAACTTATTGACGAACGAAATCGCAACTCCAAATCGTTGCCCTCAACTTTCTGTTTCAATTCCTTCCTTTACCCCATGTTATCGGCCGAAGGTTACAATAGAGTTAGAAATTTCACTCGTAGATCCGACATTTTTTCCAAAGAACTCATCGTAATTCCTATCTTCCATACGAATCATTGGAGTCTAGTAATAGTGGATACTAAACTAAAACAAATTTCATACTTCGATTCTCTCTCGGAAACACGAATTAGGAACAACACCGGGCACAAAGACGCAATTATAATCCTCGAGAATATACAATCGTATCTAGCATACGAATACCTGGAGAAAAAGGGAACCCTGTTAGATTCCGAAAACTGGTCCACGATCCACATGCGAACTGTTCCCCAGCAATCAAATTCGGACGATTGTGGCATTTTCATGTGTCAATATGCGAAACTACTAACCAGTAGACGACCCCTATCATTTTCCCAGTCTGACATCCCCCACCTCAGAGAACAAATGTGCTCTGAAATTTTGAAATCGTCTCTATTCTGATTAATCATCTCTATTCTGATTGATTCTGATTGTTCCAGAATCTCATTTCTGCTCTCGTCTTCAACGGGATTAGAAATAGTCACTGCAAACCTAGGACTCCTGCCCGTACTTCTTCGACCTGCCAAAATAGTCGAGGGCTACCACACCATTACTCACTGTTACGACCTCAACAACCTGACGGACAGAATCGACTTCCTTCACGCACAATATGATCAAATTTTCACCTCTATCATCCGCTCTCAATCGACTTACTTAGAACGGACGGATATGTTCATTTCAACCATAAACCATACTTTTGAAATAATTAACACCAAAATGCAGAACTTCAAACTCAAACAAACTCGACCAAATAGAACGAAACGGGGCCTGATCAATGGACTAGGATCACTAGTAAAATTCATAACTGGGAACCTCGATGCCAAGGATGGTGACCGATACGACAATATAATCAATCACCTACAGAGGAATCAGGAAAATCTACAAACACAATTAGAATCTCAGTATTCAATTAACCAGGCCTTTGCTCAAAATTTCAATCATACAATGGAAATCATTAATCATAACAATCAACAAATTGCAAAAGAGTTGGGTAACCTTCAAGGAATGTTAGTAGGAGAAACAACCCACATTCGCGCAACCAATGATTTTTTAGAACACCTCCAAATTTCCCTGAACCTTTTGCTCTCCCTCATACAGGACATTGAGACTTCCCTTACATTTTGCGAGTTAGGTAAACTTCACCCGAGCATCTTAATCAACTCTGAATTATTATTAAAAGAACTGGACCGACTCACCGAATTCTATGGACCTAGATTCCTCAACCACTCGGGTAAAGATTTGTTCGAAATAAAATCACATATTAAAGTCCAATGCATTGTAGGGACTGACGAAATTGTTTATTTCTTGGATGTCCCCATTGTCGACCCCAGGAACTTTGACTTATACTATCTCGAATCCTTACCTGCGGGATTAAATTCGGAGTATGTAACGATTGTCCCCTCTGTCCGTTATCTCCTCAAATCACAAACTGAAGTCTTACCATTACGAGACGTCTGCCCCTCAGGCTCCTCATGCTACCTCTGCCCCGGTCACTCGATCATTGGAACAAGCTCGAACTGCGAAATCGACTTTTTAATGACGAGTTCGACCCAGCTCTGTGAATATACCAAATTGGAGATTCCCTCGAACTACGTTTCGCTTCTACAACGAATTAACCAATACCTCCTCGTGTTCCCCCACGACGATGTGATTAGCATCACCTCTGAATTTGGGAGAGAATTGCGGAATCTGCAAGGGATCTATTTAGTTAGGCCTAGCAAAAATCTGGTTTCTTACCACAACCAGACTCTTTTCGCGGCTCATAGGAGTATCACTGGCACGCCCCTGTTAGTACGGAATGTTCACATCGCGATCAACCCCCAGAAAGCCCTGACTCACTCTGTACACCTTAGGAACCTCGATTTGTCGTCTGTAAATTTGGAACATTCTCGGCCTATTAAGCGCTTCACGCTCACCGAACTGGCCACCCCTAGTTTTTGGTCTGTACTGTTGTATGTCATACTCATTCTATTTTTCTTAACCCTTGTTATTCAGTATAAGAAACATAAACGAACGATGACCGTCAATCACGGATCGTGAATAACTTTTCTACTCACTTGACCTTTTGTAAACATTTTGTTGTATTCCGTATTATTTTGCTTTCTTGTGAGGTGTCTCTACCTGATTGTATTCTTGTCTTTTTGTATTTTTGTATTTTGTTTGTATTTTGTATAATGTTTTGTATTTTTTGTATTTCTGTGGTTTTTCTCCTTTCTCTCGTTGTATTCGTATTTTTTTTTTGTACCTACGCTACACGGACATTACTATTGTATCTGTTTTGTGACCTATTGTTGTCTGTTGTTGACCCTGTTTTGAAAATTTTTGTCCCCAAAATTTTATCTTAGGGGGGAGGAGTTATGTACCCACTTCGTCCCGTCCCCATACATAACAATGTACTGCTGATTCAGCAACCCAATAACGTATATAAGCGGGCGCCCTCAGCACCTCGCTAGTCAGTCTTGCCCACTCTTCACGCCCGTCAACATCCGTGTCCGTGCAGTAACCTTATTCCGTGTGTGTAAATTGAAATAAACGTTTTTTAAAAACTCTAACTCGGTCTCCGATCTTCTTTCTTTTATAAATATGCGTAACTAGCCCAGGCATGGCCTATAAATTATTTAGGTGCACATATAAATGATGAAACATTCATTTTGCGCAATACTCGCCTGTGAAGGAGATCGTCGAGGACCGCCTTGTGGGCTTGTCACCAGCCCCTGGTGCAAAATTGAATGAAAATTATTACCTAATCTATAGAACAAATTATAATTGAATACCTATTATTATTTATCAATGGATAAATGAATTGGAGTTGTGGGTCGGATAAAAAGGCGGGAGAGGTTGAGGGGGGAGGGTGTGGAGAAGATTGATGAAAGGGGGCGGGGGTTGTCTCCACCCCATGGCCACAACTACTTAAATAAAATTGTGGGTGAAAGAGAGGAAAGCAGGTAAATGTAGGTGGTTGATGAAGCGAAGGGAGGGGGAGGGGGGTTGTATGTAATCCCCCCCCCCCATCACCCGTACATACTCGTAAATCCAAATTGTGGGTGAACGTTGAGGGGGAGGGAAAGAGGAGAGCGAGCAGATGGGGGGTTGTTTTCTCCCCCTACCTCCCACCCACCCGTACATCAAATTTATATTAGCCGGCCATACACGTACGTTCTTTCATCTCCAAAATAGCGGCACGTGGAAACATGGCAGGAAAGAACGGGAAGGGAAAGCGCGGCGACACAGTGTTTCCCTTGCTAAATCGTGTCACGCGGTAACGGGAGAGGATTCGCGAGGGGAAAGATGGTTCGCAAATGGTGGCCATACACACACGTTCTTTATTTTTTGAGTGATTTGCGCGGCAGGTTATTTTATAAGGGAAAACGTTCGTGTGTGGGTTAAAACCTCCGAAAATCGTGTCGTGTGGAATGGCGCGCTCTCACTTTAGAAATTTCAATTTGGTGTATCATTTCAATTGGGACAATCAAATGTGATAGGTATAGCTGCATCAATAATAGCAAAATTTGCTATTATTGATGCAGCTATACCTATCACATTATATATTTAATATAGCGATGATAATAAACAATATAGTATAATCAACTAATGCGGAACTCTGACAGACGGGCATAGCCCACAGTCATTCCATGTATTTATTATTTATTTTTTGTTGTTTTTCGAATTTCAAATACATGTAAGTTACCACAGCCAATCGTCGACAAGACAAAGGACCTCATTCATCCACACCGGATGCGATAACGCCGCCACTTGAAGTCGCTGCGGATTCAGCAGAATCCACATCACAGACTCCCATTGTTGTCATTTTCCTAAAAGATGAATCAGCTAACTCCCACTCATCAACTCCCGTATAAAAAGACTCTGTGCCCAGTACTCGCTCTCTTTTCTGTTCCCGAGCTCTGTCGCGTCGCAACGTTTTGTTCATTGAGAATAAATTGTTTTTTAAAAAGTTAACTGTGTGTTCGCGAGTTATTTTTGGCGCAGTCGGTAGGACGTGTCACGAAAATTGCTTTCGGAATTATTTTAATAATTTAAAGACGCGTCCGAACTAAATTCGAATTTGAACGCGAATTCGAATTAAAACGACCCGCGACAAACCGTTACAACGGCCGGCAGAGACCACAGAAAAGCAGCCAAGGAACTGTATCCGTCGAGAAGGAGATCGTCTCAACCTGTGCGGAATGAACACCTGTAAGTAACAGACGTTATTTATTAACTAACGACCACCGTTCCCGCAGCGACGATAGCCTTTCGGATCTCCCAAACAGTGTCCTTGTAGATTCGAGTCACCAACCTCTTGAAAATTCAGTTCAAAATATGACTCACCAAGCTCAACTCTTAGCCCTCACGCCAACACAGCTACAAGAGCTGATAAACGCTGTCAGGCCCCCAATCCCGGCACGCCCTCAACCTAAACCTGACAAATCAGACTTTAGCGGGATACCGGAATTCAATGGAGAACCTGAACTACTGTCCCAATTTATTGAACGAAGTGAAGAGCTGATAGACCACTTCTATGACGAAGATGATCCCAATAGCTATCACAATAAAGTAATATTGAATAATATTAGGGCAAAAATAAGAGGTAAAGCAGCTGTAGGTATCTACAACAATCCCATTAGTAGTTGGCCAGAAATCAAATTGGCCCTGCTAGCTAATTTCAGCGATAAAAGAGACATAGAGCATCTCATACTGGAGTTAGGGAAAATGCGCCAGGGAATGAACGAAACCCCGTTCGAGTTCCACGCCCGCGTACACAAAACCTTCACAATATTAATATCAAAATTGAAGAATTCCACTGAAGAATACACCCACACCACGTTCAAGCTCATGGAAAGGACAGCCCTACGAGGGTTCCTTATGGGACTCCATGAAGACATAGGTCGGTTATTGATAACCAAAGGACCAAAAACTCTGAACGAAGCGATCGAAATACTCACAAACGAGTACCAATTTCCGACATTACGGAAGAAATACTTAGAAAGGAAATTGCCTCAATCCTCACAAGGACCATCAACGTCCGGATCGAAGCCACCTTTCGTACAAAAACCCTTCTTCCAAAAGAAACCTCAACCACCACAATATAATAGACCACAGCAACATCCACAACAACATCCAATACCCCCGAGGAAACCATATCTCCCCTTACGAGATTCCCTCAGACCCACACAACAAAGACAAGACCCCCCATTCATTCCTCATCACCTACGAACAAAGGAAACGATGAGTTACCAGACGACATTAAACCATGAATTAGCGGAACTGGAGGAACCCGAACACGAACAAGAACAAGATCAAGAACAAGAACAGGATTTTTTAGAAGAAGCCGAGGAGGATCCCGATTCAACCTAATGCACCTCGAAAAACCATCAACAAATCTCCCCTACAAGTTTTAATCGATACCGGAAGTTCTAATAGTTTTGTAACGACAAAAGTGGCCCACAAAAAATTTAGGAAATTGATGAAAAAGGATGCATTTTTAGTTACTACTTCACATGGACACACTTCAGGGACACACAGTATCATGTTACCTAATATTATGCTTAATCCAAAATCAACTAACCCGCATGTTAAATGTAAGTTCTATGTATTTGACTTTCATACAAATTTCGACTTGTTGTTGGGACTTGATAATCTGCAATTATTAGAGGCCACCCTAAAATTGAAAAACAACACGATTAGTATACAAAATGAAGAAATACCCCTGGAATTTTACAAAATACCACAAAAACCGAAGACCGAACAATACACGATTCCCCCTAGATCAGGGAAACAAATCCAAATCCACCTCACAAACATAAAACAAGGAACAGCCATCATAAACCACAAAAACTCTGCAAATTCTTGACACAACGGTTTATTATCTTCCTTGTGCAGATCACCCTTCTGTCTATACCAGACTGTATTGCAAATCGGCACCATACCATATTCTCACCGTACTCATACCATACCATACGAATTTCTTTCCTATCATACCATACTGTATTATACCAAATCATACATACAATAATATACCATACCATACTCATACCATGTCATACAAACCGAGTGAATAATGAAATGTCATCCATTTCAGACCTATATTTAAAATTTCAAGTATCTAGCTCATCATCAACATTTAATTTGTTTAAACAAATAGGTATTATTTAAACAATTTTACAGACAAGAAACCGAGTGAATATTGCATTGTTATCCAGTTCTAACCTATTTTTAAAATTTCAAGTCAATAGCTCATCATCAAAATTTAATTTGTATTATTACAAAAAGGTATTATTTAAACAATTTTACAGATGAGAAACCGAGTAAATATTGCAATGTGGTCTATCCCCGACTCACGGTTAAAATTTCTAGACTGTAGTTTACCGGGAAGATGAAAAAAGGTAGTTTTATTCTGGGCGTCTGGTGGTTGGGTCACATAACGGCCGTTTTCGGCGCGAAAGTTTAGTGTTTTTCCTAAACCTTTGCGCGCTCACTGTGAACGAAAAGCTGGTCGCACAAAAATCCAATTGGTCTTAAAAGATTCGTAATTTTTCAGGTCATTCAAAAGTGAACTAAACATTACACGGTTCAGTTAAATATTTGGAGATATGACATTGTCGAAATTTTAAATTTCGTTTTGAACCCCTTCCCCTTGACCTAGGGTTATGAAAAGTTTCGAGGATCATTGTGGGGCTGGTCCAAACCCAGAAACCAAATTTCGTAATTTTAGCTCAACGCTAACTGGGCAAAACGGCGTGGACGGCGGACGGCGTACGGCGTACGGGGGACGGCGTACGGCGTACGGTGTACGGCGTACGGCGGACGGACGGATTTTTTTTTATTCGATTTTCTGAATCTACGTGTCTTGAAACGTAAACCAACAAATTTTGAGGGGGGGGTTAAAAAATTTTTTTCTTTGGGCGATTCCAATGGTTCATTATCGAAGATAATAAACCAAAAAGTAGGACCCTTCGAAATCCCAAATTGCCTAGTTTCTGTAGACAATCACATCGCAAGATGCATCGCCAAAAATCACGCAGAAACACCTAAAACCTTGAATGTAAAAGCATTAGACTCAGCCGAATTAGTCACTGACGAATTATTTCTCGATACCCCTGAACCACGTAAGAAAAAGAAATTAGTCAACATCAACAATATTAACCTAAAGTTAAAGGCGAAAAAAATCACCCCCAATATGAGACTTGACCATTTGAACACAGAAGAAAACAACGGTTCATTATCTTCTTTGTACAGATCACCCTTCTGTCTAGATCACTAGGTCTAAATGTCTAGATCCTAAATGTTAGATTAATTATTGTTATCAATTATCACTAATTATTAACAATTTTATCAAGTACCTAGTGAAAATTATTATAATTTATTGTTAGGTATTAATAATTCGTATTTATTATTAATAACAATTATTATTAATTATGATTAATTAATACGATATAATTCTGGGGTTTTTAATACTACGTCGGTAATAATTTTTCTATAAAAGAAGTACCTACCTACCAACAAACATTCGAAATTACCTTCATTTCCGTAGCACGAAACGCACCTCAGAACAACAAACTCGACATCACTTAAGCCATATGATGTTCCAAAGAGCTTGTTAGTATGAAAATGGACCTGTATTTCAACAGTTTGAGTCACGATCGTGTTGTGAGGCACAATCTTTCAGCCGTCATTGTGAACGAACGGCTGGTCGTACAAAGCTGCGGATGGTCTTAAAAAATTCTACGGAACAAACTCTATCTAAATATGAAATAAAAAACATACCGTTCTGTATGAATTTTTCGAGATATGAAATTTTCAAAATTTCAAAATTCGTTTTGAACCCCTTCCCCTTGACCTAGGGTTATGAAAAGTTTCGAGGACCATTGTGGGGTTGGTCGAAACCCATAAAAAAAATTTCGTAATTTTAACTCAACGCTAACTGGGCAAAGTGGCGCGGACGGCGTACGGCGGACGGCGTACGGCGGACGGACGGATTTTTTTTTATTCGATTTTCTGAATCTACGTATCTTGAAACGTAAACCAACAAATTTTGAGGGGGGGTTAAAAAATTTTTTTCTTTGGGCGATTCCAATGGTTCATTATCGAAGATAATAAACCAAAACAGAACTACAAAAACTCCTTTCACAATACTCAGACATATTTTATGACCCTGACGAACCCTTGACAACGACTAATCTCACCAAACATGAAATACACACGACGGACGAAATACCCGTGTACAGGGTGGGTCACGGGAATAGGGCCAATAACAAAAAGGCATAAATATGGATATTTTAGGAGTAAAATAATTTTATTTACATTGTTTGGTTGAGAAATATCTGCAATTTCAAGTTTTAAAAATTACATCGCGCATATGGTGTCCATCTTGTTCATAGCATGAAGCAAGTCGATCCATGAAGTTATCGTGAACGCGCTGCAACAATGGTTCATCAATTGATGCGATGTTTTCTCTTATTGCATTCTTAAGTTCGTCCAAAGTTCGTGGTTTTGACTCATAAACTCGTGACTTGAGGTACCCCCAGAGGAAAGAGTCACACACTGTCAAGTCAGGTGACCTTGGAGGCCACAGCACATCCCCAAAACGTGATACGAGGCGGCCAGGAAACATTTCGCGTAAGACGTTCATTGTAACAGTGGCAGTGTGAGGTGGTGCCCCATCTTGTTGAAACCAAATATCCAAATGATTGACAAGTGCCCTTCTTCTGCGCAGCTCGGGTCCCAACGTTCAATGTTGAAGCGTTGTCTGATTGCACGCTGCGCCGCCACGACTGATTCATTGCTCCTCACAAATTCGTCGTATGCAAACACGCGGTGAACAACACCCCACTGCTCCATAGTGGTAACGTAGTATAGTAGGGTTTTCTGTGGTGGTAACTAAATGGCATGACCTGACGGTTCGAATGAGCTCTCCTCGCCCTCCCTACTCCTTTCCTGTTCGGAGAAAACCCCGCCTACTTTTGGCCCTATTCCCGTGACCCACCCTGTACTCCAAATCTTATCGATACCCCGAAATTTATAAAACCGAGGTAAAAAACCAAATTCAGAAAATGATACAAGACGACATAATCCAACCTTCAAATAGCCCCTATAACTCACCTCTGTGGATCGTTCCAAAAAAGGACGACGCATCAGGCAAGAAGAAATTCCGCATCGTAATAGACTATAGAGCTTTGAATCAGAAGACAATAGACGACAAATATAACCTCCCAAACATCGAAGACATCCTATCAAAATTAGGGAAATGTAAATACTTTACAACGCTCGATCTTACGTCCGGTTTTTGGCAAGTAAAGATGGAAAAATCGAGTATACCAAAAACAGCCTTCAGCACAGAAAATGGTAAATGGGAATTCAAAAAAATGCCCTTTGGATTGAAGAACGCCCCTAGTACATTCCAACGTCTCATGGATAATTGTCTTCGTGGTATTCAAAATGAAATTTGTGCTGTTTATATGGACGATATAATTGTATTCTCTTCCAGCTTACAGGAACACATAGTAAGATTGAAGACAATATTTGACCGACTCAGACAGGCTAATCTCAAGATACAACTGGACAAGACGGAATTTATGAGAAAAGAAGTGGCCTTCTTAGGACATCAGATCACGGAATCAGGCTTAAAACCAAACCCAAAGAAAATCGAAGTAATAAAAAAATTCCCCATACCAAGAAATACCAAAGAATTAAAAGGATTCCTTGGATTACTTTCGTACTATAGGAAATTCATAAAAAATTTAGCGGACATAACGAAACCACTAACCACTAGATTGAAAAATGGAAATAGAATCAACACAACAGATCCAGACTACATAAAGGCTTTCGAACAGTGCAAAACCCTTTTAATGAACGACCCAGTCTTAAAATATCCCGACTTCAATAGACCATTCATATTAAATACGGATGCATCAGGAGTCGCTCTCGGCGCCGTCTTATCACAAAAGCTCGATAATGAAATACACCCAGTCGCTTATGCCAGTCGCACGCTAAACGACACCGAAAGAAAATTATCTACGATAGAACGCGAACTCTTAGCTTGCGTTTGGGCCTGCCAACATTTTCGACCCTACTTATACGGCCGAAAATTCACATTAGAGACAGACCACCAACCCCTTCAATGGCTCCACTCATTAAAAGAACCGAATTCCAAACTCTTTAGATGGAAACTCCGTCTTGAAGAATTTGACTTCGAAATAAAATACAAAAAGGGAAAACACAACGGAAACGCCGATGCACTCTCGAGAATAGAAATACATAACACAGAGATCACTAATACAGACAAACAAATATCCCCTTCACTCATAGTAAATCTCGACGAAGAAGACACAGAAACAAATATAGACACAATACACTCAGACAAAGAAGGAAAAGACATACCTTTAATACCAATAAAAAACAACGCTATCAACCACAGTAAAAACCAGATAATTATAGCAGTTGGCGAACAATTCAATACCGATGTAAAAACCAAACACTTATTCAAAAAAGAAAAAACTAGGATAACAGTTAAATTTCCCCAAAGAAATTTAGAAAAAGAAATTACCCAATTCCTTATAGAATATTTGAACCCAAAAACACCATACGGAATATTTTTCGAGACCGACATCTACCCATTATTCGCCTCGATATTTATGGAAAAATTTAAATCATCCGAATTGAAACTCTCCAAACACACGGAAAAATTACTAGACGTTGAAGATAAAGAAGACCAAATTAACATCATACTATACAATCACAGACAGGAAAGATTTCATCGTGGCATTGACGAAACATACCAACACATAAAACGGATCTACTTCTGGCCCAATTTAAAGAACGATATTACCAACGTCATAAATCGATGCGAACTATGCTTAAAATGCAAATATGAACGCAGACCCCTAAAACCTGCCTTTAATGTAACACATACCCCTTCACGACCATTTGAAACGGTGCACATAGATACTCTCACGATAGAAAGACAGAAATTCCTAACAATAATTGACAAATTTTCAAAATATGCTCAAGCATATCCATTAAAATCCCTAAACAACATCGAGATAACGAAAAAACTCTTGACCTTCATATCCCACCATGGAAACCCCGAAGAAATAATTATGGACAACGGCAACGAGTTCAGTTCATCTATTGTAAGAGAATTCCTCAAGGTCCAGAATATCAAAATTCATTTCACTTGTACCCAGAATCCCAATTCAAACTCCACCATTGAAAGATTTCACTCCACAATAATAGAAACAATTAGACTTATGACGGAAAGTGACGAGTTTAAACACACCCCCATAAAGGAACGTTTTAAATACGCGATAATCACGTACAATAACAGCATACACAGTAGTACAGGAGTCACACCATATGAAATAATTAACGGAACGTTAGGATCACAAAACCCGATTCCACCTGACATCGAGACAAAACTTACTAACATCTATATCTCCGACCACAAGGAAAAGGTTAATAAATTATACGAGATCCTACACGACAAACAACAAAACAAGAAAGAACAGATTATTGACAAATTAAATGAAAAACGTGAAAAAACATTACCTGATATACCGACGGAAGTATTTGTGGAATCTAAACAAATACAAGACAAAACTAAACGAAAGTACAATAAAGAAGTCATCAAGAATATAAACCCGATTAGGAAAACCGCCGAAATTGAACCACGACACCACAACACCCGTACCAAAATTCATTTAAAAAACGTCAAAAGACCTAGAGCAATAAAGACAAAACCTATCAAAACACTAGACTCCGACGAAGTAAAACCCGACGAACCAAAACCCGACGAACAAAAATCCGACAAACAAAGAATAGAACCCAGAACAAAATTATCAGCAGACGATCTCGAAACCATTAAAGGTTCTAATTGGTTTAACGACCAAGTAATAAATCTTTATATGGAATTAATCAATATCAGGAGCAAAACCAACCTTAAACTACCCAACACATACGCTTTCAACACCTTCCTGTACGTATCCTATTTACGAGGTTACGATCATGTAAGGAATTATACGAAGAAAATCGACCTTTCAGAAAAGGATTTAATATTGATCCCCATTCATGAAAACGCTCACTGGAGACTTGTATCTATCAAACCCAAACAAAAGATTTTTTTTTTTTTTTTCATGCGTTTATTCAGATAATATAACAACTAGTTACATTGATAAATCAGGTAACTATCTAGCTATTTAGTTCACAAATGTTAACACTTTTTGCGGTGAGAGCTCATTAACTTTTACCGCACTTGAACTGCACGTCACTCATTGTCAGCACAGAAGGTCCAGGGGCTTGGTTCTCTTCAGGCGTCGAATTTGTTGTGAGTTGTCTAGTAGCTGGATAGCAGCCGGATTTGGATGTTTAAGAAGCCTGCGCTCATATCCCATAGCTAGCTTCTTTATGACATCGGTGACTGTCTCCACTTGGAGGTCTTTGTGGAGGTCATCATTCCTTACATACCAAGGAGCGTTTACTATGCTCCTCAGAACCTTATTCTGAAATGTTTGTATAATTTTGATATTCGTCTTAGCTGTGCAACCCCACAGCTGGATGCCATAGGTCCAAATGGGCATTAGCACTGTCTTGTACAAGAGTACTTTATTGTGGATATTGAGTTGTGAACATCGTCCCATGAGCCAGTAAAGTTTCCTGAACTTGATGGATAGTTCTTCCTTTTTTTTCTTAACGTGTTCTTTCCATTTTAACTTGGCATCTAATGTCATGCCTAGGTATTTTGCTGAATTTGCATATGGTATGATATTCCGATTTATTACCAGAGGGATTGGTGTAATCTTTTTATTCGTGAAGTTGACATGTGTTGATTTTGTTTCATTGAGTTTCATCCGCCACTTCTTCGTCCATTCATGTACAGCAACGGTGGCTTCTTGGAGTTTTCCTGTCGATTCTTCTACTGAATCTGCAACAGCTAAAATTGCAGTATCATCTGCGAACGTGGCTACGGTTGTTTCTCCTGTTGTTGGCACATCCTGCGTGAACAATAGATAAAGCAGGGGTCCTAAAACGCTTCCCTGAGGTACGCCTGCTGTGATTCTCTCGAGTTGTGAATATTCATCCTCTACTTTTATTCTGAAATACCTTCCAGAGAGGTAGGATTCGAGTATGTGGCAGTACTGCTGAGGTAGCATGCCTTGTAGTTTGTATACCAGCCCCTTATGCCAAACTTTATCAAAGGCCTGTGACACGTCGAGAAATACCGCGCTGCAAACCTTTCTATGCTCTAGGGCTTCTTCAATCACATCAGTTACTCTGTGGACTTGTTCTACGGTGGAGTGCTTGGCTCTAAATCCAAATTGATGTAGTGGTATCAGGTTTTTGCCTTCTATGATTTCATTTAGTCTTTTCTTGAGTAGCTTTTCAAATAGTTTTGAAATGACTGGGAGCAGTGAAATAGGTCTATACGACCTGACATCGGTTGGCTCTTTTCCCGGTTTTAAAATCATAATAATCTCTGCTGCCTTCCACGATGAGGGGACATATTTGAGCCGAAAAGCTGCATTTATCAGATACAAGAGCTTCCGCACCCCTTTTTCGGGCAGTTCTTTAATTACTTGACCCGTAATAAGATCGTATCCTGGCGCTTTTTTTGTTTTTAGCTCATGCTTGATACACGCAGAGAGCTCTTGGAACTTCACAGGTTTTATCACAATACTGTCCACACTATTATGTACGATTAGTTCTTCTTCATTTGTTTGCTGTGGTAATGGAGAGAAGGTCTTGGATAGATGCTGCGCGAATAACATAGCTTTCTCTTTTACGCTTTTGGCCCACTTCCCATCATCTGTTCTAATGGGTGAAGCTGGCATCTGCGGTCGTTTGGTGCCTTTTACGGCTTTATACAAGGAGTAATCAGTGGTTTGATCAGCTGTTAGTGCTTGAATATTCCTAGATAGTGTTTCTTGTTTAATTTCCTTTATTAGTGAATCCAAATTCTTCGTTAGCTGATTTAGTTTTGTCTTGTCTCCGGGAAATCTAGTTATCTGCCATCTTTTTCTTGCTTTGCGTTTCTTCCTCAGAAGTTCTCGAACAGCCACCGGGTAGATAAATCCATCTCTGTTTGAAGGTACAGTACTGGCAGGGGTACAGCGCCACGCTGCTTCTTGTATCAATTCGGTGAATTCTTCCACCTCTACGTCCAATTGATCTGTTGTTCTCAGCGGCCTATTTAGCTCAATGTGTGTTGATATGTGTGTCCTGAAGTCCTCCCAGTTTGTTTGATGATTAACAAGCCAGGGTACTTGTTCTTTGTTGATGACGGATTCACTTAAAGTTAGTATGATAGCAGAGTGGTCTCCTGACAAGTCGGCACTTCCACTTACATGTGCACAGTTACTAGAAACACCTTTCAATACGAAGAAATCTATTATATCTGGTGTCTTTGTAACATCAGTGGGCCAATAGGTAGGCTCACCTGATGACATAAATTTGCAGTTGCCTTTTTGCCCGGCTTTAAAAAGCTCCCGTCCTTTAGCTGTTGTCAGCCTTGAACCCCAAAAGGTATGTTTTGCATTGAAGTCCCCTCCAATGATAAATCTTTTGCCGACCTGTGCGAACAGTTTTGTGTAATCAGCTTCCTTCAGGTTATGCCTTGGTGGACAGTAGATTGCAGAGATGTTACACTCCTTACCTTTTAGCGAAATACTGACTGAGGTAACTTGCATGGTTTCATCTTCTATCTTGGAATGCACATAATGTTTAATTGAATTTTTAATCAAAACTGCTGAGCCCCCTCTAGCTTTATTAGCAGGATGAAGAGCGTGGTAAATTAGATAACCCCTGATGTGCAAATAGCTCTGCTTGGTGAAGTGAGTTTCTGATATCAAGCAAATGTCAATCTTGGAGTTAAAAAGGAATGCTTCAAGTTCAGGGACGTGATTCATGAGTCCATTGGCATTCCAGGTTGCAATACGAAAGGTTTGATGCTCCATAACGTACTATAGGTTTAGCGCTGCTTAGATAAGCTTTTTTCTAGCTTTTCCATTCGCACCAGCATAGCATTATTCGTTGCATTTTGTCGTTCCATGAATTTGAGTAGTTTCCCAAGAGCTTCCTCTACAGTTGGAGTCTTATTGAGAGTAGGTACTTTCAGTTCCCTCACGTTTCCATCTTGTTTCCCTGCCACAACACTTGCATAAGACACCGATGCTCTCCTGGTCTGGGGAGCCTTGGTGTTACTACTTTTTGTCGGTTGGGTAGTCTTATTTGGGTTTCTAGATTGGTTTCTAATTTTTTGGAGCTCCTTTGCAATTTCACAGCCTCTGTAATTAGCTGGATGGTGCTTCCCGCAATTAACGCATTTAGGGGTCGAGTCGAGGGGTGACTTACAATCGCTAGATAAGTGTTTTCCTGCACACCTGACGCAGCGTGGCTCTTTTTCGCAGAAGGATTTTGTGTGTAGGTACCCTTGACACTTCTTGCATTGTGGTATCTGGCGTCCTGATTTTCTGAGGGGTTCAATACGTACAACCAGATTTAGGATTGTTTTGATGTTATAAATTTTCTCCAGGACTTCTGAGTTGTCAAACGCCAGCATGAATAATGGGAGATCACGGAAGGTTACAGTTTTTGCCCCCTGTTCTCCATTTCTGACTCTTTTTTTCAGATTTATAGCGTCTATTACCTTTAAGCCTTGCTTTCGGAGATCACCCATTATATCTTCCGTCTGGCATGTTTGGTGTAGACCTCTGGCTACCACTTTAATGGCCCGCGTATTTTTATTTTCATAGCTGAACCAATGAAAATTGTTTTCTTTTAGCTTCAGCGATACAAGACGGTAGGTATCTCCATCCGGCACATTTACCTTCCATTGATCATTGTTTAGGGCTGTTACCCTACATTGCTTGTCTGTAGCCTCTTCGAGAACGGCTAATAAAGTCGGATACTCCTTAATTCCAACCACTGTTATCGGCGGAGGGGGGTATGCCTTCTTTTCTTTCCCCTTACTGGAAGTTGGTGGAACCATAGGAGGTGTAGTTTTATTTTCTGGTTTAGAGTGATTGAATCTCTTCTTTTTTATTTTTTTACGGATCCATCCTGTCTCCTTAGCCAGGTCGTCTTCATCAGTCGTGTAATTATCGTGCGAAGGATCTTGTGATTGATTTTGTTTTGGACATGGACTAGCTTGATATTGTACTCCTAAGTCTAGATTTGGAGATTGCGATGGCATTCTCTTCCTCTTTTGCTTTTGTTGCTCGTCCGTTTCTTGGTCTAGTATATCCTCATCAGTGAAGTATTCTTCTCTATTAGGCCTTTGTTCCAGAAAGCCAATCCTAGATTTCAATGAGGTGTTCTCTTCCACCAGTTCGATGACTTTTCTTGATTCCACGCTGATCCGTTCATCGCATTCGCGTAAGCATTCGCATAGGGATTTCACTACGCTGTATAACTCACCGAACGATTTGTTGACGGCCCCGTCAGGAATCTGCCGAGTGAACGTTTTGTGTTTCGCAAGGTCGGCCTCCGTTCGCGACACAATTTCCGCGATCGACGGCTTTCCTCCGCCACTTTCCACGGACATAATGCCGACCAAGAGAAAAAAATACCCGGTTGCACTCGCGTTATTGTTTGCTTTTCTCGAGCAGTTGTTTCCTCTACGGAGGTTCGAGCGGTACTGAAACAAAAGATAATAAATTATTACGACTCATTAGGGTACAATGGCTCTCAAATACTCGAAACTATATTCCAATACTTGAAGGATGACTTGCAAGATAAAATCAACCAAACTATAGAACGATCAGAATGGACTCTACATGCAGTAACCCCAATACCACGTCAAACTAACAGTTACGATTGTGGACCGTTCACCTGCAAATATGCCGACCTTTTATCACAAGATAAACCGCTTAAATTCACTTCACAAAATTTGCGTGATGAAATTCACGACAACGTCACCAATAAACACTTAAATTCTTAACTTTAATTTCAGACTCATTACGGGCACCCTTGCTGCCGAGATCCACAACGTCGACCAAAGTGGAGGATTGTTACCCATCAACTTAGGACCAGCATACACTGAAACCGAGGAACACCTCATGATCATACACTACGATATTAAGACACTACACACCTCGCTGAACGACCTACAATCATCTTTCATAAAACTCAAGCGAAAACTCCAACAGAAATCATCACAAACACTTAACGAATACGTACACACCATCGAAGCGAATTTGCAAATTGCAAACGAAAAAATTCAAAACTTACAACCCCGTCAAGACATTAAAATCAGCCAGCGCTCTAAGAGAGGCCTAATCAACGGATTAGGATCAGTCATCAAATTTATTACCGGAAACCTTGACGAAAAAGATAGGATAAAGTACGACAAAATAATCAAAACCCTATCTGAAAGAAACACTCAAACAAACGTACGACTGAATAAAGAACACCGACTATTAACAGGACTAATACGAAAATATAACGAAACAATCAATAACTTGAACCTGAACAACCAAGAAATAAAAGCTAAATTGAAAGCTCAATCAGAGCTCACCATTGAATTTAATGCCGCACGAATGCGCGAAATTGCATCTCTAATTATATCAAACTTGAACGTTATCATAAACCAACAACGTGAACTTGAAACTTCCTTAGCCTTCTGCAAAATTGGGATAACACACCCTAGTATAGTCCCACTTCAAGCTTTCGAAGCAGAATTAACAGAAATTGCAAAGGAAAATCGTAGAAACAATCTAAAAATGTTCAACAACACAATAGAATACGAGCTAAACTCCAAAACTATTTGTTCACTAACCAATGACCAAATATTGTATATAATAAGAATACCAGTCTTTGTTGATACTGGACTACAACTATATCTACTCCAACCTGTACCCATTATAAAAGGTACAGACTATGTAACGATTATACCTAAGAACAAATTTATCCTAGTGGATAACAGTTACACTATTAAATACGCCACTAACAAATTATGTTATAAAACTAACAATAACTATTATTATTGCGACAATGAACAATTATGTGAAGAGACGTCCACCTGTTCTCAAAATATAATAAAGAATAATACCCTATCAGGATGTCAATTTACGAAAATTCAAATTAAAGTCCCCTTTCACTCATTAATACCCGAATCAGGTCATATCATCATAACGGCCCCACATGAGGCCATATTAGAAGACAAAACCCCAGAAGGGAACATTCTAACCCGCATCAATGGCACTTGGATAATTCAACCATCAACGGATGAAATCCTCCTAAATAACATCCCCATAAAATCGACAAATTCAATCAAAACCAAACTGAGGATACCTCTAATCCCTCTCAATGAAATTTCAAACCTGAACATTAATCCTATGGAATTAAATTTAAAGGAGTTCTCCAATATTCCCCAATTCGATGAACGATGGCCCTCTCTAAATACCAATGACGTCGCTTTCGACTATGACTATGTACATTTCCTAGTAAGTTCAACGTATGTCATATTAACCATATTTTTATTAATTGTACTCGGTTGTGCGTACTATAAACAAAAACGGAAAACCCCATTAATAACACAACCTGCCAGTTATCCGTTACAGTTCGCACAGTGACTCATCCCCGCGCTGCAACTCAGCACAGTGACTCATCCCCGTGCTTCAATCTACGGCGAGAGGAGTTACCACAGCCAATCGTCGACAAGACAAAGGACCTCATTCATCCACACCGGATGCGATAACGCCGCCACTTGAAGTCGCTGCGGATTCAGCAGAATCCACATCACAGACTCCCATTGTTGTCATTTTCCTAAAAGATGAATCAGCTAACTCCCACTCATCAACTCCCGTATAAAAACTCTGTGCCCAGTACTCGCTCTCTTTTCTGTTCCCGAGCTCTGTCGCGTCGCAACGTTTTGTTCATTGAGAATAAATTGTTTTTTAAAAAGTTAACTGTGTGTTCGCGAGTTATTTTTTGTATTTTCTTCTTCTTCTTCTTCTTCACTTTAGAAATTTCAAAAGGATGAGGGGGAAAATCCAGATGATTCAGTCTGTCAGTGAGCGAGTTTCTGTCGGTGATGCCTTCGATTTTTTCTCATGATGGCTGATAGGCCTGAGGTGCTACTTGCTTGGGTTCTGCTAACTGTGCCTACAGCCTGCAGAGTAGATAGAGTCATAAGAAAAAAAAGAGTTTGGCAGAAAAATTGGCTGGCTGACCGTGCCAAATATATTTGGCATATGAAGTTATTGCGGGATACTACTCGTAATTCCGACGATATTAAAAACTATTTGAGGTTCGATTCTTCATCTTTCGACGAACTGCTGAGTAGGTATTCATCGGCCTCATTTGACGAAGAAAGATACGCCAATGAGAGAGAGCATAATATAGATATTATCTGCTATGGAAAGACTGATCGCCACTCTTCGATTCCTTGCTACACACAGTGGTCGGAAAACTGATTTTACCGGACTAAAAAGGGTAAAAACTCTGCAAATTCTTGACACAACGGTTCATTATCTTCTTTGTACAGATCACCCTTCTGTCTAGATCACTAGGTCTAAATGTCTAGATCCTAAATGTTAGATTAATTATTATTATCAATTATCACTAATTATTAACAATTTTATCAATTTTACCTAGTGAAAATTATTATAATGTATTGTTAGGTATTAATAATTTGTATTTATTATTAATAATAATTATTATTAATTATGATTAATTAATACGATATAATTCTGGGGTTTTTAATACTACGTCGGTAATAATTTTTCTATAAAAGAAGTACCTACCAACAAACATTCGAAATTACCTTCATTTCCGTAGCACGAAACGCACCTCAGAACAACAAACTCGACATCACTTAAGCCATATGATGTTCCAAAGAGCTTGTTAGTATGAAAATGGACCTGTATTTCAAAAGTTTGATTCACGATCCTGTAGTGAGGCACAATCTTTGAGCCGTCATTGTGAACGAACGGCTGGTCGTACAAAGATCGTGAATCAAACTGTTGAAATACAGGTACTCCATTTTCATACTAACAAGCTCTTTGGAACATCATATGGCTTAAGTGATGTCGAGTTTGTTGTTCTGAGGTGCGTTTCGTGCTACGGAAATGAAGGTAATTTCGAATGTTTGTTGGTAGGTACTTCTTTTATAGAAAAATTATTACCGACGTAGTATTAAAAACCCCAGAATTATATCGTATTAATTAATCATAATTATTATTAATAATAAATTTATTATTATTATTTATTATTTATTATTTGTATTTATACAAATTATTAATACCTAACAATAATTTTTATTCGACTTTCTGAATCTACGTATCTTGAAACGTAAACCAACAAATTTTGAGGGGGGGTTAAAATTTTTTTTTTCTTTGGGCGATTCCAATGGTTCATTATCGAAGATAATAAACCAAAATTATACAATGGAGACAATTTTTTTTTTCATACCCTACAAAAGTTTCAAAGTGTGTCAAAAGTGAACTTGACTTATTGTGAACAAGATCCTTTTATGGATCTCTTCAGTAATGTTCTTTAGAGGATTAAAACCAAAATCAGCTGCAACTACTTGCAACTTTTTGGTTTTTGACTGTTTCAGTGCTGCAAAACGTTTCACCTATTGCGTCATTATACTGCTGAGTTCGTTTTGTTATCATTAATATTATCATTAGGAATCTGGCATTTTTCAAATATAATAAATTTTTCAAATGTAATATACTTGGTAAGTAATGCGATATTAAATATATTATATTTAATATCGCATTACCAAGTATATTACATTATTTGCAACAGTAATAACATTTGTTTGCATTTACCTCTTACATTGCCAACAGATGCTCCACTTTTAATGAAATTCTGATTGATACATTGTGGATGAATATTATGGGTTCCATTTTAGACCCCATGTTTATAGAACTTTTTGTTCAGCGTAAAATTTCCTATAAGAATCCGTATTCAGCTATTTTGCTTTCATAAAATCGGTTTTCCGACCACTGCGTTACAGGGCGTTCCTACGAGGACCTCAAATATACATGAAATATATTATGAACTCCTTCGTTGTTAGTCGAATATCCGTCATTTCAGAAAACCAACAGAAAACGAACACAGCGCGTGGAGTGACAAGAAATGGTGCGGGGCGAACCAGCGAGTGGCGCGTGGTGACGTACCCCGCCACAGACGTCGACGATTTCTAGGGTAATAGGGTAATAAACGTTTATTACGGGAAACACCCAGTTTACAGGTTTTACATTCATGAAAAATAGATGTAGTACACAATCTGCACTAAAACTTAGTGATAATAATGAAGATAAAATATATAAGGCCGCAAGAAGCAAATTATAGATGTACGTACAAATAATACAGCATAACATTTTATTAGTTTACCAATTCAAAGTGTAGTCGAGTATTAGGAAAAGGAGGTTAATTTGTCCAATTGTGACTTGAACCCTGAAAGGCTAGAGCCAAAGAAATCAAGTGACGGATGAGAATTTGCGTTGTACATCAGTCTATTGATCGGAGAAAATTTGCCGTAATCAGTTCGATGAAATTCTAGGGTGAAGGGTCTAATGGTTCGGGTTACTTTAAGTGGTGCATGAAAATTCACTTTTGACACCAGATCTGGAGAATCAGTAAGATTGTTTATTAGTTTATATAAAAAAATAAGATCGCTTTTTAAGCGGCGATTTTCCAGAGATTCTATGTTAATTGATGCTGAAAGATCAACATAATTTAGATCTGCAACGGGGATTCGTCTTTTATAAGCAACCACTCTAAGGAATTTGCGCTGGATTCTGTCAAAGCGATCAATATATGTTTTGTGATGTGGGTTCCAAATTAATGAACCATATTCCAGGCCTGAACGGACAAAGGCGCAGTAAAGAATTTTCAGTGTTTCCGCGGTAAAGTGCTTAGAGTTCCTGCTCACGAATCCAAGCATTCTATTTGCCTTTGATATTATGGTTTCCATATGAAGAGAAAAACTGAATGAATTGGTCATGAAAATACCAAGGTCTTTAGTTGAATCTACAGATGTAAGGATGTGGCCGTTTATGGAATAGTGGAAATTTAAAGGGGATTTGGAGTGAGAAATTCTTAAAATATTACATTTCTCTAGGTTAAGAGAGAGATCATTCAATTTGGTCCAGTTGTACAATGAATCAAGATCATCTTGGAGAAGGAAGCAATCATTAATGTTTTTCACAACACGATAAATTTTTGCGTCATCCGCAAATAACAAGACTAAACTTTGAATTGAACTGGGCAAATCATTTATAAAAAGAATGAAAAGAAGAGGGGCGAGATGAGAACCCTGCGGTACTCCTGACGTCACTCTATAGGGGAAGAACACGACTCTAGTATTTTTACACATTGAATACGATTGGTAAGATAAGATTCAAACCATTTATGCAACTTTCCAGATATACCATATTGCAACAGTTTTTCAAGTAAAAGTTTAATATTAACACGATCAAATGCTTTTGCGAAGTCTGTGTAAATCACGTCAATCTGATAACCGTTTTCTAGGGAATGAATTACATCATTTGAAAGAAGTGCCAAATTTCTCAGATGGATAGATCTAAGACAGATAGACCTAAGACAGATAGATCTAAGATGGATCCCTCCGCGAATCGTCTCCTCTATCTTTCCCCGCATTATCGTGGCGTGTTCTGAAGCCCACTGACACACGTGATATTCGAAGAGATTCTTGAGACGCCGCGATTTTGAAAGAACGTCCGTGTGAAGTGGGTGAGAAAGAGGAAAGCGAGTAAATGTAGGTGGTTGATGAGGTGATGGGAGGGGGTGGGGGTTGTATGTAAACCCCCCGCCCCATCACCCGTACATACTCGTAAATCTAAATTGTGGGTGAACGTTGATGGGGAGGGAAAGAGGAAAGTGAGCAGATGGAGGTTGATGGGGGTTAACAATTGTTGTCTCCCCTGCCTCCCACCCACCCGTACATCAAATTTAAATTGTGGGTGATCGAGAGGAAAGCGAGTAAATGTAGGTGGTTGATGAAGTGACGGAAGGGGGTGGTGGTGTAGGTATGTAATCCCGCCCCCCTTCACCCGTATATCAAATTTAAATTTTGGGTGAATGTGGAGGGGGAGGGAAAGAGGAGAGCGACCAGATGATGGATGTAGAAGTAGGTGAAAAGGTGCGTCCATAGTGAACCGCTTCCCGCTTTATCGCGGCAGACTAGCGGGGAAAAATGTGGGGAGGTTTCCGCTTCCACCTGCTTTTACCGGATTGAATTATTATAATAATTCAACAACAATATATTGTTATTATTATTGTTTCTTTTTCTTGCCTCACGCTTCATTGGTCTTCTGTTATCAGTAGAGGCCAGTAGGTAGGTATACCACGCGATTTTCCTATTTTGTTGTTGTTCAGGAAGAAAATTGACAAAGTGTTTTTAATAAATGTTTTTAAGAAACACCTCATTTTAAAAGTTTTTACACGCTGAATACGATCGTAAAGTCAGAATTGCGATACCTCATTTCGTTCCCAAACCTGAGTACTTTGATGATGAAGAATACGTTCTTCGTGGTTAGTCTGCTCTAATCTGATCACGGAATGCGATGTCGCAATTCTGACTTCTCCGTCGTGTTCAGCGTTGAAATTTCCAAAAGCTGAGGGGTTTAGGCGTGGTGGGGGGGGGGGAGATTCACCCATAAATTCCAAAAATGAAACGGTCTGTCAAGTGACACCTCATTTTAAAGGTTTTTACACGCTGAATAAGATGGGTCAGAATTGCTATATCTTATTCCGCTCTCATACTGGAGCACTTTGAAAATGAAGAAACGTGGTTGTTACTTGAGATGTTCTTCATGGACATCATGCTCTTTAATGGAGACGTTTTACATAAAACCAATTATTTCTTCGAAAATTCGCTCTTATAGTCATGCTGCATGACTGGGTATTTTTCTAATTTTTTAGGCCCTTCTCAAATAGTTACGATGTAGTTATTACATGCCTCAAATACCTCAAATACGAGGCAATTAAGAATTTCTGGGAGTGATTGGATCACTTGTTACCTGAATCATTCAAGGAGAATCTTTTAATTAAAAACCTACTAGTAATGTATTAATTGGTACTACCGTCAATTACAATCAATAAGAAGAGAAAATTTACCGCAGCGTTACCATAAGGCGTTCTTCAGGGAGAATCATCTGTTGATGTAAATTGCACCAGTTATCGTTTAAACGGTGTTCAATTTTGTTTGAAATGTAGTTGAAAGTGTCTCTCTCCATGCGAAAATATTCGAAAAATTTCTCAGAGTAGGCCTTGAGTTGTTCAAATAACGTGTGGTATTCACCAAGTTTAAAGCGAGACCTATTAATTTGATGGGGTTGAGATATTCTCTCTTGTTTTAGTTTAGAGAGAGAGATTGATTGAATAACGTCTTTATTGTTTTACATTCTGGCGAGATTTGGTCATACATGACCACTCTTACATCTAACCGAGAGAGAGGGAAAATGAAATTTATTCCAAAAAAGGATAATAATATAGGTACATTAATGTGCAATAAATGGAATATACCCCGCAACCATAGGGCATGCCCCCCCCCCCCCTGTGCGGTTGGAGGGAGTTGCTTATTCTATATTTCTATTTACATATCGAATATTATATTGTTCTTCTTCTTATATTTTATTGTTTATTAGAAAATAAAACAAAACAAGGATGGTGGACACAAGGAGCCCAGCTACAAGTGTATAATAACATAAATTGTACTTCTTTCATCAACTTACAACTAAACTATATAATATATAGATGTTATCTATATTATAGATAACAAAATGCAAAATTTGCATTTAAATGCAAGATTTAATCTCAGTTCACATAAATGCTAGAGGGAACAGTTTTCGAATTTTCTGGTCCCAGGGAAATTAACCAGGAAAACGCCTTCTTTTTGTATACTGCAAGACTGAAAGCTGATGGTGATCTCATCTCAACGGGCAATGAACGGATTAGATATGGGATACTGTACTATACTGTAATATACTACAGTATCCCATATCTAATCACATATTATGTGTCTTGATGTTCTCCATAGACGTGTTTTCGGGGTGGGAACTATTGCGTGGGAGGTGAATCGAGAGGTTGAAAAATTCATGATGTTTATGAAAGAAGAAGAGAGACATTTTAATGTATAATTGTTGTACGGAAAATACTCGAACATAGTTATAAAGATCAATAGTGGGAAATCTTCTAGGTTTATTGGCAATTATTTTCAAAATAGATTTCTGCAGTATATTGAGGGGGTTAAGGGCCTTATTCTCGGAATAGGGCCCCTTCTTGCATGAAACGAAAAATTCGCCCTCCATTTTCTAGTTAAAATAGTGCGGGGAGAAGGTCCCGTCTTGCATGAATCGGTGGAACCGAAGGTAAAGACTTAAAAACCACCATCGTCTCGATTTTGTCAAATGTGGCGATAAGGACCATTTTTGCATGAGGCCTTTCATTTAAAACCCCGGGTTTAAACAACATTAATTTTTTATTTCATATTTTAGAATTTTTTAAGACCATCCACAGCTTTGTACGACCAGCCGTTCGTTCACAATGAGGGCTCAAAGTTGGAGCAGATCAAAAGTCGTCAACATGAGGGTGAATCGCGAGGCCTTCGATGGCACATGGTTTCGGACGTCGAGTTATTAATCATGATTAATAAAAATTATTAATAATGATAAATATCAATAATTATTAATACTTGTCACTACTTGATAAAAATGTTAATAGTTAATGATAATTCATAATAATAATTAATCTATCATTTAGTGATCTAGACAGAAGGGTGATAATAAAGAAGATAATAAACCGTAATGTCAAGAATTTGCAATTTGAATTTGTAATTTTTTTTTCTTGGGCGATTCCAATGGTTCAGTATTGAAGTTAAACCAGTAGATACTGAAGGACTCATGAAAGGACACATGACCAATAATATCCGGACATGGGTCAATCTGGGACTTCAACGGTCGAGGCGTGGCTCGAAGTTCACCGTGGGTTAATTGGGTTCCTCTGGTTTATTTAACTCCCTCTAAATGATGTTTGAAATCACTCAACAGATACACGAATATAACGGATGTTGACCAAACTGTCAAATTGGACCCCATTCTAAATGCATTGACAGCAATGAAATACCCGACCTATTTCAACATGGAGCGCTATTTGGAAGAGAGCAAAGCTCATTGGAATGACTTCAAAACTGTAGACCTTACAGATTTTTTTCTCCAGGTAGGGAGTTCCTTTGTAACGCACAAAGTTACACACCTGTATTAATAAGTTGCGATACCACCAGGACTAGGTAAGTAGGTAAGTGTTTCTTCACTCAATTTCAGACACTTCCAGAATGCTCGGAAATGTTTGAAGAATGTTATTGGGAAGGGAAAGAGATTGATTGCTGCGAATTGTTCACTTTGCAGAGGACAGAAGAAGGGTATTGTTACGCCTTCAACTCTCGTACCACTAAAGAAGATTGCAAATGGTAACATTAATTAAACTCTCATTGCATGCCATGTATCAACATTTTCCTGGCTATACTCTGTCTGGAGGCTCTGATCCTTGCTGCTGCTGAGCTGACTACGAGGGGCTTTGATATCGTGTATTATCAACACGTTCCCAACTCACCTTTTTCGTTAATTATTTTTTCATTGCTCTCTCGAGAGGTAGTGAGATGGCTTTGAGTGAGCAATAAGTTACATCAAAACCACTCTTGAGCAACCACGTACTTAGGCAGTACTTTGCAAAATTGATCAAGTGCATTTTTCGACATTTTACAGGAGAGCCCGCCAAAGTTTTCGACCAACTTGACTAGTAGGAAAGTTTGGATTACTATTCTAATATTTGTTCAAACCCAAATGTTTGTCATGTGTAGAACTCTGGAATACCATACCTGAATAAAACGGGGAGGACACAGTGGATAAAATGCCACGTAACTGATATTTTTCAGGTTTTTAATGTACCTAGATGGTAATTTGACTACTTTTACCTGAATGAAAATAGTGATGATTCGAACATGAACGTTATGTATAAAATCTTCTTTTTTTTAAACTAAATTAGAGCTAATAAATAATACTTTTTAGGTCTAATCCCGTTTTATGGTGTTGCCCAAGGAACAG
The DNA here is from genome assembly GCA_963920205.1 of Stenodema calcarata. Taxonomy (NCBI): domain Eukaryota; kingdom Metazoa; phylum Arthropoda; class Insecta; order Hemiptera; family Miridae; genus Stenodema; species Stenodema calcarata. The sequence continues at coordinate 936,925 of OY986050.1, read as the reverse complement.
TCACCAAAATATCAATAAATATTTATTGATAGTTTCACAATCTCACCAAAAACAACTTATTCAAAACCCTACAGTTAATGAATATCACAAAGTTGATGGAATTGCATTGAAAAAACTTTATTAAATAATTTTATTTCATTTCCAGCTATACATAATGCAGGGTGGTCAAAATTTATAAGGCCAGTCATTTATCACGGTAATTTCCGAACCTAAAAAAATTCAAATGGTAACCCCCTCTAATTTTTAACGGGAAATTCAAATATCACATTCTCGCGCGATTTGCGCATCAACTTTGTTTTTTCAAATGGGAACCCCCTTTTCAAAGAGCAAATCATAAATTATTTTCCAGTCCATTTGGCGATGTTGATTTTGAACAGAGTAACTCCAATGATTCCTGTAAATATTTCCACACGTCTTCAACTGGAAGTTTCTCGGGGATAACAGTTGTATTGAAGAGAGATGGCCCACACGAAGACCCAGTCGACGAGAACGATATAAGAGGAGTTCTGGTAAGCAGGAAGGTCCTCTGGATTGGTCACCTTTTTCTTCTAACCCAAAAAACCCTCAAAAAATGACATTTTAAGCCTTGGAAAAAAATAATTTTGAAGGTGTAACTATCTACCTTTGATTTTAAACTTCCATTTTTACTGTATAATTATTAGTAATTTAAAAAAAGAAAGGGTATTTTTTACCAACCCTTGTCGCTATCCCCACCCTCGGTCATGTAGGCGACAAAGTTTGGCCATGGCCTTTTTGGCTCCCTGACCAAGACTTGTCGCCCTGATTAAGAAGGAAATAAAATAATTTGAAGTCCGTATAAACAGAACGATTGTTTAATAACTTTTCATAATACAAAAACGTACAGTCTCATTGGTTACGTATGTCTAAAATAGGTTACAGATGTCGGTAAATTTTAGAAGCTCTTCCTACACTAGTTGCTTGGGGTGTTCGTAGGGAAAGAAGAGCAGAATGTTTTTTGCACGAATCCTTCAAGCCACCGCAAGCCCGCGCATTTATTATCCTTCCATAACTCAGGAATTTTGTTGTTGTTTTGCGAATTCATAGGCCAAAGTTGAGAAGGTTTTCCTCGTCAATCCATAATACATCTCACTTGGGGTGAGTAAATATTGAGCCAAATCGTCCTCTTCTCGTTTTGTGAAAATTCGGGTAACATATCACAGTTATTTTTGTATTCGAACGTGGGATCTCCACTTTCTTTGTAAGATCAAAAAAGACGAGCAAGTGTAGTCCGAGGAACGCCGAACAGGGTTGAGGCTGCTTTTTTGCCTCCTTCAACCGCCTCTATCGCCTGTTTTAAAACCTTCAGCATTGGCTGGAAATTTCTTCTTTTGAAACTTGTTATTCATCTAAAACAGGCGAAATGCAATTTTTTCAGTAAATCATGAGAAATAGTTCATAAAACTCTGGGAAAGGCGATGTCACTCATATGACCAACCCTCGTCGCCAAAACCTGACCAACCCTCGTCGCCTGTCAAGACTTTTGAAATTCGGCGATCCCAGTAATAATTAAACTTAAAAAGAAATTCTGACTAGTGGAAAACGTCGAGGACATCTAAGACTTCAAAATTGTATGATAATAGTTGTATACAAACACTTACCGTAGCTGTGAACACGCTAGAAGTGAGGTCACGCGGTTTCTGGTTTAGATATTACATTTGTCTTATCACGTAATAACTTGATAACAAATGTAGCCAATACCAAAAAATGTTTTGACGCTACGGTCTCTCAAATAGCCCTATCTTGCTAAAGAGGGAACAAATTTCCCTCGTGATTCCTCCTGTGAGTAATTCGAGGGTCTCACGGCATCTTCCCACATCGTCATTTGGGCGACTTTTCAGCAGAGCCAAAAAACCATCTGCCAATGACTATGTTTACTGAGTAGGTAATTCAGTAAAATAAATCGTGAGATTTAGTGTTAACTACCTAACTTACACTTAGATCGATCCGCCGGGGGAAGATGCTTCAAATGGAATGCATACCTAACTCATTTTGGCCAAAAGTGACGATGTGGGGTGTTGCCGTGAGACCCTCGAATTACAGAAGGACCTATTCTTGACGATGACCAAATCTGGGGACCTTCCCCTACTTCACTTTTATTACTGCATGAATTACCAATGTTTCCACGGATATGGTGAATTAGGCTTTCTTTGAATTACTAGAATAATTTTTGCAGTTTAACGATGATGTACATACCATGACTTTGCAGGTGTTGATAAATAGTGCGTGTGAGTATCCAGAAGCTGGGAGTGGAACTTTATTGGAGACCTCTCCGGGGCAGGTTCTAGAGGTTGAGGTTGGTTCAACTTACCAACCTGAGTAATCTCGCAGCCAAAGGACAATGATTTAAAAACAGTTAATTAATAGTGTTTATTATTAGTTATTACAGCAGTCTTGGTTTCTTATTCCCAGGTGACTCCTGTATTGTTTGAAGCTGACTCTTCAATTGAGAGGATTAGTAGAGAAGAACGTATGTGTTTATTTCCTGAAGAGAGACGCCTGTCCTTGTATTATCACTATTCAGAACACAATTGCTTATTAGAGTGTCGTCATAAGTTTATAGCAGATTATTGCAAGTGTCAGCCTCCTGTATTTAACGGTAGGTCCGATCTTGACGTTTCAAGTAGATCTTTGTCACGAGAAAAACAGTTAACTCTATTCCAAGTAGTGTTTCAGATCCAACATTGCCATACCCTCCGTGCAGCTTGCCCCAATTGATGTGTATTTCGAACCTCTCAAGTGAGTACCTACTTTATATCGCCCTCAAATTACCCTCAAATTTGATTTACGTCAAGATTGGGTTTTTTTCACCTTGGTCGATTCCAATGGTTTCTTATTGAAGATAATAGACCAAAGAAGATGTCGAATGAGTCCAATTCCCAACAGCTATGCTGATTTATTTGGGCTTTCTCGGCGATATCAACGATATCTGCAGAAAGTGCAAGGAAATATTAGAAAGACTTAGGAAAGTATTAGAATAGGGAGGGAGAAATCTACTAAAAACTTAAACTCAATGAACTACTCTGAATATACAGAAGGATGGGCATGTTATTGCTAATACTTTCAACTAATGGCGTGTGCCCAGGAGCTCTAAATTGATATTGATTGTTTAGAAATTATATCGAGTTGATTGTTAAAAGCCGAGTTCATTTGCAATTACTATCTCGCGTTAATTCGAATTACACTTCTTTCGAGTTGAATCGAGTTAATTCTTAAAGGTTGAGTTCATGTCGCTCCTTTGCTGCAATAGTGTAAAATCTCAAAATTAGATGCTTCGGGGTTACCGACAAAAAAGAAAACCATTTCAACTTTGAAATATTCCGCTAAGAATTTCACGAAGCGAAGTTTCAAAGCTCTAATTTCCGAGCTTTAAAATCTGGCTTCGTGAAATTCTTTGAAATGGGTTTTTTTTTTTTCGATTAGGTACGCCGAAGCATCTAATTTTGAGATGATTTTCGTATGACACTATTGCAGCAAAGGAGCGATATCTAGGTAGGTACCAAAATGTGTACAGCTTGCTAGCGAGATCGACCTGTAAAGGAAGGGAAGCCTTCTCTTGTCGCCTTGACTGAGTATTAACAAGAGTATTATGTATTAAGAAAACTCATGTTTAAAAACGCTGCTAATTCCTCCCCTTTGCTTGATTATTTTCTATATAAATCACAATTCTGCGTGATATAATATATATTATGATTGTAAATTGGGTAGAGCTAAAGTAGGTCACTTGATGGTTCTCTTGGAGTGGGGGTTAGCCAGCAACGAATGTCATTTGCTACTTCCAGAACTTTTATAATACAATAATATGTTCCCTTTTGATAGATCACTCCTCAATTATAATAATTATTCCTGTGGGTTGTAATGAACTTCGGCAGCTGAACGTTCTCACAGTTATTGAATTTAAGTAAAATTCTAGGTAAAGTAGGAACATTTGAGCGGAATCCACTAAAAATACAGTAAATTTGAGTAAAATTCACAAAAAAGTGAATTTCTGGGAAAGTTCACTAAGAGATGTGATTATGGCTTTATTCATATCTGTATTCGTATTCCTATTTTCTGATTTATGAATTTCATTCGTATTCATGAATACGCCCATCTCTGACCTGCACCTATTTTCCTTTTAGGCCAAGGAAAAATTAAAAAAAGCTTATCCGGTGGACATTGTACACAAAGCCAAGAATGTTCAAACTGCACATGTTGGCCCTCCTGTCACCGTCTTCAGTACAATTTGATAACAAGAAGAAATATCATGACTACGTATAAAGGGAAAGAACCGCAAGGCATACTTGAAATACACTATTCCAGTTTGGGAGCTGTCAAATATCAGACGCAGCTCACTTTCACTATGGAAGAATTACTCAGTAAGAAACAGCAATGTCTTCACTCATCGTTTGAGTTCAATTCAACAATATTTATTTTTCAATTCAACTTTTTACCAATTTATTTTTGCTGTAGTTGACATCGGAGGGACAGGCAGCATATTGATGGGAGCAAGTGTGGTCAGCGTGACTGAAATGTTATATTACTCACTGAGAGGGATCTACCAGTCTATAACCAGGATTGGAAGGAAATACCGAACCAAAAATACCCCACTAAGGGGCGATTTCGCTCACTGACATTGGCCACGATCAGACTGCTCCCCACATGGGAAAACTGCATTCAGAAAGCGGAATTCAATGAATTGTTTAATGAATTAATTTAAAATTCAATGAATTGTCTAATGCCCAAGGGATGAGTCTAAATTATAAAAAAATAATAATAATTATGACTTTTTTTTAGAACGCCTCCTCCGTACAGTGTTACGACAATCGGAATAGATGGGTCCTTTTGCCAAGATCTAGACGTTTGCATGTGTCCAAGGACAGACAGGGTACCTGGCATAAAGTATTTGGGAGTCAATATTGATGAAAATCTTACGTGGAATGCGCATATAAATTACATTAACAAAATACGTGGAGGTTGTACCCTACTTGTTTGGAGGTGAGAAATTTTTTGTCAAGAGAAACCTTGAGGATGAGTTACTTTGCGCTGATTTAGTACTTACTGGTTTACTGTATAGTGGCCTGAGGAAGAGCTTCTCAATCTGCAAAGTATGAATTAGCCCTAACACAAAAAAACTTTGGTTAAATTACTGATGAATAAGCCCAGACGATTCCCAACTAGAAATTTCTTCGAAGTATTAGAAGTACTTTCCTTGGACCAACTGATATACCGAACTTCACTTATTCAAATATTTAAAGAACTGAAAGAGGGTCATTCAGGTACTTCGCTTTCAACTCGATCAGGAAGAACAAAAACTTTACAGGTTGTGTTTAAAAATACTTCTTTCACAGCGGTCGCAAAAGTATAATGGTATTTTAATTTTTAATGAATTACCTACCCGAGGATGTAAAAGAAAGTACATTGATTGCAATATTTAAGAATAAGCTGAAGAAATTTTTCTCTTGTAAATCTTAATAGGAAAACCATAGAAGAGGGTTTTTTTTTTTCTCGTAAATCATAGTGGGTAGTGATGTTACTCCATGATGTATCATATGATACATATTATGCTTTAGCTTTATATCACTCATGTGTTAACGGATGTTCGTTAAGGAACTAACTCCAATCGCCAGCACGAGCTTTGCTCATCGGTGGTTGTTACGTTAGGTTTATGAAGGGTATATGGGTCTTTTCAAAATTATAGGTCATTTCCAGCTCAACTTTTTTTTTGGGAACAAAACCAAAAATATTCTCTTCATAATATGAATAATATTCAATCAATGAATATTATTAATCAATCAATTATCTATATTATTGTGTATCTATGTGGGATCCTAAACAAGTTTGTGCAATATGAAATTTTGAAAATTTCAAGTTTGTAGGAAGAGAGAAAACAATGGAAATTCGAACTTTAAAATTATGTTTCAGAACAAGAAAACGATCTCCACAGTAGAATTACAGATATCCAATTACCTATCCATGCAAAATGTAAGTCTTAGTGTCTCCCTACAATCCATTCTCTCTCCCTACAAATCCAAATGTTTCCATTAGTTGTAGGGAGAGAGGTTTTGGAGGTTACCATGTCATGCAGCACAGAGGTTGGAGATTTTTGTTTAAAAAGAATAATAAACACATCATGACATTAGTATTCACAATAATTGATCATTATTTAACCAATTAAATAGTTACCTTAACTGATGATGTGGTTGTAGGGAGAGAGAAAGTATTAAAATACTGAAGCACTATCCCCACTTGTTGTCTTCTTGAAAGCTACTACTGGCTTTGGATGAAAATGACAGTAGTATACTATAGACTATATTGAAGCAGAATTGCCTTGGATTTTTCAAAACACGAAATATCCTATTCTAGTGGTTCTGGGGACGTGACTTCAAAAGATTGTAGGGAGAAAGGAAAAACTGTGTGATAGACATAAAACCTGGTAAATACATTGTAAATGATGAAATTTCCTTTTTTCTCCGAGATATTATTGTAGAAGAGAGTATCCCGCAGCTAAAAAGGTTTTGGTTAGTAATAAAACATGGGTTGGTGGGAACATCAAAATTTGAAAAATTCCTTACCTACCTACCTTTCCCTTGTGACATGAGTCGGGAGAGAGAAAATGGGGTAATTAACTAATTTTAATTATGGAACTAATAAACTTTTTGACCTAAAATTAGTTGGTTCATTTAGAGGCCGTACTATCATGTACTCCCAAAAAAAATGGAATTTCTATGAAAAAAAAACTGTAGGCACAAGAGCTGTGCGACAGGAAATGACCCATACGTGTTTCACACAGTATTTTTTATTTTTGGTTTTTGTCAAATGCCCTTCGTATTGTATTTTACATTGTGCTTACTTTTTCAATAAAAGCATGAAAATAAAAAAATAAAAATAGATCGTATCTCTTCAAGGATGAATGATTATGATGGAATGTATAAAAAATATTGATAAAACATTTAAATAAACTTTATTAATCATGTGGCCAACAGAACTTCTGAACAACCTACTTCAGTACATTAATAGGAAGGAACTGGTATGTAATACCCTTAATAGGTACAGATAGGACGACATCCATTCTGCAGCTCAGTTATATGTGATTTAGAGTGTATACATTGCAAATTTAGAACTTGATCATGTGGCCAACAGAATTACTAAGCAACCTACTTCATTATATTAGTAGGAAGGTACTGGTATATTATACCAGTTATATTATATTATAATACCCTTAGTAGGACGACACCCATTCTACAGCTCAGTTATATTTACAGCATTGGCATTGCCAATTTACCAGCAAAATGTGACTGTTGACTACTATTGAACTCACCAGATGCAGATACATCCAATATGATAGGTACAGATTTTAGTGCCATATTCAACAAGGACACCAGAAATGCCACGAATGATACAAGTACCTTTGCAGATCACAGGTCAACAAACTTTCTGATTTATAACTTTGAACGACATTATGACTTGGACAGCCTAGGCCTTACAACTAATCTCACAACTCACTGAAAATACTTTTTGTGATGGATGCCCTGGCTGAAGACCGACTCTGTTGCAAGTCTCCAACGATGTCTTTAATCTCTGATCTCGAGAAATCTCCTCTCAAGCTTAAGAATTTCGTGATTTGGTCTTCTTTGACATCCGGATATTTTCGAACCAGGGCGTGGACCTCCAGCGATGACATTTCTTTATCTTCCACCTTGAGGATTTCAGCTAATAGCGCTATGGCCTCAAACGGCGAATCTGCCCTGTTCGCGACTTGAGGGGCGATTCGAGAAAAAAACGCTTTCAACTGGTCGACTTCTTTCTTTATTTTGGTTCCTGCTGCCCTCCTTTCCTCGTTGAGTTTCAACGTGAGTTTTTTCTGAAAGAGAGCAGAAAGATAACGGCGTGTCACGTGGTTTTCCGCTTCACGGATCACATACTCGAAGTTCTTGGGACGAAGGTGAACGTAGTCTTGGAAATAATCTTCCAACGTTACGCAGACTGTGTCAACAGGCATCGAGCTCCCTAGCCATTTTGTTGTAATCAAATCCTGGAAATGGGTTTCCAAATCTAGAAAAGCTTCTTCTAAGAGCCAACCAGCCGCTTCATTTCTCAAATCTAGAAACGTCTTCAGCAGTGCAGTCGACGTGGCGTTGAGTTCTTTATGGAGGAAATCTGTTCGCAAATAATGCTGCTTCAATTGCTGGGTCAACTCAACGAACAATATACAATTATTTACTATCGTTATCATGTAATGTGTGAAGTACGGTTGAAGGCTTCTATCTTCGAAATGTCTGGTTTTAAAGGCTGCAATTGCTTCCCTGTAAAGTTGACCATACTGCTTGACTTGTTTCATGCTGAGAATGAGAGCTTCGTCGGTGAGGTCTTGCCCAATAGTTTTAGTTACTTGGAGGTTCTGATCAATCATTTGGAAAATAATGACAGGTGCAGCAGTGTGGAAATGGCCTTCCTGGTCACCTTCAGGAAGTACTCCTTTGCTCCAATCCATTTGCTCAGTTTCCAGTGTTTTCTTCATCCAATCGACGTAATTATCCTCCATGTTTTTAAGGTACTTAGCTTGGAGATCGTGTATAACTTTTTTGTTGAGTAATGGCGGGAGGGTGTTGATATTTATCTGCAGCTCTGGATTGCTCATCAATTCTTGTCCAAGGTAAGTATTTTTCACCCAAGCGAGCATGGAAACGTACTCATTCCCGTCCAACTCGCTACCAACGATTTCTTCAAGATGCCGCGCCAAAGAGTTGTGGTACATCGACACATACAAATTCACGATATTGTAATGTTTCGGAAAACACGGCTCACACAACGTCTTCACCACTCGCAGGTCTTCTAGAATAAGCTGCCTTGTCAGCTCCAAATGCATAACCAGCCACATCTTATTACTCTCGCGACTCTCAGGTTGAGTACCTTCGATCCTCTGTTCCACAGACTCTTGGAGCACTTCGAGCGCCATAGCTTTCCACCTTTTCGGACGACCAGGAGGTATGAACCCATTTTGTTTCTGCCGTTGTAATGAAAATGCGTCTTTTTTCTCTTCCTTCTCGATAATTCTCAGCGCAGTAACGAGCTCAGTAGGCTCTTTGCGAACTATATTCAACGTACGAGACAAAGTCAACTTGACCTGTTTTTCCAGTAATTGAGACACAATACCAACATCCTCAAAAGATCCTTTCAACAATATCTTGTCAGCTTGTTGATTCGGTATTTTATGTAGCTCATTCAATAAATCATCACGTGAATTTTCTAAATCATTCAAGCTATGGTGAGCGTATAACAACTTCCCGTCATTAATCCACTGTTTGGTTTTCTCGACGCTCTCCGGCACAGAAAACAGATTTTTCAGGTTCTCCATAGCCGTTGAGTATTGTGAATATTGCATGTTCTTTTCCCTAACCCCTTGAAGATTTTTAACCAGTTCGGGAAACTCAACTACGCTCGAGCCGATTTCGTTCAAGGCTTCCTGAACTTGTTCACACTCCTGCTTAGTGAGCTGTAACTGACCAAGACCCATGCAAACACCATCGAGTTGACTCTGCATAGTGGTTTTGAGCATCGCTTCAACAGAAACCTTTTTCCGAGTAACCCTCCTTTTGTACTGTTCGACTTTTTCGAGTTGACCGGGACGTTGTAACATGTTGATTACGTGTTTAGTGGCAGTCGCCATCGCCTCTTTCTCAGATTGTTCTATATTCATAATTAGTAATGCTCGAAATCAAATTACCTGAATCCACGGAAATCAGCGCTTCAAGAGCACAATCACGAGGTTGTAGTCATAAAACTACACCAACACTCAACAGATCTTCACTTTGAGTACTCGAACTAAACCAAATCAGTGAGACTAAACATAAATCAACTTTATACACAAACTCAGAAATGAATTACAGAAATTTACAGTTTACACTGTCATAATGGGAACAACAACTCAGTCACTTCTACTCTTCAGTAAGGTGTGTTTATCTCCGCTTTGACGGTCTTAGTGCTGTCCGTGGTGGAAGAAAACTACCCATTTCTGAGCGGTTGCGGATACTATTCTGACGTTCAATTTCTAAAGCAGTATTTAAGGAAGTTAAAAGTGGCTGTTTTAACTTATTGAACTGAGTGCAACATTGAAACTTCAATTACTATACAAAACAGTGGTCGACATGAGTTGTGATGAATTAAGTACTTACCTACACTAGGGTAGCAATAAAAAATCAAAGTTCGAATTTCATCACTCCCAACCCCCCAAATGGTGCAATGTGGCGAAGTTTTAGGTCGATCGTACCAGTATCAACGGCTTCTCATCGCGTTTGAAGTTTGAAGAGACTGCCAATTTTTGGGAAAATGTTTAGTTTTTCTTTCGAAACTCGAGTACCCTTTGGGCTAGTAACCTGTAATTGGTCTCATTCTGTAGATCATTTAATTGCAAACAACTTTTATTTCAATGCTATTTTCGCTAAAACCAACGGAATCGAGGTTATTAACACGTTCAACGCGGGACCAAAAACAGCTACCTACTGCCCTGGCGGAAAAATAAATTTCAAACAATTTGGCATCACGATTTCCGCCCTTCCCTCCTTTTGTAAGTTTCTGAGATGTATTTCAGGTGGAAATGACGCATTTCTGATCATTTATGGAACATGATGCCATATGGATCCACCCGTAGGCGGCGATGATTAGAGTATGCAACCAGCAATGCACACCAATTTCCGCTGCTGACGGCGTATGCGCCTCCCTCTAAAACTCGCGAAATTCATGATGTACCTAAGATCTGCACTTCGAGAACAATTATTTTGGTTTTGGCTTTGACGTAAGGAACCCAGTTAGATTTCGCACGTAGGTACCTACCTATTGCAGTGACTTCAACAAACCCAACAACGGAGTTTCTTCCTTCTACAACAGTTGTACTCCTTCTACTACAGTTACTACTCTCGTTACCTACCAAGGGTAACGGGTTTCTACAACTACCTATTCTCGTTACCTACCAAGGATAACGGGAATCAGAAGTAAAAATTGTAATAGATTTTATTTGGCACAATTATTTGTATCATTGGAATGAGATCAACTTATTATATATTCACGGAAAAAAATATATTAAAAAAAAAAAAACATATAAAACTACTTAGGTGTACCTACACATCTTTTATATGAATTATAATTAGTCATATCAAAATACGAAGGTATAAAAAAACAATAAGAAAGATAGATAGATAGATGATAGAAAGATAGAAAGATAGATGATAGATTGGATTCTATTATAGTAAATCCAATAGATTTGTGGAATTCAATGAAACAATTATTTATACCTAGGTACATAAGCCAGGTTTATCCGTACATCCTGGGCAATAAGAGGAAACGTGTTTGGTGATTTTTTTTTTTTTTATTTGTTCCGTAGGTAACACACCCCACAAAGGAGTCGTTTCCTTCGACTACCTTCTGCGGAATCATAAATTGCCAAGATATGCGACCCATATATCACAGGATTACGAATATTTAATATTCGCATCCCTGGTTCAGATGTTATGAGCGTGACAACCTAACTACTTCGAAACCAACTTTTGGAACTAAATTAGTTTCGAAAGTCGAACTAAACACTAAATTAGTTTTTAGTTTCAATTAGAGTTCAACTAAATTTTTATTCGAATAATCCCAACTCTGTTCAGTTTCAATAAGGAATGATCTGAATAAAATTCTCTTTTCGTAAAAATATTTGTAATTGCTGCTTTAACAGAACAGTATTTGTTTTAAATTTTACACAATTTTGCAACGTTCACACTATCCGTACGTAACAAAATCTTTCAATCGGTGACAATGACTACTCATGTTACTTTCACCATATTATCATTTTGAGGTAACACGAGTGGGAATATCCACAGTTGGAAATGAGTATCTTTCAACTTTTCTGTACACCAACTTCTTTAAATTATAATCAACGTTATCAGGCTCAAATTCTAATATTTTCGTGGTATACCATAGAACTAAAAAGTACAACTTACAAATGGAACACAACGATTTTAAAATAATTTTCTATCTTTTCCATCTTCTTTACAGATTTCCCAATTTTTCGAAATTAATATTTACAAAAATACACATTTTAAGGTTGTCTTGAATGAAGTTGTGACTACGATTGGAGAGAATGTGTTTGTAGACGGAAAACGACCGCTCCCCATCAACCGAAGTGACTGGAGCAAATTTAAAATTGCTTAAAAAAACCGTTCAAGAATGCTCCGTCAGTTGACTGGGTACACCTCTCCCATTAAAATCTTGTTAACGTTCTTTAATGTTTCTAGACCACTATTTTTCTGCAAGAGTGTGGACCACTTCTCTTGTAATTTTGTCCCATTTGCACGAGGAATTGCCTGCATTTTTGCGGAGCATTCCTCGATCAACTCCAAAACCTTGTCTCAACTCAACACCTTCTTCTAACATAGTTAGTATCAGTGGTATGAACGACAAGACTTGGGAAAAATCGTAAGTAATGCTGCATATTTTATAGCTTTAACGTTTGACGATTTTTGGTGATTGGAAGAAAATAAAATAAAGTTCCTAAGTACCAAAATCTGACGGAGAGACTTTTTTAACACTCTGTGGCCCTACTCAAGTGATGAAAATCAATCTCTCTGTCTGATTTTGGTACTTAGCAACTTTATTTTATTTTCTTCCCATCACCAAAAATCGTCAAACGTTAAAGCTATAAAATATGCAGCATTACTTACGATATTTCCCCCAATATGCAAGAATATGCAGCAACAGTCCGAATATGCAAAAATATGCAGAATAAAATAATTTTATTCTGCATATTTTTGCATATTCGGACTGTTGCTGCATATTCTTGCATATTGGGGGAAAAATCGTAAGTAATGCTGCATATTTTATAGCTTTAACGTTTGACGATTTTTGGTGATGGGAAGAAATTATTCAATTATTCAAGAATTATTCAAACCAGAGCATCTACAGAAGGCAACTCGGATAAAGGAAGAATTTGCGCTCGCCTCACGCGAAGCGAATTGGATATGCAACCGCATAGAAATCCGGTCTTTAGTCATTAGTTACCTTCGGATTTTTAATTATTTTTTTCGCTCCAATTGCAACCACGCCAATAATGCAGGGGAAGGTTTAGAATACGATTCAATGGACAGTCGTGGCGTTCTTTGGGGTACCTATGCGTACAAAGTCACATTTGCTTAAAAATATCACGACCTGACCCACAGAATTCTTAATAATCTCGGTTCTGGTGGTTTTAGCGAAAATAGCATTGAAATAAAAGTTGTTTGCAGTTAAATTATCTACAGAATGAGACCAATTACAGGTTACTAGCCCAAAGGGTACTCGAGTTACGAAAGAAAAACTGAACATTTTCCCAAAAATTTGCAGTTTATTCAAACTTCAAATGCGATGAGACGCCGATTCTACTTGTCCGATCGACCTAAAACTTTGCCAAACTCATTTTCTAGCCACACTACACCATGTAGGGGGTTGAGAGTTCAAATTTGGCGAGAAAAAATTTTCCCCTAGGTTTCCGTCCTTAAAACTTCGATAAGCCAGTTTGTGCGAAGTGGACTTCGCATATTACTTACTATTAAGTCCACTTCTCACAAACTGGCTCATCGAAGTTTTAAGGGCAGGGTCAAATTTTGAAATCCTATTGAAAACCGGTCATCTTCATGTTCCTTTTTCTCGGGCTGTACTGAACCTTTTGCCTTCATTTTTTTTTAGATTGTCACGCAGATAGTTCTTTATAAACGTTGCCATGGATATCCCGGTACTATGAAATGGAAAAATGCTGAGGTTGATGGAAAAACCTCCAAATTCAGGCTTCTATGCCTAGGACGCGGATAGCATTTCAATAATGTTTTTGTGAAAAATACGCAGAACCCATGGCAGTGTTTGTTTATTAGGTACTGATGTACATTTGAAAAAAAAATCAAGGCGATCGGTTGAGAAGAACCTGAGAAAAAGGAACATAAGTGCCAAAAAACGTGATTTTTCAGGAAACGCGATTTTCTGAAAGTGAACGATGTTTATCCCCTGACTTCATGAATTGGACTCGTAACTTTCCCAAACTCACTCCTTGTTGCTGTGAGACCGACGATGTCTGGCATGATCACGATCAAGACAATAAAATTAGAATCTGAAGAAGAATAATACAACACAAACCTAATTTTTTACCTCCATTTTGTTGTTTATTTTGGTGTTGTGATTGTCAAAATGCCTCGTTCCAACCGTATTTTCAAAAAAAAAAGAAGTCTGTCCCCCCCAAAAGAAGAAGATGTGTGAGTTCTGTAGAAGGTGAATCACCAAATGACGCCGGACTCCTTGAGAATCCATCGCCCCTGACTCCTGAATTTCCGTCGCCCCTGAGTCCTGAAGATCCGTCACCCCCAACTACGGTAACTCCCGGGCCATCCACCTCAGCTTCAAATGTCGAATCTTTGCTGCCTTCTACTGAGAGAAAATTTGGTTCTTCTCTCGGTGATTACGCCAATTTCGAGAGTGAAAAGTCATATGACATCGTCGACGTCAGTGAGTTTGGGGACGCTCTTGGCAGAGTTATGTGCTGCAAGCTTTGTGGTGGGCAAATGCAGTTTGAAATTCTAAGACGGATTGGATTAGCTTCTCAAAATTTATTTAATACTGATCTCTTGTATTGTGTGTAGCTCGTCGATGAAGTACAGAAACTGTGAGAGAATCAACCTAACCAATTCGCAAGGTACCTAGGTTGCAAAAAATGTACTCATTGAACTTGAGAACCGTCCATAGTATGAGGGGTATCGGAAAAGGGAGAAAAGCTGCTCGTAAATTTCTTTCTTTGATGAACCTGCCTCCACCGCCGACGAATTTCCAACCATACGAATCAGTTCTGCAGAAAGTGATGAAGAGATTGGAAGACCAGGAAGATCGCCGAGGAAGAAGGAGACGACCCGGCGTACGGCGCCGGCCTCCACTGATGTACGCCGGCGTTGGTCACTTCAAATATGTTTTTGACCCACTTCCCGTTCGAATTTTTTCAAATTTTTTTTAATGGATCAGTCATATTCTGTTGAAAAAGAAACAATTTTTTTTAGAAAACTGATTTTTTTTGTAGAAAAAATTTGACTCTGCCCTTAAGGACGGAAACATAAGGGAGAAAATTTTACTCTTTTATTAATTCGCTTTTAGCTGACCTGACGAAATTCGCACTCATCGTAGGCTTGGAATATTGGAAACGGAAGGACGGAACCTCGTGATCATTAAATGATCATAATCAAATGATAAATTTTATAACTCGATGAGGAAGAAGGAATTCTTCCATGACCTACTCAGAACAGGAACTACAATCTTATCATCATTTTATCACTGATTTCATGGATTAGTGTAGTATCCATGGTAAACATATCGTCGTTCCCGCTCCGTCGCCCGCCATATAAACTTAATTAAGTATTGAATATAAATTTTGTGTTACACATCCAGTTGATCTGTATCGCGTTTGGTTGATCCTGGAAAAAATTTGATCAACAACTAACTGGTGCGATTGTCAACTGATATCAGAGTAGTAAATTGCAATTCGTCTAAATTTAGTTTTTCATTCGATGGATATTGTTTTTGTTGTTCTCATCACGGAACTCTCACATGTTACATGTTACTCTTATGATTACTCGTGATGGGTGAGTATGCGCTTATTCCGATTTAGTTCTGAAGACCCCCCTAGGATTGCCAGGGTGCTGTAACTGTACAGTAGGGTGAACTGGCCAGTAGATGAACTCTCTGACTTTTAAACTGGAATATTATAAGGCTTCTAGTGCTTTCTGAATGCCGTCTCACGCATTATTTGGTAGCTAAGTATCTCTACAGTGGTCGGGCTTAATATCAAGATGATGAAATAATATTCTAGTAAAGGCCAGCAGTTTCAGTTGTTCCGAGTCCCCGACGCTGCCAAAAGATTCCTCTAACTATAAGGTGAGTGATTTAAGGGCGGAATTCACAGTCTCTCTCTAAGTTGATAGTAAATGTGATGATCTGAGGAGATGCGGTTGCTTGAGCTATTCATAGACAGTCACTAAGAAAATAGTCTCAGTTCAACCTCCGAGCGGTAAACATCTAACGTTCGCGAAAGTGTTAACGCTGTGGCCTCTGCGGCCTTGTTTTGGTCAAACATCTAAGCTGACGTTCGCGAAAGTGTTAACGCTGTGGCCTCCGCGGCCTTGTTTTAAAAACAACTGTCCGCGAGTTTAGTGTCGAGTTGGCGACGGTCAATATGGAAAATTCCACCTCAGAATATCAGGTAGCATTAAAATATGCCCGTAATGCCCTTTCAAATGATTATATTAAACCAAAGGATGAGATTCTGTTCAATGAAATCCATGCGTATAGGACCACTCTCTCACATCTATGTGATGTGCTAGAGAAAGCAGAATCAGAAATCGTTGATTTAAAGCAAAAAAATCTATTAATCAACGTCAAATTAGCTTCCTTAGAGGATAATCAAGCTTCGACTGACCAACATAAATCAGAATCTGAAGGCGACCAAGAATATTGGACTGACGAAGAACAGTTAGCCTATGATACGGGTGCAGGTATAATTTTTAAGCCCGTCCCTCCCAAAAAACGAAAAAGGAAAAGTTCTCCCAATAACAAAAATGACAATGTAACCAAGAATCCTCAGAGAAAAGAGAAGGTTTACAAGCCCCCTCCCATTACGCTTGAGCCTTTGAATGACATTGCAAGCTTTCTAAAGCTAAAAGAGAAATTGAAAGAAATAGCACCCAATGCTATGACTTCAACATTGGCTGGTGGCCTAATCAAAATCAATGCCAGTGACTCAGATGAATACACTGCAATCGATAAGTATCTAGAAAGCATTCACTGTCTGTACTTTACTTATCAGAACAAGCAAACGCGGCCTTATTCAGCAATACTCAAAGGGCTTCCCGGGGGTATTGAAGAGTCGGTGATCCTGAGTACTCTCCAAAATGAGTACCCTGAAATCGGAGCGCTGAAGGTCAACCAAAAATTACAATGGAAGACCAAAGAAAAGCTTGACATGTACTTTGTCGAATTTAAAACAGGCTGCGATGTCAGCAAAATTCACGAAATTACCAGGCTGTACAACTGCAAGGTGAAATTCGAGGCCATCAGAACGAGTAAAATCGTTCCTCAATGCAAACGGTGTCAAGAATTTTCGCACACTCAGAACTACTGCAAGAAGCGCCCTAGGTGCGTGAAATGCGGCAAAAATCATGAAACCGCGACTTGTTTAAAACCAAAGTCGGAAGCCCCGACATGTGCCAATTGCAGTGGAGAACATACTGCAAATTACCGCCGGTGCCCAGTCTTCGTGGCTGCGGCTAAAGAACATATAGTTAAAATCAGAGCAGTAAAGGATCATCCTAGCTTTTCCAGTCAGCCGAGACATATTGGGAACAGTGCTCAGCCAACCGCTACTTCAAGTGGAAATCAGAAGAGCCCAGATCAAAGGGGAACTACTAAAAAGGTGAAATTTACTCCTAAAACCCCGATCTTAAGCGTAAATCGCTACTTTGGGCACACAAAATCATATGCGCAGGCAACAAAATCCGGCAGTGCTCAGCCAGTATCTCAACAGCCAGCGAAATCCATGGAGAGCATGTTGCAGACTCTGGTCACTCAGTTTGGTCAAATGCAACAGCAAATGCTCTCCTTGAGTCAGAAAATAGAGGCTTTGGAGAGCAAGTCAAAGCCTAGCCGTTCTTCCAAGCAATCACAATGAATAGCCTCAGAATCATGGCTTGGAATGCTAACGGGCTCAATGGGCGGAAGCTAGAGCTTGAGTTGGTTCTGAACTTCAGTAACATAGATATTTGTTTAATTTCAGAGACGCACTTCACAAAAGAGTCCTATTTTAAAATAAAAGGATGCAAATGTTATAATGCCCTCCACCCTAGCAATAAAGCACGAGGGGGCAGCGCTATATTGATCCGTGAAAATTTGAAACATTATGAATGTGCAAAGATTGAGACGCAGATGTTTCAGATATGTGCAATTTCCATTAAAACCAAGTCTTATGAGACTTCGATAGCAAGTATTTACTGTCCTCCAAAGCACAATATCAAACAAGAAGACTACACTGATGCATTCGAACTCTTAGGAAATCGATTCATTATTGGTGGAGACTTCAACGCGAAAAACACATGTTGGGGCTCTCGTGTCACTACGGCAAAAGGACGGGAGTTGTCCCAATATATGGCCAGCCACAATTGTGAACCATACTCAACTGGAACGCCAACATACTGGCCCACCGACATAAATAAAAAACCTGACCTAATTGACTTTTTCATTATGGGAAATATCTCGGCTAACTACGCTCTTGTGGATGAGTGCTTTGATCTCAGCTCAGATCATTCACCAATCATCCTAACACTGAGCGAACGAATCATTCAGAAACCAAACAATCCAGTACTTGTCAATAAAAAGACGGATTGGGGTACATTCAAAATAGACATCAACCAGTACATCTATCTGAATGATGTCATTGAATGTCCTGCAGACATCGATCGGGAACTTGAACAACTCGTATATAACATCCAAACGGTCGCGTGGGAAAACACCCCTGAGGTGGTCAAGAAACTCAAAGGGTTCAACTACCCATGTGAAGTTCTTACCATGATCAAGAAGAAGCGCAGAGCTAGGCGTAAATGGCAGCAAACGCGTATTCCAGACGACAAGGCAATATGGTATAGATACCATATTGCCTTGTCGTCTGGAATACGCGTTTGCTGCCATTTACGCCTAGCTCTGCGCTTCTTCTTGATATAGATCTATATGCCAGTGAACTTCGTGATATGATTAAAGAGATCAAAGAGGAAACGCAAGAAGAATTCATCACTTCCCTTGACATCAATCGTGACGCTGATTATTCCCTGTGGAGAGCTACTAAGCATCTCAAACGTCCTATCGTCCAAGCACCACCAATCAAAGATGAAACTATCGGGAAGTGGATCAAGTCCAACCAAGAGAAGGCTGATGCATTTGCCCGTTATCTGGCCGACATCTTCAGACCAAATCCTGGAGACCCAGATGAGGAACCACTGGAAGAGGTTATTGTAACAGATCATGAAATCGAAATACCCCCAGTGACGGTTAAAGAAGTTCAAGAAACCATCCTTAATGAAATCAATCCAAAAAAGGCTCCTGGGTACGACCTGATCACGGGGCATATCCTTAAAAACCTCCCACGGAAGGTCCTAATGAAAATCACCAAAATAATCAATGCCGCTATCAAACTTCGTTATGTACCTCAATTGTGGAAATTAGCTGAAGTGATCATGATTCAGAAACCTGGTAAGCCAGCCGAAAAATTAACATCCTACCTTCCAATATCCCTTCTTCCAGTGTTATCAAAACTATTTGAGAAGCTCATCCACAAGCGGCTGATGTCAGTCGTAGAAGAACGCAATCTGGTCCCTTCTCATCAATTTGGTTTCCGACAAAAGCACTCTACCATTGACCAGGTGCATCGAATTACGAGTGTGATTGAGGAGGCACTAGAAAACAAGCAAGTTTGCTCGGCCATCTTTCTCGACGTAACCCAAGCGTTTGACAAAGTTTGGCACGATGGACTAAACCACAAGCTCCGAAGAATGTTGCCAGCAAAATATGCTGAATTATTGCAATCCTATCTATCAGATCGATTCTTCAGGGTAAATCATGAAGATGCCTACTCAGAAGTGCACCGAATACATGCTGGAGTTCCCCAAGGAAGTGTACTTGGCCCACTCCTGTACGTCCTGTTCACCAGCGATATGCCAGAACGAGAGGAGAATACAATAGCAACGTTTGCAGATGACACAGCTGTCCTTGCAGTTGGAGAAACAAATCACGTGACGATTCCCAAGCTCAGAAGATCTATTAAGAAACTCCAAGAATGGACATCAAAATGGAGGATCAAGATGAATGAAGCGAAATCAGTTCATGTCGACTTTACCAATCGTAAGCTCGACTATTTCCCCCTTCATCTCAACGGCAAGACTATACCGCACGCCAATGAAGCTAAATACCTGGGCATGACCCTGGATGCTAAATTGCGCTGGAAGGCGCATGTCAAGAAGAAAAAAGAAGAACTGGTGCTTAAGTTCAGGAAAATGTACTGGTTAATGGGCCGACGCTCAAAACTGTCGATCCAGAACAAATTAACCCTGTACAATCAAGTCCTCAAGCCTGTCTGGACTTACGGAGTGCAGTTGTGGGGCTGCACCGCTCAAAGTAACCGCGATATTATCCAACGTTTCCAAAACAATGTGCTGAGATGTTGTGTGGACACCTACCGGTACACCAGAAATGTCCGGCAACACAAAGAACTTCGCATACCAACTGTCAATGAAGTCATCAAGGTTCAAGCCATAGCCCATCACAAGCGGTTACAAGTACACGTCAATGAAGAAGCTGTCCAGCTGCTCGACGTTGACGACCTACTCAGACGTCTCAAGAGAAAGAAGCCTCATGACCTGTGGAAGTGAGTGAAGGTGTTCTCGCGGTAAGTCCGTTCAGTGAAATCAGTGATCGGTTTAAGTGCACGAAATTGCACTCCTAACTTTCAAAACTATAAGCGGCTTAGTTAAGTATCTAAGTTGTACTACAACCAATTCACATATATGTCAAAAATATGTTGCTAATAAGTTGTTACTTGGTGCAATAAATCATTTGAAAGAAAAAAAAAAAAAAAAACTAAGAAAATGCGGTAGCAAAATACAAAGGAAATTTTCTTTTGGCCGTATTCATAGACCGAAAGTCAAGTCGTTACTTTACTTTCAGCCCCACTTTAGCGCCGAAATCAGAGGTAGGTCGGAAGCTACCTTGAGCATTTCCTTAACTGAAGTCATCCAGATAAGTCATCTTACCTTCTGTCAAAAATTAATGTTTTGTGGGTCTCCAATGTACGCCAAACGGGTTTTTCTTGTTTTTCTCAGATATCAAGACTTATTAAAACCTTCTAGGATCAACGTTTAAACTGACTATAGTATAGTAAGTTTAAACGTTGATCCTAGAGGGTTTTAATGTCTTGAGTCTTGATATGTGAGGAAATTATTATGTTGGATGGGAGGAAGATAATGTAGTGTTCATGCACTGGGTTTAAAATAACAATGAAATCTAGAAGACGAACGGGTGTTCATCTACTGGTTTGTTTGGAATTGAGTAAATCCACTGCGATTTATGAACATTCGTATTCACAGTCATTATCCGGCTGTTTTATGATTTGGTGGATGGTTGAAATGCCTTAGCTACCAGTAGACGAACGGGGTTTCTTGCTGTGGGTCTCCTTGTTCATCCTAGTTATGTGTACACCAATGCGTGAACAGCTAACAATAATTGTTTTTCTTGTAGCAATTGACCATTTATTTAATTTCATTTCATTTTTAGATGTATAGGAACGGGAGTACTAAGGAGGACGATGAAGAAGACGAGCCAAGAGATTTAGGTGATCGGAGACAGCTCTTTAAATACGCAGTAGAAACACTAGCAAAAGCAGTCTCGGAAGTAAAAGGTGGTGAGATTTCACTGAACGAGGCATCCCGTCGTTACAACATTCCTAAAGGTACCCTACATTATAAAATTCATAAGAAAGTGCCAATAAATACAAAAATGGGGCCATCAACATTTCTGACAGAAGGGGATTGGTATCGTGGCTGAGCTCGTCTGTTGGATTTCCATCGGCTCCCTTAGGGAATAGGAACCTTGAACGAAATGTTCATTTGTTCCGAAACAAATGAATCGGTGAATGTCCAAGGAAGCTGACTTTTGGAAAAAAAAAAAAAAAAATAACTGTCTTGATCCGAAAATATTGGTAAATCGTTCAATTGGACCTTACTCATTTGTTGAACCAGTGGTCAGAGAAATATTTGAAGAGGAAAATAAATTTTAATCGAATTTCCCTATTCAACAGAAGGTGGTGGACTACTTACTTATCCTTGCTACTTACTGAACATGCTACAGCAAAATTAAATATAACACACAAACACATTGTGTGTTGGTGTATCTGTTAAATTGTGGAAAAGCCAAGGTTCTAATGACAAACAATAATTTTTTAAGTGAATCTGAATGACATCAAGCAGAAACTTGAAAATGTTGGAAAATACATTTTTTAAACACTTTGCTCATCTTGTTGGCCTGCCTGTCTGGGCCATTGGAAGGCGATTTCCTCAAAGCGCTTTCTAGATTCCTCTGGAATATAATCCAGAATTTTCTTCAGATCTTCGAGTTTTTTGGGGTTAATGGGGACTTTTCCCGTGGAGTAAGCAGCCTCGGTAGGAAGATGTACTGTGTTTCTAGGCGCGAGTGTGAAACTTTGTGTCTCCTGGGAATTGATTTACTGGCGAGCCTCCCAACACCCTTTAAGTCAGCTCTGGACGACAATTGCGAAAATGTGGATATCAAACATTTCATGTGGTTAGCTCGTGGTTTTTTTTTTTTTGTAGTAGGGTGACCACCACTTTCCCTGCCCAAAATTTTTAACGATCGATGAATCGTGCACCTCAGTGACTGTGAACTTCAGTGACTGGCTGCTGCTTACAATCAATTCAGTCACCTTATGGAGTGAACAAATTCTGTCCTTGTTCCTAATTTTTCTATTCACCATGGCAAAATCGGGGAATTGGGGAATCTGATCAACGCAGTTCATCAAGCAGGAGCATACCACATTTGGGGATTTTTTCGATGTCCCCTCGTGGTATACGTAAAAATACCCACGGTTATAAATGGTAATTACCCAGGGGCCTTAGTTAAAAGGGCCTTAGTCCTGACTTCTGCCACATTAACATCTGACCTCAGAACATCGTAGTTTTCAACCGCCTGGCAAAATGTGGTGGACAACGGTCCTGATAGCATGAAACGATGCGGCTGCTCATATAGAACCCGAAAATGCCAAAAAACTAATATCGACAAAACATGGACAATTGGCCTTTTGACATTCACCGATTCAAATATTGATCCTCCTGAGAAGAGAGAACCGATGTCATGCAAGAGGACAGTTGGGCGCAACAAAGATGTTTACACTACTCGCTTTTTGTCGAATTTTGTCTGCAATAAGCACCCTACGAGTGGGTCTTACGACTTGAATGGTTGAGGATCCATTCAATGGATGATTGGAAATTGCTGGGGTGACTCAAAATCTAATATCACACAATCATGTGTTCTCCCACCTCGAAAACATATCCGTGTAAAAATGACCAACGTTGGACGTAGTCCTGTTAAAATTCAAGCGATTGGATCATTAGTTCGTGCAAACTACCTATTCATGCCTTAACGATGTTGTACTTAAGCAAATATTGAATAGGGTATTTTTGACCTAGATTGTTTACTAAGCCAAGGAATTTCTTATCCACAGGCAGCTCGATTGGTTTTTCGAATAAGAAAAATTTGAAGTATCATTACACCAAACAGTATAATGAGACACTCCTTTCATCGAAACGGCCGTCGTCCCCATCGCGAGCATTACTGTCTCTGCTGTGATGGAAACAGGGCATCTCAACCGGAGGAGAGTTCGAAGAGCGGAAAGAAAATCCTTCACCATTTCCTATAAGAAGGGAAGAAAAAATGAGAAAACTGCTGCCCTGCTGAGGGAGTATGCACAAACTTCTACTATTCACGGCATTCAACACATATTCAGAGATGGCGAAACGTTGTGTCACAGGTGAGGTAGCATATTAAATAATTCATAGTATGATAATAATACTATTATGGTATTATTGTTGATGATCGTAAGTAGAGGGCGGATTCTTATGCACTAAAGAACCTTATTTTATGTGATAAAATAAGCGGTAAAAACATCCGAAATGTGCGCTTAAATATGCACTAACAAAATCAGAATTAGCCTTTTTTACCAATGTTATGATAAGTGTAATATTCACTTGGTTCCTTGTCTGTAAAATTGTTTAAACAATACCTATTTTTTTAAACTAATTAAATTTGGATGATATTTTAAACAGGGGTTAAGGATGGTTGACAATGCAATATGAAAAAAACTCTGCAAATTCTTGACACAACGGTTCATTATCTTCTTTGTACAGATCACCCTTCTGTCTAGATCACTAGGTCTAAATGTCTAGATCCTAAATGTTAGATTAATTATTATTATGAATTATCACTAATTATTAATAATTTTATCAAGTACCTAGTGAAAATTATTATTATTTATTGTTAGGTATGAATAATTTGTATTTATTATCAATAATAATAATAATTAATTATGATTAATTATTACGATATAATTCTGGGGTTTTTAATACTACGTCGGTAATATTTTTTCTATAAAAGAAGTACCTACCAACAAACATTCGAAATTACCTTCATTTCCGTAGCACGAAACGTACCTCAGAACAACAAACTCGACATCACTGAAACCATATGATGTTCCAAAGAGCTTGTTAGTATGAAAATGGACCTGTATTTCAACAGTTTGATACACGATCGTGTTGTGAGGCACAATCTTTGAGCCCTCATTGTGAACGAACGGCTGGTCGTACAAAGCTGCGGATGGTCTTAAAAAATTCTACGGAACAAACTCTATCTAAATATGAAATAAAAAACATACCGTTCTATATGAATTTTTCGAGATATTAGATTTTCAAATTTTCAAAATTCGTTTTGAACCCCTTCCCCTTGACCTAGGGTTATGGAAAGTTTCGAGGACCATTGTGGGGTTGGTCGAAACCCATAAAAAACATTTCGTAATTTTAACTCAACGCTAACTGGGCAAAGTGGCGCGGACGGCGTACGGCGAACGGACGGATTTTGGTTTATTATCTTCGATAATGAACCATTGGAATCGCCCAAAGAAAAAATTTTTTTAACCCCCCCCTCAAAATTTGTTGGTTTACGTTTCAAGATACGTAGATTCAGAAAATCGAATAAAAAAACTCTGCAAATTCTTGACACAACGGTTCATTATCTTCTTTGTACAGATCACCCTTCTGTCTAGATCACTAGGTCTAAATGTCTATTATTATTATCAATTATCACTAATTATTAACAATTTTATCAAGTAGGTACCTAGTGAAAATTACTATAATTTATTGTTAGGTATTAATAATTCGTATTTATTATTAATAATAATTATTATTAATTATGATTAATTAATACGATATAATCTGGGGTTTTTAATACTACGTCGGTAATAATTTTTCTATAAAAGAAGTACCTACCAACAAATATTCGAAATTACCTTCATTTCCGTAGCACGAAACGCACCTCAGAACAACAAACTCGACATCACTTAAGCCATATGATGTTCCAAAGAGCTTGTTAGTATGAAAATGGACCTGTATTTCAACAGTTTCATACACGATCGTGTTGTGAGGCACAATCTTTGAGCCCTCATTGTGAACGAACGGCTGGTCCCACGAAGCTGCGGATGGTCTTAAAAAATTCTACGGAACAAACTCTATCTAAATATGAAATAAAAAACATACCGTTCCATATGAATTTTTCGAGATATGAGATTTTCAAATTTTCAAAATTCGTTTTGAACCCCTTCCCCTTGACCTAGGGTTATGAAAAGTTTCGAGGACCATTGTGGGGTTGGTCGAAACCCATAAAAAAAATTTCGTAATTTTAACTCAACGCTAACTGGGCAAAGTGGCGCGGACGGCGGACGGCGTACGGCGTACGGCGGACGGACGGATTTTTTTTTATTCGATTTTCTGAATCTACGTATCTTGAAACGTAAACCAACAAATTTTGAGGGGGGGTTAAAATTTTTTTTTCTTTGGGCGATTCCAATGGTTCATTATCGAAGATAATAAACCAAAAATCCGTCCGTCCGCCGTACGCCGTCCGCCGTACGCCGTCCGCCGTCCGCGCCACTTTGCCCAGTTAGCGTTGAGTTAAAATTACGAAATTTTTTTTATGGGTTTGGACCAGCCCCACAATGATCCTCGAAACTTTTCATAACCCTAGGTCAAGGGGAAGGGGTTCAAAACGAATTTTGAAAATTTGAAAATCTCATATCTCGAAAAATTCATATGGAACGGTATGTTTTGGTTTATTATCTTCGATAATGAACCATTGGAATCGCCCAAAGAAAAATTTTTTTTAACCCCCCCTCAAAATTTGTTGGTTTACGTTTCAAGATACGTAGATTCTGAAAATCGAATAAAAAAAAATCCGTCCGTCCGCCGTACGCCGTACGCCGTCCGCGCCACTTTGCCCAGTTAGCGTTGAGTTAAAATTACGAAATTTTTTTTATGGGTTTCGACCAACCCCACAATGGTCCTCGAAACTTTTCATAACCCTAGGTCAAGGGGAAGGGGTTCAAAACGAATTTTGAAATTTTGAAAATTTCATATCTCGAAAAATTCATATAGAACGGTATGTTTTTTATTTCATATTTAGATAGAGTTTGTTCCGTAGAATTTTTTAAGACCATCCGCAGCTTCGTACGACCAGCCGTTCGTTCACAATGAGGGCTCAAAGATTGTGCCTCACAACACGATCGTGACTCAAATTGTTGAAATACAGGTCCATTTTCATACTAACAAGCTCTTTGGAACATCATATGGCTTAAGTGATGTCGAGTTTGTTGTTCTGAGGTGCGTTTCGTGCTACGGAAATGAAGGTAATTTCGAATGTTTGTTGGTAGGTACTTCTTTTATAGAAAAATTATTACCGACGTAGTATTAAAAACCCCACAATTATATCGTAATAATTAATAATTATTATTATTAATAATAAATACGAATTATTAATACCTAACAATAAATTATAATAATTTTCACTAGGTACTTGATAAAATTGTTAATAATTAGTGATAATTTATAATAATAATTAATCTAACATTTAGGATCTAGACATTTAGACCTAGTGATCTAGACAGAAGGGTGATCTGTACAAAGAAGATAATGAACCGTTGTGTCAAGAATTTGCAGAGTTTTTATTTCATATTTAGATAGAGTTTGTTCCGTAGAATTTTTTAAGACCATCCGCAGCTCTGTACGACCAGCCGTTCGTTCACAATGACGGCTCAAAGATTGTGCCTCACAACACGATCGTGACTCAAACTGTTGAAATACAGGTCCATTTTCTTACTAACAAGCTCTTTGAAACATCATATGGCTTAAGTGATGTCGAGTTTGTTGTTCTGAGGTGCGTTTCGTGCTACGGAAATGAAGGTAATTTCGAATGTTTGTTGGTAGGTACTTCTTTTATAGAAAAATAATTTTTATTACCGACGTAGTATTAAAAACCCCAGAATTATATCGTATTAATTAATCATAATTAATAATAATAATTATTAATAATAAATACAAATTATAATTACCTAACAATAAATTATAATAATTTTCACTAGGTACTTGATAAAATTGTTAATAATTAGTGATAATTGATAATAATAATTAATCTAACATTTAGGATCTAGATAATGAACCGTTGTGTCAAGAATTTGCAGTTTTTTGTTTAAACAAATTAAATTTTGATGATGAGCTATGAACTTGAAATGTTAAATATAGGTCAGAAATGGATCACAATGCAATATTCACTCGGTTTCTTGTCTGTAAAATTGTTTAAATAATACCTATTTGTTTAAACAAATTAAATTTTGATGATGAGCTAGATACTTGAAATTTTAAATATAGGTCAGAAATGGATGACATTTCAATATTCACTCGGTTTGTATGACATGGTATGAGTATGGTATGGTATATTATTGTATGTATGATTTAGTACAGTATGGTAAGATAGAAAAGAAATTCGTATGGTATGGTATGAGTACGGTGAGAATATGGTATGGTACCGATTTGCAACACAGTCTGGTATAGACAGAAGGGTGATCTGCACAAGGAAGATAATAAACCGTTGTGTCAAGAATTTGCAGAGTTTTTGGTTTATTATCTTCGATAATGAACCATTGGAATCGCCCAAAGAAAAAATTTTTTTAACCCCCCCTCAAAATTTTTTGGTTTACGTTTCAAGATACGTAGATTCAGAAAATCGAATAAAAAAAAAATCCGTCCGTCCGCCGTACGCCGTACGCCGTACGCCGTCCGCGCCACTTTGCCCAGTTAGCGTTGAGTTAAAATTACGAAATTTTTTTTATGGGTTTCGACCAACCCCACAATGGTCCTCGAAACTTTTCAGAACCCTAGGTCAAGGGGAAGGGGTTCAAAACAAATTTTGAAAATTTGAAAATCTCATATCTCGAAAAATTCATATAGAACGGTATGTTTTTTATTTCATATTTAGATAGAGTTTGTTCCGTAGAATTTTTTAAGACCACCCGCAGCTTTGTAGGACCAGCCGTTCGTTCACAATGACGGCTCAAAGATTGTGCCTCACAACACGATCGTGACTCAAACTGTTGAAATACAGGTCCATTTTCATACTAACAAGCTCTTTGGAACATCATATGGCTTAAGTGATGTCGAGTTTGTTGTTCTGAGGTGCGTTTCGTGCTACGGAAATGAAGGTAATTTCGAATGTTTGTTGGTAGGTACTTCTTTTATAGAATAATTATTACCGACGTAGTATTAAAAACCCCAGAATTATATCGTATTAATTGATCATAATTAAGAATAATTATTATTAATAATAAATACGAATTATTAATACCTAACAATAAATTATAATAATTTTCACTAGGTACTCGATAAAATTGTTAATAGTTAGTGATAATTGATAATAATAATTAATCTAACATTTAGAATATAGACATTCAGACCTAGTGATCTAGACAGAAGGGTGATCTGTACAAAGAAGATAATGAACCGTTGTGTCAAGAATTTGCAGAGTTTTTTTATTCGATTTTCTGAATCTACGTATCTTGAAACGTAAACCAACAAATTTTGAGGGGGGGTTAAAAATTTTTTTTCTTTGGGCGATTCCAATGGTTCATTATCGAAGATAATAAACCAAAAAGGCCTCAAGGATCTGACATGAATGACACCAGGAAAAAACATTCCTGGAATAGATTCTCACTGACTTTGTTGAAATATAAATTTTTGTATTTTATTGTATTTTTGTTTCTTTTTGGTCATTTAATGGAAATTTCTCCATTTGGTAGTAGAGTATTTCTTTCGATACGGACCAAAGTATCGATATGAGTACTCATACTCAAATCACAAGAATCGATACCAAAAATACTTGGTATCGAAAGGAAATATCGATACATAACTGGTATCGATCGGTATCGAACGTCCCTACAGAGCATTGTTACCCGGTTATTTTAAACAATTTTTCGTCTACAAATACATTCTCTAGGACCTTCGTCACAACTTCATTCAAGACAACCTTGAAATGTGTATTTTGGTTTATTATCTTCGATAATGAACCATTGGAATCGCCCAAAGAAAAAATTTTTTTAACCCCCCCTCAAAATTTGTTGGTTTACGTTTCAAGATACGTAGATTCAGAAAATCGAATAAAAAAAACTCTGCAAATTCTTGACACAACGGTTTATTATCTTCCTTGTGCAGATCACCCTTCTGTCTATACCAGACTGTATTGCAAATCGGCACCATACCATATTCTCAACGTACTCATACCATACCATACGAATTTCTTTCCTATCATACCATACTGTATTATACCAAATCATACATACAATAATATACCATACCATACTCATACCATGTCATACAAACCGAGTGAATATTGAAATGTCATCCATTTCTGACCTATATTTAAAATTTTAAGTATCTAGCTCATCGTCAACATTTAATTTGTTTAAACAAATAGGTATTATTTAAACAATTTTACAGACAAGAAACCGAGTGAATATTGCATTGTGATCCAGTTCTGACCTATTTTTAAAATTTCAAGTCCATAGCTCATCATCAAAATTTAATTTGTATTATTACAAAAAGGTATTATTTAAACAATTTTACAGATGAGAAACCGAGTGAATATTGCAATGTGGTCTATCCCCGACTCACGGTTAAAATTTCTAGACTGTAGTTTACCGGGAAGATGTAAAAAGGTAGTTTTATTCTGGGCGTCTGGTGGTTGGGTCACATAACGGCCGTTTTCGACGCGAAAGTTTAGTGTTTTTCCTAAAACTTTGCGCGGTCACTGTGAACGAACGGCTGGTCGCACAAAAATCCAATTGGTCTTAAAAGAATCGTAATTTTTCAGGTCATTCGAAGGTGAACTGAAATTTACACGGTTCAGTTAAATATTTGGAGATAAGACATCGTCGAAATTTTAAATTTCGTTTTGACCCCCTTCCCCTTGACCTAGGGTTATGAAAAGTTTCGAGGACCATTGTGGGGTTGGTCGAAACCCATAAAAAAAATTTCGTAATTTTAGCTCAACGCTAACTGGGCAAAACGGCGTGGACGGCGGACGGCGGACGGCGTACGGGGGACGGCGTACGGCGTACGGCGTACGGCGTACGGCGTACGGCGTACGGCGTACGGCGGACGGACGGATTTTTTTTTATTCGATTTTCTGAATCTACGTATCTTGAAACGTAAACCAACAAATTTTGAGGGGGGGTTAAAAAAATTTTTTCTTTGGGCGATTCCAATGGTTCATTATCGAAGATAATAAACCAAAAATCCGTCCGTCAGCCGTACGCCGTCCGCCGTCCGCGCCACTTTGCCCAGTTAGCGTTGAGCTAAAATTACGAAATTTGGTTTCTGGGTTTGGACCAGCCCCACAATGATCCTCGAAACTTTTCATAACCCTAGGTCAAGGGGAAGGGGTTCAAAACGAATTTTGAAATTTTGAAAATTCCATATCTCGAAAAATTCATATAGAACGATATGTTTTGGTTTATTATCTTCGATAATGAACCATTGGAATCGCCCAAAGAAAAAATTTTTTTAACCCCCCCTCAAAATCTTTTGGTTTACGTTTCAAGATACGTAGATTCAGAAAATCGAATAAAAAAAACTCTGCAAATTCTTGACACAACGGTTCATTATCTTCTTTGTACAGATCACCCTTCTGTCTAGATCACTAGGTCTAAATGTCTAGATCCTAAATAATATAATGTTAGATAATAATTAATCTAACATTTAGGATCTAGACATTTAGACCTAGTGATCTAGACAGAAGGGTGATCAGTACAAAGAAGATAATGAACCGTTGTGTCAAGAATTTGCAGAGTTTTTTATTTCATATTTAGATAGAGCTTGTTCCGTAGAATTTTTTAAGACCATCCGCAGCTTTGTACGACGAGCCGTTCGTTCACAATGACGGCTCAAAGATTGTGCCTCACAACACGATCGTGACTCAAACTGTTGAAATACAGGTCCATTTTCATACTAACAAGCTCTTTGGAACATCATATGGCTTAAGTGATGTCGAGTTTGTTGTTCTGAGGTGTGTTTCGTGCTACGGAAATGAAGGTAATTTCGAATGTTTGTTGGTAGGTACTTCTTTTATAGAAAAATTATTACCGACGTAGTATTAAAAACCCCAGAATTATATCGTATTAATTAATCATAATTAATAATAATTATTAATAATAATAAATACGAATTATTAATACCTAACAATAAATTATAATAATTTTCACTAGGTACTTGATAAAATTGTTAATAATTAGTGATAATTGATAATTATAATTAATCTAACATTTAGGATCTAGACATTTAGACCTAGTGATCTAGACAGAAGGGTGATCTGTACAAAGAAGATAATGAACCGTTGTGTCAAGAATTTGCAGAGTTTTTGTAAATATTAACCTTGAGTCCGGAGACATGCCCTGTAACGCCAAGGGTAGACATGGGTAGACCTTTGAAATCCAATTTCCATTTTTTCTTCTAACGAATTAACGGTGAAGTCTCCAAAATAAGTAGGTCTCTACCAAAAAAAGCAAATTCTATTATGAGCTTTCGACACCTATCTATGTAACACCATCTTTAGGGCCTCCGAAAAAATAAAATAAATTAAGGAAATCGTGGTTTCATTCCAATTGAGCAAGTATGGATGAAAAACGTTTTATTTTTATAAACTCTGAATTCAAAAAATGTGAAAATATTAACTAAGAAAATGTCTTCAGTCTTCGTTCGGTACATCAAAATGATAAGGTGAAAGCAACATGAGTAGTCATTGTCACCGATTGTGAGATTTTGTTAAGTGTGAATAGTGTGACCGTTGTAAATAGTAAAAGTTACTGGTAGAGTGGTTCTAAAACTTAATTTCTCGAATTTTACAATATTTTTTTAAATGCATATTTGTCGCATATTTATTAGTTTTTACTGCATATTCGGGGCTTCTATGCTGCATACAAATCCGGTCTTTAATCATGAGGCAGTCCTTTGGATCTTTTAGATATCGAGTGAATTAATGATAATTAGTTATGGCCGACGTAGGTACTTATGGAATTAAAAACCCCTGAATTACATTGGTGCAAATTATTTGTAATTAATTCATCATTTGTTTAAGCGTTTCATCTATCAATAATTATTGGTGTTCTGCACAGAGAAGATAATAAACCGTTGCGTCAAGAATTTCTAGGGTTTTCGTGATGAAACTGACGTGAATACTCGATTTTCAGTTTTACATGGGCAGCGCTGTGGATCATGTGCGTTGCTGGGGCTGCTTACGTCGCATTTCACAGTTGGAAGAGTAAAATTAATAATCCCATACAAATAACTATTACTAATACCCAATATCCTCTAGAACGGGTGTGGTTCCCGGCAGTGGTGCTTTGCCCGACCAACAAGATCATACTGGAGAAAGCCAACGAGTACATTTCATTGTGAGTATTTACGATGCATTAATTCATTGTATCAACCAATCCAATCCGACCTTTCAATTTTGGGGTCTCTGTATAAGTTCACCTCTCAAGTGCAACCTCAGTACTGTTTTGTGTACTCATATTTCAGTGGAAGTAGACGATTTGTCAAATACTCTGGAAGGTGGAGGTTGAGAGCTCAAAATTGTTTCCTATGATTCCTCAGGCATGTGAGAGACGAAGCGGTGATCAATAACAGCTCTTTGATAGATTTTTACAAGTCCCTAACCTTGCTGCAACACCCTCTCTACGTTCAAATGGACAATTTCTTGGAAAATTGCAAGTACTTGCTACCACAGCTGGCTAATATCAACATTACAGCGTTGATGTATTACGTACGTAACATCCAGTAACTGCAATAATAATGATGGACCCACAAAGCCTCCTTATAAAATCTCCAATATGAGTAATTTGAGTTCAACGTGTCACGACCTACTGTTGGTCGTGGCTTCCAATGAAAATAAATGCCTGTTTAATGCTGTATGGTGATTAAATTTTACAGTCATTGCCCAAATGTGAAGATCTGTTTCCTTATTGTTACTGGCAAGGCAACGTAGCCAGCTGCTGCCAGGATCTCTTCTCACTGCAGAGGTCCGAAGAAGGATTTTGCTACTCTTTCAATTCATTGACTTCTGATGGAATCAACAGTACCTGGTAACAATGTCGTACTTTTGGTTTGTGGGATACTTGGGTTATATTTAGAGCAGTTTTGAAGTCTTACCATGATATTTTCTGCTTTAGTAAGTACTTCGATGCTCATAACGACATATACAAAGGATGTGAACTGGCAAAACTCATCAGCTATGGCCCATCAACAGGACTGCAGGTGTACTTCAAAATTTTGGACTCCAAAATGTACCCATCAATAGATTTTACTGATGGTCAGAAGCTAAAAGTAATTGAAAATTTTCTATTTTGTCTCCCAATTAATTCAATGTAGTATTAGCGAAGTTTCTTAGAGAATCTCCACTGTAACGATAACCTGCTTGGGCAAGTATAATGCTGGGTGTGGGGTAATAACCGACCCAGATGGAAGCAGATAGCAGGGTGTGGGGAGGAAACAAAGTTACTCTGGATTGACACACGTAAGGTGAAGGATTCGTCATTGGGAGGGCGATACTGGGCGTCTATAGGCTGATCAGGTTCTGGTTCGAAGTGTTTGCAAGCTCATAAGCTTGGACATTTTGGGACGAGGTGAACCTTGAAGCTTGTACGCCATTGGTCTGGCGTGTCGCAAGATGTCAAACGTTTCTTTGCATCGTGTGACACTTGTGGGACACGAAGAAAGGGTACAACCGTGAAGAAAGCCTCACTGAAACCCTATGAGACTGGTGTGGCTTTGGGAGGATGTTTATTGATGCCCTAGGATGCCTTGTATGAGCAAGAAGTGGCTGGACCATGTAGAGCGCATGCTGAATGAGAGATGCCCCAAGAAACTCATGAATGGTACCCGAGAAGGTTAGGGGAAGTAAAGTTGGCAAAGCAAGGTGGTTGACTGCAAAGACTCATCGTCATATTGAGAAGAGGGATTCAATTTTTCTTTCTCTTTTAATTTGGTCCGACATTTTGTATCTGTAACCACAACAAGGACTCTTTATGAATCTTGAACAAATGTGATGCACTGGATGGAGACACGTTACAACTAAGGCTTACACAATTAAGTCGATGTATCTACTAGAAACTCCCTAGTGTACCCTCAGTTATTAATGGTGTTACCACTGGTGTTATTACGTTTAGTTATTAGCTAGTAGCATGGTCGTAGCGAGGGGGGGGGGGCAGTTATATATTGCCTGGGCAACACTAACCCTGCTGAACACTTGCTCCACCAGCGCTTCTGCAACCGTCCGGGCTCCCTGGGTTGGAATCCCGATGGCTCTTGGTGAGAATCAGCCACCACCAGGACATAACGGTTCTCTCGGCGACGTTTAGGGAAGAGCCCAAGTAAATCAACTCCCATCAATGAATTCGGTCAATTCAGTCAAATGGGGCATCAGATTGAACGTGTTGTAGAGGGACTGGTCTCTGTGGGCCAGGGCCTTTGAATTCCCGACATGTTTGCCACGTCTTGACCCATGCCCGCACATCTGAAGCCAGGCCTAGCCAGAAGTAGTTGTGGCGGACCTTTGCTAGGGTTTACCAGACACCAAAGTGACCATCTGTCTGGTTATCATGGCAGTGTTGGGGGACCTTCTCCACTTCAGTTGCAGGTACAAACTATCGGAGCCAACGACTACCCGTTTGGCCTTCCCATCAATGGCACAATTGTCCTCGTCTCTCTTCCAGGTTCTCCCATCGACTGACCAATTGGCGAACTTTATCATAACCTTGGGGTTCATCAGAGGAGAGTTTCCTGCCAGCTTGCTTCATCTGGAGGAGAGTCTGTATTGTCACATCCTTATCCTGCTGCTTATCATTGTGCTGTAAGATCCCTATTGCAAGTACATCTGTACCTTCTCTAATTTCTCGCCTCTTGCAGTGGCCACAATCAACACCACAAGGGCGACGTGACATGGCCAACAGTGTTTCCATGCTGCCTTCGTGGTCTGTGTGTAATGCTAAAATTGTACTGTTGGAGGACTTCTAGCCAGCGTGCTAATTGGCCTTCTGGCTTGCGGAGTGTTGTCAGCCACTGTAATGCTGCATGGTCCGGGCAAGCGTGAGCGCTCTATTTTGTTCTTCCAAGTGGCGCCTGTCTGATATTGTTGGTGGGCAAAATTTGACTGCGCAACTCCAGAAATGCGGAGTCCAAAGTTTGTTCTGGCGGGCAAGGCATAGCGACTTGGTCCTAAGACGTTGAGGGGCGGGGAGATAACGTCTGCACTTCGGTACAAAAATTGGTCTGGTTACACCCTTGGCTAGTAGAGTCGATTAACTGTAAATTTAAAAGTGACAGGTGTTCAATATTCTTTGAATGACTCACTAGTTTTTAGATTACTTCAAGATTTCGGTCATTAGATCATGCTACATGACTGGAATGGTTTTTCTTCTTGAGTCTACTCATCTACAGTATGCTCCAGGATTCGTATGTAAGCATTTCACAGTTCTCACACAATACCTACTCAATAATAATTCTTGAATGTCAGGTGCAAGTGTTCCATCCCAACGATTTTCCTGAACCTGGAATCTTCGATTTGCTACCATCGAATGGTTATAATAAACTGAACGTCGAGATTAAGCCAACGTTAACGCGGAGCACTGAAAGTACTAAACGTCTGAATGTTGAGGTGAGTCAGCTTTCCCTTTAGTAGGAATATTGACAAATAATTGTTACTTCGTGGCCGTTATAAAATCTACGTGGGTTTTGTTCTTCTCTTTGTTCAGGACAGGGGTTGCTTATTTAAAGAGGAAGTCGAAAAATCCAAATTTACCCGATCCTATTCACAAGCAAGTTGTCTATTGGAATGCAGGATGGCTTATATGTTACAGAAATGTTTCTGCCTGCCATACTATTTCAATAGACTCCAAAGTAAGTAGAAATTAGTTGTGCTCTAGTTTTACTGAATATCTAGGAATCCTTATCCACTTAAGTACTTGAATTTAAATTCCTGATGATAGTCGCCACACAAATATCAGCCTGTTTATGGTCACCAAAGCCGATTGAAGATCAAAGTTTTAAACGATACAACAAGGTCTATTAAATTTCTTCTGTTGAACAAAAGAAAAAAGTAGGTAGTTAATTGGATCGTTTGCTTTTTTTGGCTTATGGCTTAACATTGTTTCTGCACTAGTTTGGACTTGGACAAGAGGTGAGCAAAGACTAGATTTGTGATATCAGTACCTATTTCTTATTAATTAAATACGAAGATGATGTAAATGATATAAAGCACAGTCATGTTTGGTAGTCAAGAGTTTTGATCGTGTTTCTAGATGAATCAGCGCCCATTTGCAGTTCGCAGCAGCTTCCGTGCATAGTTAAAATTTCCAGTGAGTACTTTCAAGTTTGGAACGTACATCACTGAAACAATCCTACGTCACAGCACAAACGTTCCTACGTCACGTTACCACCTCAGCACTTTTATTCAGCTCAGTACACCCATCACCACCACAATCCCATCATGACGCATAGGGTTCTTAGGTAGATTTTTATTTTTTTATTTTATTGACCTTGCGTTTGTTACAATGTGTAACAAACGCAAGGTCAATAAAATAAAAAAATAAAAATCTACTACCTAACAACCCTATGCGTCATATTGCCAGCACAAAGCACATACCTGGAGGGGGATTAACCGTGATCTTGTTAGGTAGATAATATACAGGGTGGACCACTTACCTCCCCTTTTCTTATTTGAAAATCCAAAAAATCCGTGTCCAATGATTTAAAGGATTAAAAAAAATTAAGTTTGCGCACTTATGCACATGTGCGCAGTCTACAGTAACATCCTTATTTCCATTGAGAACCCCTATTTTTTATTAAAGATTCGGATTCTACGCAGAATCACACAGAGAAATTACCCCTTACTCGATTTTTCGGCTCGCGAAAACGTGCGCAAAATTGATTTTTGAGCGATATAAATGATTTCTCTGAACCCCTACATATTGCACATGACTTTGCAGTATTTTTCACGCTGAATCACGTGGTGAGGTCCGTTTATCAATCAGGGTGAAGTTATCCAATAGAAACTACACTCAACTTTCTAAATTTCCTTTTTCCCAGATCAGCCAGATAGCCGTCATGCTAACTGTTCAAAAGATGCTCTCAGGAAGTGTATTAATGTTTGCAATTGGTCGCAAATCCTTATACACATTATCCTTCCAACATCCTACAATGCTTTCGTTTTATTATCGTTTATATTATCATTAGGGATCTGTTATGTTTTCAAATATATATCAAATGTCGCATTACAGAGCACGAGTACATTACATTATTTGCAACAGCAATAACATTTGTTTGCATCTACTCGTACCTCTTGAAATCTACCTTTAATGAAATTCTGATTGATACATTATGGATGAATATTATGGGGTTCTATGTTTATAGAACTTTTTTGTTCAGCGTAAAATTTCCTATTCAGATAATTTCGCTCCCGAAAATCGGTTTTCCGATCACTGTGGATCGTGGAGGCCAGTGTATGGTAGAGCGATTACCGAAGCCGGTGAGGGGGTCTAGCGAGGGCGGAGGGCTGGCAAGGGCAGCTAGCGAGGGCAGTCGGTGAGGGCAGCTAGCGAGGGCAGCTAGCGTGGGCGGTGGGCGGCTGGCGATACCCTAACCTCTGCCCTGAACACCCACACCCCCTGACCTCTAACCACCCCTTTGAAGAGACCTTACCTATCACCCCTGATGAGGTCTCTACGCCCCTTGAGGCATGTCTAGTGTAACTATATAACAAACTCAGGGAATCGATTTTATAGGCAATTTTCCACAAAAAATGCCTCTTGGAGTTTTTTTCCTACTCAACTAAAAATCCGACTTTTTTCACTTTCAAGATTTTTTTTTTTTTTCGTCTTCTCAACCTTGTCTCTGTAAACGGACATAACTCCCTTAAATTAACGTATAAAATAAAAGTTGAGGATACCGTTGGAAAGAGCGTTAAATTTGCTATCTCTTGTTTTTTTGATAAAATAAAATGAAATAAAATTACACGAACTGTTCAAAATGTCCCCTGTTCTCGGAGATCTGATTCGCCAGAACCATCGTCAACTTCATCGTGCGGTCGACTCCATTCGCAGACCCTCTGCATCCCCGAGAACCGGGGACGTTTTGAACAGTTCGTGTAATTTTATTTCATGAAGGCCCTCCCTCAAAAATAAAAAAAGTTTCCTAATTAATGGAGATATTGTGACTGAAAACTCACTTAGTTCGTTGCTGGGGAGGTCTGGGTATGTCATCATTCGACTCAGCGTGTGAATTTGCCTGAAAATACCTACACGTTTCTTCGCATACAAACTCCATTTTCTCAAAACGTTTGCCCCCAAAAATAGAAACTAATTATACCGTTGGAAAGCTGAGATTCTGGGCAAGTTTTCCCCGAGGAGTGCCCGCCGAATGACCTCCGTAGTAACAAAGCGAACAACTAAAGAAATATCGGTGATTTTAAGAAAATCTTCACATTTTGGACTTTGGCCATTTTTTGACCAATAAGTACCGTCTTAAAAAATCGGATTGTATATCAGGGAGATAGCAAATTTAATGCTATTTTCAAAAATAACGCTGAATCCAAAAATGTGGTCAAAAGTAGAAAAAAGTGGTTCGAAGTGAAGAAACGTGGGTCTCTGACATTGACATAGAAAGATGCAGTTGGCGGCGTTCTACTCCATTTTCAGTCTAGTTGTACCCATTCTTTCTTTTACATCAAGTGCCGAACACCCTGTTGTGTGTGTGTGTGTGTGTGTAATTCCAGACGATAACTCTCGATAGAATTGAGATAAAAAGTTCAAAACTGCACAAAAAATCTGTCTTGACAATCGAAAATGTAACACGTATAACACATGATTTAAAACGTACGATGAATTATGTCTGATGGTGTAATAATATTTTGTTCAAGGTGACCTAAAATACATCAAGTCGTCGATTGGCCTGACGGCATTTCTCAGGAACGACTCACATATAAAACTCTCCTGTGGTCGCTGCAGCCCTACCTGCAACGAAGTCACATACGAAGTTGATATAAGACTCACTAAGGACCTTCATTATTCAAATGGACAACAAAGAGTTTTTGATGGGTACATCGATGTGTACTATAGGACCCCTGGAGCCGTTATGTACTCCCGAGATGTGACGTACGATTTCTTTAAAATACTAGGTAGGTACTACACAACTGTATCATTGTAGATACCAGTAGAGTGATATTTACCGAGAACTACAGTACTGTACAGGAATGTATTCCTGATACCTGTAATTCGCAACTCCGACGTCTCCAGTTTGCCTGCCTCGTTTAGCTCCACTTTCCGCCATCATCTCTAATCCATTTCGTATACACTTTTCTCCCTTTCCACAACATATTCACTAGTTTTCCGTAATTTCCACCACCAAAACCACAAATCGATATCCCAGTCGATCCATTTTATAAACCAACAGTCTCCGATCATTCCTCTCAGCTGACGGCTCCGCAAATATTCGCAATCCTGCCAACCTGTTGATTCCAAGTTTCCTATGTACGCCGTATTGGCTTTATTCTTTTCGCCATTTTAGGGGTCTTATTGTTAATAAAATCTTACTGTAATTTTTGTTACAAGTTTATTTATTTGTAAAAATTAAGTTGAAGCTGTTGTGAGTGAAAAAAGTGAATTTTCCACGTGTTCAATTCTCACGTATGAGTTGCTTTGTTCTGGCACCGGGGACTACTCTTCACTTCGTTTCGCCCTGACCTACGGCAACTATCGTCTCCCCGCTTTTCTCCGAAAATCATCCGTAAAAGCCGGTCATCCCCAGTGTCCCGCGTTTTCTTCGGTCATCAAACCCAGCTTCGTTTACGACGGACGGATTTCGGTGCAGTAAACTGCAGTACTCACCGGGGAAACACGTGATCGTCTGAGAAACCAACTCCCAGACTTGGCCTACCAGAACCCCATCGTCTACCTACCTGGTATCGAACCGAATTCGGTAAGATCTTTCCATATCAACGTAATTTTCTCGTCACCAGAGAAAATTAATACCTGTTTGGAGTGACCTCATCAACTTTTCCCATCAATATCTGACACTGGGTAACTTTTCCCCGTCATCTTCGTCGAGCAGTCTACCTCATCTACTGTTGTGTCCGCCATGTCATACCATGTAATATAAAACTAGAGAAAGAATAAGATAACCGGAGAGTGGAAGAAGAACCTTCCGGTGAAAAAATATAGTTCGTTTTACAACCAAGTGCACCGTCTATTTCGTTCCCCTCAATCTTCAAATAATTCAACATCTTCAACGAAGAATTACATTTACATACACAACAGCTGGCGCAGTCAGTAATAGAACCTTTCGGTCCTTCACTGTTTCCGTTTTTTCCGGGTTTTTCGCGTTTTTGCTCCATCCTACATACGTACCACCATGCCTAATCCCCCGGCAAGTTCTGACGTATCCACGGCGGATTTACAACGGATGATCGCTGAACTGGTTCGGGTCGTTACTTTACAGCAGGCTACTCAGCAAAGCACTGGGAGTGGTGCTCGTGGGATTTCTGGTATTTCCTTTGAGAGGTTCAACGAGGAGGTTGAAGATTTTGATACCTACATGGAGCGACTTACAGCATTTTTTTCGGTCCAAGGGGTACCAGAAGATCGTAAGGTCTCTTGTTTTGTATCTCTAATTGGACCTAAACTGTTTACACTACTCAAGAACTTGTTACATCCTGTGAAATACAGTGAGAAATCGTTCGATGAGCTCAAGGTACTCTTACAACAACACCTAAATCCAACTCCACTGATTATACCCTCGCGTCATGCATTTTTAAACCGCAAGCAGCATGAAGGTGAGTCACTCGCCGCATA
The DNA here is from genome assembly GCA_963920205.1 of Stenodema calcarata. Lineage (NCBI taxonomy): Eukaryota > Metazoa > Arthropoda > Insecta > Hemiptera > Miridae > Stenodema > Stenodema calcarata. The sequence goes on along the minus strand of OY986050.1, from coordinate 895,842 downwards.
TGTGGCTGAATTACGAAGACTGTCACTACCCTGTAAGTATTCGGCAAATATGCTCAATACTATGTTGAGGGACGTATTTGTAAGTGGCTTACGATCGAAAACCATTTTAGATCGATTGTTTGAGAACGATGATATCACGTTTGACAGAACGCTTGAAGTCGCTTTTGCAATTGAAAAAGCGACGTCGGGCGCGAATGAAATTTTGCATAGCGAGGAGCCAAACAAAATTCACAAAGTTGCTTTACGAAGTAACTCAAACGTTACACGTCAGAGGCGTCCCGACCAGCAAAATAATCAAAACAAAGGACAATACAGTAAGTCCCAAAATAGCAAAGGGTTACGCTGCCTACGATGCGGGAAAGTAAATCATACTGCTCGAACTTGCAGAGCAAAAAACTTATTCTGCGAGTATTGCAAAACTCGTAATCATGTGGAGTCTGTGTGCTTTAGGAAAAAAACGGATCGCGACGTTAAAGAAGTTAACGAAAATGACGACGGCGATGATTCTACAGAATCAGACGTTCTTCCTCTATATGCGGTGTACAAAAATAACAGGGTGCCTCCCATGGTCGTGCCAGTTAGGATCAATGGAAAATTGATACCCCTAGAGGTCGATACAGGGGCCGCCGCTACGATAATTAATCAAGAAGTTTTCAAAACTATTCCGAGCTTACAGAGTGGGAAGCTACACCCTACAACTACGTCATTCAAAAGCTATAATCAACAAATAATCAAGCCGCTTGGTGAAGCCATTGTACAGGTCTCTTACAAATCAAGTAGAAAAAACCTACGATTATTTGTCATGGACGGCAATTATTCTAGCATCATGGGCCGGGAATGGATTAATGCTCTAGATATATTACCTATTCCCGTAAACCAACTCTCTAACAGTAATAAATCTCTGGATAATTTACTTAGTGAGTACACTCAATTGTTTGAAAAACAAGTTAACGCTGTCCAAAATTATACGTATTCGGTGGAATTGGTAAATAATGCTACGCCTGTGTTCAAGCGCGCTCGCCCTGTACCTTTCACGCTACTCCCTGGAGTTGAAAAAGAATTACAGCGCATGGAAAATGACGGGATCATTACAAAAACTACAATTTCGGACTGGGCCACGCCCATCGTCCCCGTTCGTAAGCCAAACGGTGACATCCGTATCTGCGCTGACTACTCAGGTACAGTTAATCCGCAGATAAAAGTACCACATCACCCGTTCCCTAGTTTTGAGGAGGTGTCAGCAAAACTCAACGGGGGCCAAGCATTTTCCACATGCGACATTACTACTGCCTTCTTACACCTACCTGTGTGTGCTAAATCATCAAAAGTGCTTACTATCAATACGCACAAAGGATTATACCATGTCAACCGTCTGTTGTTCGGTTGTAGTTCTGCACCTGCCATTTGGCAAAGATATATTGAAAGCATCCTCAAGGATCTCCCTGGAGTTGTTGTCGTACACGATGACATCATAATAACAGGTAAAACGAGAATTGAACATCTAGTACGCCTAGAGAGTCTATTTCAGCGACTTGTACAACACGGAATTCGCCTTAACCCCGCAAAATGTAAATTTCTACAAGAGGAAGTGAAGTTCCTCGGTCATATAATTTGCAGTGAGGGTGTCAAAAAAACAACAGAGCGTATTGACGCGGTACTCAAATGCAAGATACCGACATCTGTCAAAGAAGTGCAATCATTTATGGGTATGGTGAACTTTTACGCAAAATTTGCGAAGAATCTCTCGACTTTGGCTGAGCCTCTCTACCAGCTCACCCGATCGGACGTCCCATTCGACTGGAACGACGAACATCAACGCAGTTTTGAAAATATCAAAGCAGAAATTTCCTCGGACAAAATTCTGATGCACTACGACCCGAAGTTGCCGTTGGTCCTTTCAGTTGACGCCTCTCCAGTAGGCTTAGGGGCGGTTCTGTCTCACCGAATTGGAAAGATAGAACGTCCTATCTCATTCGCCTCAAGAACTCTTAACTCGAGCGAAAGAAATTACTCACAAATCGATAAGGAGGCAACTGCTATCCGCTGGGGAGTGGGAAAATATTTCAATTACCTGTTTGGTCGGAAGTTCATTTTGGTTACAGACCACAAACCCCTATTCCATATCTTTGGACGAACAAAACGGAGCAATTTACCATCACACACACTTACTCGTCTACTTCATTACGCCATTTACTTACAAATGTTTGAATTTGAGATCGAATATCGAAAATCAGAGCATCACGGAAACGCTGATTTCCTATCACGACTCCCCCAAACCTCTCAACAATTAGACGATACATCTTCAAAATATGATGATATTGCGATCTTCCACCTGGAACAGCTGAGTATGCTACCTATTCTACCAAGGGATGTGAAGAAAGCTACTTTGGAGGACGAGGAGACACGAGACATCTATGAAAAGCTGCGAATAGGTACCTCAATTGGACCTAATTCAACACAATTTTCGTTACAAGGAGGATGCATTTTCAATGGAATTCGTGTGTATATCCCGAAGTCACTCAGACATACAATCCTACAGGATTTACATGAAGGTCATCCTGGAATGGTAAAGATGAAAGCCCTGGCGAGGTCAGTGGTATATTGGCCAAAAATCGACCAGGACATCGAAATGGCCTGTAAAAATTGTTCGGATTGTGTCCGTATACAACGCCAACCTACGAAAGTTGACAGACACTTCTGGGAATACCCAGCTCACCCATGGGAAAGGGTTCACTGCGATTTCGCCGGACCTTTCATGGGACACTATTTCTTCCTGGTTGTGGATGCTCATTCGAAATGGTTGGAAACCTTCATTGTAAGGTCAACAGCTTCGAAAGATGCAATCAATGTTCTCGAGTCACTCTTTGCTCGCTACGGACTTCCGAGAGTGTTGGTTTCAGACAACGGCACAGCCTTTACTAGCCAGGAATTCAAGAAATTTATGACGATTCATGCGATTAAGCACATAACTACTGCGCCTTTCCATCCGGCGTCGAATGGTCAGGCAGAACGATATGTTTCCACTTTAAAACAAGCCCTTAGGGCTATGAAAAATAACGAGGGTGGACTTCAACATCGCTTAAATGTATTTTTGATGAATTATAGGCGCACGCCTAACGTCACCACGGGAGAATCTCCGGCGAAACTCTTCATGCAACGGGAAATTCGCACGAAAATTGATATTCTCAAGCCGGACCCCATCCGAGACGTCGTGGATCGACTCAGAGGAAACAAAGTTTCCTTTTCAGAGAGAAAATTTGGCGAGGGAGAAGTGGTGGCTGTCCGAGACTACCGATCACCAGACAGGAAATGGATTTTCGGAAAAGTAGTGAATAGAGACGGGAATCTACAATACACAGTTTCAGTGGACGGTCAACTGTGGAGAAGACATTTGGAACAAATGAAAGCCTGTGGTCCACTCGTACGGAATGAAGTGATGGCACCGCCGCATCCGGTATTACTCCCATTGACGAATAAAGAAGTGAAGGAGTCACCGCCACAGTCAGAAAGGCTAAATGAATCCGGGGTACAACGCCAAGAAGATGCACAGCGTTCATCACCTCGCAAATCAATGCCAACCTCGCCGCAGATTGCATCGAAGAAGTCGCTTCCACGAAATTCCACTGCTCCGATTCCTGAACCTGAAGGTACTGACGTACCCAACCAAAACACGGCGGAACCGAGTAAACTACGCCGTTCCGCTAGAGAAAGGAGACTACCGCAGCGATTCAGGTCGAAAAATGATTAATTATTACCCTCTTGGACTCTAAATTCATTTCAGTACTCTCCCATTCGATAGAAGCTACTAACGTTATTTTAAAAAAAAAAAAAAAAAAAAAAAAAAAAAAACAACTATTCAGTATATTAATTCGCCTGCTTGTTTGTCATGATAAGGTTATCAATGAGAAGTGTAAACATTGGTCGTTTGTGATAAATGATAAGGAATTTTTCAAGAGGAAGATGATGTTGTGTCCGCCATGTCATACCATGTAATATAAAACTAGAGAAAGAATAAGATAACCGGAGAGTGGAAGAAGAACCTTCCGGTGAAAAAATATAGTTCGTTTTACAACCAAGTGCACCGTCTATTTCGTTCCCCTCAATCTTCAAATAATTCAACATCTTCAACGAAGAATTACATTTACATACACAACATCTACCTACCTCTCGGAACCTGGAGACTTCAACTCAAGTACCTACCCCCTTAATAACAATTATAAACTTTTCATACTCATCGGTTGTGTTAACACACTATATAGTAGTTTGTAGGTTCAGTGGCCACTGCATGCTTCATTGTCACATTGTTTCAGTTTTAAACTTATTATAGCTTTTTCAAATTGAATTCGTCCTTATACAAAATGAATTAGTCCTTTTTTAAAATGAATTCGTCCTTTTTCAAAATGAATTCGTCCCTTTTCAAAATGAATTCGTCCCTTTTCAAAATGAATTAGTCCTATTACAAAATGAATTAGTCCTATTACAAAATGAATTCGTCCTTCATAAGGAGGGACCAAATGATATGCAGATACCTTTTCTCGGAGAATAACAATTTATTGCATTGGTTTGCATAGTTAATAAATATGTAATACCTAGAAGAAATTTACAAAGTTTACAAGGAATAATTGATATAAGAAATTTACGGAAAGTTGGCAAGACTTTCATACAAAGCCAACGTATAACAAGGTTTTTAGAGCGGTTTTTAATCTCAATGTAGAGGCTGCCCTGACGCTGCTCTAGGCATGAGGAAAAGCATATGCATAACAAAGTTGGTACAGTCATCGGGGGTGATCGCGGAGACACCCTCTATTATTGTTTCACGCAAAGGATGTTCTCCCGGACTTCCAAGTGTCCCTCGAACGACAGTTTTAATTTTCGAAAACGCCTGCTCGAACTGAAGGACAAAAATGGTTTGGCTATCACGGATTCGAAGATAAAGGAGCTCCATTGAGAAGATGTGCGGGAGATAAGGGATGACATGTAGAAGATTTCCGCGCCCTTGCATAAAGACCGCATGCACCTACCGCCACCGTTTTCCAGACGCCGCCCTTATTACCTTCAAGATTTGGTCCCTCCTTATGAAGGACGAATTCATTTTGAAAAAGGACTAATTCATTTTGAAAAAGGACTAATTCATTTTGAAAAGGGACGAATTCGTTTTGGAAAAGGACGAATTCATTTTGTAAATCGACTAATTCATTTTGTAAATGGACTAATTCATTTTGTAAAAGGACGAATTCAATTTGAAAAAGCTATATATTGTTGAATGTTGAACCAACCAATCGTTTCACAGTTTTATTGCACTCCTAAACATCTTTCTGGTATTCCAGTGGTCCTTCGAGAATATTAAACAAATTTAACATCAATTTTCAAGTCGTGTGTTGGGTAAGAGCCTGAGCTATCCTATCTTGAAGCATCAAGGGCCCCTCTACATACGCACAAGTACAGTAAATGATTCTGAGTAACAGATTCTAGGGATAGGAACAAGCGAATTGGAACTCAGCATCCGGTGGATTAGATAGGGGAAGATCCCCAGGATTGGTCAGCGTCAAGGGTAGGTCACTCTGTAATTACTCACAGGAGGAATCGCGGGATATTTGAGGGAACACAGCGTCAAAACATTGTTTGGTGTTGGCTACATTAAATGTAGCTGTGTATTGAATAATGGATTGAATACACAGCTACATTTAATGTAGCCAAATTTTGTTACAAAGTTATTACGTGATAAGAGAAGAAACCGCGTGACCTCACTTCTAGCGTTTTCACGGCTACGGTAAGTGTTTGTATGCAAATATTCTCATACACTTTTGAAGTCTTGAATGTCCTCGACGTTTTCCACTGGGTGGAATTTTTTTTGACGATCCATTAACCTCTCGAGTCAATATGAAGTCTACTTTTCACGAGTTTTACGACTTATTTCAGTTGACAATTGCTCTTCCTGAATGTCAATTCGAATTCAAATAAACACCTCGATTCGATACGGAGTATACTTTTTTCGAGTTTTACGACGTATTTGAATTGACAATTGCTCTTCTTGAAGGTCCATTCGATCTCAATCAAACACCTCGAGTCGATATGAAGTCTACATTTTTCGAATTTTACGACGTATTTGAATTGACAATTGCTCTTCTTGAAGGTCCATTCGAATTCAAATAAACACCTCGAGTCAATATGAAGTCTAATTTTTTCGAGTTTTACGACGTATTTGAATTCAAAATTGCTCTTCCTGAATGTCAATTCCAATTCAAATAAACACCTCGAGTCGATATGAAGTCTACATTTTTTCGAGTTTTACGACTTATTTCAGTTGATAATTGCTCTTCTCGAAGGTCCATTCGATCTCAAATAAACACCTCGATTCGATATGAAGTCTACTTTTTTCGAGTTTTACAACTTATTTCAGTTGACAATTGCTCTTCCTGAAGGTCCATTCGAATTCAAATAAACAGTTTATTAAACCTCGAGTCGATATGAAGTCTACTTTTCCGAGTTTTACGACGTATTTGAATTGACAATTGCTCTTCTTGAAGGTCCATTCGGTCTCAATCAAACACCTCGAGTCGATATGAAGTCTACATTTTTCGAGTTTTACGACGTATTTGAGTCGACAATTGCTCTTCGTGAAGATCCATTCGAACTCAATCAAACACCTCGATTCGATATGAAGTCGACTTTTTTCGTTGTTGCAGATGTATTTGAGTTGATAATTGCTCTCCTCGAAGGTCCATTCGATCTCAATCAACCACCTCGATTCGATATGAAGTCGACTTTTTTCGTTGTTCCAGATGTATTTGAGTTGATAATTGCTCTCCTCAAAGGTCCATTCGATCTCAATCAAACACCTCGATTCGATATGAAGTCGACTTTTTTCGTTTTTCCCGTTATATTTGAGTTGATAATTGCTCTCCTCGAAGGTCCATTCGATCTCAATCTAACACCTCGATTCGATATGAAGTCGACTTTTTTCGTTTTTCCCGATGTTCGAATTTAAATAAACACCTCGATTCGATATGAAGTCTACTTTTTTCAAGTTTTCCGACTTATTTCAGTTGACAATTGCTCTTCTTGAAGGTCGATTCGAATTCATATGAACCCCTCGAGTCGATATGAAGTCTACTTTTTTCAAGTTTTACGACATATTTGAATTGACTATTGCTCTTCTTGAAGGTCGATTCGAATTCAAATAAAGACCTCGTGTCGATATGAAGTCTACTTTTTTCGAGTTTTACGACTTATTTCAGTTGATAATAATTATCAATTAGCAATTAATCATTAAGCAATTATTGCTCTTCCTGAATGTCAATTCGAATTCAAATAAACACCTCGATTCGATATGGAGCATACTTTTTTCGAGTTTTACGACGTATTTGAATTGACAGTTGCTCTTCTTGAAGGTCCATTTGATCTCAATCAAACACCTCGAGTCGATATGAAGTCTAGATTTTTCGAATTTTACGACCTATTTGAATTGACAATTGCTCTTCTTGAAGGTCCATTCGAATTCAAATAAACACCTCGATTCGATATGAAGTCTTCTTTTTTCTTGTTTGACGACGAATTTGAATTCAAAATTGCTCTTCTTGAAGGTCAATACGAATTCAAATAAACACCTCGATTCGATATGAAGTCTACTTTTTTCGAGTTTTAAAACTTATTTCAGTTGATAATTGCTCTTCTCTTAGGTCCATTCGATCTCAATCAAACACCTCGATTCGATATGAAGTCGACTTTTTTCGTTGTTGCAGATGTATTTGAGTTGATAATTGCTCTCCTCGAAGGTCCATTCGAATTCAAATAAACACCTCGATTCGATATCAAGTCGACTTTTTTCGTTGTTGCAGATGTATTTGAGTTGATAATTGCTCTCCTCGAAGGTCCATTCGAATTCAAATAAACACCTCGAGTCAATATGAAGTCTACATTTTTCGAGTTTTACGACGTATTTGAATTGACTATTGCTCTTCTTGAAGGTCGATTCGAATTCAAATAAACACCTTGATTCGATATGAAGTCTACTTTTTTCGAGTTTTACGACTTATTTCAGTTGACAATTGCTCTTCTTGAAGGTCGATTCGAATTCAAATAAACACCTCGATTCGATATGAAGTCGACTTTTTTCGAGTTTTACGACTTATTTCAGTTGACAATTGCTCTTCCTGAAGGTCCATTCGAATTCAAATGAACAGTTTATTAAACCTCGAGTCGATATGAAGTCGACATTTTTCGAGTTTTACGACGTATTTGAGTCGACAATTGCTCTTCGTGAAGATCCATTCGAACTCAATCAAACACCTCGATTCGATATCAAGTCGACTTTTTTCGTTGTTGCAGATGTATTTGAGTTGATAATTGCTCTCCTCGAAGGTCCATTCGATCTCAATCAAACACCTCGATTCGATATGAAGTCGATTTTTTCGTTTTTCCCGATGTATTTGAATTGACAATTGCTCTTATTGAAGGTCCATTCGAATTCAAATAAACACCTCGATTCGATATGAAGTCGACTTTTTTCGTTGTTGCAGATGTACCTATTTGAGTTGATAATTGCTCTCCTCGAAGGTCCATTCGAATTCAAATAAACACCTCGAGTCAATATGAAGTCTACATTTTTCGAGTTTTACGACGTATTTGAATTGACTATTGCTCTTCTTGAAGGTCGATTCGAATTCAAATAAACACCTTGATTCGATATGAAGTCTACTTTTTTCGAGTTTTACGACTTATTTCAGTTGACAATTGCTCTTCTTGAAGGTCGATTCGAATTCAAATAAACACCTCGATTCGATATGAAGTCGACTTTTTTCGAGATTTACGACTTTTTCCAGTTGACAATTGCTCTTCCGGAAGGTCCATTCGAATTCAAATAAACACCTCGATTCGATATGAAGTCTACTTTTTTCGAGTTTTACGACTTATTTCAGTTGACAATTGCTCTTCCTGAAGGTCCATTCGAATTCAAATAAACAGTTTATTAAACCTCGAGTCGATATGAAGTCGACATTTTTCGAGTTTTACGACGTATTTGAGTCGACAATTGCTCTTCGTGAAGATCCATTCGAACTCAATCAAACACCTCGATTCGATATCAAGTCGACTTTTTTCGTTGTTGCAGATGTATTTGAGTTGATAATTGCTCTCCTCGAAGGTCCATTCGATCTCAATCAAACACCTCGATTCGATATGAAGTCGATTTTTTCGTTTTTCCCGATGTATTTGAATTGACAATTGCTCTTATTGAAGGTCCATTCGAATTCAAATAAACACCTCGAATCAATATGAAGTCTACATTTTTCGAGTTTTACGACGTATTTGAATTGACTATTGCTCTTCTTGAAGGTCGATTCGAATTCAAATAAACACCTTGATTCGATATGAAGTCTACATTTTTCGAGTTTTACGACGTATTTGAATTGACAATTGCTCTTCTTGAAGGTCCATTCGATCTCAATCAAACACCTCGAGTCGATATGAAGTCTACATTTTTCGAGTTTTACGACGTATTTGAATTGACAATTGCTCTTCTTGAAGGTCGATTCGAATTCAAATAAACACCTCTATTCGATATGAAGTCTAATTTTTTCAAGTTTAATGACTTATTTCAGTTGACAATTGCTCTTCTTGAAGGTCGATTCGAATTCAAATAAACACCTCGAGTCGACATGAAGTCTACTTTTTTCGAGTTTGACGACAATAATAAAAAATAGTTACCTGGTAGTTTTTATCTCAATCACATGATGAATTGAGTACCTGTTTACTAAGAAAACCACACTCCTTCACCTAACCAAAAATGAACATAGGTGAAGGAGTGTGGTTTTCTTAGTAAACAGGTACTCAATTCATCATGTGATTGAGATAAAAACGCCAAAAGAAAACATCCATGACAACTTCTTCACTAGAGGAATAATTTCAAGGAAATTAGAAAAAAATAATTACCTGGTAGCCAGGGCAGATAGGTGAAGGAGAGTGAAGAATAAAACCACCTTCGCTTGACACTGACTTCAAACTGACTGAGGAGCTACCCCACGTGGATTGCATCAAAACAGAGGTTAAGGTATTTAGGCTAGAAACATGTGATTGAGATAAAAACGCCAAAAGAAAACAAGAAAGAAAACTTTTTTTTCGTTTTCACGAAGTATTTGAGTCGACAATTGCTCTTCTTGAAGGTCCATTCGAACTCAAATACACACCTCGAGTCGATATGAAGTCAACTTTTTTTCGTTTTCACGAAGTATTTGAGTCGACAATTGCTCTTCTTGAAGGTCCATTCGAACTCAAATAAACCCCTCGAGTCGATATGAAGTCAACTTTTTTTCGTTTTCACGAAGTATTTGAGTCGACAATTGCTCTTCTTGAAGGTCCATTCGAACTCAAATAAACCCCTCGAGTCGATATGAAGTCAACTTTTTTTCGTTTTCACGAAGTATTTGAGTCGACAATTGCTCTTCTTGAAGGTCCATTCGATCTCAATCAAACACCTCGAGTCGATATGAAGTCTACATTTTTCGAGTTTTACGACGTATTTGAATTGACAATTGCTCTTCTTGAAGGTCGATTCGAATTCAAATAAACACCTCTATTCGATATGAAGTCTAATTTTTTCAAGTTTAATGACTTATTTCAGTTGACAATTGCTCTTCTTGAAGGTCGATTCGAATTCAAATAAACACCTCGAGTCGACATGAAGTCTTCTTTTTTCGAGTTTGACGACAATAATTGGATGACGTTGTCCCGCCAAATCGAACGATCTTCAAGAACAGAAATTAATTAATTCAAATACGTCGTAAAACTGGAAAAATTAAGAAGAGCAGTTGTCAATGAAATAAGTCGTAAAACTCGAAAAAAGTAGACTTCATTTGAGACTAAATTTGAGCAATTATTGCTCTTCTTGAAGGTCCATTCGAATTCAAATAAACACCTCGATTCGATATGAAGTCTACATTTTCCGAGTATTACGATGTATTTGAATTGACTATTGCTCTTCTTGAAGGTCTCCTCGAATTCAAATAAACTCCTCGAGTCGATATGAAGTCTACATTTTTCCAGTTTTACGACGTATTTGAGTTGACAATTTCTGTTCTTGAAGATCGTTTGGCGGGACAACGTCATCCAAACACTACATTGGATTTGTGCGAGAAGTTACCGAAGATGGCAATATATCAATAAAGTTCCTAAGAAAAAGAAGAAAGAAGTTTATATGGCCAGACGTCGAAGACGTTTTCAGAGTAACCGCCGAGTATGATCCTCAAATCCGTAGAAGAGATCAGCTTAACTTTCAAACGTTGACGGTCTCAATATTTGTTAGTCAGCAGGCTGGTTACCTACCTTAACACTTAAGTTACCTACTTAAGTTTGTGCCTTTAAACTAAATTGGAGTATTTTTTGTGATACTAGAACATTTTTTATGGGTCTCTTTGTAACTAGTCTCGGAAAATTTACCGACATTTTAGTCCGTATTTTAGACATACGTAACTGATGAGACTGTTAACTTTTTGTAAGTACGTCGTATTATGTACAAAACATTTTTTGTAATTAAAAGTTATTAAAAAATCATTCTGCTCATATGGACTTCAAATCATTTTATTTCCTTGTTAATCAGGGCGACAAGTCTTGGTCAGGGAGCCAATAAGGCCATGACCAAACGTTGTCGCCAACATGACCGAGGGCGTGGAAAGCGACAAGGGTTGGTCAAAAAATCAATTTTTTGTTTTCAAAAAATTATCAATAATTGAATGGGTGTCTAGAAGAAGGGCGTATGTTATTTTCGCAAGTTTTCAGCAGGACGAAAAAAAACGTTCAAAATTCACCTTTTCGGAATTTTTCAGTAGATCGATAACATACGCCGCTCATCAAGTACTTTTATCTGACTTTTTCGCAACTTACGAGAATTTAATTTTTCTGTGATTCCTTGGAAATTAAACCAAACATAATTCAGAAAAAGTCGTAAAAAATAGTCATAATATAATTTTTATTCTTTAAATTATAAGGGTACCTGAAAGAACGACTCCACTATTGCAGGATCATAAATCACCTGTTGTTTATTACTCGACAACCCGAATTCCCCATCAGTCATAATTTGGTTATTGTATGTGCTAATACAATTATTTCCAGTAAGTCAACAACTGCGTAGTACTCTGCTAGGTACAGAATTATTAGAGGTTATGTGCAGTGCAGGCTGTGAAGTTGATTTGCTGTGACGGACATTACAGAAGAACGTGAAGAAAAATGAGTGCGAACTATAGAATTGAACCATTGAAAAGGGACAATTATGATTCGTGGCGAATGCAAGCTAAGGCAATACTTAGTAAGAACGGTTTGTGGGGATATGTTAGTGGTGCTATTCCTAAGCCGACTAGAACTGAAAACAATGCTGAAAATCAGGCGAAAATTTCAGAATGGGAATTGCAAGACAATAATGCGATGTCAGACATAATCCTAGTAGTAGCTCCTAGTGAACTAAGCCAAATTAAGAGCTGTGAAACTTCCAAAAGTATGTGGGACAAGCTAGAGAGTACTTATAGGAGTTCAGGACCTGCTCGCAAGGCTGCATTACTCAAACGACTAATTTTGCTGAAAATGAAAGAGAACAGCGATGTTCGAAACCACTTAAATGCTTATATGGAAACAGTCGAACGATTAAGAGAGTTGGAAATCGAGATCCCCGATGATTTACTTGTAATAATGATTTTGTATAGTCTACCTTCGGCATATGAAACTTTCCGCGTAGCAATTGAAACTCGCGACACGTTGCCATCTCCAGAAGAGATTAGGGTCAAAATATTAGAAGAGGAGCAAGCTCGAGGAGCGTGTTCATCAAATTTTGATCCAGAAGGAGCACTTTACTCAAATTACAAGTTTAGAAACAAAAATTTCAACGAGCAGCAAAAATCAAAATGTGATAAGGAAAATTCTAATCGAAGTTCGAGTTCAGATTTCAAATTCAAGTGTCACAAATGCAAAGAAATTGGTCATAAAATAAGGGATTGTCCAAAATTTAAGAAGAATGGTCATGAATCAACATACAAGATAGAACAGTCACTAACTTCATACGTAAAAGATATTTCAAGAACGGCAGTGTGGTGCTTAGACAGTGGGAGTACCAGCCATATGTGTGCAGATGAGAAAGCATTTGTAGAACGAAATAGTGATGCTACTGTAAAACATTTGAAATTGGCTGCTAAAGATCAAACTACTCCTGTAAAAGCAGTCGGGAAAGTCAAAATTAAAGTTAACGACAAGCATTTGATGAATTTGGTCGATACGTTGTACGTTCCATCGTTGTCAACTAATCTACTATCTGTAGGAAAATTTACCGATAGAGGGTGTACTGTATTATTCAAGAAAGACAAAGCAACTGTGGCAGATAGTCAAAGGAACATAGTACTGGAAGCTCAAAGAAAAAATGGCCTATACTACGTGTGTCTGGAAGGATCAAAAGAAGAAAAAGCAAATGTAGTAAATGTTGTCACCTCACTCCAATACCAACACCTGTAGTCAACCTGGTTGACTACAGGTGTTCCCTGTTTTTGTTTACGCACAATTACTGAAAATATAGTTCAGACTTGAATCTTGTTCCGATACCACATTATCGAGTTATTAAAGTGGCGACGAAAAAAAAAAATGCCTAGAAGACAAAGACAAGCTTCAGGGAGTTTTGAAGCTGGGAATGGCGATTGCGATGAAGTTGCTCCTCAATCAAGGCACAAGTTGAATATCAGAGCATTCGATCCACAGCTTGAAGAATGGGAATATTATATCCAATATTTCGAGTTGGAATTGAACTCTGCCCAGATCGCAAGAGAGGAAGATAAACGTGACACCCTCCTCACCAAGGTTGGACCACAAACTTTTAAATTGCTAGTGGATCATTTTCGTCCTAAGCGGGTAGCCGAATGCGCCTATCGGGAGCTAATCGCTGTCATAGATGGGTTTCACAGGGAATCCAGGAGCATCACCACTGATAGAGTAACATTTTCTATGCGTAAGCGAGGAGAAACCGAAAAAGTTAATCACTTTGTGAGTGATTTAAAGGCACTAGCAGGGCATTGTTCGTTTGGAACATCCGCTGCTGAAAGAATCCGCGATCAAATTATCGTTGGCATAAACAATTCAGTTTGGCAATATGAACTGTTGAAAACATTTCCGAAGAATAGTCATACACTGGCAGAAGTAGAAACACTAGCAGCACAGTTAGAGCAAGGATTGGAAGCACAAAGTCAATTGGATAGATTAACAAAAGGTAATATAGGATTGAACAGAGTTGCAAAACATGGAGACCATAACAAAAAGACAAGAAAATCATCCCCTATTGTGCTAGTCAGAGGCAAAAACTGTCTCGCATGTGGGGGAGATATTCATGAAAATAATGATATGTGTAGGGCAAAAGGACAGAATTGTCATTTATGTCATGAAAAAAATCATTTTGCTAGAGTTTGCATCCAGAAGGGTCGAGCAATAGTGAAGCCACCAACGAGAAAAGGCTCGAATGTTCACGAGTACAAGAGAACCAATCAAGTCCGGGTGAGAAATGCAGACTCAACATCGGCAAGTGATAGCGAAACTGGATCCACACTGGGTTGTCGACAAATCTCCAAGGCAGGCACTCAAGTAATGCTTAATGTAATGGTTAACCATAGGAGCCTTAGGATGTTATTTGACTCAGGGGCTTTCCACTCTATTATCGGCAAGCGAACATGGAAACACTTGGGACAGCCAGCACTACAAGATTATCCCAATTTAAGAGCATACACAAATTTGGAGGTAAAAACGTTGGGGCTTGGAATTGTAACGGTTGAAGCATTCGGCACTAAAGCAGAGTTACCTATCATTGTCGTAGATAAGGAAGACACTCCGTTGTTTGGGTTACAATGGGCGTTGGAATTCAAACTACCACTTCCTCCAGGAGCGGAAATATGTGTGATGAAGGACACGATAGTTAATCAAGGAAATCACACTATGCCCTGTGAGATTAAAGAGTTGATTAAGCATTATCCGAGTCTTTTTCATACTTCAACAGGTACTATCGTAGGTGCTATTCCAAAATTTTGCAAACCTAGGCCAGTGCCATTTGCCTTACAGTTGGCAGTAGAACAAGAGTTGGAGCGATTGTTGACTGAGGGGGTCATAGAGCCAATAGACCCTGCGGCCACAAATATAGAGTGGGCATCGCCGTTGGTTATTGCACCAAAACCCAATGGTAAAATCAGATTATGTGCAGATTTCAGAGTCACCATAAATCAGCACATTATTATAGATAGGCACCCTCTTCCTACATTTGAAGAAGTTTGCGCTCAGTTGGCAGGGGGGGAGCAGTTTTCAACAATCGACCTCCGAGATGCATATCTGCAAATGGAAGTAGAGGAGGAATCAAAAAAGTACCTCGTTATCTCCACGCATAAGGGGTTCTACCGGTATCGAAGAATGCCTTTTGGAATAAATTCGGCACCTGCCAAATTCCAAAAAACTATGGAAATTATATTACAAGGGATAACTGGGGTTAAATGCTATTTAGATGATATCATGATCACAGCTAACAACCGTGAGGATCATCTCAAAACAATACGCAAGGTCCTCGAAAGGTTGAACAGGACAGGTATGAGAGTCAGACTAGAGAAGTGCAGATGGCTTCAGGATTCAGTGACGTACTTGGGGCATCGATTTGACAGAAGAGGCATCCATCCAACAGAAGAAAGGATAGAGGCTATGAGAAACCTACGTGAGCCAACCAACGTCAGAGAGTTGAGGTCTTTCCTGGGGTGCATCAACTATTACCAGAGGTTTATCCCACATTTACAAGGGGATTGTGCAATCTTTCATAAATTATTACAGAAAGGAGCCAAGTGGGTGTGGACAAAGGAACATACAAAGAAAGTTGAACAACTGACATCCATTTTGACATCCTCGGATACATTGGTACACTATGATTCAAACCTACCTCTCGTTGTATACTCAGATGCCAGTGAAACAGGGGTAGGCTCAGTGTTATGCCACAGGTTTGTCGGCGGGGAGGAAAGACCAATTGCTTACTCATCCCGTACCCTTAATGCAGCTGAACAACGATATTCTGTTATTGACAGGGAAGCACTTGCGATTATTAGTGCCGTGAAAAAGTTTGAGAGGTACCTGTATGGAAGGAAGTTTGTTCTGCGAACAGATCATAAACCGCTAATGTATTTGTTGGGGGATAAGACCGAGTTACCAAAAGTGGCCATGAGTCGATTGAGTAGATGGGCGATTATGCTGGCAGAATTTGATTTCACTGTCGAATATATTTCAGGCAAGCACAACTGTCCAGCGGATGTATTATCACGCCTACCAGCCGCAACATCAGAATCAGCCGGAACGGACATAGGGTTAAAGATAGCTCATACCCGGTTAAAGGATATAGCAGTGTCCAAAAAGCTTTTGAGGAACCGAACTTCCACAGATCCCATACTAAGCAAAGTAATTAGGTTTCTTGAAGAAGGGTGGCCTCAGAAGAATGTGTTGGGGGCTGACTTTGCAACGTATTTCGAGAAAAGAGAGGAATTGTCGTTTGAAGAAGAGATACTGTTATGGAAAGGGCGCATCGTTGTACCTTCGACATTACAAAAAAATGTTATGGACATATTGCATGATGGACATCCTGGAGCGTCAGCCATGAGGTCAGTGGCACGCTTGCACCTCTGGTGGCCAAACATGGACAAGAATTTAGAACAATTTTTGAAATCCTGCAACTCATGCCAAGAAAATAGACCTTGGGATCCAGAGTCCCCAGTCTACTCTTGGAATGTACCATCAGAAGTTTGGTCGAGGATACATATTGATTTCGCTGAGGCAGTTGAGGGACATAGCTGGCTCGTTATCGTGGATGCTACAAGCAAATGGCAAGAGATAGTCCCGATGAAACAGCATACAGCGGAAAAAACGGTGGCTGCCTTGGAAGACATATTTGCGCGGTTTGGTCTACCAAGGGTGATAGTCTCTGATAATGGCCCGCAGTTTACCTCCCAAATATTCAGCGACTTCTGTGCCCAACACAACATAAAGCATGTTACTACCACGCCATACCACCCAAGAACCAATGGGTTGGCCGAAAGGGCAATAAGAACATTTAAACAGCGATTTGCGGCGTCCAAGCTTGAAGGAAATGTACAGAAACGGCTTGCAAAGTACTTGTTTTCGTACCGGACATCTGCACATAGCACGACGAACCGATCACCGGCAATGATGATGCTAGGCCGGGAACCTAGGACGCAGTTATCGTTACTGAAGCCAAATTTAGCAGCACACATTGAAGAATCTTTGGAGAAGCAACAACGCGCCTCATCGCTCTTCAAAGAGTTCAAGGTGGGGGAAGAAGTGTGGGTGAAGAGGAGGAAAGAAGATGGAAAGTTCACTAAAGCTGTGGTTAAAGAAAAAAATGGACCACTTTCCTATATTGTGTTGATGAATGGCATCGAGCGACGCGTACATGCAGACCACATGCGCAAGGGTCTACAGTCTCAGGGGGGACGAATGTTGTCACCTCACTCCAATACCAACACCTGTAGTCAACCTGGTTGACTACAGGTGTTCCCTGTTTTTGTTTACGCACAATTACTGAAAATATAGTTCAGACTTGAATCTTGTTCCGATACCACATTATCGAGTTATTAAAGTAACCACAAATGGAATGGTTGAATGGCATAGAAGATTAGGGCATGTGAATTTCCAGGATCTAAAGAATGCAAAGAAAGGAGAATTACTCCGTGGACTTGATTTTGATACATCAGGTAGTGTTCCGGAATGTGAAGTTTGTATTCAAGGAAAGATGACCAGAGCTCCATTTCCTAAAGGAGAAGGACCAAGAACGACTGAATTGTTAGAAATTGTGCATTCAGATGTATTTGGACCAGTTCGAACCGAATCGAATGGTGGGGAAAAATACTACGTCACATTTATCGATGAACATTCTCGATATTGTGAGGTATATTTTCTAAAAAGGAAAAATGAAGTATTTTCAAAGTTTCGGGAATACAAAAGCAGAGCTGAGTTATCGACTGGTAAGGAAATCAAATTCCTGCACACAGACAATGAAGTGTCGGAATATTGTAACAGAGGATTTGATGAATATTTGAAGGCTAATGGGATTCAGAGAAGACTATCAGCAAAGTACACACCTCAACAAAACGGATTGGCAGAGCGAAAGAACAGAACTCTCGTTGAGAAGGCAAGATGCATGCTGATTGATGGTAAAATACCATTACAGTTTTGGGCAGAGGCAGTGAATACGGCAAATTATTTGTGTAACCGTCTACCTTGTAGTGCCATTGAAGGAGAAATTCCATATCAGAGATGGGTAGGGAAAAAGCCATCTGTAAGGCATTTGCATCTGTTTGGAGCAAAAGCTCATATATTTAAAAAAAAACCGGGTCGAAATAAATTTGAATCAAAAACTGTAGCTGGCATATTTGTTGGATACTCCAATGTTTCAAAAGCATATAGAATTTGGGTGCCATCAATGAACAGAGTAGAAGTAGCCAGAGATGTAAAAATATTGAAAACTATGTATGATTTACAAAAAAATGAACTTTCAGACGTAGAATTTTTAAAACAAAAACCAGAAGAAGAAAATAAATCACATGAAATGGTAGAAATTGAATCAGTAGGAAATAAACAGAAACTACCATCTGAAACAGAACATGTAGAATCTGTAGACCCACCTGTATCCTACGATGATCAAGATGAACCAAGAACATCTAGTGACGAGGAAAGAGAGGATTCACAAGATGAAGAAAGTGAATCAGTTCAGTTTAGGAGAGCTAGACGAGTTTTAAGACCTCCTGTGTGGGCTCAAGACTACTACATGGGAGATGATTATGCTGGAATAACTGTAGCAGAAGCCATGGGAAGTGAGAATTCGGATGATTGGAAAGACGCAATAAAAACTGAGATCAAGGCGCATTTGAAGAATGGAACTTGGAAAGTGGTTGAAAAATCTGGCGGTGAGTTCATCATAGACTCCAGAATGATTTTGACACAGAAATACAAAGCCAATGGGGATCTTGAAAGGAGAAAAGCGCGTCTGGTAGCTAGAGGGTTTAATCAACGACCAGGGTTAGATTATGTAGACACATATTCACCTGTAGCTAGACTGGGATCAATTAGGTTGCTTCTTGCTATGGCTGCTGAAGAGAATTTACATGTACATCAAATGGACGTTTCAACAGCATTTTTGAATGGAGAAATAAAAGAGGACATTTATGTAAAAAAAAACCCGACAATTTAGAAAAATTTTTGCATGAGATCATGTATCGATTTTCGCGTCACAATCGAAATACATTGGAGAAGTATTGACCAAGTTTAACATGGAAGATTGCAAGCCAGTGAGTTCGCCAATGGAACCAAGATTGAAACTCAAAAATGAGGGGAAGAAGAATGGAAAGGATAAAGATTTGCCATACCAAAGTCTGATAGGTTCTATTATGTATTTGGCAATGGCTACAAGACCTGATATTGCATACTGTGTGAGTTTTTTGAGTCAGTTCAATGCCTGTTACGGAGAAGAGCATTGGCAGGCAGCAAAACGCGTTCTCAGGTATTTGAAAGGAACCAGGAATCTCGGACTGGAATTCAAGAGAACTGGAAACGAACTGGTAGGCATGGCGGATGCAGATTGGGCCAACGATGAAAGCGACTCAGTCATACACTGGATTTTGTTTTGTGTATGGGGGAGCAGCCGTTACATGGGAATCAAAGAAACAACGGACCATAGCCCATTCAACGTGTGAGGCAGAATATATGGCACTGTCTGAAGCTGCAAAAGAAGCCATCCACTTACAGCAACTGGGGAGCAGTATGGGATTAAATATACAACGCACCACCATACTGAGTGACAACCAGGCAGCTAGAAAGCAAGCGATGAACCCCGTGACCAGCAAACGGTCGAAGCATATCAGGCTGAGGGAGCACTTCATCCGTGAGGTCGTTGCTGAAGGAACGGTAACGGTAGAATATGTTCCTACAGAAGAGATGAATGCGGATATCCTAACTAAAGGACTAACAGGAGCCAAGTTCATCAACTTGCGGAGAAATCTGGGACTCGTAGACATCAAGGAGTGACCCTGCTCTCGTGTGGGGGAGTGAAAGAACGACTCCACTATTGCAGGATCATAAATCACCTGTTTATTACTCGACAACCCGAATTCCCCATCAGTCATAATTTGGTTATTGTATGTGCTAATACAATTATTTCCAGTAAGTCAACAACTGCGTAGTACTCTGCTAGGTACAGAATTATTAGAGTACCGCGCGGCCTGCTATCTGATAACATACACCTTTTTACGTCTTATTTCCAGCACGAGTCTCTTCTCTTTGACTTCATTTCACTGCAACCTACTGGTGGTCTACGATACCAACTAAAACCGCTTCCTTCTCGTTCGTCAGTTAACAAAGGCCATTATTTGCGAGAAAAAAAATCGTAATTCTAAACATAAGCCCTTCTTCTAGACACCCATTCAATTATTTGTGAGTGGTACAGCAAAAATTAAAATTTTTAATTAAAGGTAGATAATTACCTACTCTTTCAAAATAATTTTTTCCAAGTCTTAAAATGTCTTTTTTGAGGTTTTTTAGGGTAAGAAGAAAAAGGTGACCAACCCAGGGGACCTTCCCCTACATGTCGATGTAAATGATCAAGTGATTAGCCAAATCAAATTTGGCCAATGAGAGATTTGGCTAACTGAGCCCCCTCCCCCTTTTGTCTGGATCTGAAAAAAACTGTAGTGAATCGAATCAAAATGAACCAATTTCTTGATGAATGACCAAACAAGGAGGGTCTCCCAAAATCCCATGAAAAGGGCCCCGTGATGCTAAACAGGAAGTGCCACATGAATGATTCCAGATTTGCTTTTTCATATATTTTCAGCTAACATTGGAGGGATTGGTGGACTGTTTCTAGGAGGCAGCATTCTAAGTATAACGGAAATCATCTACTGGTTCTCCAAAGCCGGACTGGCCTTTTTTTCGTCCAACAAATTGGAGCAGAAGTCCAATTGCTCTAAGCAACCATTCACTAAGGAGCAGACGCCGTAGTAGTTTAATTTTATAAGGTGTAGTAATGGCCACCATGTAGCTTGGGACAACTTCT